>JANVCC010000018.1:44871466-44936014 GCA_025345505.1 Todiramphus chloris collaris | reverse complement strand
AAAAAAAAAAAAAAAAAAAAAAAAAACATAAAAAAAAAAAAAAAAAAAAAAAAAAAAAAAAAAAAAAAAAAAAAAAACAAAAAGAAACAAAAAAAAAAAAAAAAAAAAAAAAAAAAAAAAAAAAAAAAAAAAAAAACCTAACCAAATAAATTTACATGTGAGCTTGTTATTCAGAAAGTTTGTGATTGAAATATTCAGAAAAACAAAACCAAACAAAGCAACAGTTTTTTATTATTAAAAAAAAAAAAAAAAAAAAGAGAAGAACATAGGGGCATAAAGGGAAAAGACAATTAAGAAGGCTAATTTAACAGCAGAAATGTTTTTATGAAATGTGTCTAAAACAGACCGATCACACAGTCTCTATGCCAGATCTGTTTACAAGATATTACTTCTTTATCCTTCTCTCTCTGTTGTATGTTGTACATACTGATATGGCTAATACTTTTATTCTTAGTATCAACAGTGGTAAGAAAATAAAAACTGTTTATTGGTTTACTGGTTCAACTAGTGCCACTTTAACAACTGACATTAAGGTTATTCCAAGACTGTAAACTGTTGGTAGCAACAATTACATCTGAATAGAGATTATAAGACAATAGACAGTATTTGATCAGAAATAAAGGATATGAACTATCCCCACAACTATTGATAATAACAGGAAATACTAGCTTATCCCAAACATCACTCTGAGGCAGAAGGCAGAGCTTATAGAAAATAGATACTGAGGCATTCTAGTCCAGATTGTATTCTTGGATTTCAAAGAAAGTAAGTAAATTATGGACATAATTTTAAATAAAATGTTTTCTCTGGGAAATTTCTTATAATCTTCAGCATAGTTTTCTCCAAAAAGGAAAGTGGAATGAAAACTCTGAATAGGATTTCTTTTTTTCCCTTTTCTCCACTTGAAATGTTTTAAGCATTTTCAGAAATGTATTTCTTCTAAACTGTTAATTATATAGCTTGAGAATGAATAATATCAGTTTATTTTGGCAACCATATCTGTCATTTTTTAGTTGAATTCTTCTTCAGGAAGAATTTTTATACGTGGGATGTTTCATGTTTTCAAATACCAGAAAAAACGAGCTGATTGCAAGAATAAATCTGAAATTTTCAGCAACAGTAGTAAAAATGTACAAGTTATTATATATATCATAGTATATATGCAATATTATGTTACTTATGCTGCATGTATTTTTATGAAGAACAGTTAAACAACAGCTTTATTCTATAAAGCCATAGTATCATATAATTATACCACTGTAGAGCATTCAAAATACACACTATTTTTTTTTTTCTCTGTTTGTTTAAATTTTAAGTACTAACAACAAATAACCTTTTATGGCTAATGGTTTTGACAATGATTCACTTAAAAATACCTGTGATTTTGCTCAGAATGTTCCAATGAGTAGAGCAGATGTTTCTGAGATTCTTAACAGTCAATCAAATGTGATGAACTGTGACTGAGCTAGGCATACTATTTTTTCCAAGCACATTAATGTATTTTATGTCATTTTACACCAAACCCTTATTTTAATTTTTGAATATGTTCATGAATGCAAATTAGAAGTTGTCTAGAAAGATAGCAACAAAAGTTGTTTGTGTTAGAAAGACTGAATAGATGTTTGTTTCAATAGTTTGAAAAACAGAATGCTGGAAAAGGTTATATTATGTCAGGAGATAGATGAACAGTTTATGGCAAAGAATATTTTATAAATACATGAAAAAAAAACCCCATCAACTTTTTGGCTGAAAAATTGTTCACCCACTACTTAAAATGAAAAATTTTGAAACCATTTCTGGTTTCCTTTATACACTTGTAAACTGCTTCAAAAATTTGCCAGCTTTCATTTCCGTAACCTGACCAGATCATTGAAAGATTTTAAATTACAAGTTTACAGAATGATAAAAAAAAAAAAAAAGGCAGTTTATGTGTAAATATAAGAATTAAACATTCAAACAAAACATTTTCAAGATCACAATAAATAGTCTGAACCCATTGTGTGAACAAAGATGTAAGAAATAAACAAGAATTAAGAAGAAAAAAATCAGAAGAAATAAGAAAACGCATAGAGACATAAGATGAAATACAGATGAAAGGGGCAATAACATTATCTTCCACTGTTGAGCTTATTTAAATCACATGAAACTGTGAAATATTCAGTACACATTTGCATGGGTAGGGAAGGTATTTTTAAGAGAGAGAGAGAGACATGACAAGCAAATAAACATGACCTTAATCTAGTAAAAATAGAAAATCTGGATTCCTTTCTTTATACAGTAAATTTACTACATTACCTTTCAGGAATACAGAGGTTTGTATCTTTCCTACTGTTTGGAGTCACATATAAACTCTTGTCAGTGACAGAATGGCTCTTCCTGATTTACACTGCAGACCTCCACAGCCCTGTTCATATATCATATATTTAACAGTTAAGAGATGAAGTGTTCATCTAGTAATAGGCATGAGGCATGGTTGCCAAGTCTTGCCATCTCCTTGGCGAGCTCTATAAATCCTGGACTGCTTCTGACCATAAGAATTAATACTTTTCTTGCCCACTTTCTCTTGGTTGTATGAGTTTTTATGTATTTCATACAAAGCAGAATAGGTTCAAGAGAAAAGTGAAGAAACTTTCTCTGAACTGCTCATGACCTGGTAATAATAGGAATTTATGAAACACATGTATTTATCTCCCTTCAGGCCACAATCTGCATCACACAGCCTGTCTATTAAATAGTAGTTAAAAAAAATATATTGACTCTTCCTTAAGTGAAGACTGGGTAAATTAAATAGTCCCATTCACCATTGCTTCTTTGACCAGACTTCCTGGGCTCAATCTCTCAAAAAACAGGGTTTAGGTTACATTTGAAATATCCCAAATATATCAACCTGTCTTCACCTGCATCAAAAGGTAATCCCACCTATGACCTTTTGCCATATCAGGGTATTTTCTAAATGTCAATAGATACCAAAAGAGAGACTTCAAAATAATTATAGGAATTAATTATGATCGTTTTACCTATAAAGAACAAAGGACTATGAAAGAAACCAAATGCCTTGCATCTCTTACTTCAATTACAATTGCTTTTGTACTGCTCTTCATGAAGGTTTCTAGTAGCCCTGTCATCATAAGAGTGAATCTTCCCTGATGTAAGTTTTATTCTCCATGTAAGTTAAGACTAAATATATTACTGTAAAAATCATTATGCAATTATATCACAATATCTCATAGTTTGGTAAAGGAATTTTATAGAAAACATAGTGAACTTTGTGAAATTTATCAGAGATCACCACAAGCATTTAGGAAGCAAAAGAACAGTTTTCTGCTACATTTTGCAAAATTCAAGGAACATTTAACTCAGATATTTCAAATGGATATGCAAGAAAACATCTTAAGGCATTCAATTAATTTTGAGAAACTTCAATTCCTATCACTCACATCTCTCTTTGTTTACCCAATCCTTCCTTCCAGGAGTATGAAGTCACAATATGTAGAATTTTTTTTTAATAAATCATTAAAAAAAAAAAAAAAATTCAATATCCACAAAGTAATGGTATAAAAATATAAAATAAGCCTTTTTTTGTATTGTGCTTGAGAAAAATACTATTTCTCACTGTTGAGGGACTGAAGTAGATAACTGTTTCTTTTGAAATTATTTTGGGGATTCCTTATCAGATTCCCAGTTGCTTTCTGAAAAAAAGCAAACTTTGGAGGGAGACTAATAAAAATGTTGCATGGAAAGTTCTGTTGAGTGTTGTCTTGCAAAAGTGAGATGATACCAGAGAACAGTTGCTTGCTTAATGTAACGCCATCTTATATTATTCTTTTGTAACACTAGAAAAGAATAACACCTTATTTGGTCTCAGACATTTTCAATATCAGCTGCATTAATATTTTGATTTTCTCAGCATAGATTTCTATAGTGTCTTTAGCTTATGAAATAAGCTTATTATCCTTACCTTACAGATATGAAAACTGTTTATATGCAAGTAGTAGAATTATTAAGTGGGTTTTTTTTCCTCTGGTTTGGTAGACATTTTTTTTTTTTTTTTTTTTTTTGGTCAGGAAAGTCACAGAAGTAGTTTTTAAGTTTTTAAGTCTTTCTGAAATGTCCTATTAGTTTCTATTATGTTTAAATGCATTCAATTTCTATTTTAAGTGATTTTAAACACACTGAAAGCCTTTGGCACATTTTGGACTTGAAAAAAAAAAAAATTTATAGTTACTTTAAAAGGTAATGACTCAGAGGTCTTTAAAAAAAGAGGCCTATCTGTGTTTGAAGTTCCTTAAATCCTGCAGTGTATATAACAACTACTATCCACATTGTCAATGGCAGCAGTCTATAATTAAACTGTTTGTTTGCATTAATTTCAAAACTTCATGAGTATATACTTCCTTGCTGAAAGGAATTGTTTTCCACAGACATCATAATTAAGTTCCACATGCAAACAACTATGTAGCTACTTTTCCTTTTCACATACCCCTTTGGCCTTCACTTAACTAGATTACAGATAAATTCAAATGTGTTCAAACCATTGTAAATTAACTGAAATACTTGTTTTGTTCTCCCAGGTACCAATACACACTTTGGTTTGCTTGTGTTGGATTTTTAGTGTGTTAGCTGCTGAAGTGCCTCTTTTCAGAAGTGAGAATTTTACTATAGAATGTGTTTAGATGAAGGACCCAACCACTTCAATTACACCTCAATTGCATTTTTATCACCATTCCCTTCATGCCTGGTGTATTTGCTCTTTTAACTTAAATCACTGTCTGGTGTATATCTTATGCAATCCAATGGATTTCATGGTCTTTTTGAAGTAATTTAGTGAAAGAGATTCAATTTTTTAATGTGGTGACTACATACAGCTGACACCTATACTAAAGATATTGAATTGTCACCCTGCAGACATTCATTCTTCCTGCCAATTTAATATCATTTTTCCCCCAGAATCTCAGTGAAGTTTTTTTCAAAAAACTTCTTCCTTTGGATGACCAAAGTTCATTTTATCAACTTGGACTGCACTTTTAAATAGGCAACTTTTACACAGAAGGAAGCAAATAATCATTACAAGTGATGTCGGCTGGATTATGAGATCTGGACCGCAATTTGTATCTGTTTTCTTAAGGTAAATAAATAAGACCAAAGTTTTCACTACTTCCTGAAAAATTGTCCAAGAAGACTGGGAGAGCAGTCTCCTTGTGGAAAAAAAAAAAAAAATCCTGTAAATAACTAGAAATAAAATAATGCTGAATCTGTTCTTCATAAGCCCAGAGTTAGAATCTCAGCAACCAAAACCGGAATTTACCATTTATTAAAAAACATAAGTAGGTACATCCCTTAACATAAGTAAGAAAAGGAAGTTCCAGATAGTATAAATCAAAAGTAGAACAGGACTCTAAATATAAAGTTGTTTGGGAGAAGATGATCCCTTTAAGATACATTATAAAATAAATTAGTTAACTAATTTTAATTAAGAGACTAAATGGATCAGTTATTTTTCTAGTTAATTTATTATCTTATTTAATATTCAAATCTTGAGAATGGACACTTCAATGAGTCTGTGAAAGTCATATGATTTTTGTCAGATTTTTCCCTGGTATTAATTTTAGAGATATTAAGATTAGGCATGTTTGTTTCCTTGGGTTTTATCTTTGAAAAGAGAACTGAGAAAATTTGTTTCATTATATACCTTGTGAAACTTTTAAACAAATCTTTAGTGCCAGTTCTTTATCTTTATGATGTTAAGTAGATGGCATTCTTACACTTCCTAAGAATCGGACACCTTTAATAGATGAGTATTTGGGTTTTATACAAAATGACATCTACATAAAGTGCTAACTCATGAAAGAAACTGATAAACTTAGAAGTTTGTTTACGTTTTTTAAATAAGATGACTTTTAGACTCACCATCATTTCTGTGTCATCAATTTACAGATTACAAGTAAAGGGAAGGCACAATAGCATGATGCAAGAACTAAGATATTCATGCATGGAATTGGCATAGGATTAACCTCTCCTGTCTTTAGACATCTACAGGTTTTGTGTCCAGGCTACAGTAATTGTTTAGGCTATCTGTATAGTCAGAGGAGAAAAAAAGCACCTTGATGAAGAGAAATGTCTCCTATGATAAGCAACTTTCCAAAAGTGCCCATCTCCACTAAGTACAGAGGAACACTAAACAATGCAAGAGAAAATTGAGGTGTAGTTCAGTTGCCTATATACTGGAGAATGGGAACAACCTCTATGTTTCCTATGATGCTGTGGTGGGTTTACCCTGTCTGGGCACCAGGTGTCCACCCAGCCCTTCTATCACTCCCCCCAGTCTTCGTCAGCACGGCACACAGGAAAAGAATAAGACGGAAAAAAAGAAAACCAAAACCGTGGGTTATGATAGATAAAGATGTTATTCCCTACTTCCCATCCGCAGGCGACGTCCGGACAAGTTCAGGAAGCAGGTCTCCAGAACAATATCAGTTGCTCGGAGGACAAGCCAAATGCCCCCCTTCCTCCTCTTGCCCTTTCCTTTTATAGTTGAGCAGATGTCATATGGTATGGAATATCCCACTGGTCAGCTCAGGTCGGCTGCACTCCCTCCCCCATCTTGCCCCCCCAGCCTCTGGTGCTGTGTGAGCACTGGCAGTCATAATATGGGTGTGTTATCAACACCCTCTAGCTCCCACTACTGCATCATGAGGGCTGTATGGGGAAAAGCAGCTCAGCCAGACCCACCACAGATGTCTAATACATCTACTTCCAAGGCTGACACACAGATTTCTGAAACATCAGCTGGAAGATATGAAAAGTGCTCCAAAGCCTCTGAATCACCACTAGATGACCTATTTATGAGTAATTGAATGATACCTTTCCACTCTTACTAGTAATATCAAAATAACAAATCTCATTAATAGGACATTTGCATTCAATTAGAGTCAAGGAGGGAAGTAGAAATTGCTCAAGAAAACAAAAATATTATTTGATTAACTATCTTTTGTTTGCATGGATCTTTCACCTCCTCTTCCCTCTTTTCCTCTCCACTCTTCTTTTCATACTTCACCTATTGGTGTGTCATATCTTGAATATTGCATTCGGTTCTGGGCCTCTCACTATAAGAAGGACATAGAAGTGCTGGAGCATGTCCAGAAAAGGTCAATGAGGCTTGTGAAGTGCCTAGAGCACAAGTCCTATGAGGAGCTGCTGAGGGAGCTGGGGTTTCTTAGTCTGGAGAAGAGGAGGCTGAGGATAGATCTTATCTCTCTCTAAAACTACCTGAAAGGAGGTTGGTGCAAGGAGGGGGACAGCCTCTTCTCCCTGGTGACATGTGACAGGACCAGGGAGAATGGATGAAAGCTGTGCGAAGGGAGGTTTAGCTGGATATTAGGAAATATTTCTTCACTGAAAGGGTTATCAAACATTGGAATGGTCTGCCCAGGGCAGTGGTAGAGCCATCATCCCTGGAGGCATTTGAATGACATGTGGACCTGGTGCTTAGGAACATGGTTTAGTGGTGAGCTTGCAGTGTTGGATTGAAGGTTGGACTAGATGATCTTGGAGGTCTCTTCCAACCAAAGACATTCTGTGATTCTATGGTTCTGTGATTCTGTGATAAGAGGAATTAGTTTAAATTCAAATGTATATTCCAAGCAAACTGCTCAGAAAGCCTGCTACTTAGGCTGTGTTAATTCAGAGTATGTCCACATCACAGCAGTACCTCTACTTTGATTTACAAAGTTCTGTAGGCACTCTTGCTTGGCAGAACAAGCCCAGTTTACTGAGTTAGATGTCTACCCCATTCAACCTGAACCTAGGATTTGTTGTGATTTGGGTTTGATGTTGTGATTCAGTGTATAAGAGAGACCAGATCTTTCAGACATAGTATGCAGACACCTTTTTCAACCGTTAACACTAAGTAACTCAGTAACTAAGTAACACTAAGTAACACTTAACCTGTTAATTTTAAGTAAGGCATAATTAATATTACCATATCTTTATCCCAGATATTATCTTATTAAAGTGGAATAATTAGCAAGATCATAGAAACATTTTGTAACACCGTACTGGTTTTGGTCAGGATAATTTTCTTCATAATAGCTTGTATGGGGATATGTTTTGGACTTGCGATGAAAACACTATTGATAACACAAGGATACTTTAGTAACTGCTGAGTAGTGTTTGCACAGCATTAAGACCTTCTCAGCTCCTTACACAACCCCCTAGCAAGTAGGCTGGGGGTGCACAGGAAGTTGGGAGAAGATTCATCTGGGACAGCTGACCCCATCTGACCTGAAAGATATTCCATACCATGTGACCTCATGCATATCAATAAAAGCTGTGAGGAAGAAGGAGGAACTGGGAGCCATGTGAAGAGTGATGGCATTTGTCTTCACCAGTAACCGTTATGTGTGACGAAGCCTGGCTTTCCTGGAGATAATTGAACACCTGCATTCTGATAGGAAGTAGCAAATTAATTCCTTGATTTGTTTTGCTTGTGTGTGCAGCTTTTGCTTTCCCTATTAAACTGTTTTTATCTCAAACCATGAGTTTTCTTATTGTTACCCTTTCTTTTCTCTCCTTCATCCCGTTGTGTGGGGAGTAAGCAAGTGACCATATGGTGCTTAGCTGCCTACTGGGGTTAGGCCATGAAAAACACTTTTATCAGCATAACCAGCAAAAATATATAATTTGTAATACAACTAAGCATAATTATTTAATTAGTTTGTAACCACAAAGGGACAAATTTGGAATAGTTGCTCAAATAACGTACACATCAACTTTCAACTAGTATCTGCAAGATTGTTTGGTACAAGACAAACTTTATATTTAGCACTAATAGTCCAGATGATCACTGGACAAATTTCACAGTACAGCTCTGTAATATCATTATTATTGTCATGAGTGACTCTCTTCTGATGGGAAAAGATGACCTGGTATGCAGACCAAAAGCACTTCTTAGGGAAGTCTGCTGCCTCTCTCGGGCCCTGGTTAAAGATGTGGTGAGAAAACTTCCTATCCTGGTATGATTCTCAGATCACTTATTGATTTTTCAGGTAGGCAGTGGTAAAGTTGCAACAAAATGTCTGAGGACAATCAAGAGATACTTCAAGGACTTGGGATGACTGATTAAAGAATCAGGAGCACAAGAAGTGTTCTTTATCCCTCCAGTTTCAGGGCATAAAGAGGGAAGCAACAGGAAGGCCCATCAAATCAATACCTGTCTCTGAGCCTTATATCACCATCAGGACTTCAGTTTTTTTGATAATAGGTCAGTTTACATGATACCAAGACTGTTGGCAGCCATGGGGTACACCTGTTCAAAGCAGGAAAAGGATTTTTGCACAGAAGTCTGTGGGACTTCTCAACAGAGTTTTAAGGTAGATTTGAAGGGGAAAATGGATAAAACCAGGCTCACTAGAGATAAGCTTGGGGGCAGAAGACAAGCGTTTGTGGGACAGCATGCTAAAGAAGTTCTCCAGTGTGCCATCCCAGTGGAGGTAGGGAATAGAATCTCATATGATAGCAAAGACAGAATATTGAAGGTCTAGAAGTCAGGATAGTTCCTGGGAATGGTCAGGCAAGAATTGGGACTTGCACCCCTAAAAAGGTGACAGGATCTGTAGCCCAACTGAAGTGCATGTACACTTCATGGGCAACAAATAGGAGAAGCTGGAAGCCACGTACAGCAGGAAAGCTATGATATTATTGCCATCAAGGAAGCATGGTGGGATGATTTGTACAGCTGGAGTGCTGCCTTGGATGGCTATAAACTCTTCAGAAGGGATGGGCCACAAAGGAGAGATGGTGGAGTAGAGTTGTATGTTACAGAGTGTTTTGATTGCCTTGAGCTTAATGACGATGACAATATGGTCGTTTATGGGTAAGAATCAGGGCAGATATCATAGTGGGAGTTCTTATAGACTGCCCAACCAGGATCAAGAGGCAGAAAAAATATACTATAAGTAACTGGGAGAAGTCTCATAATCACTACCACTTGTTCTTGTGGGAGACTTTAATTTACCAGATTTCTGATGGAAAAATAAACATCAGAGAGGAAGCAGTCTAGGAGGTTTGGGAAGCATATACTTCACTGGATAAAAAATTGACTGGATGGTTGGTCCCAAAGAGTGTTGGTCGGTGGAGTCAAATCCTGTTGGTGTTCAGTCACAAGTGGTGTTCCCAGGCCTCAGCACTGGGCCTATTCTCTTAATATCTTTTTTAGTGATCTAGATTAGGTGATCGAGAGCACCCTCAGGTTTGCAGATGATACCATGTTGGGTGGGAGTGATGATCTGTTTGAGGGTAGGAAAGCTCTACAGAGGGATCTCGACAGTCTGGATCAATGGGCCGAAGCCAATGGTATGAGGCTTATGAAGGCCAAGTGTCGGGTCCTGCACTTGGGTCACAACAACCTTATGCAACACTACAGACTTAGGTAAGAGTGTCTGGAAAGCTGCTGGGAGGAAACGTATCTGGGGATGTTGGTCAACAGCTGACTGAATATGAGCCAGACATGTGCTCATGTGTCCAAGAAGGCCAACAGCAGCTAGGCTTGTATCAGAAATAACATAGACAGCAGGTTAGGGAAGAGACCATCCCCTTGTACTCAGCACTGATGAAGCTGCATCTTGACTACTGTGTTCTAGTTTTGGGCCCTTCACTACAGGAAAGACATTGAGGTGCTGGAGCATGTCCAAAGAAGGGAAACAAAGATGATAAGGAGTCTAGAGCACAAGCCTTATGAGGAGGAGCTGAGGGAACTAGAGAAAAAGGAGGCTGAGGGGAGACCTCGCCCTCTATAACTCCCTGAAAGGAGATTGTATCATGGTGGAGGTCAGTCTGTTCTCCCAAGTAACAAGAGATAGGATGAGAGGAAATGGTCTTGAGTTGCAGCAGGTGAAATTTAGGCTGGCTATTAGGAAAGATTTCTTCACAGAAAAAGTTGTTAAACACTGGAACAGTCTGCCCAGGGAAACAATGGAGTCACCACCCCTGGAGGTATTTAAAATACATGTAGGGGAAGTGCTGAGGCACATGGTTTAGTGGTAGACTTGGCAGTGCTGAATTGATGGTTGGATTTGATGATCTTAAATGTCTCTTCCAACCAAAACTGTTCTATGATTTTGTGATTGTTGGAGAAACCTGATTTTTGTTAGAGCTCCAAGTGTATTGGCAGGCCTTAACCAACCTGTCTAGTCTCACCAAGCACTCCCAACACCTGAAAATGGTGCCAGGAGCTCCATTTAACTCTTGACTTGAGCTTCCAATCCTTGTCTGAGATGTTCTGAAGGTTTTCCAACCTTGTTTCCTGGATGGACCTTAAAACTATGTCCCAACTTTATCACCTAGTCTTGTCTCTGCCACCATGTTCCTCATTGGTCTCCTTGGATGGACCCCAGTCTTGATTGATCATTCTGACTTGTGTGGGATTGTCAGTGGGTCATTGTGACCAACTTACTCTGACTGCTGTGTTCAGATCTTTTGTGACTGAGCCCTAGTCAGTGAGAGCACTGTTTGCACTGTGCTTGAGCTCAGATTGTCCCCACTTGTGAAGCAGTCCTGTTTCCCTATTAAACTGCTTATCTCAGACAATCAATGAAATCAGGAGCACTATAGCTAGATGATAAAATTAAAAAGCATCTTCTTGGAGATAGAACTGTTACCAAATCCATTTTTACTTCAAAACCACTAGTAATCCTTGTTCATGCATTGTCAATTCACCTTGAAGTCTTAAAATAAGTATTATATTTTGCAGCAAAGTGCAGCATGCAGTTGAGGAATAAAGTGAGAGGTCAAAAAATAGGGTTACCTGCATAGATCCCGTCAACTTTATGACAGATCTAGGTAAGGTCTGGACAGAAAGAATCTGCTTCAAGTAAGTAGTGTTTCTGGGTCTGAATAAGGAAGGGTGAGGAATGGAATCTTTTAGTCAGAGTAGATGTAGGTGTATCTATTTCCTTCTGCATAGGTCTGAAAGCTGGTCTTTACATGGATTTGCATACAAATGAAAACATAAATGGGGAATATAAAATCATATTTAAGGACTTAACTGATTTCTATTTTGTTTTCTTTCAAACAGTGATTTTAACCATTTAGAAGTAGGTTGCCAGATTTCCAGTCAAATTGGGAAATCCCTGATTTCTCATGAGATACTAAAGCCTTGATTGTTTTGTGCATACAGTGTGGTAATTCAGCATTGTGCTGTCTCACCTGATGAACCCAGATTGGGTTGCTATAAGGGCCAAACATCATCTGGGAAACATACCCACAGAAAACTTTATATTTTATAAAAAAGAATCCTGTAGGCATCGTAACAATTTGTGTTTGCCATTTTACAGAGTCTTACAAATAGCATTCAGAGACTTCATCCTGCCACATTTGAGAAAGGAAAAATAGCAGTGGCATTTTTCATTCTTCTTCTATGGGCTGCTGGACAGTCAGAAAGTTTATTGAGAAGCTTCCTAAAAGCCTCAGTTCCTGAAACAGTTCTCCAGAAATAGTTCACCTCTATGTTCATTACAGGAAAAGGAAAAATTAAATTTGCATTGTTCAAGGTGCGAGGTTCTCTTTTGTTCTTCTCAGCAGCTTAGATTAACTGCTATCTCAAGGAAGAAAAGAGATTAGAGAAAGCAGACAATTAGAAGAAGAATGCTTTGTTTAGAAATTATATCATAGAGTCATAGAATACCAAGTTGGAAGGAACAACAAGGATCATCTGGTCAATCCTTTCTTGGCAAAAGCATGGGCTAGATAAGATGTCTCATCACCCTGTCCAGACGAATCTTAAAACTGTGCAATGTTGGGGACTTCACCACTTCCCTGGGGAGATTATTTCAATGGTTGATTGTTCTTGTGAAAAATTTTCCTCATGTGTCTAATCAGAATCTCCTCAGAAGTAACCTTACCCATTACCCCTCATCTTTTCCATGTGATTCCTTGTAAAAAGGGACTCTCTGTCTTCTTTGTAGCCACCCTTTAAATACTGGAACATGGTGATAAGGCCTTGTCTAAGCCTTCTTTTGTCAAGGCTGATCAAATACAGTTCTCTAAGCCTTTCCTCATACAGCAGTTTCCCAGTCTCATCTTTGTGGCCCTTCTCTGGACTATCTCTGGCCTGTCCTCAAATTTTTTGTGTAGCAGTAACCAAAACTGAACACAGGATTCCAGGTGTGCTCTGACACATGCTGAGGAGAGTGAATAATGACTTTTTTATCTCTGCTGGTGATGTCCTTGTTGGTGCAGGCATATTTCATATGATACAGTCTCATGGACTTGTGAAGCAGACATGATGTATACAAACTGTCTATCTGGATTCATATCAGATGTTAAAAGGGCAGGCGACATTTCTTGAACAGAGGAAGGCAAGATTAAATGCAGTAAATAAGTTACAAAACATAAATTGTGTTTTGTTTCACTTTGATTTCTGCTACTAAAGTGTCTTACTTTTCACTCAGAGAGAAAAAAGTAATCCACCAGCCTCTGTGATCTATTAACAAAAAAAGTAAGCCTCCAGCCACACTGTGTAGTGCTTTTGCTAAAAATATCTGCCTGAAGTTGCTTGTGCAAGACATGAATTGTATTTCATTTCTCTGTACGTGATACTTGGCACATCTTGCAAACAAACCTATTTTTTCCTTCTCTTGCCCTGATGAGTAATTAGCAATGCAGTGGGCTGTAATGGAAAGAGTGACGGATGAGGAATGGCCTTGTAACCTCGTGCTATATGAAGCATGAATGTCATGGTTTAACCCCAGCCTGCAACTAAACACAACACAGCTGTTCAGTCATGCTCCTAGCAAGCCGAATGGGGGCAGAGAATTCGAAGGGTAAAAGTAAGAAAACTCATGGGCTGGATAATAACGAATTGGAATGAAAATTAAAATAACAAAGAGAGAGAAATAAAACTCAAAAAAGGCAAGTGATGCAAATTAAAAGAATTGGTCACTGCCAACTGATCAATGCCCATCCAGTTCCTGAGCAGCAGCCCACCAGACAACCTCCCCCCTAGTTTATTGGTAAGCATGATATCATACGGTATGGAATACCCCTTTGGACAGTTGTAGTCAGCTGTCCCAGCTATGTTCCCTAACAACTTCTTGTTCATCCTCAGTCTACTTGCTGGTGGGGTGGTGTGAGAAGCGGAAAAGTCCTTGACTCTGTGTGAGTACTGCTCAGCGATAACAAAAACATTTCTGAATTATCTACACTGCTTCCAGCACAAATTCAAAACATAACCCCATACCAAATGCTATGAAGAAAATGGACTCTACCCAAGCCAAAACCAGCAGAGTGAATAAAGATGAAGTATTGTTCACAGATATTTTTCACCCTATTCAATTCAATTGGAAATGGTTTACTGTTACACTTCCACTTATCTCGTCTGTCTTAGGGGAGAAGCATTCCTGATTTGTCTTAAGGGAAAAAGCTGGTAAAGGATTGTGTCTGTAAATTCAGCCTCTGTTTTACAAAACAAAAACTACAAACCTACATGAATTTTTCACATACTCCTTTCTTTGTCATCATTTACCCTCTTGCTTCGCTGTCTGTTCTCTTCTCCATATGCACATTTTCCCTTTTGGTCAAGAAAATTGAAAGCCTATCTTTTGGGAGTCAAGTTCTGCCTTAGAAATGCTTACTACAGTATGTCTCTTACAGGAATATTCAATTAAGAATTAATAATGGAGCTTCTATCTTAATTAAATATTAAATGGTTTAAAAAATACTTAGCTTAATAAAGATATAGAGATAAATTATAGTCTTTGACTAATCTGAAGTGGCAAAGGCTGTAGATTTTGCTGTAGTATTTTAGTTTGCAAAAAGTACTTTCTCTTTTAATGTTGTACCCAGACTAATCTGAGGTTAAACCACAAGTAACTTTCTCTAATTAAAGAATCTCATCCAACACAAAAGAAATTTAAGAATTATCTGATACATCCAATATATCTATACACATTTGTTAATGTCTTTGAATCATCTGTCAGAAAAATACGGTTGAAGGTGTTCAGGGGGATCAGGTGTGGTATTGACACTAGTCATTTTAGATTTTATATCTCTAGGAAGATGTAAAAATACCTGATAATTTTCAAATTTTGTTGTTCACTTTGTAAGTGTTCTGTATTGTCTGGCAGTTGTATTATCTACAGAAATGTAAATAACTTTGAAAAACTTGTACTTACTTTAAGGGTGTATATATTTGAAATTCCCCTTTCTTTAAAATGCACATCACTTTATTTTAAACTGGGTTTATACATCAAATTTTAGATCACTTGTGTATATGCATTTTCATATTATCTTTACATCACATGAGCAGTGGGAACAGTAATCTCAACATAATGTTTCATCTCTCTATGTATGCACTCAAAATTAGTTGGTATTTAACAGCTGACACAGTTTTTGTGACTATTACTTAAAGTGAATTTTGAACACTCAGTCTTTACAAATGAGCACCACAAAGAAGTCCAAAAAAAAATACATATTATGGTTTTGGAGCCAAATTTAGAATAGTGGCTAGTTAATAAAGTATTTGCTGGACAGTTAGAAAAAAATGTAAGTACCTTTTTACTAAGGGAGAATCATCAATACTGTGATATGGTGAAACTAAGTGTTTCTGGAGAGAAAGTAATTTTGTCTATAAAAATTGGTATATGCTACCAATAAAGAAAACAATATCAAGAGGAGACAATATTAATCATCAATAATACGTGCATAGAATTATTTAAATAAAATAATTTGGAATACTAATCTTCAGGGGAAAATTATAAAGTAAGAAAATGGGAAATATCTTTTGTCCTGATTTACAATGAGCTAATGTGTGCACTAGAGTTCTAGTAGAACTGAATGACAAATGCTCCATTTTAACAGTGATCACACTCTGGAAAAGAGGTAAATGTCTACTGATAGTGCAGATTAAGGTTTCAAGATTACATCACTTTCTAGGGAATATGACAAGTGAGTCATTAGTTCAGAACAACACAACTAAATGCATTTAAAAGAATGTCAAACAAGGAAAGCTTTTTCACAGTAATTAGTATCACAAAGCAAGATTACTACCCAAGCTGCAAAAGAAACACATGGCTTTTCTTTCTGTTTGAACCTACGTATAAATTGTATTAAAAAATATGACACAATGTTTTTCTGAGAGTAATAACACAAAAGGCAGAAGAAGTCTTGTATTGACATCATAAGGCATTCAGCATGGAAAAATAGCTGGATAGAGGGCTTAGTAGCCCTGGCTATCATTGCAAAATATTTCCATTACCTGTTATACATGATGCATTCTGAGTCATTATGTTAGGAATAGAATGATTCAAAGGAAACCACAACTGTCATTATTCAAATATATATACATATATATAAAATCTTAATACTTGTGTTAAACTAGAATCAAATCAAGGTCTAAAACCAAAAGCTGACATAGGAGGTCAAAAGTTAAAAGCATCTTAAATCCCTGCAGAATCCATTTGGGAGCCAATGTCCTTTCTATTTAAAGCGTACACATTAGTCAGCAACATCTATATTTTAAGTTGGGGGTATAACAGTATAAAGGACACTACCACCTGGACTTCCTTTGATAGTGTTACATTGGTTTGTGTTTTACGCCTCCACAAGCCACCAAAATAATTTAATACTTTCTTGTTGGTAAGATTGTAGGAATGAATATGTATTGGCAAATGTGTCCCTTAAACTTAACTGATGACATTTAAAATTACGCCAAGGAATAAATCACTTCACTTTACTGTCTCACTAGAGACTATGCTTTATACACATATTCTGTAATATAAATCTTTTATCACGTTGACATCAATAGAGAAGATGTAGCTCCTATTGAATAGTTAAACAGAAACTTCGAGTATATAATGAAACTCATTTATATCTTCCAAGTTTCAGATCTCCTTACATTTATAAGTGTAAAGTATCATCTTAACCTTCTATAATCCTACAGAGATATAGATATATTCCATTTGCTAATTTTTTTTAAGTGACTGAGTCTTTTGAATAGGGTTCAGTGACACCATTGAAGATAAAAATAATTTATAAATAAGTATATTTAAATAATTTTATAATGTAGTTTTTGGCATACAGCATTTTTCAGTCTTCTCTACCTTAAGACAATTTGAAAACTCCTATCTATCTAGGTTTCCACTAACTAAGCAAAATCCCCTGCCATGTGCCCATGAAAAACTTGGAAGATGCCTTTGTCTTCATTTAAATTTCAAATTATTGCCAGTGCCACTAATTGTGGAAGACAATGTATATGCAGAATTGCAGACTGCAGGGGAACACATGTGTTTTCCAAATTGTTCTCTATCATAATTTTTCTGAAACAAACAGTTAAATCTAGCAATCTGTAAAATCAATCTACAAGAACAGGTGGGTGAGCTGTCTGATCAAAATAAGAAATCATTGAATATAGTAAAAGTGTTTCTTCAAGACCATAAACTGATCCACAGATTTTTGAGATCATTTTATTTGCTGTCCTTCAATATTCCTAAAATAAAGTTTACATAAACCGGAAGTCTTATCAAAGTCTTTTATTTGGACCAGAAATGTCATTTTGAAGGCAGAGGCAAAAAGAGGACAAAAAGAAATAGAATTCAAAATAAGTACTGAGCAAAAGAATAATATATGTTTAAAACAGCAAACTGAATATTTGCAGTGTTGCATCTTTAGACATTGCAAAAGTAATGCTGTTGTTGTTGTTCTAATTAAATGACTAATCTAACAGAGGAGTATTATTTTTTATCTGGCCCCAGGAGTCAGGCTCCAGTACGGGATAAGTATATTGAGTTGATTATCATGTAAAAAGAGAAATTCTGGCAATGTGAAGAAGGAATAATGGCGTCAGTATGCAGATGTTGAGAGAGTTTTCCTGCAAGGTCCCTCTAAGTTCAGGCCCAATGACAGTGAAACACTACCTTCTTCTGGGACTTCCTGTGCATGACATTCGTGGCAACTCCATTTGGAAGACAGGCTGCATTGCCTACCAACACATAAAATAAGGAAAGCACATGAGACATTCATTTCATAGATTTAGGCCAGCAGGTTCATAGGTTTACAATAAGTCAACTTATACAGAGCCAACCAAACCATAAATAATTGAAAACAAATTGAAAGGAAGTGGTAACTGACAGGATTAGTACTTGGAAAAAAGATATCTGAAAGTAAAGCTGTCTGAAATTTTTTTTCCAAACCAAAGTTTTTCTGGGAAATGCAATTCATTAAAATAGAAAAACATCATAAAAGTGTTTAGTTTGTTTTTGGTTTAGTTTATTTTGTTTGGGGGTTGGGGTTTTTGGTTGTTTTTTGTGTGTGGGTGGGGTTTTTTTTGGTGCATTTTTTTTATGGAAAAAGCGTCAAAACAAATTTTTGTTACTTTGTGTTTCATTTCAATGTTAAATAAATTTGCTTCAATTAGATAAAGAGACTTTATTTCAAGTCTATTTAGCTTAAATGTATATTTCAGATTATATTTTACATTCCATAATATTGTGGATACATAAGCTGTCTGTATTAACTATACTGTTTCAGTGTTTTCTTACAAAAAAGAATTGCTTCCATCAGGGATGGAAGCATTATGGAATGACTATTAAAAAGAGATGTTTTGGCATTGTCAAAACTGTATAGTTGAATATCATCAAATAAACATTTTGGAATTTCTGCTTTATGGGTTTGAAATTCTAGTTTGTCATTCTAGTTATGAGAAAAAAGAATAATTCATAAATACCAAACCATCAGAATTTACACCAAATTCTTATTTTTTTTAAATTTTATTTTTATTCAAAAAGCTGTTGAAGACAGAAAGGGAACAAAACAAGGGAAAAGATTTCCCAAAGATCTGTTGCAGACAGTCCAGAGTGGGCCACAAAGATGACCAGAGGGCTGGAGCACCTCTCCTATGAGGACAGGCTCTGAGAGCTGGGTCTGTTCAACCTGGAGAACAGAAGTCATTGGGCAGACCTTATAGCAGCCTTCAAGTACCTGAGGCGGGCCTACAGGAAAGCTGTGGAGGGGCTGCTTATAAAACTATGTGGTGACAGGACAAGGAGCAATGGTTCTAAACTAGAGCAGGGTAGATTTAGATTAGACATTAGGATGAAGTTCTTTCCTATGAGGGTGGTGAGACACTGGAACAGGTTGCCCAGAGAACTTGTGCATGTTTCGTCCCTTGGAGGTGTTTAAGACCAGGCTGGATGGGATTTTGAACAATCTGGTCTAGTGGGAGGTGTCTCTGCCCATTTCAGGGGAGTTGGAACCAGATAATATTTAAGGTCCAGTCCAACTCAAGAGATTCTATGATTCTATGATTTCACTTTTGCAGCCTTAGAGTATCAGTACCAGTGCCTTCTATACTTGGGCATATCGAACTGCCTCAGTCACCCTGGAGAAAACTTTCAGAATAAGAAGAAAGGTCACAGGAATTTATGACAGATAGGAAGAACATTGTTGTTGGAGGCTCTTGATTCAGATATATGGCAACTTTCTTTACACGTTTTTCAGAATCCATCTGTATACAGTTTTTTTTTTTTTAATTAAATCTCTTTGATGAAAGCTCTCTTATATCTCACTCCAGTCACCTTGCTGTCAACTTTAACAATGTTTATTTCAAGATCTTACAAAGCAGCATATCTGAAAAGATGAGTCAAAACTCCATATATATTTCAATAATTTATTGTCTTAGTTTTGAATAGGAAGTTTCATGACCAATTACAAACAAACACCATTTGGTTTACAATTGGGAACAAATTAACTATTTGGAGAAAAATGTAGAACCACCAAGACTAGGTAGGCCTCATACAATGTCATTTGAACCAGGTTATATGGTCTGCTATATTTAAGACTCTTTATTCGTACATATGCTGGCTATCTCACCCTTTATTGTGACATGCTATCACCTTTTCTTAAATTTTAAATTTTGGAAAATCAGGTCATAACTATCACAGTTGAAATTAATGAAGCATAACTTGGAAGTTACCATATCAGTAAATTAAATATTAAAGGAAAATAACTTTGTGTTTATCATTCAATTTGCACGGTAAGGGAAAAAGAAGAAACTAAACTCTTGATGGATAGCAACAAGAATCCTCATTATCTTGGTAGCAGGAAGTGTATGTCCAGAACTTCCTAGACAACGCATATATCTAAGCACAGTGGTCAGACATACCTTGTCTGTCCTTTTTCTGCAGTATTTTGGTTGATGAAGACCTAAAATCTAGACTTTCCTGAGAAATAAAGACTTCAGTTTTATGAAAAAAATACAAGCATTCATGTTTCAAGATTAATTGAATACTGCCTGCATATGAGATTATGCCAAGGTGGTCCCAATACTCAGAACAGTTTTTCAGTGTTCCAAGGTACAAGTATCATGGTAGTAAATCTTCTGACACATGCACCACCGAAGTTTAAGGTAAGTATAAGATTTTGCAGAAGGAGTAGAAATAGGGCTTCCCATAACTGGTGTGATTTTCAGTAATGGAATTGCTGAGCCAGATTTATGTTTGATCTGATCAGTAGTCATTTTTTTGGGATGCCTCTTTAGTTATACACTATAAAGACAGAATGCCTTTTTCAGTATGACAGATATACTGAAAAACAAACTGTTAGAGCTTCGAGGAAATCAGACACATGAGCTTTCATAGTCTTGGGTGACAACAGATGATAAACCATGCCTAGATGCCTCTTCTGAGGATTTAGATGGTGAAGAGGACTTAAGTAGTTAGGTCCAAGGCTGTATTTCATGAAGGGATGCAATGCATTGATCCTTAAGCTAACACTGACTCAGGAAGTCTTTTTGACATGATACAGTGCCGTATCACACAGCAATTCTAGCTTAGCATGGAAGCATTATGGGTGGATATGCACCATCCATACAATGCTGGAAAACAATTTTTACTAGCTGGAATATTAATGCAACTATACTATTTGCTGAAGTAGTCTTTGCCAGGGACAGCTTCGGTGACTTTTCATAGCATTTCTCTAGACACATCCTACACCATTTAGAAGTCCTGGAAATGGTAGCTTTAGCCTTGTAGTTTTATGTAGGAGTGAATAATTTATGTATGAGCTGTTTATGTTTGAGTGTTTCAGTGGGAATACTTCTGTGTTACAAAATAAGGTTCACTAATTCAATTATAGAGCTCTGCAAACAGAAGAACTGGGTTCTGTATTCACAATTAGAATACCAAGATGCCTGAGGATAGGTAGATATGTCTGTTAGTGATCACAGAACCCACTGTGCAGAAATGTACTTCAGAATAAACATTTCAGACTTTGAAAGTCAACAGAGCTTAACGCAGATGATATACTCTAGGAAACTGCCTTCAACATTGCAACACCTAAAAATGAAGCATCTATCTGTTTCTCAGCAGTACAGACCACCTTCTTTAATTGTCTGGTCTATCTATTTAGTCAATGGTAACACATTAGGTTCCTCTAAGAGGTGGTTTCAAATAGCTGTTTCCTGGACTTTCAATTGACTGCACACAGAGCATGAATTCTTTGACAGAAGAGCAGAAGCAGGAAGCTGCCTGCTCAGGGGTATATGCTGAGTCCAAGAGCATAGTCCTGGAGCTAAAGAACATGAGCCAGCCTGAACAGAATCTTCTTCAGATTGCTGCATCCTTGACTAAGATCAGGCAACAAATTCACTTTAATAAGGTGTACAAAATGCTGGAGGCAGTGGTTCTTTTCTGTATAAAAGGCTAGTTAACTGCACAAAAACACAGAACAGAACAGTCAAGTTCCTCATCATTAAACCTCAGCTCTCATTTGAGATCATTTGAGCATTACTGTTCAAGCAGAGAAGGCAGATGATAGGGTGCATATTTCTCCTCCATATTCTTCCTCCTTCATATCTTGAAAATGATATTGTGTAATGAAGAATTCAAGTGCCATAGGGCTAAGAAAGAAGTAAGCAAAGGTGAAGAGAGGGCTAAATACTGACAGTCTGCAGTCTGAAGGTTCCATTCAGCTGAGAAAAAGCAGAACTTATTTTTGCTCACAACCCTGCTTATGCATTTTGCATCAGAGTAGTGGACATAAAGCAGAAATAATCTGGAGGAGCAGAAAGTGGTTTCAAATGGAGATGGATATGGTCACTGTACTTTACACATAAATCAATGATGTCCATGTTTGTTAGACATACTAAAAGAACCCTTGACAGTTGCCCCTCTGGGATTCAGGCTGAGTTTCAACACCTCCCTTTCACAGACCTCAAGCACACAAAAGTTTTCATGCCCACAGTGTAAGTTCTTGTAGGGTGAGGCAGTGAAAGGAACATGCTTTGGGAATAATTTTTGAAACCTCATCTTTTCCATTGCACCTAAGTTCAACTAAGATATCTAATAGAAAATCTGAAGGTTGTTAAATATACTTGTTTTGTTAAAGTGTTGCTTCATACTTTTCCATAAAATGAATTCTAAACAGTTAATGAAGAAAATTAAAACCCAATCACTTTCTGCATATTTCTTGTATATATCTCCATTCTGGGCACACATGGTGCATTGGTATAAAAAGGAAAGTTGCACATCATTCATGCTTTCTTTGTAACATCAGAGTTGAAGAGTTGCTTTGTGCTCAGGAGCTCAGGGATTAACATCTGTCTGGCTGGAGTGCAGATACAGCCTCTGAACCCTTTGTAGCAGACTGCAGCTACATTAGGGCTGGACAATTTTTTTCTGAATGCATCTGCAGTTTGTACAAGTGTGGCAGTCCAATGACAGCTGTTATCCTGCTCCATTATCTGCAAAAGCTCTCTGAGAACAATGTGAGATGAAGTAAATGATAGTATTTTGTGTTGCAACACGACTGGTTACATTTTGTCAAGTGGCAACTCTTCCATCCTTCATTTAGACAAAGTATTATTTTGCTTCCTCATGTTTGTCTTGATGCTCTCATTCCACAAGGATAAATATTGGATACATCATTGTGTTACAGTTTGCAGAACATTGTTGACAGTTAGAGGGCTCTTTGGTTCACATCATACTCTCTTCTTTTTGAAAGAAACATGATCAGATCCACTATTAGTACAAACCCTCACAGCCAATAAACATTTACATGTTGCAGCCTTTATTATGTAGCAGAAGTCTAATACTGCCTCATAAGAAGGGAAAAATAGCAGTACTCTGACATCTGTCACTATGAGTGTCAGCAGCCATCACCTCCCTAAACACCTGATCTCAAACAGAATGGGTTGGAGTATATATATTGTGCACTGACCCCTTATAAAGGGTTTCCCTAGCTCTGTTAACATTCAGTACTTTACAGAGACTTTATAGATACTGCTCTACTCCTGATCAAGGCTACATTTTACATTGTATACACGCTTAGTCACAAATAAGCCTCTGTAGTTACAGATGAGATTTTGCTCTGACCTAGCATGCATCTTCATGGCAGAGATTAAACCTGTATTTAAAACCTGCTTACTTATTAAAAGGGACATCTTCCTTCTGTAGTGATAATGGCAATACATTGGAATCACTGTCTTCAGATTTACTAGTGTTTCTGGATATTTACTGGTATTTACTGTTCTAACACAGCTAATAGAGGCAAGCTTTCATTTTCTAGGTGAAGAAGGTCAAGTTAAACACCTTTAAATAAGTACCACTACCACAATACAAACTGTTTAGTTTGGAAAAGAATACAGTATGGATGTAACAGATCACAAAGATCCAGCTAGTGACAAACTAATCTCATAAAACCAGCAAGTGTGATGGCACCAGCTTGGGTCCTGAAGCAGTAGGCGTCTCTTTTCACAATGTTGGGCAAACTGAAATCTGGTCTTTCTGAAATTCCTTTGCCAGGAAAACAAAACTAGCTCACAAGGATATTAAAATTTACTATCGTTAACCTGACAGTCCTTATAGACTAGTGGAAAATTCCACAAATTCAAATACAGTCTGTATGTAAATTAAGTACACAAGATCTGATTCCACTACCTTCCACCCTTTGAATCAATGTGCACAGCTACAAATAAGATCTGTCAAGAACATAGTCTGTTATAACCTCATTTCACTCTTCTATTAGTCTGTAGAGGAAGGAAAAATTACATACAGCAAAGTGTCATGGTTTAAGGTCAGGGTGGCCCCTTAGACCTATAACAGACACTCTCTGTTAACCCCCCTCCTTCCCCAAAGGGGAAGAGAAAGGGAATAAGGGAGAGAGACTTATCAATTAAAAAAAGGAAACTAGAACAGCTTTAATGAAAATGATAATAATAAAAATGAATATATACAAATATATACAAAACCAGTATTGAACCCAACCCCCCTGATGGCAATTAAGTTACCGTCACCACTCTGAGGAAAAAACAGAAGAAGACCCATGCCAAGATGAGCAAAGCTGACAAAACAGGACAAGAAGGAAAAAAAAAAAAAAAAAAAAAAAAAAGAGGGATGAGACCCTAATGATCCTTCAGCTTTATACCAAATATGATATACATGGGTTGGAACACCTTGTTGGTCAGATTAGGGTCACCTGTCCCATTCAATCCTCCCTGCAGGTGCGGCCTTTCATTTTCTGCACCCACCAACAAGGTACACAAGATCCAGCAGTGGCCTTGGTCTCCACACCAGTCCTGTAGTAACTCTAAATATTGGGAGTTATCACTGCTAGAAGCAGACACTGTCTGTGAAAAGATGCTGATAACTTCAGAAAGTGCAGTTAGTTAGAAGAACTGAGCTGAGAAGTAGAATCACTGAAGAGAATTAGTTCTGTTCTCACCCAAACCAGGACACAAAGTAAAGACCAGGATCAGACTCTTTTGGATTTCTTTTGGACTTTAATATAACACAATCTGATCTCTTTGAGTAAGTGTATTTGACCACAAATACTGCTTATGTAGTTATTTATGTTTCAAGTCCCATATGCCATGATTGAGTTGTAGTGTGTTGCTTATAAAACTATTAATTCTTGAGCTGATTACTTCAAGTAATGTAGATTCTTCTACTGCAGACAATTAAGAGCTTGGTTTTAACCAGTTTTAAAACAAACTGATTGGAACAGTTTTACCCTGCCCTCACTTTCTTGTTGGGACAATTGCAGAATCTTAGTTATGTGTTACAAAAGAACAAAGTAATTTGTAGAGTATCTATTATTACTATTTTACAGAAAGTTTGAAAAGTGTAAACCTAAGTATAAAGCATATGTCTCCATTAGTACAACTGAGCAAGGTACTGAGCAATCTGGCTCATAACCAGAAATGCCCTTAAGTACACTTAATTTCAGTCCCTATAGTATCTTCCCTGGCACCAATTGTTCAGCATCTTGCTTGATTCAATTTTACAAGAATTCACTAGCCAAATCTTTTACATTGCACCGAGACATACCATGACAAGTAGTCAATAAGGATGAGAATAGTAGGAATAAAAGGATTATAGTAATGATTTCATTGTACATTTTACTTTCTGTGTTGTTCTAATGTTTTAAAAGTGGATATTGAGTCCATGTCATCCAAAAGCAGTCTGGTTTTGTTTTGTTGGTTGGTTGGGTTTTTTTGGGTTGGTTTTTTTTTTTTTTTTGGTCAGAGATTCATATTTTAAAGTCATATTTAAAAGATAAGGTTTAGATAAGTATGCTTATCTAGTCCCATTAAAATGTGAAAGGATATCCAAGACATCTGCACAGTGTTGACAGATATAGCATAGGACCTGGAAGAAACCCAATGTAAGAAAAAAATTCAATCTTTAAATTCAAGTGTCAAAATGTACACCTCTACCTGTGAGCAATTTTTCTAAACTCTCATTTAAATCAATGGGGACAGCTGACTAAAAGCTAATCAAATAGATCTGAAGTGGCATAAATATACCAGCTATTACTAGAACTTACCTTTAGGATGAACTTAATGTATGTGTCTGGAACAGAAGTGACCCTTGGCTGGGATACCTTTGCCTGGAATAGACTACACTGATCCCATTTAGAATTGACTTCACACCCATGTTATGTCACTTTGCTTGTTTTTCAGTCTGAATTTGAAAATCTAACATCAGCTGCACCTATGTAAGATAGACATAACTTTCTTCTAGAAGTGGCTGCATACTGTTATAACTGACAGGAACATATAATGAACTTTTAAAACTCAAATTAAGTCCTACAGGTGGCTGGAAGTACTTATTTTTAGAACACCTAATGAGAAACTTCCATTTTTCACAAATGGAAGTAGTTTTGTTTACCTAGATTGTAAACTATTTGGACATAAACTGACTAGAAGTCATTAGTAGGAGTTGTCTCTACATCTTCTCATGTTTCTGATTACTTGGAAGTAGTATCTTCATTCTTGGGTCAGATTTCTCAGATGCCTTCTCTCCCTTTAGTTTCCCATAGGATTTTAAGAAGTTACTTATAAAAATCTGAAAAATGAAACATCTGGAATGTCATTTGTTTGCCTAAACGTTGCCGTCCAGTGCTATTCGAGATTCTCTGGGATATTTAAGATGCTGCACAGGTCTGATAGATACAACAAAAGAACAGGGTTATGACACAAGAAATCCATTTTCTTCTGGAATGGTGACTGAAACCACACACACACCAAAAACAAACAAACAAACAAACAAACAAAAAAAACCAACCCAAAAAGCACAGAGTTTTACATTTTATCTTTTTATATTTGGGGTATGTTGGGTACTAACATTTCTAAAACAAGACAACACTGCTATTTCAGAAATTCAGGCTGTGTACTATCATGTGCCTGATGTTCATACTGTATGCATTTATTTCTTACCCTCTGACAAAGTTATTTTACACTTCTGTTTTATCATGCATCACTTAAAAAGAGTGAATTTATCTGTCAGCAATTCCCTAGCACTAAATAAGGGTGACTGCAAAAAACATTGTCCAACAATCCAATGAAACAATATAGGGATAAAAAACATGAGGAAATCGAAGTGAGAGTATCAGTTCTTGTCTTATTGTTATGTTTTCACAGAAAGGTTCAGAATTACTTCAGAATTATATTATGGCTAGTAGAAATATGAGTAGTCCTGTATATCTCAAAATATTAATCTCTCATATCTAAGCTATTCAGCTGAGGTTTTTTATCACAAGCTCAAATGGTAAAAGAAACTCACCGAGGACATAGCTACTATTGGGAGTTGTTAATGCAGAACAGAAAGCAAACAATTGGTTTTGCATTGCATTTTAAAATCATATTTTATATTCCTGTCACCATTTTGACACTATCCATGCCACTTGATTTTATTTAACACACACATAGTAACTACATTTGGTATAAACCATGTAAACTGTCTAGCACAGAAAAACAGTAATAATGGTAGCTATTGCAATACGTCTTGAGAGTCCATCCAGATCACTAAAAACTGCCAGCTGCTACTAATATATACACATCTAAACTTCTTCACTGGGAAAGTGACAGAACAATGGAAGAGGCTGCCCAGAGAGGCTGCGGAGTCTCCTTCTCTAGAGAATTTCTAGACCCACCCGGATCTGTTCCTGTGTGGCATGCCTTAGGTGTTCCTGCATTGATAGTGAGGTTGGACTTGACGATCTCCAGAGGTCCCTTCCAACCCCTACTATCCTATGATTTTATAAAGTTTATTTGTAGATGGTGTCAGAGATGGTGTCAAAGACTGTATGTTGTTTGTCTTAACATTGCTGCACCAGTGTGGGTAGACATCAAAGCACAAACTGAGTGATGACTGGGCCACAAGGCTAGAACTTCCTGTTTTCATATGAACTCGAATAGAGAACTAATACTGAGATCTGCAACCTAAACCCTGTGCATACACCCAGACCCAGGGCTTGGAAGACCAAGGGATCTAGGGGCTTGGAAGACCAAGGGATCTAGGAGCTTGGAAGACCAAGGGATCTAGAGACCCCCGAAGATCACCTAAAACCCCTCAGAGATGGTGGGTGTGGTTAAGTAAAACAGCTCCTGGATTATACTAAGTAGTTCTTCAAAGAAGGATGAATATTCAACAGGACAACTCAATAAAAGAACAGGAACAACCAACATCGAATGATACGAATGTTCTCCACCGGACTTGGAAATGAATCGGACTGATAGAATGCCGCAGACCTGTGGTGGTAGCTATCACAATTGGCCCTTTTCTTCCTTTCTTTCCCTTCTCTCTTCTCTTTTTACTTTGCTAATTTGTTGTCAGACAAATAAAGTCACTTGGTGATTGACTCTGTTTTGAGTCTTAATTCTGTTCCCAAGAAACCTCGCTCTGGCCAATGACTAGTGCATGACAGATGAGTGGAGTGAGATGCTTTACTTAAATCAACAGTTGGAGGCACAAGACCCTACTTTAGCCACTTCTATGGTCCCTGAAACTTACCCAGCTGTGACCTATGGTAAGTCTCTCCAGGAAACCTGGACATTTGCTGTTTTCTAGGGATTCAACACTTCTTCAAAAACAGCAAATTCCAATTTTACCGATTTCATGCCATTTTTCACTCCTGTCTTCCAGAACCAGATGATTTTAATAGCAAAATAACAAATTTATTTCATAAACTTAAGGTCTGGCTTATAATTACATTCCTGAAAGCATATGAAAGAACAAATATACCTATATAGGAAAGCAGTACTATTTAAATTTAACATTATTTCTGCCTATCTGATGTGGTACCTTTCACCTAAAATGTTTTCAGTGTCACAACCTCATCCTGCAGAATCCTGTACTGAATAAAGTAGATATACTTAATAAAGTAGATATTTTAGAAAAAAAATATTTAGTCCTGATCCATAGACATAGAGGAAAATTGGTAATATATAGTAAAATCAAAGCAGAAAGATAGAAAGATGTTCATGTTCAATCTCCTTCAACAAAATAAGATCCAGTATACTCAGACCATTCCTTATTTTGACAAATTTCCCTGCTGTAGCCATATATAGTTATAAGAACATATAGCTTGATAAAAAGTGAAATATGGCACTAGTTTCGGTCAATTTGTGTCAGCTAATACAAGGACTAATGAACTCCATTAAAAATTCCTAATCAGTAATTCATTTACAAACCACCACACAAAATGATCCCTTTAGTCGATCATGACCAGATGACAGGTGAAATCCAAGCATCTATCTGCAAACAATGTCACTTTCAAGTTGTACAGATGTTTCTTCTGACTATGTAAGCTTTTGAGCACTGGGATGCTATCAGAAAAGTATTTTGTCTCTTAATGGGCCTTTTGATGCTCACATCTACCTGACCACCTGTTGTTTTAAAGACTGATGGAGCTGACATTGCCCTGCTGACATATAAAGAACTATATTGTGTTTTCCAGAATATGTTACTTTGCCTTGTCACCTAGAGAATTAAAAGTCAAAGATAACAGGCTAATATTTTGTCCCATACACTTCACTGTAGGAGCTACGTCTGAATTCCCACTTTTGTTTTCCTCATAATATATCAAATTTTATCATAGTGTACCACACACTGTACAATTTGTTTCAAGGTTTTGTTATTCAAGTAATACTTTTTGTGTCTAGTCCCTAATAGGGACTACAGTTTTGTAAGAGTTTTAAAACATGTTTTACAAATATTGGAGTTTGTTACCCCATTTCTTTATGTTTGGTAAAACTCCATGGTTTGTGTCAAATAAGCTATAACAGATCTTTTCCTCTTGACTTGCCCCTTCATGTCTTCATGTTTATCTGAGTAGATTATAATTCTTCAGGCAGAAACTCTGTAATTTTTACATTCTCTAAAGTGATTAGCATGCCTTGCTTGCTGAATAAAACATATTCAGAGTTTATATAATTTTATACCAAATGACGTTTCTTTTTTTTTTAAATACCCTTCTTGAAATAGCACTCACATCTTAAAATGTCAAAGCAATAATCAGTCTGCTTTAAAAAGGTAAAAGAAGAAATTCTAGTAGTGGTTTACATGGGCTTCTTTTCAATGATGAAAAATAAATAAAGGAGTTACAACATAAAAGTTCAGTTACTAAACTGAACTTTAACTGTAGTTTAGTTAGCTCTAAACTCTTCATAAACTGTCTTCTTTTTAAAATAGATTTGTTTTTTCAAAAGATAACTTTGCAGAATGAAATTTGAAGTGTTTCTACTCAGGTATGCCACAAGGTAGTCATTACTTTATTGTCACCTTTTGGTCATTAAGTAGTGTTAAAAGATCTTATTCCATCCTAGCTCTTTAGCTAAAAGTTGTCATACACTAAGCAACAAAGTAAACATGGAATTCCTATGATACTTCTTTTTATTCACAGATGAGATCACAGTTTTATTATTTGTAGTTCAATAGCCAGTATGAAATCATAAATAGATGAGTATGATGTTAAGGTTGATGGAAACCTGAGAAGCAGAGAGATGACAAGATGCAATTCCTGCTTTAATAATGAGATGCAGACAAAATATGCATTTTCCATCTATTTCCAAAACCAAAGAAAAGTTTATCTTTGATTGAAATAGGTTTTGATGAGTTTTTCATCTTCATAATTGGGGTTGTAATTTTTTTATCTGCTCCGTACAGCATACTGGACTGTCTCAGAAGTACAGTAAAGTGAAAAAGACCAAGGGACTCAATTTGTGCCCTGTTCTTTTCTCCACTCCAAGCAAGAATTTTCTCTGCTTGCATGCAAATATGGATTTAGGGACATAAAAATCCATATATATGTGTATGTACAGATTTAGAAGCAGGTATATATTTGACTGCACTCATCATACATCCATTGAAATATAGCTTGCATGGTTACTGTCACACTGATGACAGGTAATCAAGCAAAAATAATTCAGGTCCTGTCTTTCTTGAAAAGACATTATTTCAGTAATGCTGCTTCTTCAAGAGAACTGTCATTGATAAGGAAGTCCTTTTTAGAGAATTTAGGGATATCTTATGGACACCTCATTTCCTTGAACAATGAGGCAGAACTATGATGAAAAGTTTTAGAGGGAAGTTGCAGCAGTTTTCTGAGATCTCCTTGTCTGTCTTCTACTCTCTCACTGACTAGCAAATAACATTTTTTTGCATAATACTTTCTTGTGTACTTGTATCTGAAGACATTTTTTGAGTAACTTCCAACACAGTACTTCTTTCCAGACTTGTATTTTAAAATGCTTATCAATGATTTTTTTCACTACTTCACTGGAAAGAATGATATTCCAATATGATACCTGGAAGGAGAACTGCTGTTTCAAAAATATGGAAAAAAAGCCCAGAAATTCCTAGTAATACACCATTTCTACCAACAGGTTTACAAATATAGTGAGGACGAGATCAGTGTCAAGTGTCAGTAAGTACTCATGAGGAGATGAAAGTAGAATAATTATCTGTACTTCTTTCTCATTATCTTTTTTTTCAGATGAAAAACATCTGGACAGCATAATGAAACTAACTTTTATTCTTACTGGATAGCTACAGTACAGAAAGGTATTCTGTGGGTAAGCTGGAAGAAAGATGAAACATTGCAAAGGCTGCCTCTGTGAGCATGTGCATGATTCTGTGATTCCATGAAAGTTAATAACTTTCAGATGGAGACTGGTTTAATAGAGAACGAAGTACTGGAAAGAGACTGAATGTTTCTTGCTTTGACTATCATAAACAATTCTATTCAGAAGTTAGCTTTTGTATATTTCCGCATAAATAAAGACCATAGTTCAAACATACAAGTGTTTATGCTTTCACTCTGTCTGATTTTAAAATAGTGCCTGTACAAAGAGAAAATTGCCTTTTTATCTATAAGGCTAATGAGCTGTTAATTATTCAAAATGTGTAGTGATTGGGTAGAAGAATAATAGTTCTACCTTTATTAATTTGGCTTACCATCTCTTAGCATTGAATCCTATTTTATTCTACCTCTGCAAATACTTGGCTCAAATGACATACCCCTAAATGAAAAAGGAGAGCCTACTAGAAAGAATCTCCTGGGCCACAGAATCTAGACTTCCACTGTTACAAGTTGTGCAACATCCCTTTTTTAAATGTGTTGTGATCCCTTGTTGTCTCCATTGGAATGCAATTAGAAAATCTCTTTGTCTTGATAACTAGGAATCTTCTTGTAATTTCCAGGGAGTTTATTTTGACTCATCATTGTGAAAACTACAATGCAGCTCCTTAGCTGCAATATCTCATTTCCTTCCCTGACATTTATGTTCTCCATGAATATAAAAATAATTTCTCTTGTTTGTTTTACCAGGTTTTCTTCAGTGGAAGACATCTTCTTTTCTTCCTTCCCTTCTTAAACCCAGCTGAATTTCTCCAAAACTACCCAGTGTCTTCTCAGTTCCTTTAAATTAAATGAAGAATGTCCTATATAATAAAACTAGTGCTTACCTCTCTGATAAATATCCCTTCAGATAACATCAAAGGGTGTGCATTTACTTTCTTGAGCCTTTGTCACATGAGAGTTCATCATTATACCAAGTCTGGGGCAGCAGACGTAACCAAAGAGTAACGTGGTTCATCAGACCATGAGCATTATTTTTCAGCCATAGATCTAATGACAAGAGGTTGGTGGTATCATTATGGACATGTAGGTCTTCTGCCTTGAACAGTCTTATTTGAACCTCTAAATCCCCAGGTACAAAGAAGGACAGAACTTCTGTCAAGAAGTTGTCTTCCTGCAAATCAGTGGTATTTTCTAACATTTTTTGCTTGGCTTTTGTTGTGGGTTTTTTTGAGGATTTTTTCAGCTATTCACAATAACTACCTTAATTCAGTATGATTTAATGTAATTATACACTTCAATTTTATTAAGGGACTTTCTTGAAATTAATGTTTTGGAAATGAAAGTAAAGCCTAACTATAAATACCTGAGTTTCCTATTTTCCCTCCCACTTTCCTCTTGATAATTCATAAACTACCAGAATACACATGGTTTAGAAACTTTCTTATCAAACAGTATTGCTTTAGTATCGAGTCTTACTGAACTAAAAAAACCCCATTTATCTATCTTTCACAAGTAATTGCAATAGGTCATAGGTATACAAAACAAAGTCTACTGTATGCAAAAGAATATAAAAGGTTGTGTTTGTTACATTAATTTTTCTTCATGTAGATGTTCAGAAATACTTTATCTAACCAGAAAACTAGAATGTGTTAATAATCCCTTTTGCCCATTAAATACATCTCATATTCAAGGTGTGAATTCTGGAGTCCTCTTCTGGACAAATCTTTCCTTTTCAAAAGTGATGACTTTGTAAAGGCAAAGGTTAATTTCCCATCATCATGTTAGTTCAGATCCCTTAGTGTTTGTATACTTCCCTCAAAGTTATTAGAGATCACAGGACACAACTTAAAAATATTTATGATAAAGAAGTGGGTGATAGCTTTACATACTAACATGAGAAATAATGTCAGAAAAAATACACCCTTATACAATTACTATTAGCATACTAAAATATATTTGCTTTGAATACAGTTTCTATTTATTGTCTATAACTGAAGAAAACAACATTTATAGTGAAAGTTCTGGTAATTGTAACTGTGCAAGAGAAAGAAAATGGAATTTTTTGTTTGTTTGTTTGTTTTTTGACACTGGAGAATGATATAGTAAATAATAACTATACATTAAATCATACTCTAAGTCATTTATGGTTCTGAATGTATTTCATTCAGATCTTTTTACCAGCCTGAGCTGACTTAACACCATCACTTTCCACATAAAATTTTTGCTGCAAGCTCAGAGAGCACTTTTAGGCTCCTAACTGACTCATGAATTCCAAAGTAAATTCAGCTTAATATTTTAATGAATAATTAAGAATTGAAATATAATGCTGCTTGAATGCCTCAGCATCCATCTTTTCATAAAAATGTCCTGCTGTCAGGAATTGCCTTCATATTTGACTTGTACACAATTGAGTGCACCATCAGGGCTCAGCAGCCCAGATGGAGCAGCAGGAGGCATTGTGTAAAACATCTCACAGCAGATTACATTATTTTCTACATGCAGAACTGAGCAATCTGTTGTGCCCCTTTAAGGTTTTTACTTAGCAGCTCTGTTGGCCCCTGCTTAACAGTGGCAGAAACCTTATTCCACCTATTCTTTGGACAGAGGTTGCCAACTGTGAGCATGTTTACAGTAACAGAAGAGACGTGATTTTAGGGAGTCTTTTTTGAATGTTTTCAGAAACAGACTCTCTTTATTACTTCCTTTCTTAACTGTGTTTGGGGATGTACCTCCAAATACATTATTCATAAAATGGTTTATATGTGTGTGTTAAATCAAATGAAAAGCTTCCCAGGAGGGGAAATGTCCTAATAATGTACACTTATTATGAGGAAGGACACGAGGAAAAGTTACCAAATCTACATCTTTTTAACATTAGTCTGGGTACCTCAATACAACCTGGAAGGTTGAGAAGAGTCAAGAGAAAAAATAGATGACTTTGGAATTCTAAAAATTTTGTTGGTTGACTGTCTTTGCATCTGCTTTACGGAAGGTCCAGGTTTTCTCTCTAATGCAACTGAAATCAGAATGGTATACTTACTAACAATTTTTTAGGTGTCAAATGTATTACTGATGTTTATTGCTACATGTGTTTATTGCTACACGTGTAATAGAAGACTACTAATCCACCTAAAATAAATGGTTCATAATCTGCACAAATAATTGAAAGCTCTCTTTCCTTATTATTATTTGCTGAATAACTTCCAATGAAGCACATGCACTACTTACATGTAGTAAAAATGCTATTTAAAATAAACCAATAAACTGTATTTTGTGAGGTTAGGAAGAGGTTGCTATGAACAACACTTTAACAAGAAAGATCTTTGGGATATTGAAATCAATGAGATTCCGATGATAATCTTTGGATCCATCCCTGATTTTCTAGATTACAATGGAACGACCAGTCCAAAGATGGTAGAATGATTTAGGAAAAGCACACAACTTATTGAGAAATTTTGTCTATATATATATTTCAGTTGTCAAGGTTATTCCAATCAAATGTTTTGTAAATACTAAATAGGTTAAGTTGAACAGAGTTTAATCAATCAGATTTGAAAAATAGCAGACCTTTTTGGTGTGATTTTTTCTGAGTTGGATAATATCTTGTAATCTTTATTTAAAATGCTAGGAGAACTATTGTGGAATGAAGGTTATGTTATTTTTAAAATATGTCAAAATACATTTTTATAAAATAATGCTTTTACTACAATAAAAATTGTGAATGAAAAATATGAAAACCCATATAATGCAAGACAAAATACAGCAAGCCCAGATTTGAGCCTCTGTACTTTAGGAATCAGCAAAGACCATTAAGACAAGAAGTAAATAAGCTGCTTTAGACATTAATTTCTCCTGTACGCAAGAATCAGGTATCCAAGATATCCTACTTTTATAAGGACAGATATATTAGAAAACAAGGAGTCATCATCTCCAATTCATTTTCCTCCAGCTTGCTACCTTTGTGAGTCAGTGCTTCTCTATTAGAAACGTATTAGCATTATTAGTTCCACTTTACAGAAAATGAATAAAGATAGAAACATTAAACTTGTAGTTTAAAATCTGAGACAGTCCATAATAGAAAACAAAATTTAATCCAAATTGTCATCATGAAGGTTTAGTACAATAATTATTGGGCATTCTTTCCTCTCTAGAACCTTTGTCTTACAATTTCATAACTTTCTCTTGCCTGAATGACTACGCAAATCTAAAGTCTTCCATCTTGTCTTTCCAAATATGGATTTAGGAAGTAATGAAAGAGAGGGAAAAGTACAGGAACAGAGGGTCTTCAGAGCATATCTGTAGCAGCTCTGCAGCTGTTGCAGTCTGCCTCACCCCCTCAGTTGTGTTAAGGTCACATGCACACCTGGTTTTCAAAGTCCCAAGCTTATCGCAGCTCCTCCTTTCAGTAACTGTAGCTCTTCAGAGAGACAGATTTGTCCTGAAAAGATCTGTGCTGACTTTGCTTCTTTGTCTCGCAATGGCTGGAGCTTTTTTATGTCCATCTGTGAGTGCGTGTAACTTGTAAAGAAAAAGGAAATTACTAAAAGCAAGAACATGGAAAATTAAACTTCTGATATCAGTAAGGCAGAAGGAGGAAGTACGCTAAATGAAGATAGTTACCAGAATGCATTTGCAATGTTTAGTAATTAAAACTTGAGTCCCTTTTAATCAGATCATATCACAGAACCACAGAATCACAGAATCACAGAATGGTAGATGTTGGAAGGTACCTCTGAAAATAATTGACTCCAACCCCCCTGCCACATCAGGTTCACTTCAAGCAGGTTCCACAGGATCACATCCAGGTGGGTTTTGAAAATCTCCAGAGAAGAAGACTCCACAACCTCTCTGGGCAGTTCCAGTGCTCTGTCACCCTCACAGTAAAGAAGTTTCTCCTTATTTTTAGGTGGATCTTCCTGTGTTCCAGTTTGTGCCTGTTGTCCCTTGTCCTGTCACTGGGCACCACTGAAAAGAGACTGGCCACATCCTCCAGACACCCACCCTTCAGATATTTATAATCTTTGAAAAGATTCCCTCTCAGTCTTCTCTTCTCCAGACTAAGCAGCCCCAGGCCTCCTATCCTTTCTTTGTTGAGATGCTCCAATCCCCTCATTATCTCTGTAGCCCTCTGCTGGACAGTAGTTTCCTGTCTCTCTTGAGCTGGGGAGCCAGAACTGGATACAGTATTCCAGATGTGGCCACACTAGGTGTCACATGCCTGTTATAGACCAGAGCAAGGTTTTGATTGTATTCTTGGGAACAGAATTAAGACTCAAAATGGAGTCAATCGCCAAGTGACTTTATTTGACCAACAACAAGTCTGCAAAGTGAAGAGAGAGAGAGAAGGGAAAGAGAGGAAGAAAAGGATCCATTGAAATAGCTACCGCCATGGATCTGCAACATCCTGTTAGTCCTATTTGTTTCCGAGTCCAGTGGGAGCACATTCCATCCTATGTTGGTTGTTTCTGCTCTTTTATTGGGTTGTCCTGTTGAATATTCACCCTTAACTGTTTTGATTAACTGCACCCACCTCCTGGTGGTGGCACTCATGCCCAATATCATCTCTGAGAGATCTTAGGTGGTCTTCAGGGGTCTCCAGACCCCCTGGTCTTCCAAGCCCTGGGTCTGGGTGCATGTGTAGGGATGAGTTTGCAGTTTTCAGAGTAAGGAAACAGGAACTTCTAACTTGTGATTCAGTGATCACTTAGTTTGTGATTTGAAGTCTACCCACACTGGTGCAGCAACGTTGAGACATACAATACACAGTTTCTGTCACCGTCTCTGACACTAGGGCAGAGGAGAAGGGGAGGAGAACCTCCCTTGACCTACTGGCCACATTCTTCTTAATGCACCCCAGGATAAAACTGGCCTTCCTGGACACAAGGTCACATTGCTGGCTCATGGTTTACTTGTTATCTGTCCGTAAGGACTCCCAGGTCCATCTCTATGGAGCTGCTTTCCTGCAGGTCAGCCCCTAACAAATACTGGTACATGGGGTCATTCCTCCACAAGTATAGGACTCTACCCTTGCCCTTGTTGAACTTCATTATGTTCCCTCTGCCCAGCTCTCCAGTCTGCCCCAGTCTTGCTGAATAGCAGACCAGCGCTCTGGTGTGTCAGCCACTCCTCCAAATTTTGTATCACCATCAAACTTGCTGAGGGTACGCTATCCTTTCACCCAGGTCATTGAGGAATATGTTAAACAGGACTGGAGCCAGTACTAGCCCCTGGGCAACACTTCTAGCTACAGGTCTCCAACTAGACTCTACAAAACTGATCACAACACTCTGAGCTCTGTCATTCATCCAGTTCTCAATCCACCTCATGGTTCACTCACCTAACCCACACTTCCTGAGCTTACCTATGAGGATATTATAAAGACAGTGTCAAAAGCCTTGTTGCAGTCAACGTAGACAACATCCACCATTCACCCCTCATCTACCCAGCTAGTCACACCATCATAGATGGCTATCATATTACTTAAGCATGATTTCCCCTTGGTGAGTCCATGCAGACTATTCCTGATAACCCTTTTCTCCTCCACTCACTTAGAGATGACACCCAGAATGAGCTGTTCCATTATCTTTCCAGGCAAGGAGGTGAGGCTGACTGGCCTGTAATTTCCTGGGTCCTGCTTGTCCTTTTTGAAGACTGGAGTGAAATCAGCTGTCCTCCTGTCCTCAGGCACCTCTCCCATTCTCCATGATCTTTTAAGAATAATGGAGTGTGGTATATTAACATCATCAGCCAGCTCCTTCAGCACTTATGGGTGGATCCCATAAAGACCCATGGATTAATGAGTGTCCAGTTGCCTAAATAATCTCTAATCCAACCCGCATTGACCAAGGAAGAGTCTTGCTTCCTCTAGATTCTCTCTTACCTCAAGGGTCTGGAATTGTCCAGCTGGTGACCTTTAAGTATTGGTGTTCCCAGGGACCAGTTCTGGGTTCAGCTTTATTCAACGTCTTCATCAATGACCTGGATGAGGGGATACAGTGTACCCTCAACAAGTTTACTGATGATATGAAACTAGGACGAGTGACTGATACACCTGTGCTGTCATCCAGTGAGATCTGGACAGACTAGAGAGATGGACAAAGGCAAACTTAATGACGTTCAGCAAGGTTAAGTGTAGAGTCCTACACCTGGGGAGAAACAACACCATATACTAGTACAGATTAGGGGTACACCCACTGAAAAGCAGCCCCATGGAGAGGGACCTTGGTGTCCTGGTGGACAATAAGTTATCCACAGAACAGCAGTGTGCTCATGTGTCCAGGAAGGCCAATGGTCTTTTGAGGTGCATAAAGAAAAGTGTGGCCAGCAGGTCAAAGGAGGTTCCCCTCCCCCTTTGCTCTGCCCTTGTGAGACCAAATCTGGAGTATCGTGCTCAGTTCTGGTCTCCCCAGTTCAAGAGAGAGAGGGAAATACTAGAGAGAGTCCAACAGAGAGCTACAAAGATGATTAAGGGACTGGAACATCTCTCTTACAATGAAAAACTGAGATCCCTGGGACTGTTTAGTCTGGAAAAGAGAAGACTCAGAGAGGATCTTATTAATGCGTACAAATATCTGAAGGGTGGGTGTCAAGCAGAAGCGGCCAGTCTCTTTTCAGTAGTGCCCTGTGATAGGATGAGAGGTAATGGTAGCAAGGTGAAACCTTCCACCTCAACATGAAGAAAAACATCTTTACTGTGAGGGTGGACGAACAGTGGAACAGGCTGCCCAGAGAGGTTGTGGAGTCTCCTTCTCTGGAGACTTTCAAAACCCACCTGGATGCGTTCCTCTGTGCCCTGCCCTAGGTGTTCCTATATTGGCAGTGGGGTTGGACTTTATGATCTCCAGAGTTCCCTTCCAATCCCTACCATTCTATGATTCTATGATTCTATGAGTTCCTGAGGGCCAGTTGTAATGGTAAAGACTGAAGCAAAGAAAGCATTCACTAACTCTGCCTTCTCTTTTATCCTCCATAACCAGGGCTCCCACCTCATTCAGCAGAGGGCCAACATTTTCCCTATTCTTTCTTGTATGTGTTATTAAGAGAATATCTACCTACTTTTTTCAAAAGACAGAGAACAGACATTTAATGGAACACTTCTTACCTATAGCAAAGATGGAAGTCCAGACAAGGAGCTTTCCTAAAGTTCTGCCCTGTTTACTGGAAAAAAAATTCTGAAGCTGTATTTGCATGTTTATGTTTTGTTTTCTACTTCTTGGCACTGTGGTCTTCCATTGCTTTTGGTGGAAAAGAAATAAATTCTTGATCTTGTTGCAAATTCATGGCACTGTATTTCAAAGGACAAAACAACTTTAGGCTGGCATGTTTTATTAGTAAGGGCAAGGTTAAGTATGTTTAAAGAGATACTGTCTATTAGCCTGAAATAAATTACTGTGGAGATGCTGGATTTCTGCCCAGAGATAAAAAGCAGCTAAGATACCTCTTCAGCTACACTGATTAATTATGTATAAGTCTTACTATTAATTGTGTGGGTTTGTTCATTTGGCAAAATTTGGAAGATACAGAAAAATTATTCTTTTTGTATCAAATAAATAAGTAAATATTTAATCCTGCGTCTACTAGGTGAACACTGTCTCTCAGAAAAGAGAAAAGCTGTGACCAAAGCAGAGCTATGGATTCTGGCCATGACCTGGCATGAGTGTATTCCACCTACCATAGTGTTACAAGCTTGGGTTATTTGCTTTCAAACAAAAATTAAAAAGCAAAAATACCACCTATGATATTTTCAAAATTATTTATCAGTCTTTAGGGAAGCTTTTATGAGTTTTTGTGTACATATTACCTCTCTTGAATGACTAAAATGTCTAAGGCAATGATCTTCACACTTCAGTTACATTTCATATTGTTGGCTTATGATTTAATTTAATTCTTTCTGCACTTTTTTTTTTAATAATGAAAATTAATAAATAATTTTTAATCACCTACTCTAAGGTAACCCATAACTTATATTGCATTTTCATTGTTAGCAAACTATAGAATTTCCTCAAGATGGTTGTAAAGGAGTTGTTGAATTTCAGTCATCAAACAAAGTTATCCAGATTGCTTTAAAGTTCTAATACAAATGAGGGAAATACATTAGGGCTTTACTTAGAGTTTTGGTCAAACTTGAACATCTAAGATAATCTTTGGGACCAGATCCCTGACCTTGTATTCAAAACTGCTATTTAAGGAAGAGATTTGTGTGTTTACATCTGAAAAAAGACTTCAGGACTTGCTTATTTTGAAAGCATGAATTTTTTGACATTTAACACTATTACCTTTTCCAGTAGAGCATTTAGTTTGGTACCAATTTTATTAGAATACATTCTAGAATTATGATAAAATAGAATGAACATCAAGAAGACAACAGCTGCATGCTTCCTTATCTCTATGTGCCTAGCATCACTAGAATATTTACATTTATCTTCTTCATTAGTCCTTCACATTATTTTTCCCTTGTTCCTTTGCATAACATATGGGACATGGTTGCATTTATTCTTGTTTTATTTTTCCTTTCTTCTCTTGCATAACATATGGGACATGGTTGCATTCGTTCTTGATTGCACAGCAATTATAATTATTCCCTCACCTCATCAACCAAAAGGTTGCACAAATAACCTCCAATTTGCTAAGTAAAAAAATGGATACTCTCAGAATTGTTCTTTATTCAAATAATATTTTGTCATTACTTTCACTATGAAGTTATCACTTGCTTGTTGCAAATCCTGAGCTGTCCCAAAGTCTGGTGTTCAGGAATAAATAGTATTTACTCTGAAGAGCTGTGCTATACCATAGCACAATGCACTAGCAAGTAATTCCGTGCAGTAGGATCAATAGTTTGGTTAGTGCTGAAGCTCCTTTGTCTACGTGATATGTTGTTTCAGTGTTCTACCTTGGACAACATTTATCCTGCCCTCAGGGACTAACAGTCCTCTCTATATATCTGTTTTGAAGCAGTCCAGGGGACTAAATATGTCTTATTTGGGGGGGAGGGAGAGAGCACATTTGTCCATCTGAAACAGATATTCCAGTTGAGTTTCCTCTGTAAGTTCTGGTGCTTGCACTCTCCAAAGCCATTCTGAAAACCCAACCAATTTTCAGTTAGAGGAATGATTGAGAATGCTACTGAGCCAAAGTTCAGATGTAAATACAGCTTCCCAATCATGCTACAAATAATACTATACACATATTGCTATACCAGCGTAGCCTGGTATTTCTATTTCTTAGATTGCTAAGTCTTTGTTCAAAAATATTCAGGATCTGAGGCAGGCATAAACTTTATTTAAAACATTCTAGGAAACTGGTAGAAGTTGTCTACAAAGTGTTTTAATCCCTCTTTTCTACTAACAGTCATTTTGCCTTCATTGCCTTCACATTGTACACATGGTGAACTTTAATTCTTGAACGGCTGTATGGGAACACAGCTTCCATGAGAAAAAATCTAGAAAAAAAAAAAAAAAAAAAATTAGGCAGCATTTTAAATGAATCAGCAACAAAGGAATGCTCAGTATCCTGCCCACATCCTACAACAAACAAACAGCATACATTCACAAGAAATAGTGGTGAAAATCATTAGTCACAAGATGGTCCACACACAAGATACATTATCATTCAAAGCTGAGATGGATTATAAAATAAGCTAACTACTAACACCACCTATAGTGGTGAAATAAATTTCATGAAGTTTTGAGATAAATGGAGAAGATGAACAAGAGGAAGTCTTACAAATAAGTATCAAGATCTAAAAGCTACACTAAACAGTGCAATTGCTGCCTTTTCTCACTAGAGGGAGTTAAGTCTTAATACTCCTTACCAGAATACTCTACAAATGTGCTGGCTAGGGAAAAGTTATAATATCTGTTTATGCGTCTATGTTTGGTTATGTGTTTTGACACGTTTTCGGGACTCCTTATGCAGTGACCAATACTCTATACATATAGCGAAAAGGCAGAAACCATTACCTTGTTAATGAAGTTGAGTAAAAAGCAAAAGAGAGCATGTTTCAGTTGAGTACTGAGTTATCATTTTTACCAGTAGTAAATGAGATCTCATGCAATACCAGCCTCCTGTGATGGCAGCCTCCTTCCCAATATAGACTCCATTTCCTTATGATGTAGGTGTTCTATCATCCATGAAGTCACTGTCAACTTAATGTTCATTGAGGAATGGAAGAACCTGTGGTTCTGCTTCCTCTAAAAGCACTCAACTACAAATACCACAAACTACTACAGTAAAAAAAAAAAAAAAAAAAAAAAAAAAAAAAAAAAAAAAAAAAAAAAGAAGAAGAAAAAGAAAAAGAAAAAAATGTGTTTTCTATGCAGTAAGTCACTCCTATTGGAAGCTTCTGCATATTCGCACCAGCATTCTGCTGGGGAGACAGAAAACAGAGGAACCCTTGCAAATAATTAAATATCATTAATTAATTATGAGGAAGGCATGGTAATGTACCTCCAGTGTACAAGTGCATTATGTATCTCTCTAAGTTTACTATATATTTTTCTTTTAATCACTCAAGCCTGGATTCTCTTCTAATTTTAATTGAATCAAGGTAATATGATGAAATACCTTAGAAAATCTGAGCTTACTGATTTCTTTGAAGAAAAAGGCCCCATATTTAGGTGCAGAATAGAGTGGTATTTGCTACCACTTATCACCTTTTGCCCCTTCCTGAAAGGAGCCTGTAAGGGTGACACTATGAATTCCCATACTATGTAAGGTATATTTTTGATCACTCTAGTCAAATACACTCTAATAACCAAAGATTTTCATTGACCTTCATATCTCATCTCCAGCAAGAGGGAAGAACAGCATTAATTTACTTTGTCCACTTATGTGTATAATTAATGGTTCTAAAGCTTCATATACTTAATCCATGGATTGCTAGGGTGATACAACTAACCTTTGTATCTGCATTTTGTAAATAAATTTCTTCTTTAAAACCTTTCAGATGTCGAACATAATTCATGCAGCTGGAAAAATCATTCAATAATGTCTTCATCTGAAGAATGGAGGGGGGAGAGAACTCATGGCACAGCACACAGAAATTAAGATTTCTGTTAAAAGCCTAGGTACATCAATTAATAAATGTGCAGATTGCACTGAAAGTTCACTTCAGAGGTATCCTGACTGCAAGTAATATTCATACCAAGCAACTGGAGGATAGGGAATGACAAATATATAAATTCTTAGTTTCTGTGTGAATTGCTACAAGATCTTGGTTGATTTGGCAATCTGATAACAGATGAGTACACAGAAGAAAGCCTGAAACCAACCCACAGTCAGATATATTTATAAGGTAAATAGTATTTTCTTTTGCTCTGTCTTCAGGGTGAGCAAACACAAAGGCTTTTTACTATGACTAATACTGTGGATGTAGTGGTTTTTAAGGGTGGGAATAGTTCTAAGACAGCTCCATTGAAGTGATATGAAAATGGTAAAAACTTAGCTATGATCAAACAGACAAGTCACTAAAAAAGAGTACTTCAAATCCCCTACCCCTCCTCCCCACCCGCCCCCCCCAATAGTAAAAGAATCATGAATAGTATGGCAGCAATAAAAATATGCACTTCCAGTCAAGCATGAAAAATAAAATGAAAAAGAGCAGCTTTTAAGAGAACTCACTGTATCTACAGATATAGCCATCATTTTCAAAATTATGAAGTTATCTCTTAGTATTGGATTTTAATGTAATAAATTCTTTTTACTTATGCCTTGAAATACTATGGAAATTTCAGTGAGATGATAAATGTATTCCCAAATAAGCAGTGATCCAAAACAGAAGGCACTGGTCAATATAAAAATGACACCAATGTGCTGTCAGAAATTTTTAAAGACAATTTTTTGCACAAGGAATACATTTTTTGGCAATTTCAGACCAGATAGAGACCTTCACTGAAGCTTAATTAGTATCCAGATTAGATTTCAATGTGAAGTTTGGGTCACTTCCTAAAACAAATTAATTTTCATTGTTAGTAATTTTTTAGATTCTGAGTTCTGAAATGCTTATTTCTTTCTTGTGATGTCAAATACCCTTCCTTTCAATAAGGAATGTTAATGCAAAAAAAGAATGAACAGCATCTCCTTAGTCTCCAAATCTCATTTTTTATGCTTATGTATTTGCAGAGAAAAAACTGGAGTCCAAAAAGACATTGTTTTAAAATGTTCTGCTAAGGAAAATTCAGGATATTTTAACAAAAATTTTGCTTTTGTTAGAGGTCTAGTTTTTCCAGGAATACCTAAACATGTACAGAATATCTGCAAACTTGGAGCCAGACTTCAAAAATTTGGTCAGATGTCCACAGATATCACTGGTGTCTACAAACTTATGGAAAATGCATTCAGTACTTAGTGCCTAATTACCTTGAAAAACCTGGACAATTGTTTCCTCACTATTTTAAATATGGATGCCCTTCCTGTGTTAATACTTCCAATGCTACATGAACACACACACAAAAAAAAAAAAAAAAAAAAAAAAAAAAAAAAAAAAAAAAAAAAAAAAGAGAAAATGATGACTACTGCAGCAGCATTTCTTCCAGTAACTCCTATGAATTTGGAAGAACTGCATTCTTATAGATCTAGCTAATTAAGCACTCAGAGGCAATGCTAAAGCAAATTTCAGCATGCAAAGAAGCAAATGTGAACTGAAGCATATTTGCTTCTTTTCATGTGTTTGTCTTTATTTGCTTTTCTCCTTTTTCTACCCCTCTAACAAGCTGGGTTTTTTCAATTTTGCTTTTCATTCTTGACTGAAAGTACCTACTCCATATTGCTACTGTATTAGCCACACTTCTGTTACTATTGACAGAACATAAGCTCTTTTTACTGCCTTGTCTGTTTGGTCATAGCTTAATTTTTACCAATCTAGTATCATGTCAGCTAAGCTGCTACATTAGAACTTCAGAAGCTGCTATACCCAGAGTATTAGCCAAAGTACAGTATCTGGGGTTTTCCACATAATACTTTTACGACTTCTACTTATTTATCACAGTAACAGTATCTCTACTCAGTAAAAAAAAAAAAAAAAAAAAAAAAGAAACTATAAAGGTTTATTTGGATATCCAAGTGTTCCCAGCCTCCTTCTGTCTTGTGAGTTTTGCAAATGAGTTCTTGAATCTTTCTCTTTTCTGTGTCACTGCTGCTTCAATATACAATGAATGTTAGGTGATAAATTCTTCCTTTTATGGAATCATTCATAGCAACTTCTAGAGTTCCCTACTTTAAGATAAGGGAGTCAGAGAGAGGTGTTCTAATCCTATGATCATTTTTGTGTCCCTCCTCTGGACATCGTCTGAGAGGTTTATATCTTTCTTGTACTGGGGACCCCAGAGGTGGACACAGTGCTCCAGAAGGGGTCTCATTAGCACAGAATCAAAGGGGAGAATCAACTTTCTCAACCAGATGGCCACACTTTGTTTTGTTCAGCTCAGAATATGATTTACTCTCTGGGTTGCAAGTGCACATTGCTGGCTTATGTCATTTTTCATTCACCAGCATCACCAAGTCCTTCTCCACAGTGCTGTTCTCCAACCATCCATCGATCGTTCTTATTTAAGAAAGGGTAAAAAATGCTTCATAGTATCTGTGAGAGAGGAATGAGAAAATGTGAGAAAAACAGCTCTGCAGACACTAAAGTCAATAAAGGGGAATTGGTGCTCCAGGTGCTGGAGCAGAGATTCCCCTGTGGCCTGTGGAAAAGACCATGGTGACAGAGATTGTACGTCTGCAGCCTGTGGAGAACCACGCTGGAACAGATATCCACCTTGCAGCCTATGGACAATGCGACAATGGAGCAGGATGCTGCTTGTGGAAAGGAGTCCTTGCAGGAGTAGGCTTTCTGGAAAGGCCTGTGGCTCACTGCTGACCAACGTTGAAGCAGTCTGTTCTTGAAGGACTATATGCATGGAAGGACTCAGACTGGAGCAGTTCTTTAGGAACAGCAGCATGTGGAAAAGACCCACATTTGAGAAGTTAGTGAAGGACTGTATTGCACAAGAGACACCCTACACTAGAACAGAGGAACAGAAGGAGCAGGAAGGACCAGCAGAGGTGAAGACTGGTCATAACCCCCATTCCTCATCTGCCCTCTGCTGCTCAGTAAAGAGAAGGTCAAAGAATCAGGAGCAAAATAGAGCCTAGGAAGAAGAGGAGGGGTGGTGGGAAGGTGGTTTTACTTTTGTTTTTATTTCTCACTGTCATACTCTGTTATTAAGTGTCAGTAAATGATTTTTTTTTTCCCAAGCTGAGTCTGTTTTGCACATGACATTAACTGGAGAGTGATCTCTCTGTTCTTAATTCAGACCATGAGTTTTCCATCATATTTTCTCCCCCTGCCCTTCTGAGGAGAGGGATAGGGCAGCTTGATGGGCTTGTGGCAGATGGACAAGGTCAATACACCACAGGTTTTTTATTTGCATTGAGTATTTTAATATTTGTAGCATTCATAGAATCATAGAATCATTATGGTTGGAAAGGACCTCCAGGGTCATCAAGTCCAACCTTTGTCCTAGCATTAACTTGATATTTTTGCTAATTAAAATTCTGAACATGTTTAGTCCTTTTATTTCAAATTTCTATATTCCTTGCATCGATTTAAATATCAAATATTCTTACATACAATTCTGATAACTAAATAAATAAAAATTTGACATCTATAATTTCTGAAATGCAATTTGTGATTAGATTTAAATTTTTTAAAGTACATTAGGTTGAGATACTGGTGATTCTTAAAGTACATGTAAATATTTTTGTTTGATTATAAGAAGTAATTATGTTGACAAGCAATATATTTGAAAGTAAAAGTGGGGTTATGAAAAATTAATGTAATCATTGACCTGCTTGATAGCTCTTGAAAATGTGATAATAAAGTAAATCAAGGAGATGTCATTTTGCAGAGTAGAAAAAGAAAGGTTTGGACAAAAGTAAATGTTCTAAGAAATTCAAATAATGTTATGGAAAAGAAAATGCTGTCATACTCAAACATAGACTTTAGACATTAATCTCTGACAGATATATCACATAAAATACCCCTACTTCTGTGCCTGGAACCTTTTTACCAAAACAAAATTTCTGCTGGGAAAATAACTGGAAATATCTATTAGCTTAAAAGGGACCTTTAATGCTTCCTAAATACATGTTCTGTCATGAACCTGGACTTTCCTAAGTGATGTAGTCAACCAAATTCTTCATTAACTTCTAGAAGTCATGTTTCCAGAGCTTAATTTCAAAAAAAGTTTGGAACCTCCAATAGACTCAATAATATCATGTACATGAAAAAAAGTAAACCTGTCATATATCCCTGTAAAAACTATAATAACATCTATTTGAGCCCAAGAGAAGAACATTAGCCATAGATCTAGATGTTCAGGTTCTCTATAGAGTGTAACAGAAGAATTAAATGGTGCTACAAAAAATATGGTGATGTACTACAAGAATATGGTGATGCATCTAGCCAACAGGAGATGCTAAACAGACAGATTTGAAAGATAAAATTGCCTTACACTGAAATCAAATGTGTGGAGTGATGCTCAGGTAGGTGTTGTCTTCTCCATCTGGTCTCTGGCACCCAAGAGAATTTGAGCAGAATGTAAATGCTTTTTCCAAAAAATGTAATTCAGAAAACCACTGATCAGTTATTAAGATTGAAACAAAGGGATACCTGATGTCTGTAATAACATATTTCTGCATGCATTCTCAATTAAGCACCTGAAAGCCTAGCTCCCATTTATGGTACATTGATTTCCACAAGGAAGAACTCAGAAAAGTTCAGCCTACGGTGGCAGGATTGCTCTCTACAATAATGCACCTTTTTTTCCAAGGGCACCTTTTTCTGTCTCATAAGTTAAAGGTGATGACATTATCACACACCACAGGCATTCAGAAAGTGGAAGTCATAATATCTGTGCTATGCCCAGGCTATAATGCCATATCTCTCCCACCCCAGGATAACATGTAAGCAAAGAGTGGACTGAAGTACACCCTTCCTGTTCAAATAGACATACTAGATGAATAGGTCAGGGGTAGGAAGAAAAGACAAAAAAGATCTAGTAGCTGAGCAGCTAGGGTAGTTGTGTTCTGTTCTCTGCACTCATGCCTGAGTACTTTTAATCCAATTATTTAGATTAAAGCATATAAAGAATGAAAGAACTGAAATACAATACTTATCTCTTTAGGCAAATTCTGAATGCTAAATAAGAATTATCCTGTTCACATTTTATACATCTTCTGAAGCAGTTCCTGTTCTATTAGGCTTACAAAGCAAAACTAGAAAGGGTACATCTACATGGCTATATTTAGGAAAGCAGTCAGGAGCTTTGATTAAGAACCAGCTCTTCAGTCCTAAAGCCTAGGATAATTATATGGTTTCTCTTTAACATCAGGCGCTTCAGACAGCAGACAAAGAGCACCATGTTTGTTTGCAATCAACCATGTCAGCACTAAGGAAGGCTGGGACAGACAGCAAGCAGTACAGGGGGCTCAAGCCAGCCTACAAAGCTGTCTTCCCTGCCGTCTGTGTATGTTGATTAATTTGGGTTGAGAAACTAGAGGGAAATTAAAGAAAAAACAGGTGCTAAACAATCTATGCTGTTTATCGTAGGTCTCACTGTGCCAAAGGCAGTGTAGTACAAGCAATATAAAAATACCCTCAAATACATGTCTATGTTTCTCAAATGCACGGTAATTGTTTGTCCTTGTTCTTACACATAGCAAAATGTCATTGTCCATGACAGAAAAAGGATGGCAGTGGGACAAAACTTTTCATGGAGGTCAAGATTTGAAGACAGTGGAGAACAGTGACATCAAATGGGTAGAATATTTGAATATTAATAGTGGAAAAATGAAAATGGTCATGCTATCAGAGCACAGACTACATTCCCAGTGTTGTTAGAGAGAAAATTAAATATTTTTTCCTTATAAATTGAAAACATGTGTACCATATGTCATGTTTTTAAATATGTATGTGGTTATTCACTTTGCAGGCAAATTTAAACCTTTAAGTATAACAATTTAAGTAGAATTTTACTATTGTATATCCTAGTACATGTACTATTTAATTGATTAGAGACAGTCAGTGTCTGACCAGGTTTCATCTTACACTCAAAACAATATGCAGTGTCACCTATAGCTGAAATATACTGATCATCATTTTATTATTAAGTCCCTTTTTTGACTGAATAATTGCAAAATGGCAAAAATACAGGTGCATTGTAGAGGACCGACAGCAAAAAACCATGTTGTTACTTGGTCTGTAAAATGAAGGAAAATAAAGAACCAAAAGGGAGAGTGGAGCTTGTTAGACATGGATGATAGAGAAAAGTAACTCTAAATCACTTGAAGAAAACATAACTAGATTATAGATATAGAAAGAACAAACTTTGATCTTTAAAATGCTAAAAAAGGTTCAGTCCACTTGTCAAATAATGACAAACCTTTGAAAAGAAGAATATAGCAAAAATGTGGAATTCAGGATAAGAAAGAGCAACTAAATAAATGGTATATTAGTGATGAATGTTAGGGAATATTATTTCTAAGAAGAGTTTATTAAGTCCATTTTAGATGTGACTGAATTTTGGTTATGACTTCGATGTCTCAGGAAATTGTTGTAGTCAATATAAATGCATGAGAACAGGATAAAACAAACAAACAAAAAAAAGTTAAATAAAAATGTCCATTTAACTAATGCAAATAAAATATAGGGAAAAGAAAGAACCATTTTTAAAAATAAGTGGATGTAAATCATAGTCTGACATGTAATATAAAGGATGCAGGAGTAATCAGTATAATTAAAAGCACATTATGAAGCCAGTGCAACAACAGTAACGGAACTCTGTGAAGTGGTGTTGGCACTTTCTAATATACAGAGTTAAAAATTATACATCTGTTCTGCTACAAAACAAAGGAATATTGCTTTCTTTTTACTTATTCTTCATTTCTACTGGTAGTTTTTCAGTCAGGATTTTTGTTGTTGCATTTTTAGTGAAAATGGAATTAACAAAAAAGATGCAGTATTGAAACACCATATGAAACGTATAATCATCTGGGAACCAGAGCTGATCAAATTAAACTCATGCTTGAATATCACAATATATATATTTCCCCTTTTATGTGAGGTGACTGAATGTCTTCTATGCTATCCACTTGTGATCTTAGGCTATATCTGAGGTCCTTGAAGAATCAGATTTTTAATTAATCTGTGTCTGTGTTAGCCCTATCATAAATACATTATCACATCAGTGATATTTTTCAGGTTTCATTCCTGAGACTTCAAAACAGTTAAGAGGGTAATCATCACTGGTACTATTTTCAATGTGGGTTAAATACAGCACAAAATGTTGAAGACTGTCAAAAAACACAGAAAGTCAGAAGCAGCAGTAGAGCTGTACATAAAATATGGGTACACAAAGCCTCTATTAAACCAGAAATACTGGTTCAGGTTCCACCCCCAAAGGACACTATAACATATTGTTATAGGGCTGCATTCTTAAAAGTTTGCCTTTAAAAATAGAATTGACTTATCACTGGACTAATTAGAGAGGAAGCTAATAGCTGAGTATAATCACTCTGTTCCAATGGAAGAAGTGACACTGACCCAAATGCTAAAGCTGAACACAGGTACATATAAAATAATAATACAGGATAATAAATATATACCATTAAATAAAATCTGGCTTGCACCTAAGGAAAATGATTCCTTATACCTAAGGAATCTAAATTCTATTTCAAGCTCTGCCACAAATATCCTGTGTGATTTAGAACTACCTTTCAACCTCACAGAAATGCAGTTGTCCTATAAGTAAAAATTCCTTAATGTCTCTGAGACAGAAATAGACTTGCTAAAAATATTTTGGGTCAATGATTTAAAGGCTCTATGATATTTTTATCAAAAGCAGTACCTGTTTCACTTAAACAGAAATGTTACATCAATGCTACATTATCTGCCCAAACACTTTTTTATTATATAGACATCTTGCACCTGCCTTTCATTGTTTTGCTGTAAGTAATACAAACAGGTATTATTTAGTTATGTCAAACAGTAATAGGAAATATTCTGATTGTGTGATTAACTAACTTCAAACTGTATGTAAGCATTAAATTTTATAGTAGATTTTTATAACATGAGTGTTGCTAATATACCATGAATGTCTGAATATCATTAATGCAATGATAGCAAAGATCTCTGTCTCTTTAAAAACTGTAATTGTCACTTTCCTATTTTATATAATTATGAGATTTTCTTCATATTGGCTAAAAATATATAGGGAGTATTTTTTTCTAATGCAAACTACTGTGACCCTAATTGTTAACCTACACATACAAGACAGTATTACTTGTCTCACAAATAAAGATCAGAAGCATAATCCTCAACCCAATCAAATTTAATATAATACTAAAAGTTACTTTGCAGAAAAATTAAAGAAGAGGTTGAGCAATGAAATAGAACAACACGATCATGAAGAGTACAACAATGAAGAAAAATAATACAGTAAGATAAACCATCATCTTGTTAGGCAGTCTCTAATCTTTGAAGATTTGTAAGAAATTTCCTTTTTCAGAAGTTAATTTGAAAATTTTTCACTACATGGCTCTTTTCTCTGCAACATATTGTCCATTGGTATAATTTATTGTGGTAGTTCTTAATTCTAAATGTAAAAATAACAAAGTTTTATTATTTCTTTGTCAGGTGAGTATATGTGCTAATGACTACATTAATTCAGTTTTTCAGACTACACTCCTTTAGGTTTAAATTGACTTCTAAGGCACTTTTGAATGAAAGCAAGGAAAGACTTAGAAAAACATCTTCAAAGAAGAAAAATTAATTCAATGACAAATATTGTTAAGGAACAGCTTAGCTTAGTAAATTTTACTCTTATATATTTACCAGTGTTGAGGGTGATGAATAAAGAAGTGGATGCAATGTTGAAATTTTACAGCTCCAGGCTGTATTTTTGACAAGCCTGCTAATTAGCTTAGGATTAATTAGAAATAATAAAAAACAACATTCAAATACTTTGTGGTTTATTTCATTTTTATAAGGGAGGGTAGAAGCTTAGGGTAACCATTTGTTCTCACGCCTAAAGAAAAAGCCAAACAAATATGCAATGTTAATGGAGCTTTTTAAAGGGATACAGCTCATGGGTGAGGAGTATTTTTCCTCCTTTTCCTAGGAAATCCAATGCATATTGTATTAAAAGGTTCAATAGCTTACTAACCCGTACTTTACTGACTGATTCTTGTAAAAAAATTCTGGGAAATATTCAGTTCTGATCATTTGTGTACACACAGTCAATATAACAACAAACAAGTAAACATTTTATAGCTGACTAAATCTTATTAATATGCTTAACATTAATGAAACAACTGATAGTTTTTACTGTTTCAAACCTGAGTATATAGAGAATGCAACTGAACAAACTACAAATGTATTTTGTGTCTTTATAGTGGCTGTTGAAACTACTAATGAAATCTGATCTATGTTAAGAGATGTACAAAAGGGGAGAGGACTAGCACTTTATCAGATAATTTTGTACCCTAAAATTGTAAGGTAGATTTTGTTTTACTTAATGAACTGTCCTAAAGTTTCTTCATCATTTTTACAGTACCCTGAAAGGTGCTAACTAGAACTATAAGTTCTGTGTGATTATACTGCATTTTATATACTGCCAGTGTGAATTGCAGCTATAGGAGTCAAAACCGCTCTTGCATTTCAACTGAGGGCTTTGTGATATAAATGTAAATCCTCCAAATACTAATAGTGGATGCTTTTTAAGGCAATAAAGCTTGCTGCACACAATGTATCATTAAGAGAAACACAGTCCTTTAACAGCATAATCTTAGACAGAGACCTTGCGGTTCCCTTCTACTTGCCTTTAGCCATCATCTAGGAGAAGACCTAAGGGAGCTGAGGAATGTGAGGGTATGTTTTTTAGCCAAGGAATAACACTCAGCACCTTTGTGACAGCCAAACTATTTTTTTTTTTTTTTTTTTTTTGATGTTTTTTTTTAATTTTTTTTTTTTTTTTTTGGGGGGGGGGGGGGTATGTTTTTCCTACATCTTTAAAAGCACTTTTTCTCACTATGACAATTGACTTTAGAAGGGAGATCACAGAAGTTTTTACTCTTGACAGGATAAACAAAAAAAAAAAATGATTGTTCGATTCATCCCTGCTGGAATATTAAAAGCTGCAGACAGCAAATGGTGGCATGAACAATAGACATTTGTTACCTGGTTTCCTGGGATTAGACTTCAGTTAATAATCGCAATGAGAAGAAATTACTTGTTCTGAAGACCTTGTTCCATTTTATGGCTACCAGCAGTGGTTAAAGCATGACACCTGGTCTTTTCCCAAATAATAAAAAGTCCATAGAGTAATTGGAATCAAAGTTGATTACTTCTTTAAAAAAAAAATAAAAATAAAAATTACCCATCTGGCATACAGATTTCATGGAAAACACTGGGATCTAGCCTTTACACTAGGTCTTTGTGGTCATAGCCAACTGCATGTGGTTGAGTACTACTGAAGCAAATAACTAATTCCTGGTATCTACTTTGCACAGTGAAAGATCGAACCCACTAAGATAGACTTTAGCCTAGTCCCAAACAAATTCAGTGACAAATTTTAAAACACGTTACGTATTTTCTTTAGGTGTAACCAGTATAGTAATATTCAATGAAATTAGTTTCCTGTGTTTAGAGACAGTAGGGACAAGAAGATTTGAGGAAGGAGAAAGAAATGAAATGCAGTTATTGCTTTGAAAAGCACTTTTAAATTATTCCCATCGAAAAAAAAATATGTTTTTATTATCACATTCCATATAAACCCCCCTTTATTTTCACAACAAATTCACTGTCTTTGAAATGGACCTTCTTCAGCACAGAAGTAGCAGATTTTACTTGTTGAACCCATGACTGGGAGCAGACAAATACTCATTTCATTGTGGTCTCATATTGCACAAAAAAAAATATTTACAGTACATCATACACCAACTTTGATATGTTACAAAGAAAGACATCAGATAACATCTGGATTTCATTTATTTCAGTTATTTCATTTAGACATGGGAGGAAAGGAAAAACATCAAAAGAAAACTAAATGAAAAAAAAAATTATGTCCAAATGTAGAAATTAAGATTTTACAGAGCAGAACAATGAACGTATAAATTCAATCCTATCTTGAAAACATAACAACTTCAAGAAAAAAAAACAAACAAAAAAAAAGAGATTATTATTTTACTATATTAGCAGTTGAATAAATATATAACTTTAGGAAGAAAACACAAGTATATGCTGAACTTTATTATTTTCATACCTGAAACCTTTATCTTCTTTAAACTGATTTAGATTTCTGTGAACTAGAAATTAAGCTTGCTAATCAACCAAAAAGAGCTTTTCAAAACTTTAGTTTAGAGCAGAATCATTACTCATTATCACAGGAAGAGATTACTTTTTCTCTGTTTAGAGTGCATTAGATTTGGGAGCTGATCAGTTTGCATATACTGAAGAAATAAGAACATAATATGAAGTAAACTCTATAATTTGGAGGCAGTCAGTGAAAATGTATGGACTTGCTGACATCTTGGTGTGACACATACCTTCTCTTTACCTCTCCTCAGTAAGGTTGATTAGAGATTCTCTCAATTTCCCTAGCCAACAACTCATCAGACCTCTACCTTAGATGCACCTGGTAATACATAAATAACTCTCCTGTGTCCTTAACATTTCTTAACCTGCCAAATGTCAGGGATTGCTGATCACACTGGAAGTCCGCCATAAAATGGAACTATGTGTTTAGAACAAGTAATTCTTCTCATTACACTGACCTCTACAAATGACCTCATATCTTCATTAGCAGTTCAGACAAGGTAGAAAACTGTTTTTTTCTTTGGAGAAGAAAATATATGTTCATCTTACACTCTCAGCAACAGTAGAAACATCAGTCTAATGGCTTATGGTTATGTCTGCAAAATGCATTAAAAAGGCATTGTGTCAAGGCTTAGGGTCAGGGCAGTCTGTTAGACCTGTAACAGATACTCTTTATTAACCCCTCTCCCTCCCCAAAGGGGAAGAGAAAGGGAATAAGGGAGAGAGACTTATGAATTAGAAAAGGAAACTAGAACAGCTTTAATGAAAATAATAATAATAAAATGGAATTTATACAAAACCAATATTGAACCCAGCTGCCCCTAATGGCAATTACATCACCATCACCACTGATGCTGTGGAATGTATTCAAGGCAAGGATAGAGATTTTCCTTCTCTTTGGCCAGGTGTTTCGGAATACGGAAGATACAGCTTTTTAACACTTTTGCAAGAGAATGAACAGGCTTTGGGTCTTCCATTTCCTATGTCAATTCTGTAATCACTGTGCTCTTGTATAAAAATGCAGAGTATCAGGGTTTGGGGCAAATGGGGAGGAAAAAATCAAACTGCAGTCTCTGAAAACTATGATTTGTATGAGTCATAATACACATATTTATATATTTAAAAGCATAAGACAAAAAATCCTTAAAATATAATACTATTTTTTTCTTACTTTTTCATCAGCTAACTCATTAAAATATTGACCTACTAGCCATCTTTCTGACAAAGAGGGTGATACCCCATAACTACCCATAACTTGTACACATCTTTTGGTGACAAAAATGTATCCGTCTCCCTTTCAAAACCAGATAATGTCTAAATGCATATTTACTTAAAATCAAGAACTGTATTCAGACAAAAGTCTTGGTTCTCTTACCATGTGCCATGAGAAACCAGCATTTTGTAAGACTGTATTAGCCAAATTTTTTGTTAAAAAAAGTGAATGTTATAAATATTCTCCTTTATTCTCACTTCTTCTCACGAGAATTCCAGAAAAGAACAAACAAATGCTTCCCCCTCTCCTACAAAATGCACCAACAGATCTAGGCTCAGTGAAATGTGTGTTCTAGCATGACATAAGCATCATTCTTATTATTGCCTCATAATCACTGTAAAAGAACCACAGGGAAATGATGCCCCCCGTATAGAAGTGTTTTTCTCCATAATGAAAGAAATGTTAGCTGAGAATTCTTTGCAAATATGAAATGGGATTATAAAATAAATCAGGTGATAAAAAGAGCCATATTTTCAGCTGTTGGAAATTAGCATAGTTCCACTGGAGACAAAGGAACCTATTTATATTAGCTGAAGATTTAACTATTATTTGATATTCAGGGAGCTTAGTGATGAAAAAGCTGTAAGGCAAACAGTGAAACAGATGAGAGAAAAGGAGAAGTAAGGAATGAGAAGGAAAGTAGAATACTTACTCATTCTGATCACACAAATAATCTGTCTCTTCAGAAACCCCAGTAAGCACAAAGAGGCCACACATCCATTGGAAACACCTAACATACTGAGAACTCGCACTATCTCATTACAGTCCTTCCTAAGGCTTGTCTGCCTCTCTTATTCCAATTCATACAGCAGAACAGTTACCTAAGAATATAAGTTCACCAGGATCTCAGTCTTGCTTTGGGCCTTGTTTGCTGATACAGTTCAAACCATATTAATTAAGGTAATCACAGTTTAAAAATATGGGTTTGAGATAATCCTGAATTCTCTGTATTTCTGCTTTATTGCACCTGGATGTTTTTATGCTAAATAGTCTTCTGAAAGAACAGTACTTGTCAGTGCAAACAAAAATGCCTGCAGCACTCTTCTTGTTTAAAAAAAAAAATAAAAAAAAAAATCAGTATCCCTATACTTATGAGACAATACTTAAAATGTGACAAATACTGACATGAAAGTGCCCCATTCAAAAGACATTAGTTTGCTTTACAGTGCTTTTCTTTCCATTTACTACAATGAGCCACTAGAGTAGAACTTAACTCAGTAAGGGAAATTTGGGCATGTCTATCCTTGACAAGTGCAGGTAGTCATGGCAGCTCTGCCCACAGCTGGAACTGGCAGATGAGGCTTATTAGTACAACCCAGCTGCACAATAATGTTCACACACAGCTAAACTGCCAAAATCAATTAAGTAGCATAACAAAACCATTTGCTCTCGATAGTTTCCTTATGAGCACAAGAACAGGTCTGTCTGACAAAGTCTTACTGTTCACGATGGTTCTTCTCTGAATGGAAATCATAGCAGGTTGATACAATATGAGATTGCTGCTATATGGGATTCTAGTTATTCCCATCATGGAAACGGTCTAGTCACAGGTGTAAAATTATAAGTGACATAAACACTTAGGACAAGAACAGAGCCTGCAAGACACCTAAAGACCCAAGGTGTATTTTTGTTTAATGTCCTCTTCTCAGTCTATTGCTGATATTGCAAAGAACCTTCTTCAGCAGTATTACTTCTTGTTCCAAATAACCTCCCTGTAGCTCCTTCCCTAGCAGTCTCACACATTCAAGCTTCCTGCCCAGAGACATCATCAAAGTCAATGTGATAAAGCAGAACTAAATAAAAGAAACTGAACATTTTAAATGAATTTTTGAAAAGTTTTTTGCTCAGTTATTCTTTAAACTTTTCTATTTCTACAGATTGTGTGGGTGAACCTAGACTTTTAAAACTAATTCTAGATGGTTTTTAAACCAGTGTTAATAGTTTAACATAAAACAACCCTGATTTTTTTTTTTAATTTCTTTCAGGGCCCTGACTGCATCAAAAGGTTCTGCAGCCCCTCTCACCACCCCCAGTCTGTATTCTAGGTGTTTAGCTAGCTCTCAGATGTGGTGAACTTCAAGTTTCTCATAGTTCTTGGATCAGATCACTGTGAGCTTCACCATGCTGAAAATCCATCTCTCACCCTTGATCCTTTCCTGATATACGTATGCCTGTGCCAACACAAATGTGTGTGCCTAGCCAGGTACCTTGCTGATCCTTACCTGTTGACTTCATTTCCTGGCTTGACCTTGGATCTGCCTTATCACTAGACTTTTATGGCCCTCTCTGGACTGTGGTTAACCCTGTCTGCAACCACTGAACCTGGTCTTTCTTCCTTGTTAGTGTGCCATTTAATGGCAATCTAGTTTTGTCCTGCTAGCTCTGCTCCTGCCTCCCCTTCACTTTGTTGCTCTTCCTGCTCCTTGACAGCCAATATATGGACAAAACTTTTGAAACATGAGGTGTTTTTAGCCACTCATTTAGAAAAAGTAGAGAATTACTTAAAGTTCCTTTTCATAATAATAAAACCCAACAAGCTGAAAAACTCATACAATAAGATCATGGATTTAGAACCTCTGACATGTAAAAAATAAATCATAGGTTATTTTTGTTACAGTCAAAAGTGACACATGGCAATTCACCTTTTGACTGACTGACCATTGTCATTTGGATAATCAATACCACACTTTAATAATGGTGATTTTATTTCTCTAAAAAGAATCACAGAGAAAGATAATGAATCACCTTTGTATTGGGAATATTTTTCATAATTGTGATTTGTAAAAATTAAAAGCACTAGGTTATCCAATAGATATTTTGATGTCCAGCATGCTAGTGTCTCTGCCACCCATTACTCATACAAACAAGAACAAATGAAATGGTTTCATGTATCATCTCAACAGAAAACTACTAAGAATTTTTCCATTGCAGAGTTCTGTACTGGAGAGACTGTTAGTAAGAATGTGAACTCTCTGAAGAACAGCAAGGCAATTCCTGGCAAATCACAAACAATAAAAAGAATGAAATAAAACTTTTTATTCTATAAACTCTTTTACTCAAAGAATCTCAAAGAACTACAAATAATAATAATAATAGTAATAATAATAACCTTTTGCTTCTCACTATCTCTGTGTGGGAGGAAAAAGCTATATGATCCTCTGTCAGTATGGAAAGGAATATTCAGTCTTAACTATGATTAATTTACTGCATTCAGTGTATGATTTCTTACCATTGACAGTGGAACAATGGCCTGTTGTTCACAAAGCAAAATAATAATCTCATTTACAGAAAAAAGAAATTTTAAACACTTTTTAAATGAATCTAAGAAAATATTCACATGAACTCTAGATCTAGTATTACAGACTTAAATGCTTTTTTGGATACTTATATTTGTTTTTAAACTTCTGAATGCTTTGAGTATTGAAGTGTATCTCTAGCAGAGGCACAAGTCTTCTTAAATATACTTTCATTAAGTGTGCAAGATTTTACATCAGTGGTGAAATAGAATGAAATATTTATGTTCACACAGAATCTGAGAAAGTGGAGAGGTGAGCAAAATTGCTTCTTTTAAATACTCTGCTGTAGAAATAACTCTGTGGGTAAAAAAAAAAAGTATGAACATTTCATGATTGCATTATTCTGATTTTGTGAAACAATAGAAAATAAATAAATCACTTCCTTAAGTCCTTCAAATGAAGGATCCTTCAAATGAGTGTCCAAGACAGTTTGTTTTCTGGAACACTGGTAAGTATTGAAGTTTAATAGTCATCATCTTTTCAGAGATCAGCCACTATCATTTTGTTTGTCTCCATTCATAATTCTTTTACCGTCAGAAACTCAATACTTATTTAAAACTGGATTCTTATTGTTCCAGGTATTATTCTTAGAGAATTAATTTAAGAAAAAAAACAAAAAAAATACCACACAACTTCTTTTATAGGACCAAATAATGAAATGGAATAGAAATGCTTGTTTTCACCCCCTGTCTTGGTATACACTTCAGCATGAATGTCTTCCCACAGAATCATATTTTTACTGTTAAACTACTGATCACTGCGTTTCAGTAAAACAAGCAGAATTCTTTGTTCCCTTCTTCCACTTTAAAACTAGTAGAGGGAAAAACAAAGATATTCTCTGAAATTTTGAAATAAAAATATGTTGCAACTTGTTTAAAATGCCTTTTTTTCTGATTATTCAAAGAAGATGTAAATATATACATCTTGGAATGACTGTCCTACATACTTTACTTAGTTCTAATATTATTTTTTTCAATATAGTTTATTCTGTGACATTCTCATATAAAAAGCATTTTTAAGAAAATATAATACATCGACTTATGAGACACCAAATGTATAGGTCAAATATGGTCTTAAAACAAGAACAAGATACACACTGTGAATTATGGATTTGTTCCATATGCATTTTTGAGAAATTTTGCTTTTAACACCTTGCACACTATAACTGTTTAGCTAGAAAGGATTTTTAAGCTGCATACTTCTCTCTGATTTGGAACATGTACTTCAGACGAACACAATTTCTAATTGATCAGTGTCTATATTAATGACATGGTAAGAGTTCTTTTGTCATATATATATCTGCATACTTAAATGAAATGAAATTTTCCAGCAACACACTATTTTTGACTGTGAAGGGAAACCTGAAGTCATTAGCATCTCTAAGAACAGGATTCCTGAATAAGTTATTCTGCTACCCTGAACTTAAGAATCATAGTCATAGAATGGTAGGGGTTGGAAGGGAACTCTGGAGATCATCAGGTTCAACCCCTCTGCCAAAGTAGGAACATCTAGGGCATTCCACATAGCAACAGATCCAGGCAAGTCTCAAAAGTGTCTAGAGAAGGAGACTTCACAACCTCTCTGGGCAGCCTCTTCCAGTGCTTGGTCACTCTCACAGTAAAAAAGTATTTCCTCATGTTGAGGTGGAACTTCCTGTATTTCACCTTGCTACCATTACCTCTCGTTCTATCACAGGGCACAACTAAAAAGATACTGGCCCTTTCTACTTGACACCCACCCTTCAGATATTTGTAATATTAATATGATCCCCAAACTTGCCTTTAAGAACATTATATGTTCTAAAATCTGACTGACATATCTCTTCAAATTAACAAATTTTTACTCTGTATAGTTAATAAAAAAGAGCATGTTTGCTAGTTTCTCCATTATAAACTTGCTTATAGGTTTTACTGAAATTACGTAAAACTTCAAACTTTCCATAATGATTCCAAAGACATGGCTATACACAGAAATAGAAATTATTAATTAAAAATGAACTGAGGTAATGGTTGAATTGTAACAATCACCATAATATTCAAAAAAATTCAGTATTCTTTTTGAGTCTTTAAACCTCAATTTCCAAATTTGTTTCACATCTGCTATAACCCTCATCAGAATTCTAAGTGGTACTGCTTCCAGGGAACCCAGAAATTTAAACTAATTACTTAACATTTAAAAAGTTTTAACCTAAGCATACAGGAACAGATACTATGTTCATTTTGTCATGTCCTATTGTGTCTGTAAGAAACCATAGTTATGAAGATGCATAAAATCACTTTCCTTTTCCAGATGATTAAGCCTGCCAGGGCCCACCAGTCAAATATTTTTATGGTTTCCTTTATTTCTATATATATATGTGTTTACTTGATTTTGGGAAGAGGGACACATTTTCTCCATAAAAAACATCCGAGTGGAATATTTAACAAAAGTCATCTTTATGTTAAGAACATGGCATTTTAAGAACAGCTTTTTGTTTTAAAGATCGTGAAAGATCATATTAACTTGATATTAAGAACTAATCACCGTTTCAGATTGGAATTGGTAGCACTGAGATGAGATGTCTATTCCCTTCACACTATCCTTTAATCAGAAGTATTCCCTAGAATTTTGAAGATCGTGACACTTGTTACTTGTGTGAGTAACGTGAATTATTTGACTTGACTTCAGTAAGGCTTTTGGTACTGTCTCCCATAACATCTTTCTAGAAAAACTCAAGAAATGTGACATAGACAATTGGTCTGTGAGGTGGATTGGAGACTGGCTCAACAACAGAGTTCAGAGGGTTGTGATCAGTGGCGCAGAGTCAAGCTGGTGGCCTGTGGCCAGTGGTGTTCCTCAGGGATCAGTACTGGCACCAGTTTGGTTCAGTATCTTCATCAATGACCTAGATGAGGGGATAGAGTGTACCCTCAGCAAGTTTGCTGATTATATGAAACTGGGAGGGTTGTCTGACACATCAGAAAGCTGTGCTACTATCCAACAAGATCTGGACAGGCTAGAGAGCTGGGTGAAGGTGAAGCTTATGAGGTTCAATAAGGACAAGTGTAGAGTCCTGAATTTGCGGAGGAATAACATCAGGCACCAGTACAGGTTAGGGGTCATCCTGCTGGAAAACAACACCATGGAGAAAGACCTTGGAGTCCTAGTGGATAGTAAGTTATCCATGGGACAACAATGTGCCCTTGTGTCCAGGAAGGCCAATGGGTGCATTAAGAAAACTATCTCCAGCAGGTGTAGGGAGGTTCTTCTCCCTCTTACTCTGCCTTAGTGAGACCACACCTGGAATACTGTATTGAGTTTTGGGCTCCCCAGTTTAAGAGAGAGAGAGATCTACTGGAAAGAGTCTAATGGAGAACTATGAGGATGATTAAGGGACTTGAGCATCTTCCCTTTGAAGAAAGACTGAGGGAACTTGGGCTGTTTAGTCTTGAGAGGAGAAGACTGAGAGGTGATCCTATTAATGTCTATAAATATCTGAGGGGTGGGTGTCAAATAGAAGAAGCCAATCTCTTTTCTTTAGTGCCCAGTAATAGGACAAGGAACAATGGGTATAAACTTGAGCATAGAAGGTTCCACCTTAACATGAAGAGAAACTCCTTTACTGTGAGGGTGACGGAGCACTGGAACAGGCTGCCCAGAGAGGTTATGGAGTCTCCTTCTCCGAAGATTTTCAAAACCTGCCTGGTCGTGTTCCTGTGTGGCCGGCCCTAGGTGATCCTGCTCTGGCAGGGGGGTTGGACTCGATGATCTCTGGAGGTCCCTTCCAACCCCTAAAATTCTATGATTCTGTGATTTAAAATTAACTGACCTGATCAGCAGCTTGGGAGCGCTTGTAATCTATAGCTACACAGGCTACAGAACATCTAATAACATTACAAACAGACATTGGTGGATCCAATTAACATTTTAATAGGAGCATCTTTGAAAAAAAAAAAGTGTGTTTTCTTGGGGATGGGGCATGTTCTATTTTATAAATTCTTTTAAGCCATAACCTAGAAGACTATCCTAAATGTAAGAGCCTGCAGGCATAATCTTTTAGCTGAGATGATTTAAGCATCAGTGAAGTTATATCCTTATGCAGTTATATCACTGCAGTTATAGCTTTTGGAGAAAGACATTTGCTAGAAACCAGTCTTCCAAGATTACTAGGAAATTAAAAGTATACTAGTATATGCTTTTATAACTTAAATCAAGGAAAATTCCTTACAAAATGGAAATGTGGGTAAGAGAAAAGATGAAGTCAAGGATCAACATAAGGATCAACAAGGATAGCAGCAGCCAAATAAGACTTTCTGAAATAATTCAGAATAGAAATGACATATCCTCAAAATAAGTAAAGGAGAAGAAGAAATGTTATATCCTGTATACCAAACCATGGAAATACCACGGAGATGAAATATGGTTTGAAAATAGATATCTGGTTTGGAATCTGTTTAAAACTGTCTCACAGCTACTAATATTAGAAAATTATAATCACTTCTAGATCAATAAGACATGAATGCAAGAGTGAACAGTGCTAGAAGACGAAGAGCTATAACAAGAAAGATTAATTTATAACCTAAAAAATAAGTGAGGATGCTACAAGCATGTGACACTCATTTTAATATATATATTTGAAAAGCAGGTAACTTCCAGACTTTAGCCTACAATTCAGTCACATAGTATGAACTGGTAGCATGTAGTAAATACTGGATGTGAGTGAAGGTTAGTAATACTTTTTCTTTGGGGGAATAATATTGACAATATCACACAGAAAACTACTGTTCTCCAGAATTTAACATTAATTAATAATATTCAGACTATACTTCCTCTTAAGATACTTCTTATATATGAGTTTCTTCACGTTGTTCCATTTGATTTTTTAATCTTTTTTGCTACCTGTAAGATGATGACCAAATTTAGGAGGATTGTGGAGGATGGATCCTTCAATACCTTAAGAAGCTCCTCAGCTCCTTATTGCACTAGAAACTTGAAAAAGGACAAGAAGTACAATTTAAGTTGTTTCTATAAATGTCTGTTGACTATTGCTACCTACAGACAAAAAGATTTCAGGACTAGGATTATCTTGAAACTGTTGTAGTAATTTGATTCTTTAGCGCTTACATTGTTTAAGGTATATTAGTAGATCACGGTTTAAAAATCTTTATTCTATGAGACAGTTAATGGTTTTTGACAAGTTTTACTGGATACCGAATTTGACATTTGGAATTTTTTTTTTCCAATTTAAAACATATTTATAGTGGTGGTCAGTAATTTTCAGTCCATTTATCTCCCCC
>JANVCC010000018.1:44851099-44871366 GCA_025345505.1 Todiramphus chloris collaris | reverse complement strand
CCTTTATTTTTAGGGTAATGAACTAATTTTTTTTTTTCTAGTACATCTACATTTTAACTTTTGAGCACTCCATAAGAACTGGAAGAATGGGAATTAAGTGATCTTAGGTTTTACCTCACTTCTTCATTTATGTACTCACTGCAATGTGAAATAAAATGTATCTGTCTTTCAAACTTTATGAGAATTCAGAAATAAAGGCAAATATAAATTGGAAAATGTAGTTTATCATCTAGGGAACTTAATTTCATAATGAGATCATTCATCCTGAACCTCCCATTCATCCTGAACCTCCCATTCATCCTGAATCTCCCATTCATCCTGAACCTCCCATCCAGAAGATTGATCTAAACTTCATAAGATACTCGTCATGATAGAGTTTTTTAATGCAACTTCAGTTTATATACTCAAATTTACCAGCAAAACAATTACCTTTAAGACTCATGCTTTGTTAACAAATAGCAGAATATATTATCATGCAGCAAAGTAACTATAACAATTTATTCTCATTTGGCATTAGCTTAAAACAGTAATTACTTCTGAAAGTGTGAGGTAAGACTATGAACTTCGTTAAATGCTTTGAATACTGAAAGCGGTGATAGCATGGTCTGTTCACACAAATAACCTATCATGAAAACTTGAGACTGAGGATGAAGAAGAATGCAGTCTTGACAATGAGTTTTCACTGACACTAATATTATTACAGTGGAATGAACTAATAAACAGCTGTTCTTCACATTCACACATGCCACACATAGTCAGCCCAAATGCTTGATTCTTCACATTGGGAAGAGATATTCTGGAGGCCACAGATTAAGTCTTAAATGTTACCTCTGTCATCCTACTCTGTTCAGGTCCCTGATTAATTTTAAAGAAGTTTGAACACCTTCTCTGGGAAACTTGGGTGTCATGACTAATGTAGATCATATATGCTTCTCTTTGTTTCATTCATTTCCCTGTAGAAGAATTGTGTCTGTCATATGACATCTCACAGTTGGTTAATGGGTTGGGTTTTCTTTTTCTGTTGCATTTTAAGCATGCTCATTACTGTTATGTACTAAATGTTATGTAACATTGTATAAACATGACATACAACAAAACCAAAATGCCAGATTAGAAAGTCACATATATTATCCTGGTCCCCTTAATTTGTCAAAGGAAGTACTAGCACCAGAGACTTCAGTCTGTCCTTTGTACAGGGACCTCCTGTTAGAAGTCACTTGCAAGAGTGATGGTAAATGAACAGGACCCTTGTCCCACTTTATAAGTTTAGCAAGCAGCATACATTAAAAAGTTAATATTACATTAAATATTAAACATGGATTTTAAAGGACAAGTTTTTGCTACTATTTTAGTCTTTGGTTAAGAAATTCAGAATTGTTGCTTACAATGTTTTTTATATTATCCAGTTGTTTATTACCAGCTCAGAGCTGAAAAAAGTGCAAATGAATTGCATCTGAAATGTCTCACTTGCTCTAAGAGATACAGAGGGACACAATAGCAATAAAAACAAACAAACAAATAAATAAATAAATAACGGCAAGGCCAAAAGGCAAATTGCTAAAAATGAAGTTGTTGAATGCACAAATATGAAGAAGAGAAAAAATATGGAAATCATAAAGGTACTAAAACCATTAAATTAATTTTGACACAGATATGCTGTATTTTAGGGCTAACTGAAATGCAGACACCTAGCAACAGGATTTAAAACTCCCAGTCAGAGGAAATGTTCCATGGCTCTAGGGTGATGAATAGTTGAACCAGGTTACATATTACTGATGATTTAAGCAGATGACCAAGACAGACAGATGAGCTACAAAGCTGTTAAGTTTTTTCATGGTGGAAAAAAGTAACCAGTGAGCTGAACTCTGAAAAAATTAGATTGCTAAAGCATAATAGATGAATCTTAAGAATTTATACTGTAAAGGAAGAGTTAATGACTTCAGTTTAGTAGCCCGTTTTTTTCTAAATATTCCATAAATCATGAAATAATGCAAAGATTTTTAAAAATTGACTACTGTTTTAAATGAGGTACCCAGCTGTATGAACAGCATGGAGGCCTATGTAACTTAAGAAAAAACAAAATAAATCATTTTATGCTTGCTGTATTCATTTTCTAGCAAGCCAAATTTCAAAGAATTTCACTAATCCTTTCTTTATATTAACTGCAATAATTCAAGACATATAAGTAAGATATGATATCCAGAGTTTTCTCAGAACTGTGTTGTTTGGGGCCAGTTTTCCCGACCAGTTCTATAACACAGATGAAGTACTAAAGCAAATTTGTTATAAAATGAAATTTTCTGGAAGGCACTCAGTAATTATAACAAATATTAACACCTTTGATTCATACTCAGAAGTTCAAATAGGTATAACAATTACAGGGCACCTACCACATCAAAATTTATAAGTGATTTAACTGTATGAAAGATGAAAGTGTAAAGCAGTTTTGCTTTTGTCATGTTAAAAAGTTAAAGAATATTTTTCCACTAGAAAAAAAGATACAGGTGAAAAAAAACACCTGAAACTTGGTAGAATGAAAAGCTAACTACAGAGAAAAGTCTTGCGCAGCAGTTAGATAACTTTAATTCTTCCTTTACTGAATAACGTCATCAATATAAATGGAAGATCAATAAAAACAACTGCCTTTTGAGTGCGAATTGCAAATAAAATCCCTTTCATTTTACTTAGAGAGAAGCTAAATTAATACCTTATGTTGATTAAAAGCAAAAAGACAGTGGAAACCCACTATTTTATGTCTCTTATTCTGCTGAAAATATAGCTCAGTCAGATCACCTTTGACAAATCTTTGATCAAATCTTTGACAAGAGACATTAATATTTACTGATATAGACTCTCAGATACATTGGCAAACTTCAAAATCATCTTCTGTATCTGGCAGTTAGATACCATCACACTGAAACCGAAGAGAAATGAGATTATGAAGTAAATCGTACTTAATCACATCACCAATTTCTTTCTACTTGAATCATGAAATTTAAAGATACAAAGGAAATATATCTAAATTAGTAGAGGTGAGGAGAGGTGAGGCGAGAGGAGAGGAGAGGAGAGGAGGGAACTGTATTTTTGAGGTTTTTCTGAATTATTTTGATAAACTAGACTATTGGACTTTTAAAAATTGTATTAATGATATAGTTCTTAGTTCAATACAGATTATTCCATTTTGTTCAGAACAGGATTTTCAGTGTAATTGAACTATTAAAAAAGATAAGTTCCCAGTAATCTTTTAACTTTACTTTGATATAATTATTTAGATCAAAATTAATGTCTTAATATCCTACAAAAGATGATGAAAAATAAAAGAAAAAATTAATACCTGTCTGTGTCATGTACAAAGCTTCAATTCACTTACAAACTACCAGTAAAGAAAACAATCATGTAGAAATTAGGTGAGAGAGAACTAATCTTGAGCTTACTCAATTTATGTTTAGTTTCACACCAAGACAACCTAGCAGCTTCTTATATTGCCTGTATAAATGTAACTTCTTCTCTTATCAGTTCTCTGAATAGCTGAAGACCCCTATGATGAAAAATACCTTCAGATGGGAGGCTTTGGTGATTGTTGGTAAAATGTTTTTTTCATCCCTCTCGACATCCTTCAGGTTACTCTACTCAAAGTTATCCTGACCTTGAGACTCACCATTAGCACATCCCTTGTTATGAACTCTGTAGAAACACACTAATATATGATATTAAAAATATATGATAAAATAAAATAAAATTATATAAAAAGTCACTGAACAAAGCATCTGTCTGACATTTGCTGCACTTAAAAATCAATTTTAAACTAAGTGAATAACTGTGAAAGAAGAAAGGCTGACACAACAATATTCATATACAGTAGATGCATAAAATCCTTAGATATGTGAGTGCTGTAAAGCAAAGATAGAACTGCAATTTATACTGAATATTTCAAGGAGGTGGAAACAAGTAAATTCTTAATTTCCTTTAAAAAACAACAAGGTCTCTTCCTTTAAGGACATCAGAAAGGAAACCTACACTATCTGGAATGTCAGGAAGATGCATCTCACATGAACAGGACCCTTGTCCTGTTTACAGGGTTAGCTGTTTCAGCAGTGCCTAGAAAAAATGCACAAGTATTGGCATTGCTTAATCACAGTCCAATAGGGAAAGAAATCCTAGAATATCTCTCTCATCAGTAACTAATGAATATATAATTTGCCAAGAAGACAAGTAAATACTCTGGGGAAAGCCCTCCTCTCCACACCCAATATTGTCTTAAATTGGAAATACCTTGGTGTAGGATTATATTTTGACAGATTAATGTATTTTGCTTTGTATGTAGTTTGTTTTAAGAGTAATAAAGCTTTTGACCTTTGCAAAACACTTTGAAATCCGCTAATGAAAAACTCTACAGGAAAGGCAGGTGTTATTATCATTACTATTCTTTGTGCAATTTAAATTACTGGAGTTCACAATTAACTATACATTGTAATACATTAACAGTAAGAAGTGGAAAAATAAGGAATTTTTTGCAGGGACTTTGAGTCCATTTCTCTGGGGATTTAATAGCTGAGAGGAGAAGGGGAAGGGAAATAAGTAAGTAACTCCTGATGGTTGTTTCCACACTATTTAAGAAACTAACAACTCTCTTAGGGAATAATTTATCTGCTTGTATGATAAATCAATAAGATAAAGTATGTAAATTGAGTAAGCATTATGGTTTAGAAGTCACTTGTACTTCATGTGAACATACTTCTGTTGTAGCCATTCTGGAAAGTATCTAAAGAAAAGAGTGCAACAAATACCAGTGGATCAGACAAGCTTTTATTTAACCAAGACCTAATCACCACAACAGTGCAATTTATTGCTATCAGACTTAGGGGAAAAAAAAAAGAAAATAGAATTGGTATAAGCAGTAACTTTTTTTTTTTTTTAATTCACTAACATTATTTATTTGAAAGATTAGATGTGCCTACTAATGCTTGAGATGAGATTCTTATTGCATGTGTCTGAGAATTGTTAACAGTATGTTTGATTCAATTAGTGACAATAAGCTCCTACTGTTACAAGATTTAGGTTGCAAAACTAGTATAAATAATCATGGAATGGTCTGCAATCAACCAAAGGGAAAGGAAATAAGAAGTATAGTAATTTTCACTGTTCAGAAATCTAATAGTGGGTAAAAGAGTATGGCAAAGTATTAGATAGGTCCTTAAGACTACAAAATAGATGGATGAGTAATTTGAAGTTAGTAAATACTGTGTCCCAGGAAATTTAATTGTGCCAAGTGCTAGTAATAAGCCTCAGGCTTGAAAAGTTGCTGTACCAAGTTGCGGTAGCTATTGTGTCAGAATAGTCAGGACTATTGCTTGTACTGTGATTTTGAGCTTTTTAAAGGCTTATTATTATATCTTGCTGCTACTTTAATTTTTTATTTCTCTCTTTTTTATTTTTTTTACTTTGCAATTGCATGGTTCTTAGCTGAAAACAAAGGTGTGTGTATATATATATTAAAAAAAAAAGAGAAACAAAGAAATCCCACTAACAATTCTGTATCATCTTAGTGTAAGTGTACCACATGACATGAATAAAAGATGCAACTTATTAGGAAATATAGGAATGAGAAGTATAACAACAACCCTGAACAATAATCCTCAAGTCTGAGGAGGAAGAAACTCACTGTTAACATAGTGCCTGTCCTAGCAAAGTACTAGGGATGGTGATCAATTACCAAAAATCCATATAATTAGGGTAGACAATACATGAGATAAAGGCATATAGTCTAGGAAGTTAATGTATAAAAATTTTAATTGTATTATTAAGAGGAATAAGCAGTAATTAGGTGAATGCGACTATAAGTGTTAAATTATCCATTTAAACAGGACTCAAAAAATAACTCTCTAATTTGTTTAATCTACTAGAACACTGACTACACTAATAGTAAATTTTCTTCCATAATTTGTTGCACATAATAAAAATGTGCAAATAACAAAGCTTTGAAAATGTCCCATGGCTTGAGTAAGTAAAGATCTCAGTTTTGTATTCAGTAAGAAGACATAATAATAATATATAAAAAAAAAAAAAAAAAAACCAGAAGAAATGCATTGGGGTAGATAATGGTCTAACTCATTTTTCTATCTTTGATAAATACACTAGAAAGTGTTGTTCAGGTGTTGTCACGGTTTAGGGTCAGGGCAGCCCCTTAGACCTATAACAGATGCTCTCTGTTAACCCCCTCCCTCCCCAAAGGGGAAGAGGAAGGGAATAAGGGACAGAGACTTAGTGATTAGAAAAGGAAACTAGAATAGCTTTAATGAAAATGAAATTAATAACTATAAAAATGGAATATATACAAAAAACAGTACCGAACACGACCCCCCTGATGGTAATTACACCACCGTCACCACTGATGTTGTGCAGGCACCAGGGGAGTCCCAGACTGGGCCCCGCAGCAGACGGGAGCTGTGTTCAGGAGCTGGATTCTGGTGCCGGGTTCAGGAACACACAGACCGGATCGAAGGCAGAACGGACAGAGTCCTCCTTGGGTGCTCCAGGGAAGGAAATGAAAGAGGACCTGAGCCAAGCCAAGCAAAATCTGTCAAAGCAGTCCAAGAGGGGAGAGAAGCGCCCAGAGACCTTTCAGATCCCTCAGCTCTAGACTGAATATGGCGTACATGGAACGGAATACCTCGTTGGTCAGTTTAGAGTCACCTGTCCTGTCCGCTCCTCCCTGCAAGTGCAGCCTTTCACTTTCTGCACCCCCCAATGTGGCACACAAGACCCAGCAGTGGCCTTGATCTGCATACCAATCCTTGGTAGTAATTCTAAACATGGGGTGTTATCACTGCTAGAAGCAGACACTGTCTGTGAAAACAGGCTGCTAACTTCATAAAGTGCAGTTAATTGGAAGAACTGAGCTGAAAAGTAAAATTACTGAACAGAATTAGTTCTGTTTTCACTCAAACCAGGACAGGCGTGCTGCTTTTGACTGGGATAGACGTAGTTTACTTTATAGTAGCTGGTATGGTCTGTGTTTTGGATCTGTGATGAAAACAGTGATGATAATACAGCAATGTTATAATAATTACAGAGTAGTTCTTATGCAGAGTCAAGGCCTTTTCTGCTTCTCTGCATCATCAGTGAGTAGGATGGGGGTGCACAAGAAGTTGGCAGGGTACCCAGCCAGGACAGCTAAAATCAACTGACTGAAAAGATATTCTATACCATATAGTCATGATCAGCATATAAAGCTGGAGGAGGAAGAAGGAAGGGGGGGAAATTTAGAGTTGTGGTGTTTGTCCTTCCAAGTACCAATTACACACAATGGAGACCTGTTTTCCTGAAGATGACTGAACACCTGCCTGCTGATGTGAAGTAGTGAATGAATTACCTGTTTTACTTTGCTTGCATGCATGGCTTTTGCTTTACCTGTTAAACTGTCTTTATCTCAACCCATAAGTTTTCTCACTTTTACTCTTCTGACTCTCTCCCCTATCCCACTGTGGTGGGGGAGGGGGGAGTGAGCAAGTGTCTCTGTGATGTTTAGCTGCCTGTCAGGTTAAACCATGACATTAGGGATAGTATATGAGTCTTGTCATTATCTATGGTCTATTATCCCTCATAGTCTCCAAGCATCCACAGTCATTGGATAAAGACTTTTAGAAGATACACACTTTCCTGACCCCTAAACTATTTGGTTATGGACCTGCTGTCCACGAGTTTGTGTAAACCCTCTTAACAGGCTTCTGATATTACTTGTCCTCAAAACCTCTGTGGCAACAGACTTCAAAAGCTGTCTGCTGTGTAAAAAAATATTTTTAAAAATCTCCTACTATTCCCAGTGAGTGATCCCTGGTTTTATTATTATGGAATTGAAAGAACAGAAGACAGACTGTGGAATCCTATTCAAAAGAAAGAATTTGGAAATATGAAGAGTGTGTTGTGGTGGGTTGACTTATGCTAGCTGCTAGGTGTTTCCTTATCACTCTTTCACTTCTCCTTGAAAGGGGGAGAAAATACAATGGAAAAACTCATGGATCAAGATAGGAATGGGGAGATCACTCACCAGTTACCATCAAAGGCAAAACAGACTTGACTAGGCAAAGTCAGTTTAATTTATTGCCAATTTATAATAAAGTATGATAGAGAGAGATATAAACAAAATTAAAAACACTCCCCTCGTCATCCAAGAGTGAATATCAATTGCAACTTTTCTATCTCCTCCCTCATGTCTGAGCGGCAATGGGGGATGTATACTAGGGGTTGCAATCAGATTGTAACATTTCATCTTTGCCACTCCTACCACCTCACACTGTTCCTTTGCTCCAGCATGGCGTCTTTCACACAGAAGACAGTGTTTCACAAATTTCTCCAACACAGGTCCTTCACATGGGCTACAGTTCTCCATGAACTGCTCCAGCATGGGTCTTTTCCACAGAGTACAGTTCTTCAGGAACAGTGTGCTCCAGTATGGGTCCCTGTAAGAGCCTGACTATTGTTTGCTTCAAACCTTGTGTAGTGATAAGGTCTGGAAAGAACCATCTGGAAGGGAGAGGTGTTGATTGCTTTTAATGTCTCTGTGCCCTCCTTTGGCTCCTTGCAGACATGCTTTAACAAAAGGAAGAGATAGGTTCTGCATAGATGGGACTCTGTCTTTTCTTTAGTTAAGCGCTCCTGCTGACTGCTCCATGGGGGAGGTGGATGGCAGGTGCCACAATACTTCTAGCTCATGGAGCTCATGCAAATCAACATCACTTCTTGTGGAAGTTGGGAATGCCACCCAGATACCTCAAGGGTATAAAAGGAACAGAAAAATATTGTTTGTGTGCACCCACCACCAAAGAACTGAAGACTTGGATTGATCGAGTGAGATGCCGCTGGATCCACGGGTGGTGATAACCTTTTCTCTTTATCTTACTCTCTATCTCTCTTACTCACTCCCTCACCCCTCCTCTCTTTTCCTCTTCTCTAATAACTATTTCTTCTTCTTCCTCAAAATTTAGTCGTGCCATAAAATAATTGCCTACCAAGATTAACTCTTTTATCCGTACTGTTTGTTGATTGTTCTGTTAGGGAGAACTAATAAAGTGTTTTGTTATTGTTCCTCGGAGTCATTGTTGTGACTCTGCTGCCCCAGCTGCCCTGCTGTTCAGGGACAGCCTCTTTCAGGGGATCACAAAGATTCACCTCCCTCGTTGTCCACTGAGTGGGACGAGACAGTCCCCCACAGGCAACAGGTCCTGCCAGGAAACTTACTCCTTCATGGACTCCTTGCCATGGAGTCACAGGAGCCTGATCCACTGCTGGGCCTCCACAAGCTGCAGCTTCCTTCAGGGCATATTCACAGGCTGCAGTGTGGGTATCTGCTCCACTCTGGTCCTCCATAGGCTGCAGAGGGACAACCTGCTTCACTGTGGTGTTCTCCATAGGCTGCAGAATGTCTGTTCTGGTGCGAGGAACACCTCCTCTTTCCTCACTGACATAGGTGACTGTAGGTTGTTTCTCTTCACATTTTCTCACTCCTCTCTCTCAGCTGCTGCTATGTAGCATTTTTAGCCTTTCTTAAATATTTTATCACAGAACTGCCACCAACATTGCTAATGGGTTCAGCTTTGGCCAGCAGTGGATCTATTTTGGAGCTGGATGAAACTGCCTGTATGATATGTGGACAGTTCCTGGCCTCTTCTCACAGCATCCACTCCTTCAGCCCTCACACTACCAAAACTTGCCATGAAAAAAACAATATACTGATAAGGTAAATTAATTAAATACCTGACAGGAGAAAGGATATGCTTGAAAAAAGAAACCAGACCTCATAGATGTGTGAAAGCTGGACTTTAAGGTAGTGATTCACAAAAGCAGCTCTACCTAAAAATAGTGAGAGTGCAGAAGGTAATTATTACTTAATCCATAGATATCTGAATTATTGAATTATCTGAATTATTTTACCTTAACTTTTTTCCAAAGAAACATCACAGTCAATTCGGTTTTCGGTTCTATGGAATATGTTTCACCCATTAGCTGTTCCAGTACCTTTGTGCAACTGTTCTTTTTTACTATTCTCCCTGAAATTATATGAATTCCAAATGGAGTCCATTTAGGTTTAAATTTGTCTTAAATTGTTTTTATTGTTTTACTATGAGAAATATGTAATTTTAGATGCCATTAAATTAGTGATAAATCGTATACATGTATCAGAAGTAGGATGAAATGAAAAATTGCATTATGAAAAAAAAATCTGGCATGTAAAATGGAAAATTTTGCAATGAAACTTAAAAAAAAAAAAAAAAAAAAAAAGGAAACTGGTATTTCTGGCCTGGATCAGTAGACAGATTTACATACTGAAAAGAAAAAAAATGTAAAAAGAAAAGGGAGAAAAACAATGCTGTTTTTATGTTGCCTGAGGTGGGAAAAACCAACCACATAAATTATTTCAGCTAAGAATGTCTCTAAGGAATAGATCTAGATAGAATCTGATTTACAAAGGAGGGGCATCTTAGATTTACTATGCATGGCAGATTTTCTATATAAAACAGTGTAATGTCAAGATAATTACAACTGATATCAGATTAGATTCTAATTTTGCACTGCCATCACAAGAATTAGGTTGACAGCCAACAAGAAAAGGAAATTAAGAAATTAAGATCTGGGATAAACACAAACAGAAAAGGTCAGATGCCTAAAGAAAATTAAAATATTACTTTTATGATATTATTACATCCTTGATGTAATTTTGGAGAAACAGATTTATCTGGTTTAGCTTTACATTAATTTTGGTTTCATGGAAGATTTAGGGTGCAAGGCAAATGAGCAGTAACAGTATTAAGATATGAACACAATAGGTTAACCCAAGATAAAACAGAGGATTTAGGGAGTATGAAACTAATCAGTAAACAAAGAAACTAAAGAAGCAAAAGAATATATAATGAGAAATGCTATGAAACGTAAGAGGGACCAAATATGGTGTTTGACTTGAAAGACAAATAACAGCAAAAAAGTGAAAATGATGAAGGACAGAGAAATATCTCAAAGTTACACAGCATTCAGAAAATAGCAATCAAATGGATCCTGAAGTAGTATCACAGAGCAAAATGAAAGAAAGGAAATGTCACAGGGAATATTTTAAATGTTTTATTTTCTAAGAAAGAACCATAGCTTATGTATGGTCTTGTAGGTGAGAAATCTACAACAAAGGCAAGATAAAACTTGTCTTGGATTAGTATTTACAAGGATATATTACAGTAAATACATGAAAGCAACAGTGATATCAGCCTAAAGAAAGACAAGAATGAGTACAGGAGCTAGAGAGGAATTTATCTGTTTCATATTCCAAGACAGTTCTTCATGGGATATTTCATGGACCAGAAGGAATAAAGTAGAGATTACAGAATAACAGGTCTGATATATAACTGCAGTGCTAAACCAGGAAAGCCACAGATTTAGACTGAAAATCAGTTTGAACAAGACTAATGCAGGGGCCAGGTGGGAGTATAGGAAGGAAGCAAATATTTGTAGGAAAAAAAATAAACAACACAAGAAAAAACAACTATAAGGAAGAGGAATATTTTGGAGAATTCATTTTAAAACAAGCTGACAGAAAGAGATTCATCTGCTACTGTTGCATCTGCTCAATATATGGATATTTGATAACTACCAATGTTAAAGGTATTTGCTAAAATTTAAAAACCAATATGGCAAAGACAACAGTCATGATGAACATGACAAATGACTTATAGCAGAAGTATGTGAAACTGAAATTCACTGAAGGGACAAAGAACAAACAAAATGAAATAAAATAAAGAAGGACAGAAAATAAGACTTTACCAGAAGATTTTAAGAACGTAGCTGTCATAGTTTGGATGCGTATCAATTATAATGCTAGAAGAGATAGCTGATGATAGGTATCTAAGTGCTCAGAAGAGGATAGATGAGTGTTACCTAGGCATGATGAACCATAAGATGGAACAAAAAGATTTATAGAAGAAAGAAATAATGGAAATCACATACAACTAAAGCAGAACTGAACCCTTCAGTACAGTAAAATGACTTTGTCACACTATTATGTTGACCTAGTATCTTTAACTGAAATATATATATATGTAGCAACTGTTTTGGGGTTGGTTTTGTTAGGTTTTTTCCACACAGGAAATCAGTGACTAACTTTGAGCTACTGATTCCAAGTTTTCTCTGTTGAAAATTTTCATCTTCTGTATATGTAGTTTATTTGGTATTTCTATCAAGACAAAAGCATAAATGGTGGACCAAAGTCCCATTAATCTATTCCCTGTGCATAAACATGGTAAAAAGTTCAAACCTAGCAAGGCCATAAAAATCTCTTTTGCTTGTTTCCCTCACTTTGGCCCCTCTAGTCTTGCTTATCCTCTTGTTTGTTATTTCTCCTGTCATTTCTGTTGTGTGACTTTGGAAACCTAGTAGTGTTTTTCTATTATTAGTCTGATACCCTGCGTATATTTATGTGAATAAACATATTAATGCTTCATAGTTTCCCGCTACAGACCCTATGCCTTTCTGTAAGTTTTTTTTTATACTGTGAGATTAAAATGGCTTCTCTGTGACAGGAACAAAGAAGATCCTTTTTAACTAGCCTGACAGCATATACCTGAATGATCAAGTAAAGTCAGTCCCAAACCACAATCAAATTCAGGTTGACAGCCAGTTTACCATTTACCTTAGTCAGGAAAGTTAGCAACAAAAATGACTGACTTTGGTCTCAGGTAAGTCAATAGAGCATTTATGCTAAAATAGCACAGTTTTAAGGAGACCATGAATTAACTACATCAAATAACAGTCCTCAGACAGATGCAACTTTTATCCTAAAGAATGTGTGTTCTCTTTCAAGGAAAAGACATTTCTGTCTCAACAGATTACTTTCCTTAGCCAGTGCTCCACGATAAGATGTAAATCAGACTCATTTTGGAAACATAACCAGAAATTCTATGCTAACTATTGCTTGTTTTACACACAAATTACAAGTCTTTGAGTTTACTTTGTTCTTGATTGTATTTCCATCAAATTTATTTATGGAGTCTGTTCATTCTTCAGCTATGAAAAAGCTGTGGTAAGGCTGGAATTAAAATCAGATATATGGGTGAAATATACTCTGAACAATTTCCATCTGTATGATTTCTTCAGTTCGTGGTTCATCTGCACTACCTATCTTTCCAAGCTCATCAATCTGCCCCTTTTGAAGTTAACATTCACTTGGGAAAAGGAAAATATCATTAGGGAAATTGTCTGAGTGAGATGTTCTGTCTTAGTGTTTTCACAGTCAGTCTGTGAGTAATAATGCTAGGAATCAAAACAGAATACTTTTGTAAGAATTAAAAAAAAAGTCTGAGAAAAAATTAGATTATTTGGTCAAGTAAGCAGAAATGTAGTGTGCATTTTAAAATCATGTATCATATTTTCCTGGCACATCATCTTAGCTTATTTACTGTTATATTTCTCACAGTTGAAAGTGATCACAATCATAATTTGGTGGAGCAGCTGCTCTTAATGGTTCATATATGCCATGCAACTATTTATAATTGTTATAGCTATGTAAAAAAAAAAAATTGTAAAAGTTGAAGTCAAGTACAGAAAGATTAATCTAAAAATTTGCAATTATAATCTTATTTCAATGGTCTTCTATATATGTTTTCTGATGTTGCCCTATTTTTCTCTACTCTCTTGCTTTATTTGGTAGAAAAATAAACATTGTTTACTTCCACCAGGTAGTTAATATTTTATATTTTGGTTTTGTTTTAAACATTGTTCAAAGTATAGCCTTAGGGTCTATTTATTGGACATTATTTAAATACTGTTCTGATTCCAGATTATCAATTATCTTGCAGGTTGTTCTGCACTATTCTAAGCAGTACAAGGTCTGAATTTTTTAAAATATATTTGGAAGGTGAGGGAGCAGTATAATTCCATTTCATAGCTGAAGAGTCAAAACAGAGGAAGATTAAGGTTGAAAGACTCCTATATTTTGGGCAGGAGGCAGCTGGAACCTCTTATGCCTAAGTAATTTTCATTAAGTAGCACTTGATATGTTCAAGGCACATGTCCCTTTGTTTTTAATGGCTATTGTGAATATACAGCATCTCTAGCAAACTATTGTGAAAGATCTCACATTTGACAATTGTTAAACATGAGTGACCCTTTGGAAGAAATTTGTTAGGTTATGTGTTTCATATGTCATGAATTCTCAAGCAAATCAAATAAGAATTTGACTCAATTAAGTTTTAGAATAATAAATCAATAAAGTATCCTCCGATCTGATGAAGACTCTACTTTAGCCATTGCATACTTCCCAGATTCCGAAGTAAGTCACGTAGCAATGACAGTCTTCATCACTGCACAGTCTTTTTGGTTGTTTCTATATCTGTCTTATGCAATGAAGCAAATGCAAAAATATTATTCCAGTTCCAAATAATTTTGCCATTGTGTTAATATTCAAGGTAGCACATAATCTGACATTTCTCAAAGTACAACTTTGTGGTATGTTATTATGTTCTTTTAGTGTTATTTTTACCTTTAGATTCTCTTATTGGTTTTTTTAAATTGAAATAATTTTATGAAGATACCTGCCTGTTTTAACTGTTGCCAAGTGAACAGGTGAACAACAGTAATATATTGATATCTACTATATGAACAGCATTTAAGCATTTTGCCTTTCTGTTTCTCAATTATTGCTAATAGAAGTTTTGAAACTTGAAAATCTTCTAGCTGGTGGGAGATGAACATAACCTTCTGCATATAACAGAATCAGAATCACAGAATGGTAGGGGTTGGGGGGGGACCTCTGGTGGTCATTTTGTTCAACTCCCCTGCTAAAACAGGTTTGTCTAGATTAGGTTGCACAGGAACACATCCAGGGGGGTTTTGAAAGTCTTCAGAGAGTCCATGACCTCTCTAGAAAGCCTGTTCCAGTGCTCTGTCACCATCACAATAAATAAGTCTTTCCCTATGTTTAGGTGGAACTTCCTGTGTTATGGTCTGTGTCAATAATTTTACATTTAATATTAAATATAATACTAAAATACACAGTACTCAATTCCCCTACTATAAATCAGGATCTGTTTTCAAAGCTCCCTAATCCAATTCCAAGTCTTACATTGCTTATTCTCTCAATTTCAACTCCTATTCACAATTTCCTTGAGTAGTGAGTATAAATATTAATTTATTTTCAATTTTCAAATCAAAATTTTTTTCTCAGTTGCCACCTTGCTTCACCCTCTATGCCCAACACCATTATTCCTAACAAATTTCTTCAACTCTTGCCCAAGAAGTATGTAATTAAACACATATTCCCCTTTTGATCCCTTTCTAGATTGCCTTACCTCTATCTCAATTTATTGTTTTTCTGAAGATTAATCTTTTGAAGAAAACCTTCTATTTTGCCTGGTTTTGTGTCATCTTCTGCTTCGTAGTAATTCTCCTTCATGATTCTTCCATATTGTCAAAAATATCTTGTTAGAGAGTTACATTTTTAACCCCAGTCCCAATATCTAAATCCATCCTCTACCCAAATTAATCCAGCTCTCATGGGTTTTTACTCCAAGTCCCTCTAGCCACACTTTAGTTCATGTACTTTCCTAATAAGCTTTCCACACATTGCCAAAGGGCATCCAGTCTCAAATTCTGCAGTCTCCACAGCTACTAACTGATGTTCAAAATACCAATGTTCATCTCCCTTATCGTTCTTCTAGGCCTCATTCCCTCTCTTAATCCTTCTAGAAAATCCTAGAAAAAATTATAGAGTTCTGTAATTTGTTAAAATAAACCCACCATGTGGAATAAGAGATCTGTCATGAATGGTCTGAATTTGTTTGCAAAGACAAAACCTATGTGATTTCTTGTTTGTCTGGGGTTTTTTTGTTTTTGTTTCCAAATGATGGCAAACAAATTAAAAAGATATTACAGAGATATAAAAATTACTCATTAATTCATGTGAAATTCAGGTAATGAAAAGGCATTGGATTTTTATTTTTATACATTTTGTTTAACTATTTTCAAAGATAGCTTTTTAAAAATAATTCTAAAAATCTTCTAATTATTTTATTTTACTTTATTTTTAAATTACTTCTTTTTAAAAATGTTATATGAAGGTAAAATAATTTTAAAATATATAGTATATTTCAAGGTACCTAGTTCAATGAACAAAATTTTTGGGTTTATGCTTATCTCATAAAAAAGGATGAATAATTTGAGAAGTTCAAATGAAATCCAATTTTTTATCATTATTCCACTGATGATCAGAAAGATACAAATATTACATTTTTCTTGTCCTTGTTAAGAGTTTTTTGAACGTGCAAGACAGGACTTAAATGTTCAGTTAAATGTTTGCTACATTCAAAGGAGATTATATACATGTCCTACCAGCAAAATGAAATGAAGGTCCAGTGTTTTGCAGAAGCAGAGAATTAATTCAACAATTTTGTACACAAAACACAAAAAAGGCTAAATATTTTTAAAATGCATTATAGGAACAAATTTTGTGATAATTGCATGCTTAGTCACTGCTTCAGAAAGAATCTAGAAAAGAAGTAGGCAGAACTGAAGCAACAAAGACAGATGATGAAGTCTTTAGATCTAAATTTTAGAATTAAAACTTCAACTTAAAATTTAGTAAATGTACCTTTTTTTACCAACATAAGTATTTTTATTTTTATTGAGTTTTTTTTATTCTTTCTACCCAACACAGTTTATGCTAGTACTAGCTGTCAGAACTTTCAAGAACTTTACAATGTACAATACCACATAGCCTGAGCTAGATTTTTTCATTCTCTTAAAGTTTCATTCATAACAAAACAGAAAAAAAAAAAAAAAAAAGATGCCAAAAGAAAGGAAGATCCATTATTTAGCAGACAGTTCATGGTACAATTTATGTGATAGAACTTCAAGATAGAAAATAATACACAATATGGAAATTATGGATCTTCTTTCATACAGCTTTTTGCAATAACCAGCTATTTTACTTTATTCTACTTAGATGGAGTAAATATGGTCCAATTGTAATATAAATACAAAGCATGTATTGCAGAGGATACTGCAATGGAAAGGTTTACTGTGAATTCTAATGTGGTTATGTTAACAAACACAATTGTATGAAAATATGTATTGATACTTAATTTTGAAAATGAAAAAGAAGCTTACTAATATGACTTTTTAATCTGATCATTGACTTGTCCCTGTTGACAATTCTTCTGCTGTTATTATAATTGTCTGTCAACTCCTCATTATATCATAACTGCCTATTTCTATGTTTCAAACTGTGAAGGCATTCTCAAGGTTAAAACACCAATGTGTCCCATATTTCCATTTTCAGTTTAGCTGGGATAATACTTCTTTATTGAATCAGAAGAAATAATTCTCAGCTTTGCTAGAAAACCCACAGTAAATTTTCATGTTTCTATAAACAACCATTTGAAGTGGGCTTCCACCTATACCCAAGAAGTTTGTTGGCATTTCACTCACTTCAGCATCTCTGGATTCAGAATAGTCCCTCATTTATTCCCACTGCTGTATATTGTTGTTGTTCTTCAGAGTATTTAGCTCTCTATATCCTATACTATGTATCAGAATAGCTTCTGCCACATAGTTTTATTCATAATGTCTCATTTACTATCAATTTATTACTTCTTCCAATCGATATGCACTTAGGAAAACAAACACTATTGATGATGTTTGTTATTAGTAACAGAAATACGATGTAATTTCAGTTACTGTAACTGTTGCTAAAAGTTGGTAACCACTGGTGAATTCTGACTTTACAATGGCAGCAGACATGCTACTTACTCCATGGAGTGAAAGATAGTGATCATGAAAAAAAAAAAGCACAACACAGTTCTTGTGGTTTGTGGTTAAACATCCATTAAAAAATTGTGGATAATTTATCAGCCAGACAATATTGTTTTTTTCCATGTAGCTCAAATTGCAATTTCTGAAACTAGAAATGCTAGGACTCATTTTAATTTATGCTAAATGCATGTATATCAAAAGAGCACTGATTTTTTTCCAAGGATGAGTTTAAAGATTTAACAGTGGTACTGTATGCACTATATCATGTGGGGCTTTTTGGTTTATTTGTGGTGATTTTTGTGCTCCAGGCAAAGAAATATTTATTAGAACTCACAAAAGGGCCCTACAGAAACAATCAAGGAAGGCTTTTAATAAACTCTGAACATGATTTTCATTGCAAGATACGTCAAAGAGTCTTTGCATAGTAAGCAAGAAATGTGTATATGCAAAGAAAACTGGAAGTCTTTTGGCCTTCAGGGGGGACTTTTTTTATGACAGTGATAAAAGTATATTTTCTTTTTGTTTTGTCTTGTCTGAGTAATTATGAATGGGTTAATAGCCAAGAAATAGCCATTGCAATTTTTTTTTTAAAGGAGCAGTGAAAATAATTATGTTATCATAATCTTTTGTATATACTTGGTTTTCTAAAGAATGGTTTGCCATTGACTGAAGGATATGAGTTTTGCAGTATTTGCTGAATGTTGATATCTTTTTTCCTGTTTAGTAACAAATTTGGGATCTTTCAAAAAGGGCAATAGAAACATACATCATATGATTCCTCATGCACACAGAATATAATTTCTAGCTATCAGCATTTTTTAAGACAGACCTAACAGTACTTTCAGGGAAAAATAGAAATTAAGCCATAGAAAAGAAAGCAAACCGTAGTCACCACCCAAGTTTTGCTTCACAGGGTCGCTCATCAGTTGAATCTCCTTAAATGGAGGGATGATTTATTAATGTAACATTTCAGATTGGGTCTAAATGGAAGAACTTAAAGACACACTAATTAGTTCATATATTATAAGCAGTAAAGCTATCCCAGCAGACCACCTGTGTCATTTACTATGAATGTAGTTGGGCATGGAATGGATGGTGCCCATGTAATATATTCCTCATAATACGAATCTCAAAATTCATGCAAAATTTAAAAACAAACAAACACAAAAAAACTAACAAAAACCCCGCAAAACAAAACAAAACAAAACAATCCCAAACCAAATCAAACAAAGAAAAACAACAATAAACCCCACACTTAATATCTGCTGTAAACATCACCACAGCAGTTTTCTGGGAAAATAGTTGTGACAAAATACAGGTAATTACTTCTAACATTCATGGAAAGATTACATTAAAAGGGTGAGTTTTTAGATGAGTCAGAGCCAGACAAGAAGTAGCTACCACATATACTCATGTGAACAGATAATCCAGCAGGAGAGAATTTTAACAAAATAAGCTATTTTAAGCTTCTTTGAAATATCTTTATTGGCAGAGAAGAATGAAGACTTCCTTTAAAAATAGGAAGCAAGAAAACTTAGCTAGTAAGGTGGTGTGGTTAGAATAACCATGATGAATAATGGTAAAGTAGTTGAGCATTTTATATCTTCAGGTGGGTTCAGGTTATTAAAGATTTTTTGAACCATCAATGAACTGACTCAAAACATGATATTTTCTTTTTTTAAATGAACTTAGATTTTTCCAGTTTCCTCTAGTAGACAACTTTACTATATTGTTTTTTATATAGCATAAATGCTATTAGTTTAATCAATTTTATGACAAAATTTATCTACGCTTCACTAATGCCTTCAGCTGGAGTACTGAAAGTTATTTGTTCTCTCAGATCTTGGGTACAAAGGGTTAGAATGACAACATACAATTTCATAGTTTCAGCTCAGTCTTTTAATCAGTGGTATTTCAGAGATGTTCAAGTAAAATAAAATTTTCTGATGTTTTAAAACATCACAAATGCATATGAAGATAATTACTTTCACAGCTAATATACTGTTTTAGTATCTTCTTTGTGGAGTGCTTTCTTGTTAACTTACCCAGCACAGCCCTGTCAAAGTTCAATGTTTCAGATGCAACATATAATTTAAATCTAATGCACAGCACTGTTAAAATTTCAAACATTATGATATGTGCACTGAGACGGGAATGTGTAGATTGTTTAATAAACCATCTAAAATTACTTGGAATTCTGAAATGATTTGGTGATATAAGACAAAAATTACTTTTTTATGTGTGGGTTTGTGGTTTGGGTCTGTTATTTGTTGGGGTTTTTTGTTTGGGTGGGGGTTTTTTTCTCCTTTATTTTTCTAATTAAGCACAGGTGAGCCAATTCAGCAAAACCCATCTTGGTTGAGGCATATGTATGGTTATCCAACCAGTAATCAATATTAAAATGGAAAGTTTCAATATACAGCTTTCTCTTCTCTTCTCTTCTCTTCTCTTCTCTTCTCTTCTCTTCTCTTCTCTTCTCT
>JANVCC010000018.1:44678964-44851089 GCA_025345505.1 Todiramphus chloris collaris | reverse complement strand
CTTCTCTTCTCTTCTCTTCTCTTCTCTTCTCTTCTCTTCTCTTCTCTGTGTTTTCGTAAATCATCCATTTTATTGGTGTTAATCTTGGCCTCCAACATTATGGCCTCTCATCATTTTTGCCATAAAGACAAGGGGTCTGGTTCATGAAAATCAATCAGTGGCATAATTCTGATTCTGACTATCTAGCCCCAAGTCTTACATCTACAGGAATTCTCTGCCTTTACAGACAAGCTTTAATCTGCCTTGTCTTTACCCCTAAAGGACTGTACCTACAGAAACAAATCTGGGCTAACAGACATATTATGTATCAAGAAAATATTTATTGACCCAAGTACTTATACCTCACTAGAGCATTACTTTGTCATCCCAAACTCATAGATGGATAAATGAACTCTAATGGATGTTTTTCTCATACCACATACAAAATAAGAATTTTGATAGAACTAAAAATTTCCTCCCTGTTAGCTGTTATCTTTCCCCTTTTTGCCTTGCAGCTGGTTATGCAGATATAAGGAAAGAATGCAGCATGACATCTACGGTGTCCTAGAGTAACGTTCCTGACAGCTGTTGGTTTTCTCTTCCTCTGAAGCAAAGTCTCTTGTATTGATGTACAGAGAAGCACTTCAAAACTTAACACATACATGGGCTAGATTCATTATGTTTTCCACCTTTTGCTTCTTGTCAGTTTGATCTGTACTGGAGGGACCATACAAACCACTTATCATTCTTGTTGCCAAAGGGCATCTGTATTACTCATTTCCTTAGCATTGTAGAGATAAATGTAGCTTGCTGCAATTAATAAAGTAGATGTTCTCTGGACATAATTTGTAGAAATAAATTTAAGTTACATCACTGTCTGCTCATGGATATATATTCATATAATACAGATCTAATACGTAAGACATTTCTTCTAAAACAACAGACATAATCAGTGTGGTAAAGATTATCTTTTCAGCCAGATTCCTCTGAATACATTTTGAAATAACTTACAGACAGACTCAAGAGGAACACTGTATTTCACACAGGTTTTCAACGTTAGATTTTGTTCTCCAATTGAGAATTAGAGAAAGTACTTCAAAATGCACTGCCATGATGTTTATTGGCCTATTTTTCATAGAAGCAACATATGAAGCAATTGCAATATATTTATTATTTTTAAAACATGTATTTTACCATATGTTCCCTGTCACATGGAAGGAAACAAATGAAATGGAAAAGGGTGGTAACAGTTTACTGCTGTGAACTAACAAAACTCAGGCTTCTAAGAAAAATGAAAATGAACACCACTGAGGACATACTGTGTACAGTGACATAAATCTAGTACTGTGTTTTGGTGGGTAGGGTTTTTTCCCAAAACATCTAGAACATTCTTGCGAATTTTGGTTTAAGAATTCCATGGACTACAAAAAGACTGAGAAACACCACTTCAGTATTCTAACTGAAATTAAATATTTCTTATACAACCTTCACATTTTTAATTTTATATTGTACGGCAGTAAGTTGTTTTGAATAGTGTCAGTATTTATCATCTTTAATGGAAAATTCTACAGAAGCAAATATCCCACAAATGTTGGAACTATGCAGCTTTCTGAGAAACCAAGGTCGGACCTGCCTTACTTAATAATTTCAACTATTACTTAGCAGATTTAAGGTTTTTTTAGGAGACAAAAGAAGGGAAGAGAGAGAGAAAAAGAAAATAATAGAGGGGTGGAGAGATAGAGAGACCATCAGCCCTGGATCCATTGTTGGACCAACCAATGACAGTATTCAGTGTAGGGAGCCAGAGAAACTTGTATATGTCCATATTTATAGCCCCAGCTCCTGGATGGTTGGAACCTTCTCTCCCCCAGTTTCAGGAGTGGTTGAGACACCAGTCAGTCAGGAGGAGTGATGTGAGGCCCCTTCCCACAACTTCCATTTTGTGTCTCTGAAATCATTTTGTGTCATGCAGGTCACACCAGAACTGGAATTTTCAAATGCATGGGAGGAGCTAGTAAAGAGGTGGATTCAGCTTTTGTCTTAGAGAAATTATGTATTTCATAGTTCAAGTCTTTTACCTTATGAGGCTTTTATATACACTTTTAAAAATGTAACTTACTTTTTTGACCAAGAAGGATTTTTTTAAATTCTTTTTGTCTTTGACACTGAAGTCATTAATGGTATTCAAATGCAAATTTTATATGTGCAGTATGATTATTAAAGCTTGGCTTTCTTCCAAGTTATCCCACTGGGCCATAACATATGCTTTAAGACCAGTCTACGTTTAGACGTTTTTGGGATATGTATAATCACAATGAATAATTCCAACTCTGTTTGTTTCCTTGGAGGTTTCTCAAATACTTTGATGCATTCTACTCTTCTGTCATTCCCTTCTTCACCAAAGCCACAAAGAATTCCCGTTATAAGAATATATCCTTAGGGTTATGATTTATTCTTAGGCAGGCTGACTAAAACTCAATTTTCTCTTTCTCCTATCCCACTATTATTCAGTGGGGATTTAGAAACACCAAGCCTCACTGCCTTAGATTCAAAGGGAATTTAGGAACTAAAGCATGCCAATACCTAATTTTTAAACATTGGTCCCAAGGATGGAATCATAACATTAAGCTCCCTGTATGTTTCATTAGAGAAATTAGGCATCTCAAAGTAGGATCCACAAAAATGTTCATGCTAAAGAGTGATCTATGCACACTGAATTTAATTCCTTCTTCTCCATTTTGAGAAGACACAATCTATGATTCTCACTTGTTATGTCCCAGAAGGATTGTCCTATCTCCCTTGTCCTTGATGCCTGGATGAATATATCACATATGTATTGAAAATGTTTCCACTTTACATAGAGCAACAAATATAATTTAACCTGCTTATGTCTTGGGTAAAAAATTTGATGGATGTCTGGGCCCAAAATATTGTGGTGAATGAAGTTAAAGCTGGTTGGTGGGTAGTCACAAGTGATGTTCCTCAAAGAGCAGTATCGGGTCCAGTTCTGTTTAATACATTTATTGATCTGGATGAGGGGATTGAGGGCACCCTAAGGAACTTTGGAGATGACACCATGTTAGGTAGGAGTGTTGATCTGCTTGAGGGTGTGAGGAGTACAGAGGGATGTGAACAGGATGGTTGTATGATATTCAACAAAGCCAAGCATCAGGTCCTGCTCTTGGGTCACAACAACCCCACTACAGGCTTGAGGAAGTGTGTCTGGAAATTGTCTGGCAGAGAAGGACCTGGAAGTGTTGAAAGCTGTCTGAATACGAGTCAGCAGTGTGTCCAGGTGGCCAAGAAGGCCAACAGCATCCTGGCTTGTATCAGCACTAGTATGGCCAGCAGGACTAGGGAAGTTATTGTCCCCCTGTACTCAGCACTGGTGAGGCTATACCTTGAATACTGTGTTCAGTTTTGGGTCCTTTACTACAAGGACATTGAGGTTCTGGAGCATGTCCAAAGGGAAACAAAGCTGGTGAAGGGTCTTGAGCACAAATCTTATAAGGAGTATCTGAGGGAACTGGGATTGTCTAGCGTGGAGAAAAGAAGGCTCAGGGGAGATCTTATTGCTCTCTACAACTCCCTGAAAGGAAGTTGAAGGGAGTCGGTCTCTTCTCCCAAGTAACAAATGATATAACAAAAGGAAAGGGCCTCAAGTCGTGCCAGGGGAGATTTAGGTTGGATATTAGGAAAAATTTTGTCATAGAATGTAGAGGAGTTTTTGTCTAGCAATGGACATGTGAGCAATTCAGCCTTTATAAGCTAACAGAATTTATTGCAGGAATGAGGCCTCAAGGTCGGCCACAGCTGCAAGAGAGGAAGATAGCTAAGAGAAGAACAACTCCCTAAGTCCAAGAAGGAAGATAAGGGAAAAGACTGCTGTGTGCCTGACGCGTTGACAGCCAGAAGTCACCAATCATGTATAATTAAGAGTGTATAGCTTTTTACGAAGTGACCAATCATGTAAAGGTTAGTAGTGCATGTTAGGAATAGTGAGATATATAAGCAACTATGTAACCCATAATAAACGGCATTTGCTTGATCATATTGGTCTGTGTGTGACTGTCTGTTATGGTCTCCCACAATAGAAAAGGTTGTAAAGAACTGGAACAGTCTGTCCAGGGAAGTGGTAAAGTCACCATCCCTGGATGTATTTAAAAGACGTGTAGATGTGATGCTGAGGGACATGGTTTAGCAGTGATCTGGCAGTGCTGAGTTAATGGTGGGACTTGATGATCCTAAAGGTCTCTTCCAACCAAAATAATTCTATGATTCTACAAACTACTTTGCACAGCCTTGGAAGGTGTTAGTTTCATGAAACAAAACTTTCAAGATGTATCTTAATGATTAAACAGTCATCAAGTACTCAACTCCATGATATGGCCACTTAGTTTACTAGTATATGTATGACCCTTATGGGCTAGAATGGAAATGCAAGATCTTCTGATTCTGAGGAGGAAACACTCCTATTACACACCTAGAGAGAAGACTGTCAGAATTAGGGGTTAGCGGGGGGGGGGGGGGGGGGGGGGGTGGGCACACTATGTACTGTTATCTACGAAACGGATGTGAGGTTGATTTCCTCTAAAGAAAAATAAAAACTGTCATGGTTTGAGTGAGAACAGAACTAATTCTGTTCAATAATTTTACTTTTCAGCTCAGTTCTTCCAATTAACTGCACTTTATGAAGTTAGCAGCCTGTTCTCACAGTGTCTGCTTCTAGCAGTGATAACACCCCATGTTTAGAGTTACTACCAAGGATTGGTATGCAGACCAAGGCCACTACTGGGTCTTGTGTACCACATTGGAGGGTGCAGAAAGTGAAAGGCTGCACCTGCAAGGAGGAACGGACAGGACGGGTGACTCTAAACTGACCAATGAGGTATTCCATCCCATATACAGCATATTCGGTTTAGAGCTGAGGGATCAGAAGGGTATATGACTCTTCTCCCCTCTTGGACGGTTTTGCCAGCTTTTCTTGGCTTGGCTCAGGTCCTCTTTTTGTTCCTTTCTCGGAGCACCCAAGGAGGACTCTGTCCATTCTGCCTTAGATCCAGTCTGTGTGTTCCTGAACCCAGTACCAGAATCCAGCTCCTGAACATAGCTCCCATCTGCTATGGAGCCCAGTCTGGGACTCCCCTGGTGCCTACACAGCATCAGTGGTGACGGTGATGGAATTACCATCAGAGGGGTTGGGTTTGATACTGGTTTTGTATATATTTGTACATATTCTGTTTTTATAATTATTAATTTCATTTTCATTAAAGCTGTTCTAGTTTCCTTTTCTAATCGCTAAGTCTCTCTCCTTTATTCCCTTTCTCTTCCCCTTTGGGGAGGGAGGGGGGTTAACAGAGAGCATCTGTTATAGGTCTAAGGGGCTGCCCTGACCCTAAACCGTGACAACAACAAAGCCACATACTAATCAAAAAAGAAACAACAGTTTTCTCCCAGTTTCAGATGAACTAATACAACATACAAAATAAATAATAAAAAATACAAACTACAAAATATAAAAAAGAATTTTCAATGTAAGTTTGAGTAACAGCCTTGATGAGAAACAAACTGAAAAATACTGAGTTTATGAATCCTACTGGGTCATGGGCAAGAAAAGCAAATCAAGCTATCCTGTTAAAATTGATGTATTTTTGACCATATGCGAAGGAGTAAGGTCAGTGCATCAGATAAGTTTTTCTGGATCTGACAATTATAATTTTATATTTGTTAATACATTTTATATCTTCAGATTAGTATAGGAAGGTCCATCTTCCCTATCTCAGTCAGATCTGACAATTTCTTCTGATGGATACCTCCAAATAGAAGGAGAAAAGTGCATACATCTTGTGCTCTGATGTCATGATGAACCTGGGGCCTCCAGAAACATTAGAGAGTCACATAAATAAGTAATAAGAACCACAAAATGGACTGATTCTGGTTGTCATCTAACCTGAAATACTCTGTTTTTTAAGGCAGCTACACAGGCATGGGCAGGAAAAATGAAGCAGTGGATACTGTGGGGAAAAAAAAGTTATATTGACAGTATTCTAAACAGCTGCAATGTTCATGTTCCATTTAGGGAATATACACACAGAACACATATGAAAAAAGGAAATGTAACACAAAGATTGATGAAAGTTATGGGTAAAACCTGGAATACTATGTTCACTGTAAAAATCCTGACAACATTTATAAGAAACACTGTTATTGGAATCTAAAGCTGATGGAAACATTCATGTAAATCATATTTCTGACCTTAGTGAGACCTGACTGTATTAACTGGAGTACAGATGGGCAGATATTTCCCAGGGAAATATTCTCATTAAAAAACATTTCACCAAGCCTAAATGCTTTGTTTGACTCATCTTAGGTTTGACTACATTTTGCCAAACAAAAGACAAATTCTCAAGGCCTGCCAGGATGCTTCAGAGCAGTCAATTTACTACTGACAAGTTTGGCAGGTCTGGGACAGGTTGACTAGACTACTTCCAGAACAGGAAACCCAAAAGCTTCAGTTGTCAAAAGCTGGGTCAGGTTCATATAAGTGGTTTGTTCTGTGTCAGTCTACATGACAGATCTTCCCTAGAGCCACTGACCCTGGAAGCAGTTGGCTATGGTGTTCCCAGTTCTGGAACTAAATGTCTGGTAAATGACAAATAACCAAACTCCTGTGTCTTGAGTCTACCCAGTGGGCCTGGTGGTCTTACTAAAGCCTTCAGTCTGAGAGCCTGGAGCAATGCTCTGACGTGCTCAGGTGATCTCCCAGAGATTGCACACTCTCTGCAACAAAGCCAGGACCTAAATGCCCTTATGGGCTGCCCCATCCTGCCTTTGAAGCTGATCTGCATGATGGGACATCCTGAAGACATGTAACTGCAGAGATGTCAGACAGTCTTGCTTGTCTCTAGTCAATGTTATCTAGTGTCTTAGGCTCAGATGAAGTAATTCAGAAATTTTCCTGTTATGAAAAGATGTATATATATATATACACACATGCATGCACATATGAAAAAACATGTTTATGTATGTGTATTTGAATTTAATTCCAGGAATCAAGTCAGTTCTAGGGATCAAAAAGACAAGAAACCATTATAAGGATAATCTCCACAAAATGTCACATTCAGGGAAACACGTAATGAATGTAGTAAAATCCACCAAGCAGTCTGTCCTATATGGCAATAGACACACTACAATACGAAGGAATCCTTTATTTGTTAGAGAAGTAATGATAAAAGAAAAATAGCCATCTAGATTAACAAACATTTGCTTTCACTGTTCTCAGCTACATGAGTTTGAGAATCTCATTTTATATTTAAAATAATTTTGATAACTTTTTTTTTCCTCAGATTACTTCATTCCAGCAGTTAGATCTCAAATCAAAAAAGTCCTGCTGGCTGTTTGTGTTCTGTTAATTGATGTCCTCTAAGGAGTCTTAAACTGGAAAATCTGAAATATTTTTTTTATATCTAAACTTCAGAGATATTTTCAAGTTCTTTATTTCAAGATTTCTATTTCATTTGTGAAAAATGCACAAATCTAGATATTTACAAGTTTTACTGATGGATAATACAAGACCACACATGATTAACTAAATAATATCAGGCAAATCAGTAAAATGGTGTAAGCCAAAGAAACTGAAACCCCTTTATTTAATCTAGGTATAAGAAGAGTTTTTGTGAACCTGCAAAATACATTATCCTCAGTGATCTCTTTAGAAGGATTTGTCTCAAGAAAATGTTAGGTAATGTTAATATAATGGGAAAAGTGCTACAAGGAAAACAGCACTGAGAAATAAGGTAGAGAAGGTATCTTTCTGAGGCTAGGGAAGAAAGACTGCTAAAGAAGTTTACCTATAGATGCTAAAAATTCATTGGTTGAACTCATATGTGGTAGTGGGATACTTTCATGAAAAAAATAGCTAGGTATAAAAAAACCAGCTTAATTGGTATAGAATTTCTTGTTTTATGTAAAGAAGACATAATGAAAATTATTTATTTCTCAGTTAAAAATAAAGGTGGGGAAAAGAGTGAGAAGAAGAGGGGAACCTTCTGAAAAGTTTAGCAAGAGTAATTTAGCTCTGCTTTATAATCCCTTGCCTTCTCTTAGATTAATTTGGTAAATAAGTTATTAAATTATGAAAATTAGTGACTGGTATTATCTGGTCGAAAAAAGAATCCACATTACTGAAAGTGCTTCAAACATAACCTGAACCTGTGTTCATACATGCTATTATTAACCTATCAGTATGTCACAGTGTCATGTGCACCAAGATGGCATCATGAAAATACAAAAATGACTTCGCAGACCTCATCTGGACTTGTGAAAAAAAAAAGTTCAGACAGGCATGACCTGTAGTAACATATTGGAAAAGCTGAAAGAGATTGAGCCTACCCATCAACAGATACATACAACTTTAGCTTCAGATCTGAAGTTGAAGACAATAGATCTAAAACAAAAAAAGTATCAGAAATTTAATACCTACTGTGCTTTGCTCACTAAACTTTCCTCACATTAATTCTTGTCTCAGTGGTGAAAATAATAGTTGGTTTTGATCTCATGTCAGTTTAGGAGACAGGTGCCAGCCAAACAACACAGAGGATTTCACTGTTTTCATTTTAGGAAAACTGAAGATCACATGCTGGGCAGGAGAGCATGAAGATTGTTTGATAAGATTCCATTAAAGTGAACTGACAGCAAGGTTAGAATTGAACTGGGAAAAAAATCACCTGGGTATTACCTGGGAAAGAAACAATCAGTTTGACATTTCCCAGGTTAAAGATTTCACATTATCAAAATGGAAGTCAAGTGCTCCTTTTTTAAAGGCAGCACAGACAATACTGGGATCACTCTAACTCATTCCGGACTGAAGAAGTCATTTTCTTCCTATGGTGAATATGACAGATGAAGAGTTCTAAAATTACACTAAATTTTATAAGAAGTGTTACTGTAAGTGCACAATATCTTTCCTTGCCATATGATGATATAGACAGACTGATTTAAATAGTAAGCTAACTCAATTTCTGACTTTTTTTATTTTACATATTCTGTTCTATCCTCATTAACATCTCATTAATAAGCAGTTAGCTAAGGAAAAAGGACAAAGGAGGAAAAAGAAAATTAGATGCAATGCTATAGGGCATATTTTCACCTTGATGAGCAAGAGTAACTCATTAGGGGTTACTGAAAGTCATACACATGCTTCAGAGGAATAATGCCCTCAAGGTATTTTGAAATTATTAAAATATTAAAGCAACAATATTGATTTCTTATATATGTAAAAGTTTAATTTATTAATACCAGGTTGGAATACATATAGTGAAAATTCTACACAGACAAGAGCAAAATAATTGAGCAGTTCCAGAATTGTTTCGTTTTTTTCAGTGATGGTAGGAGACAGGAAATGTGAGAATAAAAGAACTCTGTAATTTGAAAGTTAAAATGGTTAAATTCATACATAAATTATTAATAGTTTCTTCACTACTATACAGGGACTTCTGAATATTGTCTCATATTTCTTTTTTTGAGGGAAGAAAGAAGATGGGATTTGAGAAATGTCTGAGAACCGACTGAATTCCAAAAGGTGTTTTGGAATATGTGACAAGGTACAAACTGAATCTTTTGGAAATGAAACAGTACTGCATTAAAGGTTCAATCATACATTAACCATGTATGTCTTTCAGTGCTCTGCTGGAATAAAGACACAATGTGCAGTGCTTGACAGGATCAGCCCCAAACTCCCACCACGTACATGCACATACATACATGGACAAGTTATTTCCTCTACATCCATATTTTAATTGACTTAATTTTGGATTATGAAGTTGTTTCTAGTTTGCTAGTCACCCACTGGCTCAAACACTAGAAATCTTATCAGAAATAGAAAAGCACTATCATCAAAATGGTTTCTGTATCAGAAAACACAAAGAAGCTGTCTCACCCACTAATATTGTCATAAGAAAAGGGTTAGCAGTCACAACCAGGTAGGCTTGCATAGGTTGTGCCTGGCTTGGGGGGACCATCAGACCTTAGTGGACTGACCTAATCCTCCAGATAAGAAAATGGCAAATTTCTGCTTTCATATATAAAGTTAGGAGTGACAAATGACTAACCAGTCATTTTTTTCACTGTTCTTTCTTCTTTGTTGTTATTTTGTATATAAGTCCTGGCATATTTCTCAAAAGGTGTGCTAGCTTTGCAAACTGTTAGCCAGCACCCTTTTCTATGCAGAACTGGAATAAAAGAAATATCCTGACTCTGTGCGTTGATTGTGTTTTGCACAGTGGGTCAAGAATCCAGATTTGGGACAACACTACCACTATCTCAGCTTTATGGAGAAACTGAATTTACCATTGCCAGCTTAAATTCATGAAAAGTATGTGTCCCTGAAGAGTAATCAGAAATATATATTTGGACTCTGGTAAACTGTATTTTTATTTACACATACTGTTTTCTGAAATCAGGACTCTTTGTACAGGGGTATCCTCAGCTCAAATTTACTAGTGTAAGAACTTTCAAAACTGGCATTTATAAAGAAAATGGCATGACCTGTTCTGACCTATGAGACATTCCTGAAAGAACCAGTATTTACGGGTGAATGAACATAAGGAACACTCTGTAGAGTTGATGACTTTTTTATATAGAGCTCTTTCCTTTCTAAACAATGTCTCTCTTGAGCAGATACGAGAATACCTTGCATTCTATTTAGGAGGCTTTTACTGTCTGCTTTGCTAGTACACCATGGTCACAACGTATGTGTTGTAAATGTTGCCCTCTTTATAGCATTTGTCTTGAAGGCTTAAGTATCTGAGATCTACTGGAGCAGCTCCTCAGTAGAAAAAGTGTTGGACCAGACACTTGGTCTGGAAGGCCACAAAAATTATTAGAGGGATAAAACACCTATGAAGAATGGCTGAGAATCATAACATCATAGAATTGTTTAGGCTGGAAAAGACCTCTAGGATCACTGAGTCCAACCATTAACCCTATTGTACCAAGTCTACCACTGAGCCATATCCCCAGGCACCACATCTATATGGCTTTTAAACACATCCAGGGATGGTGACTCAACCACCTCCCTGGGCAGCCTGTTTCAGTGCCTGACAACCATTTCAGCTAAAAAAAAAAATTTCCTAATGTGCAGTTTAAATGTCCCTTGGTGCTGCTTTTTTTTTTGTCACTAATTACTTGTGAGAAGACACCAGCACCTACCTCTCTACAATGTCCTTTCAGGTAGTTGTAGGGAGCAATAAGGTCTCCCCTCTGCCTCCTTTCCTTCAGGCCAAATAGTCCCAGCTGCTCTTCATAAGACTTGCTCTCCAGGACCATCCAGCATAGATGTCCTTCTCTGGAAAAGAGTTGACCTTCTCTCTCTTGTTGGGGCTGTTCAGTCTGGAGAAAAGCAGGCTCCAGGGAGACCTTATTGTGGTCTTTCAATGCTTACAGTGGACATGTAAGAAAAATGGGAATATCTTTTTAGCAGGGCCTGTTGTCAGAGGACAAGGGATAATGCCTTTAAACTAAAATAGGGTAGATGTGTACTAGATAGAAGGAATAAATTTTTTACAGTGAGGGTGGCAAAACATTGGAACAGGTTACCCAGAGAGGTATTCTTCATCTTGTCTTCAGTGAAGAGACATTGCAGAAAGTGGAGCCCGGCAGAGCCCAGGAGAGCATGGCAGAGCCTAGAGGAGGCCAGCGGAGCCAGGTGGAGTCCAGGAGAGCCCAGCAGCACAGCAGATAGGAGAGGGCAAACAGGGGCATGGCACCACATTGGGGCATGGCACCTCATTGAGGCATGGCACAGCAGTTTTCACGAGCCAATTCACATAGGCAGGGCAAGCAGCAGGGTGCTGAGGAGCTGAGAACTAGGGAGGGAGCCAAGAGCAGATCTGTGGAAACGAGAATCATTAGGGCAGTTAGAAACTAGCAGTTCACTTAGCTGGTTACCAGTCAGCAAGGCAAACAATAACCACAACAACAGGAAGAAACTTGGAGATAGTATCCACTCTATCACAAGTGCTCTGCTAAAAAGTATGCAGCAACCCAGACAGTGCTGCCACAAAGACATGAAGTTAGGCCAGGTCTCTGGCTGCAGGGAATGCACAGCCTATTTTCAGTACTAGATTACTTCATTAACAACTGATGTGCAAAGTGTGACCAAGTAGATGACCTTCTCTGAATGGTGGCTGAGTCATGAGATGAAGTTGAGAAGTTAAGAAGTATCATAGACTCTGGGGAGGAGGTAGATTGGTGGAGTCATACTCTACCATCCCTGAGGCAGATACACCATGAGACACAGGAGAAAAAGAGTCCTCTGCCCTCCTGCCACCAGACTAGCAAAAACAAACAAGAAGATGGAGGAAGCTGGAAACAGCTTCCTGCTTGGTGTTGTAGGTATTCCCCTTCCCTTCCTACATCCCCCTCTCAGATACATTTACATAACGGGCATGAAGCTCTGTAAGTAGAGGTGTAAACTAATGGCAACACAGATGATAGTCGTTCTGAGTCGGAGGAGAGGCCCAAGGCAAGTCGGCCTACTTGTATGACAACCTCTTCTGTTAAGAAAAAGAGTAGTTGTCATTGGTGACTCCCTCCTTAGAGGAATGAAGGGCCCTATCTGCTGACTGGACCTCACCCATAGGGAAGTACACTGGCTCCCTGAGGCCTGGGTAAGAGACTTTACAGAGAAGGTGTGCCCTGGTATGCCCTTCTAATTACTACCTATTACTGAGCTTTCAGGTGGTTAATGAGAAAATCACTACAAAAAGTCTGAGGGGAATCAAGAATGTCTTTAGGGCATTAGGGAGACCAATCAGGGACTCAGGAGCCCAAGTAGTCTTTTCTTCCATCCTTCCAGGTGCAGGAAATGATGAAGGAAGAAACTGGAGAATCTCACAGATTAATACCTGGCTCCAGGGATGGTGCCACCAACAAAACTTTGGGTTCTTTGACCATGGATCAGTGTACATGTACCCTGCTGGCAAGAAATGGGGTATACGTACATCAGTGCAGGAAAAGGCTCTTCTTGCAGGAGTTAGTGGCCCTCATTGAGAGGACTTTAAACTAGAATCAAAGTGGAAGGGGGATGAACCCAGGACTGCAAGGGATAAGCCTCAGCGAGACATACCAGTGTTGGAGGTGATATCCATACTGTGGCTAAAGTGCATATATGCCAATGCCTGTACCATGGGCACTAAAAAGGAGGAGTTAGAAACTATTGTGCACCAGGTGAAACCATGATATAATTGCTATCACAGAAGTGTGGTGGGATGATTTGCATATCTGGAGTGCTGCAATGGATGGCTACAAGCTCTTTAGAAGGGATAAGCAAGGAAAGAGAGGTGGTCAGGTAGTGCTATATGCTAAGGAGTGCTTTGACTGCCTAGAATTCGATGTTAGACACACAATGGTGGAATGTTTATGCGTAAGGTTAGAGTGGAAGTCCAATGAGGCTGATATCCCAGTGGGAGTCTGCTACAGACCACCTGACCAGGATAAAGACACTGATGAGACATTCTTTCAACAATTTAAAGATGTTTTGCATTCACTAGTCCTTGTTCTCATGGGGGACTTCAACTTACGGGATGTCTGCTGGAAGTACAACACAGCAGAAAGGGAGAGTCCAGGACATTTCTGGAATGTATGGATGACAACTTCCTCTTGCAGCTGGTAAGTGAGCCTACCAGAGGTAGTGCCTTGGTAAACTGACTGTTTACAAAGAGGGAAGGGCTGGTGGAAGATGTGGTGAGTGGAGGTTGTCTTGGGCACAGCAACCATGATATGATAGAATTTTCAATACATGGTGAAGATAGGAGGGTCATCAGCAAAACCTCTACCTTGCACTTCCAGAGTGTTGACTTTGGTCCATTCAGGACACTGGTTCAAAGAGTCCCTTGGGAAGCAGTCTTCAAAAACAAAGGGGCCCAGGAAGGTTGGGCTTACTTTAAGAATGAAATTATGAAGGTGCAGGAGCAGGCTGTGACTATGTGCCTGGTGGGGAAGAAGACTGGCCTGGCTGAGCAGGGAGCTTTTGCAAGAACTCGGGGGGGGGGAAGGGGGGGAAGGAGTGTATCAACTTTGGAAAAAGGGACAGGTGAATCAGGAAGTGTTTAATTAATTGATGTTTAATTTTAAGGTCATGTAGAATAAGAATTAGAGGTGCAAAAGCTCAGTTAAAACTTAATCTGGCCATCTTTGTTAAGGATCATAAAAGGTGCTTTTATAAATACATTAATAACAAAGGGAGCGTCAGGGAAAATCTCCATTTCTTATTGGATGAGGGAGGGAATATAGTAATAGAAGACAAGGAAAAGTCTGAGGTACTTAACAGTTTCTTTGCCCTAGTCTTTACCAAAAAGAGTGGCTATCCTCAGGCAACTGGGCTCCTGAGTTGGTAGACAGGGATGGGGAGCAGAATACCCCTCCTGTAATTCAGGAGGAAGTAGTTAGTGACCCGCTGTGCCACTTAGATCCCAACAAGTCTATGGGTCAGGATGGGATGTCCTGATGACTGAAGGCTGTCCAATGTGATGCCCATCCATAAGAAGGGTCAAAAGGAGGATCTGGGGAATTACAAGCCTGCCAGCCTGACCTCAGTGACTGTCAAGGTTATGAAACAGATCATCCTGAATGACATCAAACACCACGTAGAAGACAATCAGGCAATCAGTCCTAGCCAACGTGGGTTTAGGAAAGAAAGGTCCAGCCTGACCTATCTCATCTCCTTCTATAAGTGAGTGATCCTCCTAGTGGATCAGGTGAAGGCTGTGGCTGTGGTCTACCTCGACTTCAGCAAAGCGTTTGACACAGTCTATCACAGCATTCTCCTGTAAAAGATGGCAGCCCATGGCTTGGACAGGTACATCCTTCGCTGGATTATAAATTGGTTGGATGACTGTGCCCAAAGAGTGGTAGTGAATGGTTCTGCATCCAGCTGGCATTCGGTGACCTGTGGTGTACTCAAGGAATCAGTACTAGACCCAGTCCTATTCAACATCTTTATTGATGACCTGGATGAGGGGATTAAGTCTACCCTTAGTAAAACTGAGGATGACACCAAGTTGGGGGGGGGAGTGTCGATCTGCTGGAGCGTAGGAAGACACTGCAGAAGGACCTGGACAAGCTGAGTCAATGGACCAAGGCTAAGGGTATGAAATTCAACAGGCCACACTTTGAGGCTGCAACTCATTCGCAATATGAAATTCAACAGGCTGCACTTTGGCCACAATAACCTCATGCAGCGCTACAGACTGCGGGATGAGTGGCTGGAGAGGGGCCCAGCAGAGAGGGACCTCAGAGTATTGGTTGACAACCAGTTGAACATGAGCCAGAAGTGTGCTCAGGTGCCCCAGAAGGCCAATGGCATCCTGGCTTGTATCAAAAATAGTGTGGCCAGCAGGACTAGGGATGTGATTCGTCACCTGTACTCAAAACTGGTGAGGCCTCAACTCGAGTGCTGTGTACAGTTCTGGGCCCCGCACTTCAGGAAAGATATTAAGGTGCTGAGTCCAGAGGAGAGCAATGAGGCCTGGTGAAGGGACTAGAAGGAAAGTCTTATGAGGAGAGACTGAGGGAGCTGGGGTTGTTTAGCCTGGAGAAGAGAAAATTCAGCAGGGACCATGTCACTCTCTACAACTGCATGGAGTTGGACTAGATGACTTGTAAAGGTCCCTTCCAATCCAGAACATCCTATGATTCTATGATATAAAATTGAATTATGTTTTATTCTTGTTAATCTGTGAAAATGTTAATGGTTGTCATACAGACAAAACTGAAAGCTGCTAGGAAAACTTTTTTGGGTATCTAAGTGACAAACTGGAAGCACTGAATACCCTTTGTAATCAGAAAGGAGGAGAATCTCTAGCTGCCATTTCAAGTAGTAACTTTTTGATGCCCAGTCACATATTTGGATGCTACTTTTGCCAAAGCTGTGCAGTTAGTGCAGCTGCTCTTCCATGGAGAGATCTCTAGAGACATTAAAATATGTGTGCAAGAGCATGATGATAAAAGTAAGCCTACATTTTTTATTAATTGCTTTAATTATACAAAAGGACATACAATAATTATGCCAATTACAGTGAGCCGAGGAAAAAATACGAAAGCCAAAATGAAATTATCATCATAACATATAATATTTTGTAACTTTTATGTTCTGTGATTTCAGACAATTGAAATAAAAACAATGCAAAATGAGCAACGGGAATAGAAATAAGCCACTGTGAACACAAAGGAAGTGCATAGGTCAGAGAAATGCTACTCTGAGGCAGGAAACCATCACTGCTGAAGAAAGATGTTATTGTCTTGGGCACTGTTTCAATAGGCCCAACAGCAAAACTCCCCCCATAGATTGCAATTCCACATTCACATCATTAGTCAAACAAATAAATACTATGTCATTTCCTGGCAGAACACTTCCATACCTTCAAGGATGATCTTTTATGGACTGCCATTTTGTAAAATGTTATAAATGAGTGCTGGGCACTGCTGGAATAGGTCCTGTTCTATCTCCCTGATAAAAGACAGAACCAATCATGCTTAAGCTATATTTAGTCGTATTGTAAATCAAGTTTTGTGAATGGGAATTACATGTTTGATCAGTCATTTTAATTTAGTAATAATTTTGATGTGAGGAAAACTCCAGTATTTTTGTGAATCAACAAAGAAACTATTGGGATAGTCAAATAATTTACTTCACTGATGTGACTAAAAAAGCCACTAATAATATCCACAGACATAATGCAACTGACTGTGTGTAAAATCACAATAGAGGCAGTAGTGAAGTCCAGCTTTAAATAAGCTAATTTGCATGCCAGTTGGAGTTGAACAGAGTTTAGTGTGTGTTTTTTAATGTGATGAACTCTGTGTTGCCAAGCCTGTATGATTACAAATAAACTTCATCTCTGTAGTCTCTAGGTTTTTGGATTCAGAAGAATACAAATTAGCCACTTTACATTGCAATCAGATTGCACAGTGGGGCAGGTTGAAGGAAGTGAAAGGGCTTGTGAGGAACCAGTACTTAAGTATGGTTTTCCTCACAGTTCTGTAATGTGTAGAAGGAGTCCAAATCCAGGCTGGGTAACATATCATCAAATAATCTACTTGTATCCATTAATAGCTACTTCAGTATAGAGATTCTTACAAAAAAATGTGAAAAAACGATTCTGCAAGTAGCCTGTTCCAAGGAAAGCACATTGTCTTAGGCTCCTGCCTGTCCTAATTCAGTAAGTTTGAAATCCAATCTTCTGGTAAAGTTTGTTTACAGATCCTATCCTGCTTCTTTCCCTGTGTGAGTAGACTGGAATCAAATGCAAAAACATATATTATTCATTATTAATGGGGGCTTAGAGAATTTGCACTTTCTCTATTTTAGGACTGTATTTAGTATCCAGTATTTTTCCCATGCTGAATACAATGTAACAATGAAAGCAAAAATCAGGAAGAGGGATTTTTTTTTTTTTTTTTTTTTTTTGTTTTTTTTTGTTTTAATTTTATTAGGAAGTTGAAAGGAGAGGTCCGTTATATTCAGATAATATAGTTGCTACATTTATGACAAGGTCATAAAATATCAGGTCATTAGTTTGAAAAACTTAGCATCATCTCAGTGCTAGTTCTTGGACAGAGTATCTTTTTTTTCATTTTTGTTCTAGGGCATATTGATAATTCAAGGCAAGCGCACAATAAGCAAAGGAAAACATTAAAAGAGCTGTCATTTTCAAAGTATCTTGTTTTGAGATGAGGGAATTCAATAATCTCCTTTGGAAATGAAAAGGTGAACAAAATTTCAAGCCTTCAAAAAGGAACAGTCTGAAATTAAAATAGTTAGCGCTAGGGAGTATGTTACAATATTACTCCTGCTATGCCAGTTGGCATGCAAGACTTCCACTTAGCAGTAAAGAATGTTACTAATGTGCCTCAAGTGCTTCTAAATTCAAATTAAATACTTCCTCATTCTGTGTGTATTCTGGGACCATTCTTTCATGGCTCAGATAGATCAAACTGTGTTACTCAGGCTGCTGTGCCCATCTTAATCCACAGACAAGAATAACTAGGATAATTTTAGAAGGTTTGTTTGTTCGTTTGTTTTGACTCGGGGATCTTTGGATTTGTAGTTTTACTTTAAGAAAGAACTTTTCATCTGAAAACATGTATGGATGGTAACAAAAAATACCATGTCAGGACAGGATAACAAATATCCATGTCTAGAAGGATCTACATTAACCAGTGTGACATATATCAGAAACAGAAGTAAAACCATCAAATGCATGCCACCTATAACTTTTTTTTTTTTCCTTTATCTGTTTAGTAATCATTTGAGATCCTTGTTTCACCTTTACAAATTCAATTTTTCTGCATATTCACAGCTTGGTTTTCTTAAAATGGAAAATACTTATTTTTTTCTATTTTGAGCTGTTTTAAAAGCTATGATTTTCAGAACATATTGAGAACTTCCCACGCAGTGGTACTCCACTTGAGTGCGGAAAGAGACATCTAAAATGATTACTTATCTCTAGCAACATAGAAAATAAATCTCTAATATTTTCCAGAGTGTTCTTTAGCCCCTTGCTTTTCAAATAGTTCATAGCTATTAAAACCAATTCAAATTGCATTACTTAATTCAACAGACAAACATTGATCCTGCATCTGGTGCCTAAACTGTGAGAAGTTGTCAGCTCAGAAAATGCTAGAAACCCTTACTGTGCCATTTTCTGGTTGAGTCATGAGGAGAAAGAGCTTTCTTTAGTGCTCTGTTCTTCCTGCTCTCTGGGTACGTATAAAATGGTATGGCAGACTGTGGCAGTAAGAAATTAATTTCCCTTTCTGTTTATGAAGTACATAACATTTTGTCTTAACCAAAATTATCACAAAGCCTTATTCTTAAAAGCAGCATCTTTATTAACATCTATCAGTGCTGTGTAGGACTTTTCAGCAGAGGGAGACAGTGTGAAAACCTGATCTTGTTTTATTTCTTTCTAGTTCAGCTTAAAGGTCAATGAAGATGTTTTGTCTCATTTGACTAACTTGGAATTCCTTTAAACAGCCCAAGTACAGAAATTTAACTCATAATCAAATGCTGGGATCATATTTTCTGTGCTACACACAGCGTGTGGGGAGAAATGAACAAAACAACATTGTCAGAAAAAGAACTGTACATAACTAAGGAAGATTATGGACTTGTGAAACAAATGTTACTGGACTAGACAGAAAATAACTCTCAAGGAAATAAAAATACTTTAGAAGAGAAAGAATTTATTTTGGGACTAACAATACTTTAGTTTAGACTAACTTCTTTTTTTATTATTTCTTCCTCTGACTGATGTATTTGTATGTGACTGTAACAGGCCAGCCTGATATTTTGCAAGCTGATTGTTTGATACAGAAAAATTTTGAGAGTTTCAGCAAAAAACATCCAACAGAGGCGCATGAAAACCCCATTCTTGCATTCTCAAAAGCTGTTTTCATTGTTTAGTTATTTATTTAAACTTTACTATTCAGGTATTCATTCAGAGGTGGAATAGTTCATGGGTACATGTGATGCTAAAAAATGAAAGTAAGATCTGATATCATCATTACTCTTCATACCAGTTTCCAAAGGGCACAGAGACAAACAAGGAATTTGTGCAGTGGCATCAGAATATCTCTTTGAAAAAAAGTGTGGGAATCATCATATGATGATAAGGATGAGATAAGGTAAAAGATACAAACCAATAAACAAGGACAGATAATGTGATCCATGTGTATCTCTGTATATATTTATGTTGTGCATATAATAAGGCAGAGGACAAGAAAAACATAGAACAATATGAGTTTTTAATCATATCCCACCCATAGGATAAAATTAAATGCTTGATTCCTTAATATGGTATAAAAAAAAAAGCTGTCAAACCAATGAAGAAAGTGGTTTTTTGCAAACCCGTGCAAGGAAATCAACTTCCAGTGCCACTTTCCAAACACTTAATCGTGTTCCACAGAGTTTGATAATCTATTAATATGATTATTTGCTCACTCAAGCTCAAGAGACAAAGGTTACTCCTGTCTCTAAATGTCAGCATCATGTATCTGCATTTTCTACTGACTTCTATGGAATTAACATTTTCTGTTTACTTCGTAAAAACCCTAGAAAATTACATTTGCTGCACATCATCATTATTAAAGTTTAAAAGTCAAGTTCTAAAGAGAAATTGCAAGATTATATTTGCATATGTAACCCTTATTTTCTGCACTGTTATATGTGGAATTCTAATTTTGTTATCAAATGTGTGATCACATGATTACATGTAATTGCATGAATATAAGCTATTTTTTCTCAGTGATTTCTCTCATTTTGTTCACAAAACTGATATTGCATAATCAATAAACATTTGCTCATGTTTTGCTGCTTCTAATTTTTTAGTACTTTGTTTCTAATTTTGTAGAATGTTGTACATGGAATAGTTTAATTTATTTGACTTTTTTTTTATTTTTATCCTTGTCAACAAACCTTTTTAAAATCAAATGTTCCTCATCACCACATAACCAGTTTTTCTAAAATTATCATTTACCTCCATTCTAGTTACTTTCTGTAAAATAAGACAGTGGCTTCTAAGTCATAATGAAGAAGAAAATATAAGAAGACCTATAAGAAGAAAAACATACTCCAAAGCTCAGGAGGTAGAACACAGTGTCATAGCTAGCTGAAAATGTCCTGCAAGAAAACGAAAAATTTCCTCATGTGTAATCCAGAAACCACATTATATAGCATAAGATTATACCCTAGGAACCATCAGTGATTTTTTTTTTTGTAAATATGGAAGTCTAACTTTTTGTTATATGTTAGATATAACACCAACAATGACAATAAAAAAGAAGTTTCTGTATTAATCCTGATATGCACTCATGCCCAAGTAGCAGAAGCACTCTCCATAAAGACTAGAATTATCTGTCCAGTGCTGATTTTGTCTTTTAATTTTTTTTTTTTGTAATTAGTTAGCCATTTGAACATGAAATGAGTAGGAAAAAGTGAAATTATTTTCATTGCCATAGTAAAAATAAATAAAACTCATAGACATTTATTTTTCAGGGAGTCTGTAGCCAAAATAACTGAAGTTCTTTTGAAAACTAAAGCTTTACAAATTAACCTTCAGTGAGGAACGGTACCTTTTATTGTCCTATAGGAAAAAAGTTTCAATTTCAGAGAATGATAAGCCTTTGAAAACTATGGAGTGAAAATACACAGTAGACATTTTACTAAGCTCATAAAGTGCCCAACTGAGAAAGGATTCACTTCACATGAATAAAAGTTAAATTAGCTGTGTATTGAAACGTCTCATCAAAAGCTAGTTTGTTAAGTCCTTGGTAGAACTTGGGTCCCAGCAAAAGTTTTCTGCATATTTTGTCAGGTACTCTGGAGAGATCACCATTCTGATGAACCGTAAGATGTCTTCAGTATTCTTTGGCTCATCTGAACTCTAAACTCTATCTCACAGCAAATATGAAAAATAGTTTTTCTATTTGTTTGTTGTTTGATTGGTTGGTTTGGTTTGTTCATTTGTTGTTTTGCAGGGGGGGGAGGTGTGTGTGTGTGGTGATTTATTTGTTTTTCCTTTCAGGTATCTTTCTTAAAGAGGGAATGTGTTATATAGGAAAATTTTACTCAGAAGCAGCGGTACCCTATTCTTTAGCTCAGGATTATGATATGACTTCCAAATATCCACAAGTCAAAGAACAGACATATTTTTGTTTTAATTTTGCATGTATAAGAAAAGACAATTGCTGTTCGTGTATAAAAGGCAGATACAAGACACGAAGGAAATAAGTAAACAGGCAGGTAACAATGGACTCCAGAAAAATTGCATTTTGTATGTACTTTCATGCATGCAGAACAACAACCACCACTGCAAGTCTTTAAAATGTTGATGGTATTTTTAGGAAGGCTTTAAAGGAAATACACACAGACATTATGAAATGACTTATGCAATATATGTTCCCTGTCATTGTGTTCATAATAATCACATTCAATGTATAATTATTATTATTAAAAGATATAAACACAAGAACAAATCTCACGCAGAAATAAATAATACAGAAATATCATTACATGGTCATAAGAATATGAAAATGAAGTTATTCTCCTTATCCTGAGTGACATGCAATCTGCTCATGAACTGTTTTGACTCTGACAGACCCACATGCAACTGGATTTTCATATCTGCTGCTAGTACAGGAAAGATGTTCTAGACCTTTCTTATTCTGGAAATAGATCTTTCTAATTTCCAGATTAAATTCTTGGTGAGCTGATAAACATTTCTTCTCATGTCAACTTTACCATTCAAATTTAGTGTCACTTTTTTCATATTTGTTCCATACCTAGATGAATTTATTAAAAAAAAAAAAAAAAAAAAAAAAAATCTTTTGACTTCTATTGTGGGTAGCTAACCTGTATAAACTTTTCCATGGTACAAAGACTGAAGCTATCTTAATAGTTCAGGTGTTGTTAGAAGCTTAGCAATAGCTGCACTGAGATGACAGTTGCCTCCTTTGCTGTGTTTCTAAACATTAAATCTGTATTTACAATGATTTTTCTCTATAGATGTCAGAAATGAGAAATCTGTGAGGTATCTGTGAGAGAGATGTTTTGGTTCTCCCCAGGTCAAACTTTGTCGTTTGCATTAGGCTATTAAAGAAGAGCTACAAAGAAGCTCCATCTTTTCTCATTCCTTGGGATCTCTTTTAATCATTAACTTCACATTTCATGATATAAGGAATATGCACAAAGATGACTGAATACCTGTATATGTATCTATAAAACTGGGGAATTATTTCCCAAAGTGAAGGGAATGATTTTTTTAGACAAAATTTTCTCTGTAGGAATCATAGACACTTAATTTGAAGGAATTGAACTGCAATATCCTTCTCTTTTCATTTAAACAGATCAAATTATTTTTAGGAGATTAAAAAAATTAATAATTGTTCATCTTGGTTGACAAAATTGTATGTGCATTGCATGTAAATTTCCAGAAAGTACTGTACCCTGTTAAGGACAGTTGCCTAGTTTCCAGTATATTTTGGTGCCACAAACAAGTATATAGACATATGTAACAATAAATTTATGTGAATAAAATTCACATCAGACCAAGGAAGTAACTCAGGCTTTGTAAAATTTGTATGGATAATTTTGGGTTTTTTCCCCTTTGGGCAGAAGACAATTTGCACAATTTTAGGCTGTTACTAATAAGATTAACTTCCTATCGCATTATCAACTTCATTTTCTGTTGTCCTTGGGGAACAGCAACTTACACCAAATTATGTTTTATATAATGCTATACTATTCTTTCCTTTCAACTTGATGTCATTGACTTCAGAGGAGCTTTTAATTCTGATAGAGCCATATGCTTGGAACAAGAGTAATGTGACAGAACTACTGAAACTTATGAATGAATTATTACTGGATTATACAATACTTGATTTTTGCACTTTAATATCAATCTTTTGGCAGCATAGCTGCTGCAGATGAAAAAAAGTGTCTCTCAGCTTTTATTCTTATTCATGCGTCTACCTTAAATTATCCTTTTTGCCAGATGGACAGTCTTTTCTCAGTTCTGAAATGCTAACTGACACTATTATGCTTGTCATACTACTGCAAACCTGTTCTCTTTAAATTCTGTACCATATGAAGTATTTTGTGACTATATGCAAAAAAAAAAAAAAAAAAAGTAAAATTAAAGAACAGAGTTCTTGTCTGCTTGACAAAGAGAGGAAAAAGAAAATAAAAGATTATTACTCTAGAGCTTTTCAAATATTGTTCTCACACTATTTGTTTTATTTAGTTTTACTAAAATGAAATCAACTCTACTGTCATAGTAAAACAGGGCTATTATTTATATTCTTCTAAGTACAATTCTTCAATCATTCTATCAAAATTGAGGCTGTTGGAAGAGGTACTTTCGTCCTAAACATATACTTGGACAATCTTGGCCTCATGATTGAAGATTAAAATGTTTTAGAGAGAGAAAAAAGAGTCCTAAAAGAGCGTAGAAAATGCTATGGTGAACATACTATGACAAAGGACTTCACAACAGGAGAAAGTGTTTGCCTTCAGCAATATCACTGCATTCTTCTCTGAAAATCACATCAGCCCACAGTTTAGTTAGGGAACCTTTTCCACTCACACAGAGGTAGCGCAATAGATTGAAATGGAAAGGACACCCTTTATATTATACAGTATATATCACAACTTGGAGTTGAGCTCCTTTTCTGAAAAGCATATACTTATCTGATTATGGTCTAAATAATATATACAGTGTCGGTAAGTGTGGGGTTTTTTGTTGTTTGGGTTCTTTTTTTTTATTTATGCAGTTGTGAAATTTCCTGCATACACACATTTTATTCATTTCATTTTTCCAATTAATAAGCCATTTCAACTTTTTAAGAGGAGAGGATAAAGCAATTGGAATCATAGAATCATCTAGGTTGGAAAAGACCTGTAAGATCATCGAGTCCAACCATTAACCCTACTCTATCAAGTCCACCACTAAGCCATATCCCAAAGCACCACATCTATATGGCTTTTAAACACATCCAGGGATGGTGACTCAACCACCACCCCGGGCAGCCTGTTCCAACGCCTGACAACCCACTCAGTGAAAAAAAAATTTCCTAATGCCCAGTCTAAACTCTCCTGTTGCTTCTTGAGGCCATTCCCTCTTGTTCTGTCACTAGTTACTTGTGAGAAGAGATCAGCACCTATCTCTCTACAGTGTCCTTTCAGGTAGTTGTAGAGAGTGATAAGATCACCCCTCAGCCTTCTTTTCTTCAGACTAAATATCCACAGTTACTTCAGCTGCTCCTCATAAGGCTTATTCTCCAGGCACTTCGCTAGCAAAGTTGCTCTCCTCTGGACCTGATGTCTTTCTTGTATTGAGGTGACGGAAACTGAACACAGCACAATTTGCAATAATTTTCCCTTTATATATACAACATATAAGTATTCATGCACATATACACACATACAGATTTTTCTCTTTCTTTACATATTCTTAATTGTCTTTTCTTTAAATATTCCTTCACTTTGTTTTCTTCTTGGTTTCAGGATTCACCTCCTCTTTTAACTTATACTTGGAAAGTCTATCCATCACCTTTTGGAATTCTACTGTTCTTTCCCTCCATTGTTTCTTCGTCTTACATCTAAGTCTTTTTGTGAGTGATGTGATGGTTGGAGGCCATCTTGGGAATAGTGATCCTGAAATTATAGAGTTTCCTGTTCTTGGAGTAAAGAGGGGGGTCAGCAGAACTGCTATGTTGAAATTCTAGAGGGCACACATTAATCTGTTTAGGACAGTGGTTGACAGAATCCCTTTAGAGGAAGTCCTGAAGGTGAAGGAGTCCAGGTAGGCTGGACACTCTTCAAGACAGAAGTCTTAAAGGCACAGGAGCAGGCCATCCTGGTGCACCAAAAGATGAGCTGGCAAGGAAGAAGACCAACATGGATTGTCTGGAACTCAGGAAAATAACAGGTCAATAAACTGCAAGAGAATGATCAAGACCATATAGAAATACCAAATATAGTTGTTTCCTAATACTTCCATAGTAAGGATAAAACATTTTGTTACTATCAAAGTAAGCTAAGAACCCGTATGAAGCCTGTTGTTTTCAGCTCTTCTCTAGTTTATTAACTTCAGATTATATGACTCTATATTAATGGAAATAGTTACTGAAAAAGTAATTTCTTAACATTTTTTTCCCAGAGTGTAGTTTCAATAAAAAATTATCACAATTCATTTTTTCCTGATTCAAAACTCAGGAAGTAGAGAGAAGTTTAAATGCTAGATCATTCTAGCATTCATTTTAATTCACAGAAAATCATGTGGCTTCTTCCATATTTTTTCTTCTCTTTCTTTCAATCCTGTAGAAGTGGGAAATGAGTCATAAAAAAACCAAAATGTGATAAAAAGAGAAGCAAAGTAGTATCTGTGTTTACACTGTTGCCCGCATTGCTAAAATTCTCATGGGAATTGTCTTCATTTTACTATGATCTCTGTTATTAATATTCAGCACTTTAACACTGCATATACAACCAGATATTGCACAGGTAACATGATATAGTAATGTTCACAGTGAGAATGAACTGAACATGTCTGAATACTAGATGCTTGTCTTTTCCTACCAATTCTATTCACTATTAACTTAAACAAGTGAGTGTGAAGCAATATATAAAATAAACCCCAAATACAGTTTTACTGGTATTTATAACTGTTAAATACACAGAATGTGATTTTACTACCAAAGACAGAAGTACTTATCTACATAATTTGGTCTCGTCTTAAGTTTAACTACAAACCATTAATTAAGGCAAACATTGAAATCAACACAGTGGTAGCAATGTTTTAAACTACATTGGTCTATGAAAGATTCTTCACAGTCAGAAAGGTCTTACAAGAATTTCACAGAATTATATGTCCAACCAATAAAACAAGGTCATTTAATTCCTGATTGAGACTTCAGGCTTACTTGTTGCTAACCATCCTCAGGAGTTTCCCTGAAACACACCCTCAAGCAACAGTAAAGTAAGAAGAGCTGCCTAAACAAAAACAGGCAGATACATTTTATCAAGTTTTTGAGTAAAGATAGGTATCTCAGGTATTAAAATTGCATTTGTAGACAAAAAGGAAAGCAAATTTAAACATGCCTTAGGTGGTGTTTAATCTAAGGATGACCCAGTTGTATTAACATGTTCTAGTGATATATCTGAAGTATGCTTGCTTTCTACACTAGTACGTCTAATGTGCAAGAAAAACATCACTAATAATAAAGGAGGATATAGAAATACATTACTTATTCGTTATCAAATATTAATTATTAACAACAGCCTTGTGGTGTCTCAGGCTGTTTCATCTGAAGTGATACCTACCTCAAAATGTGAGTACTACAAACTACAGGAAAGAATAACCACTCTACCCTTACATTGTGTACACTGCTGTGTGTACTACCTAAAACCAAGCACAGCCACCAAAGATGTGTCACCAGCTTGAAACATATGCCTAGCTAATTAGTAGCCTAGCTAATAATCTACCTGATATATATTATTATGATTCATTTCAGCTAATATGCAAAAAGAAATCCAGTTTAGATCACTTAGGGCAGTCGCTTTAATAAAAGAGATCCCAAAATTGGACACATTTAAGAAACTGGATTCAAGTAGTGTAGATCACTCATACTGGGACTCACAACACCTATCTTGTAAGTATTTGCTTTGCATCTCAGCCAGTTACCATTTATACAGACAAGAGAAGGAACAAGGCAACTTTAAGGCAAGTTTTAGTTATCTGGTACAGGAAGAGATATATCACTTCATTGCTTTTATTACTGGCATTATAATTAAGAGAAATATTTTTAAAAAAATGATTGATACCATTTGTGTTTAAATTTGAAATAATTTGAAATACTCTAAAATTATTAAATTATACTTTTATTTGAAAACTTATTTGCAAAAAACATCCAAAGGAATAAATGTTGACAAAGTCTAACAAAAATACCCAACTATTTTTAAACCCACAAAAATAAGCTCTATGACTAATAAAAGGTAAAGCACAGATCTAAGAAAAACCAAACCAAACCAGAAGCAAAAAAACCCTAGTCTTTAAATCAAGTCCATTATTTCCTCAGTCACTCTAATGGTCAGCTGCATCTTCCTAAGGAAAAAAATAAAAATGTAACCGAAATCATTATTCTGCAAAACTTTGCATATTCACTTGACTTTATGCCCTCTGAACAGTTAAGCTCAATACTTCAAGACTGTTTACAAAACATAAAGTTAAGCTCTGTGTAGTCTTTACAGTATCAAGGCCAACATCAGCAACCCTGGGCATTCATACTCTCTTTAGATGATCCTGTTTCCTCTGCTTTTCCTCCATCCTGCCACTGGATGTTTAGAATAACAATCACATTGTTTTTTGCTCTAAACTGGAAAAGACATTTGAGAACAAAATGTTCTTTCTTGGGATTTCCCAGGGGGCAAAGACACTAAATTACACATACATTCAGTTTCTGTTTACACAATCAATGAAAATACCCACCACAAATCATTTGACTAACATTGGATGCAATTGAATTTAAAATTAATTCCTTTTCACAGTTTCACTGGAGTCAGAAGGGAAATAACACCATTCAAAACATATTAAGTGTATTCTTCCATCTAATGTAGTCCTGATCCCTAAGATGTATATTTTATCAGACACAGTCTGGTACCTCTCTTTTTTTCTCCTTAAAGTGTCTGTCAGCAACTTAAACCTCAGCAGCTTTTATGAAAAAGAAATCAGCTTTCCCTTCTTTTATTATATCCAGACCCTCTAAAAAAATATCGCAGTATAGTATATATAACACTTTTGTTTCAATATAATTACCAAACATATTGACATAGAAAGAGGTAATACTAAAAAGGTTCTAATAATGATTATTAGCCATTTTCAAATTTCAAGCACACTTAGTATAAATTATATATATGCAAAGTCTTTCGAAGATTCAAAATTACATGAGTATTTACAAAGTTGATCACACTAACCTTATGCATAAGTTTTTACTAAATTGCTTATGAATTACCCTGGTGATGCTAACAGTTCTACCCTGTGTTTCTACTGTTTTAAAAACTAGACATTTAAGTATTGTCTTGTTTCTTTTTGTTCTATATTTCTACACTTTCACTTTTTAAACTCTCTTATTTTGTCTTTGCATTGTCTAATCCATAATTTCTCTACAGATAAGAGAACAGGGCAAAGGTTAACTTGATAAATTACAGCATTTCTTTCTATTATCTTCACATACAATGGATTCCCATGATATTTTTGAAAATAGTTTAAGTGTTTCTGTAGAAAAATAAACAATTGTGGAATCATAGACTCCTAGAATTGTTTGGCTTGGAAAACAACTTTAAAGGTCTTTTAGTCCAACCCTCCCTACAATGAGCAGGGACATCTTCAACTAGATTAAATTTCACAGATACTCATCCATCCCAACACTGAATGATTCCAGGGAGGTAGCATCTGCCACCTGTCTGGGTAATCTGTTCCAGTGCCTCACCACCCTTACTGTAAAAAATATCTTCCTTATATCTAGTCTGAATGTATCCTCTTTTAAATAAAAATGTTACTTCTCCTATCACTACAAAAAAGTCTATAAAATTGTCTGCAGTATTACAGTGAAAATCTGGAGTGCTTTTAGCTAAAAAAGTCTTGTGCAGTCCTTTTAAATAATGAAGTCACTGTATTTGGGCAGTAATATTTTCCATGCTACTCAACAAATCTTTATAGAATAATAAATGTAAAAAAAGAAAACAAAAAACCCTACTAAATTCTTATTGTTCTGTTCAATAAAACTCTGTTGTCTTTAATTAGCATACTCCCGCAGGCTTTTTCTTGAGATGTGACCGACACCTATATGGCTCCAGTAATGTGGCAGGTTTTTTTGTCATTTTCTTTGTGTAAATTGGACCCTGGGTTAGCATTTCTGGATCTCTTTTCCATTGATTCAGTGTTCAATATACTGAGAGGCTACATATCACCATTTTGAATATAGCAAAATTAATTAAACTACTATCACAACTTAGCATTCACCATCTCCTCCAAATTCCATTTTCCTCTGCTTTTCCTCTTGTGTAGGAAAATGATAATCAAGATCAGGGATTAAAGTGAAATGGCAAAGTGCTGTTGCAATTTTTGTTTTTGTTTGTTTGTTTCTTTTTAGTCTGCAAGTAAGGAAGAATTTTGCTTCCACTCTTTCAGCAATGCTCTGCAATCCACACAGAATCACAGCAAAACTGTTCTTTTTGAAGCAGAGCTCCCTTTCTCCCTCCAAACTCTTATCACTGATACATCACAGGAGAACAATCTCCCTTCAGGAGCAGAGAATTTAGCAATCCTCCCTGAGCAAACTCTTTTTATTTTTTCCCCCTAACTGAAACTGTCCTTTGCTCTGAACTTGTAAAGTTTTGTGCATATCTATTTTTGTTCATTTAGATCAGGACACACAACACAAATATTTGACACAGTCTCCCATAACATCCTTGTGGAGAAGCTCGGGAAGTATGGGATAGAAGAGCAGGTAGTAAGATGGATTAGTAACTGGTTGGACAACAGAGTCCAGAGTGTGGTGGTCAATGGTGCCAAGTCCAGCTGGAGAGCTATAACCAGTGGAGTCCCCCAGGGATCAGTGCTGGGTCCGGTCCTGTTCAACATCTTTATCAATGACATTGATGACAGGACAGAGTGTCTGCTCAGCAAGTTTGCTGATGACACAAAACTGGGAGGATCGGCAGATACACCTGAAAGCTGTGCAGACATCCAGCCAGACTTGGACAGGTTGGAGAACTGGGCAGGGAAGAACCAAATGAGGTTTAACAAGGATAAATGTAGAGTCCTGCATCTAGGTAAGAATAATAAATTACACCAGTACAGACTGGGAGGTGATCTGCTGGAGAGCAGTCTTGTGGAGAAAGACTTGGGAGTCCTGGTGGACAAGTTCTCCATGGAGCAGCAATGTGCCCTTGTGGCCAGGAAGGCCAATGGTATCCTGGGGTGTCCAGCAGATCGAGGGAGGTTCTCCTTCCCCTCTACTCTGCACTGGTGAGACCTCACCTGCAGTATTGTGTCCAGTTCTGGGCTCCCCAGTTCAAGAGAGACAGGGATCTGCTTGACAGAGTCCAACAGAGGATGATTAAGGGACTGGAGCACATGCCTTATGAGGAGAGGCTGAGACACCTGGGGCTCTTCAGTCTGGAAAAGAGAAGACTGAGAGGGGATTTGGTAAATGTTTATAAATATATGAGGGCTAAGTGTCAAGAGGAAAGGGACAGCCTCTTCTCACTCGTGCCTTGTGATAGGAGTAGGGGGAATGGATATAAGCTGGAGCACAAGAGGTTCCACCTTAACATGAGGAGGAACTTTTTTACAGTAAGGGTCACAGAGCATTGGAACAGGCTGCCCGGAGAGGTTGTGGAGTCTCCTTATCTGGAGATTTTTCAAAACTCACCTGGATGCGTTCCTGAGTGACCTGTGTTAGGTTAGGTTAGGTTGTAGGGTAGATTAGGTTGTAGGGTAGAATAGGTTGTAGGGTAGATTAGGTTGTAGGGTAGATTATGTGATCCTGCCCTGGCAGGGGGGTTGAACTCGAAGATCTCCAAGGTCCCTTTCAGCCCCTAACACTCTGTGATTCTGTGATTCTGTATGATTCTGTGAAATACATGTAATTGGCCAGTAAAGTACTCCACATTCCCTCATCCTTCTCTCTACATTCAAGAATATTGGCAATGAGAGCCTCATCTTAAGTTTTGCTCCTTTTAACCAGCCATCTTAATTGTTGCCTCCCTTTAAAAGGCAGGTAAAAGCTTGAGGAAATGGGAGCCAAAGTATGTGCTTGTGATATGAAGTGGTCTTTTTTTAAAGTTAGCTTTCTCTAGAAATGAATGTTCAAAGTCACAATATATCCAAGTATGTTTAGCTGGTCACTTTGATCATCTTCAGTCAAATTACTTCTTCTCTAAATGAATGAACCATCACCACTGAATAGATCACTTTATTATAATGTCATTATTGTGAAAAATTGTCTACAAAAGCAAATGCAGAATAGTTTCACAATAGTTCTATTGACAACACTTAGTAACAGGCTGAAAGATCTACTTATTCTAGTACAGTTGTTTGCTTCCTATGATCTTAATAGTCTGTGGACTAAGATAGTGCTTCAATCTCAAAAACTTAATTAGTTAAAGTCAATCTGTCATAGCCTTCTACAGTGCTAAGGAACAGTACAGTGACTTATTTTTTTAGAATGTTTTTACTTAATGAATTGTAGGTCTGAGCTCAGGTAATAGCTTAAACTTTATTTAATTTGTGGAGTGGATGTGCATCAATAAATTGTATCTAAATGTATTGGCATCAAATGTTTTCACTGAAACCTTGAAAAACAAACCTTTGAAGTGGATCTGTCAGAACCTTTTCATCAATTAAGTACCCTGAAATTTCAAAAAATTTTGAATCTCAACAATCCTGTATTTTTAAAACACAACCAAAAATGGGTATTTTAGATAGGGAAAAAAAACCCAACAAACCAACAAAGTTTAACAAATTAACAAAAAGACCCCTCAGCCTCTAAGAGACATACAGTAGGATTAAAAATGAATGACTAGGATTAGAGTACAAGAGTAGCACCTTCCTGCTTCATGTGTCCTTGTTCTTGCTTTCCCAAGCTTCATCCCAGCTAATGCTTTTCAGATTGTCTGGCCTGCCACAAATATAAAGTCCTCCTTGAGCTTCAGGAAGAGATTCCTTCTATAATTTCCAAGGTCTGCTCTGTCTCCTAGGCGCTCATCTCAGAAAAGTCCTCCCCACTTCACACCGAGTCTTCATTATTCTGACAACATATTTTCCTAGACAAAAGAAGTACCTGTCCCACTGCATTCTGCAAAAAATCCCTGAACTAAGGATGTCCATTTCTCAGATGCAGTCTCTTGTCTCCTAAATGTCTCTGCCTGACCTGGTATGCAACAACACCAAAACAAACTGAGATTTTTCATAGCTGCTATTTAGCTTCACCCTAAGAGGAGCATAACAGAATAACACACAAAAACTATATGTCACTCTCACCAAAACCAATCCTCTTTTATCTGTGCATAATTGAGTGAAAGAAGTTTAGAATTAATGTTTTAAAACTGCAAAACTTTACTACTACACTGTGGTGTTGCTTATTAACAAATCAGCTAGCTATGAGAACCAGGCTAAGTAAAGTAACACTCAAATTTATTAGGGCTTCATTAGTATTGTCTCTACAGCACATTAACGTATTGAACATTAATGTATTCCAAATCATATTCAGTATTATTCACTGTTCCCTCATGCTTGCTAGTACTGCCAGAGCAGAAAGAAATGTGTGTTTTAAATGAAATTAAAAAAAAAAAAAAAAGTACACATAAAGCTTGCATGGAAATTAGACAAATTTGCTTCTCTTTCTCTACTTACTAGTTGCAATTATAATTTCACACTGTTTGTTTATGTGCAGTAGCAATGCTTGTTGGATCATATTAACTTGCATGTAGAAGTGTGAGCAATCAAATCCTATTAATTTCAAAGAGGATTCTCAAAGGGGGATCTTTAGTTGATGCAAATTAATGAAACTTTTTTTGACAACACTAGCAAGAATAAATGGTATTAAGACTAAAATTTGTAAGCACAAGGAAACAGAAGGGAAAAGAACTCATAGCCTAGCTCCGTTACAGTTTAAAGTCCTTTGCTTTCATCAACTGTTCTCAACTGTGAATTCAATTAAAATAGTGTTACTCCTCTACTCCAAATGACAGGAGAAACACAATTTTGTTCCACTGCATCGCAGAAGGAAACAATCTGGTAACCAGAACAACACCCAAGCCAGTTCATCAGAGATTCCTAAAAATTCTTGATCCAAGCCTTCCTTCAGTAAGTATTTCGTCATGCATTTTATTTCTTCTAGAGGTTTATTTCTGTAAACATAATCATAAAGAAGTAAAAACATAGCACTATACTGACAGAGCTGAAGTAAAGAATGTTCTGATGATTCTGACTTGTTAAATGAACTCATTTTGTCTGGGATACAGTTAATTTTCTTCATAGTAGCTTGTATGTTGCTATGCTATGGCTTTGTGACCAAGACAGCATTGTTAATGCTTTGATGTTTTAGTTATTGCTGAATGGTTCTGGCACAGCATCAAGTCCTTTCCTGTTTCTTACACTGCCATAACATCAAGTCGTCTGGGGGATGACTTGCACAAGAAACTAGGGGGATACACAGCCAGGTAAGCAGACCCAAACTGACCAAATGGATGTCCTGTAACATATGTCAACATTCTCAGCAATAAAAGCTGGGAAAAAGAAGAAATGGGGACATTCAGAGTTATGACATTTGTCTTCCCAAGTAACCATTACGCATGATGAAGCCCAGCTTTACTAGAGATGGCTGAACATCTTCCTGGCAATAGGAAATACTGAATGAATCCCTTGGTGCTTTGCTTGTGTGTGTGCAGCTTTTGCTTTCCTTACTAAACTGTCGTTATCTCAACCCATGAGTTTTCTCACTTTTACCCTTCCAAAGTACGTACATGACTGTGTGGGGCTGAGCTGTCCACTAAGTAATGCAGTCCATAAGGCATACTGGAACAATTTCTACTTCATATGTGATAATTAAAATACAAAGGAAGTTAGTTTTGTACTCTTAAGAGCAGTTTCATGTTATAAAAATAATTTAGTTATATTTGTTGAGTATGAGCATTAAGAATATTCTTCAAATTCTATTGCTAAATAAGTTGGAATGGCAAGAATTTCAGCTTTTTAAACTTCTTAAGTAATAATAATAATGATAATAAAAAAGGCAATAGCAATACCCAGAAATCATTTCACCAGTGCTAGAGTTCATTATCAAATCATGTTATAATCTACTTCAAATGCAAAAGAACTTTATTCTTTATCCAAGCATCTACAGTATATCTAAGCTTTCTTGCACAAGGGGGATAAATTACAGACCACACTCCAGTTGCAGTGATAGAGTGGTTATTTATGAAATTAAAGAAATAATAGTGAGCAACACAGACCAATACTTATCAATAACCAGTACCTCAAATGTTCAAAACTGCTGTTCAAATACTATTCTGAGAATACTCTTTCCTGACAAAACAGATAATCCATGTTTTCACATAAAAGTTCAAATGTCAATTATCTAGGCATTCTGTCAGTATTTTCACAAATTAGACTAGACAGCTTGAGTGATTTAGCTCCTAATGGACAGTGGATAGAGTGTAAAAACAATTTTTAGAGAAACACAATCTCTGATTAAAAAAAAAGGATCAGGGAAGTGATTATCACCTCTGTACTTGGCACTGGTGATGCTGCACCTGGAGTATTGTGTTCAGTTCTGCTCTTCTCAAAACAAGAAAAACATCGAGCTGCTGGAGAGGGTGCAGAGAAGAACAACTAAGCTGGTGGAGGACCTGGAGAACAGGTCTTATGAGGAGCAGCTGAGGGAACTGGGGGTATTTAGTCCAAAGGAAAGGAGGCAGAGGGGATACCCTATCACTTTCTACCGCTACCTGAAGAGATGCTGTAGAGACATAGATGTTGGTGTCTTCTCACAAATAACTAGTGACAGAACAAAAGGGAATGGCCTCAAGCTGCATTAGGAGACATTTAAACTGGACATTAGGAATTTTTTTTTACTGAAAGGGTTGTCAGGCACTGGAACAGGCTGCCCAGGGAGATGGTTGAGGCACCACCCCCGGATGTGTTTAAAAGCCATATAGGTGTGGTGCTTGGGGATATGGCTTAGTGGTGGACTTAGTAGAGTAGGGTTAATTGTTAGACTTGATGGTCTTAGAGGTCTTTTCCAACCTAGATGATTCTATGATTTTATTATTTGATTTAGTCAACAAAAATATCCTGTAAATTATGGGGAATTGTTTCAATGATTACTTATCAACCTTACTAACACATGTTATCAGTAGCCTTATATGGTTAGCTTTAATTTCCAGTCTTTGAAAACAGTTAGATTTTTTATTTTATGGACAAGCCAGACTTCTATTTTCTTTACAAAATGTGATAAAATAGCTTCCTGATCTTTGTACTACCTGCCTGGTTGAACATTAGTTTTCAAACACAAGGTGCTGTGATTGAATTTTCACACTTGCTTCCTAAGCTTTCATGTCCAACAGCCATTTCTAGCTCCACTGGCATAGCATCTTGCCTGGAGCACTCCCTGGGAACAATCTCAGCAACCAGAAAATCATTGCTGATCTCTCTAATTGCATGGGCAACCATGGCCACTTATTTGACACATTCTGTTCAAAATTTGAATGTATCAAGCTAGAAAAGTCATGCTGCAAAATAAAGCTATAGCTCCAACTTGAATGTATTTCTAGAAATTAAAGTATATGTCTATGCCTTGGCAACGTGAACATCAGATAAGCTCTTCCTTAGTTGTCTTATTACATCTGACTCAATTTTTAAGAGGTATCTCAAAATCTTTTCAGGACTTCAGGATTTCTTTCCTGCGTTCTGCTTTTTCTTTTGGTTTTTTTTTTGTTTTTTTTTTGTTAGGTTTGTTTTTATTTTCCCCAGATAAAAAAAAAATCTGATCTCTAATTTTGAGATTCAACTTGTCAAGTGATAATATTTTATCTTCCTTTCAGTTCTTTAGTAACTGAATAAATATCTGACCAGAAAATCAAGCTCTCAGAAAACTTTCTGGGAAAAAGTCTTCACTACTCTCAAACTCCTTCTCTTGTTCTCTTTAAAAATTTCTACTCAGTAATATGTAATTTTTTTAAAATAGATACCTCATCCAGAGCAATACAATTTGGTCTTCTTTTGTTTAGTACAAGCTATAAAGATACAGTAGAAACAATACAACTGCTAAATTTATGTTATGTTTAAGTTTACTCAGATTTACACAACCATAAAGATGCTTATGTAATGGGATCAAATTCTTCTGGTGATAACTTATTCAGCAATCAGAATGATTTTTGACATAGTTCCTCTTAAGGCACAGTTCCTGATACTTTAATCACTTTCACTGCTCTTCCATGAAACCTCTTTAACTGTTTCAGTATAGGATTCCAATAAATCAGACAATGACTCTAGTATTACAACTTTTTTTTGCTCCTATTAAATATTCCCATTTACATGTAAAAAGAATAAATAGGTAGAAGGAATAAATTTTCTTTGCCTGATACAGCATCACACTGAACATTCATGTTAACCAGATTATCATGTTAACCAGATTAGCTGCCAACTTTTTCAAAATGTGCTTCTGAAGATATAATGCCCTGTTGTATACACATGAACTATGTCTTCTGTTAATAATTTCCTATTTTACAATGGAATGTATACTGTTTGCTCACACATTATCAGATCATGGCTGATTCGGTAGCTTTTAAGATGAAACAATCAATAAAAGATATAATTTGGGAATACGAGTCAACAGCATATATATGGTGATTGCAATTCCAAATCTTCTCATTTTTTAGCAAGTCCTCTAGCACTTTTTTACAAAAGAAACCCCAAACAACACCAAACAGCCTTTTGTTTTGTACATCTCATAGTTCTTTGATTAATTCAGTTCTTGGCAATTCTGTGTGAAACTAATTTTTATTTTCTGCCTTTTCTCCCACTCTTTATTAGTTTACTAGTCCAACAGCTAGAACATGGATTCTTGTTTCTACAGAAGTTGAAGATAACTAAACTGGTCAGTCTTTTTTTTTTTTTTTTTTTGTCTAGAACAAAAGTCCAATGGCTTAATGCTCCATAAAATAAACATTTTAAAAATCCAAGTTCCTCCTCTTTAAACTATAACTTATCTGATTCTTGGTAACCAGTTCCACACTTCCTTGAATCTACAATTAGAATGCTTCCTGAATCTACTTAATTGTTCCTCTCTAGAGATAGCTCCATTTTCAATATTTTATTTAAATAAAACTGTCAAAATTCTTTGTCCTTATCAGAGCATATGATATCAAAGACTTATTGGTTCGCCAGGGATTTTCAGTGTACCAAATCAGTATCAATTCCTGTCAAAAGAATATCAGTCCTAAATAATTTCACATTGAAATAAAATACAGATAGTAGTACATGGTTGGAACACTAGTGCAGTGATATATTTATCTTAGGATGATGTCACAGACATACATTTTTTTTAAATTATTTTTTATAATTATTAAATAATAGGATGTGTACGTCTATCATATACTTAAAATGTAGCTCCCTTCAGTCCATAAGGTTCCAAAGAACAGTGCACTAGGGTTTTCTCTAGAGATTCATAGGATGGAAAATAATGATGGAATGAATTATAGACTCTCCCTGTCCATATACACATTCAAGTATTACATACTAGATTAGACAAATAAATTGTAAATAAAATAATATTCAGAAGGCTTTATGTCAGTTCATCTAACCAAATATGAATTTCTACATGTCTGATACTAAGCAAGAAAACCTAAGATGTTTGTATGACCACAGGAGAGAAACTGCCAGTTTCAAGCTGTGATTAATGCTATCCTAGAGTAAATGTTTAAGGTCTTACACATTAATGCCTTAGAAATGTCTTATTTTCCTTCACTGGTATGGAAGACAACTGTATTGTAAACATTAAAAGTGATATGAAGTGAAAACCCCTACAGATGTCTGGAATTTTTTTTTATTATTATTATTTTTATTGTTATTTTCTATTAATTTTGTTTTGAACTATGCAATTTTCTGCACTTCCAATTTAACATACCAGTATTCATTTCTCACTGTAGGGCATCACAGACAGCTGCAAATTGAAGATTCAACTGAATGTTGGCAGACCTGCACAGAAATGTCATATTGCCCTGGGTTACAGTTACAGTCTAATTTTGGCTGGTGAGTAAACACAATTGCATTTGGTTGTTTGTTCTTTGATCATTATTGGTTGATTTTTAAAATAATACTGATACGAATCCTTTGTCATATGCCTTCTAACATTTTCATTTTACCTTTCATCCTACATCAGTTATTTTAGTGTAACTATGAAACTATCATGTATAGTTTGCCTTTTGAATTTATTGAGGTCCATTTTTTCCACAGATTCTTTTTCCACAGAAAGACAGTTGACAGATTTCAGTGTCTCTCATGTCTCCCTGATCTTTGTCCAAGGCACAAGCCGGAGAGTTTTAACTCTTTTTTTTTAACTCTTTTTTTTTGCTTTGCTACACTAGTAGTTTATCAATAGTGCCTCTAGTTACACACTTTTTTGTGAGAGCTAGAGATTGTGAGAAGCAACGGGACTTGAAAAGAGATCCAGTGCAGAACAGGCAGAGCAGCAAAAACACTGAAAAGATTAATGATTTTGCAAATTCAAGTTTCATACTTAATTGACCCAAGAGAAAAATTGTTTTTATATCATAAATGATGCAGGGACAATAACTGTATGGGCCTATGGAAAATAATAAGCATAGTGATTCTGTTTAATATAGCTGAATATCATCATCTTGCTTGTGATAAGAACTTTGTTATATGAATAGATATTATGATACACATCATGTACTGCATAAATTACAAAACTCATTCAAAAATTTGACTAAAGGTCAAGTAGATTCAGTGCATCAGCTAATAAAGTAGCTCTGTACCTGTTAAGAGTCCAAATTTCTAATTTGTAATTACTGTCTTCATAAAGGAAATTGAAATTTCTCATTTAGTTTGGGAAAAAATATTTATAAAGGATACATTTTATAATACCAACAGATGCAATATATAATCCCAACAGATGCAAAATTAAGGTATGTTTATTCCAGCGCTGGGACGCATGGGTGATAATTCCTCCAAAATCATGCACGCCCCCAGCTGCTTTCATCTCAGTATATATTGGGTTACATGTTCCGTATTCATTAAGTTTCACAATAGGCCTATACATATTCATTACCTATCCCCGCCCAGCCTCGCTTCATATTATAATGAACCCAAAAGTTATTTGCATCTGCGTTGTGCTTGCACAGTGTTGTCTGGTGGTCGTGGGTAGGGGTCTCCGGGATGAAGTAAGAGTCTTCCTCAGATGAAGTAAAGAGTCTTCCTCATTCTAAACTTTTCACCTCACTTTTCTGCACATGCTCTTTATGTCCCTGGCCTGAGTTCAAACCTCAAGGCTGGTTTAAACTGGTTTATGTTGTTTTCAGGTTCGAGAACAAGGACCTGGTTCGAGGCTCTCCCTGTTAGCAGCAACTCCTTAGTCTCTCATCCTGCTTTGGTAGACACAACAGATGTTGAGCTAGCTGTGTGCATTGCCCTTGGAACATATATTCCCAGTAAATCATTTAGTTTCTGTCTCCCCCCCGATTCAATAGGAGGTTTGCACTTCATAAATATTAGCATTGTGGAATTTAATTTTATTTAAAACACAGCTGTTTAAAATATAGTGCAATAGCCTTATTCATGAAAAAAAAGGTTGGAGTTTAAGTACACAAAAATGCCCTGATTTCCCTTTGCATCTCTATTCTGTCTGAAGATACCTGAGGAATTTTAAAACTATTTCATTGGCAGTTATTCTTTTCATCATTATAGATCCATACTTTGTTAGCTGAAACACATCATCTTATTGCCTCTATTAAAATAATTATTTAATCCTAGCAAAAGGAAATCTTTTCTTTCATCTTTTTTTTTTTCATTCCAGATAAAAAGGATGTTCTGAAGAAATTAAACTGATGTGTGTAATTTTTTTAAAAGACGTCCTATACATGTATTTCTGAGTACTGGAGAGTTTGAAGAAGAATTAGAATGTATATTTATCCACATGCATTTTTCTCCTCATTCTTGCTGTTATGTTCTGTTCAGTGATAAAATGTATGGTAGTCTTTATTATAAGGTGCAGCATAAATATTTTCCAGAATAATTTCCATTTATTCATGGAAGTATATGACATTTGTTTCATGTTTTAGAGATTCTAGCCTGTGAGACACCAGAACATTGATAAGCCTATGGTCTAGCCTATCTAATATAGAGTTTTAGGCAAATGGTCATCATAGACTTCTCTGAGTTTTGTAGGCATCAGCAGAAACGTGTCTGTCTGGAGTTTTGTTTTCTATTTAAATTAAATTTCTGCATCCCTTCCCTTCCCTCCCCTTCCCTTCCCTTCCTTGAAATGATAGAGAACAGAAAATACTCAACAGCAATGCCTTGGCAAGATATTAAGACTGAGAATCTTTCAGTCTGTGAGCAAACTGGTTTGAGGTTTACATAAATAAAGGGAATAAGGCCTCCCAAATAAACTTTTTAAATATATTAAATCTTATCCTGTTCAAAGGTAATCTGCTAGACTGAGGAACGACAGAAAGTAGTTCTAGGAAAGGAAGCAGGAAGTTTTGACAAAAAGATAGGAAAAAAGCTGAGCCTAATTTTTAAAGATTCAAAATCCTGTAAGACAATAATTTTAACAGTGAAGGGTTCGTCAAAATATTTTAGAAAACTATGTACAGAAGCTGGCTGTCCAAAAGTATAATTGCCTTAATTTACACAGACAAAGAAACCAGAATAAAGAACCCTGAGAGTCTTGCATGTGTATGTATTACATGTTTATGTACTGTCTCCTGTAATATCCTTGCAGAAAAACTCAAGAAATGTGGCATAGACAATTGGTCTGTGAGGTGCATTGAAAACTGGCTCAACAACAGAGTTCAGAGGATTGTGATCAGTGGCGCAGAGTCAAGCTGGTGGCCTGTGGCCAGTGGTGTTCCTCAGGGATCAGTACTGGCACCAGTTTGGTTCAGTATCTTCATCAATGACCTAGATGAGGGGATAGAGTGTACCCTCAGCAAGTTTGCTGATGATACGAAACTGGGAGGGGTGTCTGACACACCTGAAAACTATGCTACTATCCAACAAGATCTGGACAGGCTAGAGAGCTGGGCAAAGGTGAACCTTATGAGGTTCAATAAGGACAAGTGTAGAGTCCTGAATTTGCAGAGGAATAACATTAGGCACTGAGAGAACTGGGTCTGTTCAGTCTTGAGAGGAGAAGACTGAGAGGGCATCTTATTAATGTCTATAAATATCTGAGGGGTGGGTGTCAAATAGAAGAAGCCAATCTCTTTTCTTTAGTGCCCAGTAATAGGACAAGGAACAATGGGTATAAACTTGAGCATAGAAGGTTCCACCTCAACATGAGGAGGAACTTCTTTACTGTGAGGATGACGGAGCACTGGAACAGGCTGCCCAGAGAGGTTGTGGAGTCTCCTTTTCTGAAGACTTTCAAAACCCATCTGGATGCATTCCTGTGTGGCATGCCTAGGTGATCCTTCTTTGACAGGGGTTTGGACTTAATGATCTCTGGAGGTCCCTTCCAACCCCTAATTTTCTATGATTCTATGATTCTATATATTACCAAAGAACATCTCTGTCCACTGTAATAACACATTAAATATATACTTTTATTAATAAGTGAATTTAAATTAATGAAACATAGCATAATTGTGCAAAATCCTATGTCTTCATTTCACTTTGCTTCTTTCATATCATGCTGAACTGGTTTTCAGCTGATTTCTCACTGTTTCTTTAGTTGGTATCATCTGAGGAAAAGATTTTGGCTATCATTCATTGATTGTCTCCTCTCTTGGCAACATATAATATTAGAAGGTCAAGGTAAACTTGTGATATGTACAACTGATCCATGTTTCTGGCCCTCTGTCCTTAGATTTATATTAGTAAATTAAATGTGTACATTAATAAATTAAATCCAATGTTAAAGACAACTGCTGTAGAATGCCATGAATTTATCTATATGTATTAATATCTCTAACCTCTGAAACAGGATATCCTCATTGAAACTGTTTATTGTCCCATCACAATTCCTTTGCTTGTGACAATTCTAAAAGTTTATCAATAAAGGCAATTTTACAACATAGACAACTAGATTCAGATGCCTTGGAATGTCCTGATCTTGTTTATTTTAGTAGCAGTAACCTACTATGTAACTTATTATGTAACAATAATTTACAGAAATGCTAAGCTTCACCAATTCGTACGGGAAATAGAGTAAGCCTAAAAATCAGGAAAGATTACTTTTTAATTTAGTGATCTATAAACTACAACACTTAGTTCTTTCTCATATAGACTCCAAATTCAATGACCTCCTCCTAAATACGACCTGCAAAGTTGCAATGGCCTACTAGGGATACTGTTGGGATGTTACCACTTCAGCCATGGTCTCTCTGGTTCCCCTATAGAAAACCCTTCTAGACAGAACTCTCCTACTTTCTGCTGTCTTCTTTCAGTTCAATATACCTCTCTCTTCAGCAAGCCTTAAAGTTTGTTTGTTTGGTTGCCATCCTCACAGAAACATGTAATATTCACATGGTGAGGATAGCACCCCCCCCCCCAATATATATATATATATTTTTTTTTTGCCTATAAGCTTGAAAAAGAAGAAATTCTTCCTTTTATTTGCAGTTAATCACAGTGGATGCATATCAAAATGTGTCTCTAGTTCAACACAGTGAAACACAGCCTCTTCCTCTCCTACGTGTTCCATTTACCATGACAGGAACAAACTATCTAATTACACTAACTATGCAACATTTCTAGATAAGTTTTATTAGCAAACAAAAGCAATTTATAGTCTGTTGAGATATTCCTTTGTACTTAACCCTAGTGGGAAGGGAAATATTATTTTAAAATTTGTCCTTTTAACTATTCTATGTAAAATCCAGGTTATGAAGTTATTCATCCCTATGGCCACTGTATGAAAAAAATCCCCATGTGGCATTTTACAACTAATTTTCATCTCCTTGAACTAAACACAAACTATCTGACAACTGGTTTATGCAAATATATTCTGAACTTCTTTGAAGTAGCTATTTTTAAGGGCAGATATCATCTCCGCTTGGGGGCTGAGCACTGGAATGATTTATATTTGTTTCAATAATAAAACAAATGCTAGATGTTATTTTCTACATGGCTTGCTCCATTAGATACATTTATTCTGACAGGAAGTTCTGAAATGCTAGCAATAAAGCGCTTGAATTACACATCTGAGTTTAGGATCAAAATTCAGCAGAAAATTCCAAGTGAGATAAGGCTTATATATTTGAAATAAACTGGGAGATATGTATTATTTAAACGGCCATACATTCAAACACAGCTTGACCACATCAAAAGCTGTTCTTTGAAGGGTCATACAGAGATGGAGATGGCATGGAAAGAGTAGCTGAGACCACATGAACAAAACCCATAACCTTGGTTTAGGGGAGAACAATAATTAAAAATAGAAAAGGTTAAATCAAAGTTTTAACAGGGAGGCTTAGAATGGTTTTAGCATGAAATTAGTTTTGAAGACATCTGAAAACCATATGGTTTTAGATATTATTAGTTCATTTGTAGAATAGTTGGGAGAAAAATAACAAGCTTCTGAACATGCAAAGCCCTTTTCTGATTTCACAGCTTCTCTTGATCTAAGTACTTGATCTAATACTATCAGCTTGTTGGGATGGAAGAAACCTCCTGAAGTTCAACAAAGGGAGGAGCAAAGTCCTAAACCTTGGGAGGAACAAATCTATGCACCCTTAAGGTCTGGCTGACTGGAAAATTGCTTTTTAGAAAAGTATATGAGGGTCCTGGTGGGTAACAAGTTGAACAGCCAGCAATGTGCCTTTGCAGCAAAGCAAGCTAATGGTATCCTGGGTTCTATCAGTTTGAGAGTTGATAGCAGGTTGAGGGAGATGAACCTTCCCTTCATCTCAGCACTGGTGAGGACACATCTGGAGCTCTGTGTCCAGTTCTTGATTCTCAAATACAAGACAGATATGGGCATAGTGCAGAAACTCAAGGACATAGAGATGATGAAGGTTCTGGAGCATTTCTTCTACAAGGAAAGGCTGAGAGAGCTGAGAATGATCAGCCTAGAGAAAAGATGGATCAGGAGGAATCTTCTTAATGGTATAAATACCTGAAAGGAGGATTCAAAGAAGATGGAGCCAGGCTCTTTCCAGGATTGCTTAGTGACAGGACAAGACGCAATGGACAAAAATTAAACACCAGAAGTTCTCTCTGAACATCAGGAAAACACATTTTTACTGTGAGGTTGACTAAGCACTGCTACACATGGCCCAGAGATCCTCTCGAGTCTGTCATTAGAGCTATTCAGAATCTAACTGGACACAGTCCTGGACAACTCTAGGTGACTCTAGGTGACCCTGCTTTATCAAAGGGGAGAGGTGGATTTGGACAAGATGACCTCCGGAGGTGCCCTCTAACCTAAATGATACTGTGATTCTGTGATCTAAAAATGTGTTGTTGGTTGGGGTTTTTTTGAAGTGTTTTTTTGGTTGGATGGTTTTGTTTGGTTGTTGTTGTTGGAATTTGTTTTGTGGGTTTGGTTTTTTGGTTGTTTTTTTATTTGTTGTTTTTTGTTTGGTTTTGGTTTTTTTCTTTGTGTTTTTTTGGGCATTTTTGTTGTTGTTGATTTGGTTTGGTTTGGTTTTGTTGGTTTTTTTTTTTCTGTTTTTGTTTTTATCTGCATTCTTGAATCCTTATATACTGGTTAAAACACCAAAAAAAGTTATTTCATTACCTGTACCTTTGATATATTTTGTTTTAAAAAAAATCATAATTTATTAATTTATTCCTTTGCAACAAAAATTGCTGTGAAAAAAAATCACATGATATCTGACTTACATGCATGGTAAATTCATAGTGACTAGGAAAAAAGTGTAGAAAATATGCCTAAATTAAGTTATTATGGATTTTCTCAGGTCAAATTTTCATTGGATACTCAGTACCTCAACTATTGAAATTGTGATTAACAGTGATGAAATAAACATCGTCATCATCAAGGAATAAACACCATCATCAAGGAATGATATATTTGTTACCTATTAGCATTCAGTGATAATTGGAATAGTATTTGAACAATTGAGAAATTAACCAATCATCAATTTCAAAAGCTAGACTGAATAAAAAAGGAAGGTATTTTTTTCTTTCTTGTTTTAAAGTGGAACAGCTACAAAATAGTTCAGTTTGTGTATTGAATTCAATGATGAAGGGTCTTTTTTTTGGTTATTTGTCTTGCAGTTGTTTGGGTTTCAGATTTTATTTTCAGTTAAGAACAATATTCTCAACTATTACAAAAACATATCAACCTGAAAAAATAAAGCTTTAATAATCTAAAGAAACAAGATGGAGAAGAAAGGCAATCTTCTTTCCAGGGGAACTGAGCCATACAAATTTAACCATCAGTCAGTACTTCCTCAGAATGATGTCTGGGAAAATACCTGTGAGTAGTCAGAATTTTTCCCACAGTGTAGATCACTGCCACAATTTGCTTACTCTTCAAAATCTAAACAGCTTTCAGAATGTAAATTGACTTGATTAGTTTCCTGCCACATTGCCAACATGGTTCCTCAGCATCCAGACTGATCATATCACTAAGAATATCTGGAATCTGTATTCCCCTCATTCCATGAAACTTACGTTGGAAAAATTTGTCTATACAGAACTTTCAAAATCTACTTAACTAAAGCAATTTCCAGCTTTCTGAATTATCAGCCCTCTGAAATAATTCACCTGTCAACTGCTTCATTCTTCAGTCTGCTCAGGGAGGTAAGGTAGGGTTTTTTGCCTCATTTTCCCTTATATATTTTGGCTGCACTTGCCCAGTATTTCTTCATGCAATGGTGTCTACCAAGAAATTTAAATCTTCACTACAATATCTTTAAAATGACAAGGAGTGAAGAATGCAGGAAATCTTACTTGAAAGGCATTTTTTTACCTCATGATAGTCTAAAACACACATGTATGTAACTCAAACTGAAGCTACTAGGTTTCCTCAGGCTTTATATGAACAAAGAAAATTAAATGGTGTCACAGTTTAGGGTCAGGGCAGCCCCTTAGACCTATAACAGATGCTCTCTCTCTGTTAAGCCCCCTCCCTCCCCAAAGGGAAAAGAGAAAGGGAATAAGGAAAAGAGACTTAGTAATTATAAAAATGGAATATGTACAAATATATACAAAACCAGTATCGAACACAACCCCCCTGATGGTAGTTACATCACCTTCACCACTGATGCTGTGCAGGCACCGGGGGAGTCCCAGACTGGGCCCCGCAGCAGACGGGAGCTGTGTTCAGGAGCTGGATTCTGGTACTCGGTTCAGGAACACACAGACTGGATCTAAGGCAGTATGGATGGAGTCCTCCTTGGGTGCTCCAAGGAAGGAACCGAAACAGGACCTGAGCCAAGCCTGGCAAAGCTGGCAAAGCAGTCCAAGAGGGGAGAAGAAGAACCCAGAGACCCTTCAGATCCCTCGGCTCTAAACCGAATATGATGTATATGGGATGGAATACCTCATTGGTCAGTTTAGAGTCACCCGTCCTGTCTGCTCCTCCCTTGGTGCAGCCTTCCATGTTCTGCATCCCCCAGTGTGGTACACAAGATCTAGCAGTGGCTGTGGTCTGTGTACCAATTCTTGGTAGTAACTGTAAACATGAGGTGTTATCACTGCTAGAAGCAGACACTGTCTGTGAGAACAGGCTGCTAACTTCATAAAGTGCAGTTAGTTAGAAGAACTGAGCTGAAAAGTAAAATTACAGAACAGAATTAGTTCTGTTCCCACTCAAACCAGGACATTGCACCCCTTATTACATACCATTTACGTCATACCCATCACTAGGTTTTCATTTCTTTCTATAGAAAAGTTCATTGAGTTCATGAATTGTAGATTTCCATCGATTGTAACAGTCTCTTAGAGTAAAAGATGGAATTCATCACAGTTTGTGTCCACAGGTTGCAAATTCATCTCAGGAGGTTACTGGACACCACTTGATAAGGCTAGCTCCTGTCATCACCACAATGTTATCCTGAAAGACACTTCATGAATACTGTTAGCATTATGCAATTAATATACATCTTTGAATTGAGTATTCTCACTCAGGGTTAAATTTCCTTGAGGTGCACAGTGTACTTCACCATCTTCCATCATCACCCACAAAGTACTTACAGGTCCTTCAGTAAAAGCAGTCCCATGAATGGGTTTGCTTTTGCCCGAAGCAGGAAATACCCACACAGTTTTCCCCAACAGATTCCTTTCATACACCACAGGGACTTTATCCCCTTCTACTGTGTGTAATGGGTTTGACAGAGCAGGACCAGCTCGATTGATGGATCCTCTGGTATTGATTAACCAGGTGGCTTGGGCTAAATGCTTGTCCCAGATTTTAAAGGTTCCACCCCCGATTGCTTTCAAAGTAGTTTTTAACAATCCATTGTATCGTTCAGTTTTCCCAGAGGCTGGTGGATGATAAGGGATATGATACACCCATTCGATACCATGCTCTTTGGCCCAATTGACTATAAGATTGTTTTTGAAATGAGTCCCATTGTCAGACTCAGTTCTTTCTGGAGTACCATGTCGCCACAGAATCTGATTTTCCAGGCCCAGGATGATGTTCCAGGCAGTGGCGTGAGGTACAGGATGGGTTTCCAGCCAGACAGTGGTTGCTTCCACCATTGTAAGCACATAGTGTTTACCCTGGTGGGTTTGAGGCAGTGTGATGTAATCAATCTGCCAGGCCTGCCCATACTTATACTTGGACCATCATCTCCCATACCACAAAGGTTTTAACCATTTCACTCATTTGATCGCAGCACAGGTTTCACAGTCATAGATAACCTGTGCAATAGCGTCCATGGTTAAATGCATCCCTCGGTCACGTGCCCATCTGTATGTTGCATCTCTTCCCTGATGTCCTGAAGTAACATGAGCTCATCGAACTAAAAATAGTTCACTTTTATGTTCCCAGTCTAAGTCTGTCTGGAACACTTTAGCAGCCTCGTCAACTTGTTGGTTGTTTTGATGTTCCTCAGTGGCTCAGTGTTTAGATACGTGGGCATCCACGTGACAGACTTTTACAGCTAGTTTCTCTATCTGAGCAGCAATGTCTTGTCACAGTGTGGCAGCCCAAATGGGTTTACCTCTGCACTGCCAGTTATTCTGCTTCCACAAGGCATTTGCTGCCATCCATGAGTCAGTGTAGAGATAGAGAACTGGCCACTTTTCCCACTCAGCAATATCTAAGGCCAGTTGGATGGCTTTTACCTCTGCAAACTGACTTGATTCACCTACTCCCTCAGCTGCTTCTGCTACTCGTGTGGGACTCCAAACAGCAGCTTTCCACTTTCAATGGTTTCCTACAAGATGGCAAGATCCATCAGTAAACAAAGCATATTGCTTATCATTATCTGATAACTGATTATATGGTGGGGCTTCTTCAGCACATGTCACCACCTGTTCTGGTGGCATTCCAAAGTCTTTACTTTCTGGCCAATCCATGATCACTTCTAAGATTCCTGGATGACTGAGATTCCCTATTCGAGCTCTCTGGGTGATTAATGCAGCCCACTTACTCCATGTGGCATCGGTGGCATGATAAGTGGAAGGGAATTTACCCTTAAACATCCAGTTTAGGACTGGTAACCATGGTGCTAGGAGGAGCTGTGCTTCAGTACTGATCACTTCTGAAGCAGCTCGAACTCCTTCATATGCCACCAATATTTCTTTTTCAGTTGGAATATAGTTGGCCTCGGAGCCTTTGTATCCTCAACTCCAAAATCCTAGGGGTCGACCTCGAGTTTCCCCTGGTGCTTTCTGACAGAGACTCCAGGTAGACAAATGGTAAGTTTCCCAAAGATAAAGGACATGTATTTATGTAGATCTTCCTGATTTACTTCAGACAACAAAGAAATAGTAAATTCTCATAATTCATGAGAAAAGTAGAGAAAATGCTGGAGCTAATTTTAGCATTGTAGAATATCTATAATCCCGATTGGGTTTTTTTCAGAGATAAAAAAATACAAACAAAACACAAAGATCATATCTTAAAAGTACAAAACCAGAGAGTCACAAAAATTTAATAGTCATGGACTAAGATTCAAAAGTATCAAAGTAATATTTTATATTCTATTTTATCTTCTGACTATCTGTAATTTTTCTTATTTCTGTGCAGTGCTCTTTGTGCTGAAGTGTACCTGTCCTAAACCATCACATAATCAGTCCAGGAAGAAGGAAGAACCAAACTTGTATACAGTTAATTTATCATGATTATAGCTCTGTATTAGTTCTGAACTTTTCTCCTTTGGAGAAACCTTGGCATGTCTGTATGGTTCTCTCATTCATCTATTCAGTTGTACTGTAAGAATTTTACTTAAGCTTAGTGTGGTCCATCTGGAAAAATTATCTCAAACCATAAATCTAATGACAGCTACCATCCTTCCCACTTGCTGAGAAGTAGTGGAGTCAATTGCAGGGACAGATTGAAGATGGAGTAAGAAGGTCAGGTTGAAAAACATGAAGAGCTCCACTACACTAGATATCTCCTTGCTTACATTTGACACACATCTTGTCTATCTCTGTGCAGTCACAACATATGTTTGAATTAGCTGTAGTCATGATGATACTGTATTCCCTAATTCTGAATGTAGTCTCTGCATAGTGCGGGATCAGCAAGCTTGAATGATGTCTATTTTTTTTCACAGGTATACTTCTATTTATCAACTAGTTATGGGACAAGAACTGATGGTATTCTGTGGTTATATTACACAGGTCAGAAAAATAATCATGATGGCCCTTACTGCCTTTTACAGCCAGGAGAATAATCTGTTGTGTAAGTTCAAATTCTCATTTTACTTTATGTTAAATTAAATATAATTCTTAGGGTTTCACATTATGCATAGCAAATGCCAAGAAGCTGGTGAAACTGTAAGATACTTATGCTAGCAAATTCACAACCTTCTCATATATGCCATAATGTGAAATAACTCTTTCTCTAGTACCAGAAAGAGTTGGTTAAATAAAATTTACATTTAAAAACAAAACCAGGTCTCTATACAAATACACAGTGGCTATTATATTCAAATCTATTTTATACAGACACACATGTAGAGAAACACAAGAGAGTTACATTAAAGGGTGATAAGATGAATATTCATTTCTCATTCTCACCCCACAAATCTGTATTTTTATCATGTCTTAGATATGACAGGATCCAATACTGCAATTCTGCTATTTCTTTTTCTTATTGTATATTTCAGATTCATAGCCACTCTTAAAAAGATTTGTCCAAAATCCTCTGAGTCAGTAGCAGAATAAAAAATAGACCTAAAGAATCATTGTTTCTTTTTTTTTTTTCATTTCTGATCATTGAGACATCATTTATACTCCTACTAGGAGTCTTACAGTCTACCTCAGTGTTACCTAGTATTGTTCATGATGATATTGGTTACATTAATATGGTTTTGTCATTTTTTTTATTTTTATTTTTCTTTCTATTGTTAATCACAATTCATAACAGCCACGGATATATTCTTGGAGTATAAAGACAGCAGAAAACAAAATACACAAGATGGAGGTGTCACGCTGCAGCTGTAAAACTTCCCTCTATATTACACAATGTCTGATATATGGCATATATTGTAACAGTGCGAGAATCACTTACAGTATGTCTGAACTGTGAATAGGCCTCACATCTTCAGTGTCAGTTTTCCAGAAAGAAAAAAGGGGTTATTGGTCACAGTTATGGATGAGCAATTCAAAGAAACAAATAAAAAATATATCAGATGTTTTCACAAGTTTTCGATTAAGTGAACAAGCATGTCATAAAACTGGCAGAGTTATTGTTCTACGTATTCCCTTCCAGACTTCTGAATGCTTGTGAGAAGTCTCTCTCATGCCCTCCTGCTGATGCAAAGGCGTACATAAGTATCATTTAGATTCATATGATGATATCATATATCATCTTGTTGCTGAGGTGGCAATGCTATTACACAATAGATGGCCAACCTCCTTACCAGGTAATTTCATGTTAGGGCTACTAGTTCTCTTTGTTATGTGGTGTCATGGGGCACAGCAGCATATGCCAAGGCACATAACTGAAGACAGTATGAAATAACGAACAAACTTTGGAACAGAATGACACTAGCCTTCTCCAACCAATAGATTTAATGAAATTAGTATGAAAATCAGAGACAGCAAAAAATACACTACAGTATACTTTACAGTCCAATCTCAGTACAAGAGCACAAAAAAATGTGAGTTCTTAAACACTGTATTTTTCAGCAAACAGAATTTTCTTTTTTTTTCTAGAATGGAAAGTTATAGTAAGCATTTTTAGTCACATATGGTCTCTTCACATTTTTTTTAAGCAAAGCATTGAACTACCTCTGTAAACTGTAGTCCAACAGAGGTCCAAACACTTATCTTCGGGGGGGGGGAAGAAAAATTACAAATTTTCTGTGATTCTGAAGGCTTTGATATGACCTTAAATACATCCTGGGAAGCTTAATATGGGAATTGACAAAACTGCTTCTTCCCCTGGAAGAACATGGGAATCATGTGTCCTCACAAAAACTAACAATCTACCAGCACCTCATTCTACATTTACAACTGTAGACCAGTCATATATTGATGGACCACATATTCCACTCATGTATCAGTGGACAAACAGATTGAATGTCCCAGGAAATTGCACAAGCAGTTCAGTATTAAGTTATTTTAAGTCTACAGTGCATATATTTGTAATACATCATAAATTGTTTAAGTGACTTAATGGTTGCTAAACTCTCTGAAAGGACCTTTCTTGATGGAATTTTGGCAGCACCTGCAAGAGAAAGCAGCTGTCTCAGAACTTGTCTTTAAACATAGTATACATTTTAAAAATTAAATAAGGAAATTAATATACTCTTCAGGCTGCATACTATCAGCTGTTGATAAATTTGATAGAAAAATGCAATAGATAAGATGTTCTTATGAAATTTGCTTTCCAGATGCCTGCAAAACTTTCTCCTGCAGGTGAAAAATAACACCTACTTTTTTAGATATGAAATATATTTTTACACACATGTTATTCATGAATAGCAGCCAATAAAACAAATCTTTGTCCAGACAGCCTGGTAAAAGAAAAACTAGCTTAAAAAATCTCTTTCTATAAAAATGTAAAGAGAAAGTGAGACAAGCCACAGGACTGAGGTAAAACAAATAAAAAAATATATTAACAAATGTGTTATGGAAGAATCTTTACATAAATAAATAGCCTCCCAAGGCCTCTTGTCAGGTGTAGTAATTTGTCAGCTGCACAAAAAGCATTTATTACTTCACAGTAGTCTTTTAATACATAATTAATGATTTTATAATAGTTCTGTTGGTTGTTCTCAATATAATATCAAGAAAAACAAAGTACAGTGTAGCACTGACTTTAAACTCTAAATAGGTATAAAATTACAATTCTTTGAAAAAATATTTCCTTTTTCCTCATTTTTCATAAAATCATGTCTTTACAATGACAGTTGAAGCAAGTAAAATTTTAAAATGAACATTCATAAGCAAAAACTAAAAAGCAGGTAGAAAAAGAGTCTTTGATAAACTTTAATTAGGAAGATTAGAACACTATTGTCTCAAGATGTAATCAATTTAAATTGTCCAAAGCTTGAAATAGCTATGTCTGATTTTCCTACCATAAACTGAAAAGACTCAAAAGTTATTCCCTGTACAAAACTAAAATCTGAAGAATTTTTATTACTCTGGGTTTGCACTCAGAAGGGCACTAGAAGAGTCACCCATTCTGTATTTGAAATTTTATGAGCTATTTGGTTATTAGTAGATGAGCAGACAGGGGTAAACTCACTTTCCCTAAAAGGAGAATTTATAAGGGTGAAAACTGTGGGTTGCTCCATGGGACACATTACTGGATGCTAAATGTGAACTAATGAACAGTTTTATCTCAATATTGTTAAACGAAGTACTGTAATTACCAATAATGACAAAAGCACATAATTTAACTGGTCATAAAAAAAAAAAAAATTCTGTTAATATGAGAAAATTATTTAATGGATGAAATGGCCTAAATCAACTTTAGGTTTAGAAGTCTATACATCATTTCTTAATATGCTTCAACTCAGTAAGTGGATAAGGTTCTTCCTATCTTATCTATAATAATTTACTTGGACAGAATATTTTAAAAGGTTTTATTCTGCTTTAAGGAAATTGATTTTCTTTAATTTTTCAAACAATTCTATTTTCTTCACTGTGTTGAGTACAATGTTAAGATCACTGAAAGGTGGGTAAAAGACTTTGTAAGTGCTTTTCTGCCAAGCTATCTCTCTGCATTCTATTTCTTGCTATTACATTGTAGAAAACTATGTTGTTCTGTTTACTTGTGCATTTATTAGCTCTCCTGAAAAAACAAACCATCCAAGACAAAACTTTATACAGAAAATGAGATGAAATCCAGTAACTATGAAAACTGAATTGACCTGTGTCTTTGAAAACATAAAACCATTCTGCAGCTCCATGAAAGTACTGCAGATTGAATTGTGACATTCTTATAGTGTGTTGTCTGATCACTGTTTAATTTCAGGGCAAATATAATCTCTATCACCTTCAGTAGAAAAGATCATTATTCACATATACATTTGAAATAATTGACATATTGTAGGAAGGAGACAAAAATCCATTCTCCCTACATAATCTTCCCTGTGCATTTTCACAAGAATAAGACTTGGTTCTTCCCATTGGGCAGCTTGCTGATTTAGGGTAACTTAGCTTCAGCCCTGAATTGAGCTGCACTCTGCTCCATAGAAAGGGCAAGCTTCAGTCATGGTTTTTTAATGTGCATAAAGAACTCTGCATTGGTGAGAAATGCTAGAATGCAGATTATTTCTGTTTGTCAAGATCACTGTTCACTGAACATAGAGCTGAGTAAGATTTTGTTTATTTTCATTTATAGGGAAAATTCTTTCATAGTTAATACTTCCTTTCCTACTTCTATTTTTAAAACTGTGTTAATGTTCCTAGAGAAAAAAATGATGTCCCTCACTATTAACAGCTAACCACTGGCAAAGGAACAAAAAATACAAGTTGATTGTTAATTTCACTTTTAAGTATTTAATCTGTAAAAAATTAGGTAGAAAACAAATTATTCCAGATATCTATTTACTGTAAAAAGAAGAGATCGGGATAGGGACCCAAAGTAATGAATACAGCAGAAGTAAGGAATACTGTTCCTTGAGGTTTAAATCATTATAAAATGAAGGATATGTCTTTTGGAAAATAGTGCATGTTCATAGGGAAACCTTACTGTAGTATAGGAAGCTTATATGTAGTCAACCCCATTAAAATATAAGGAAGAATTTTTCATTCTCGTTCTGACAGAGATATAATGCTGTTCCAAGGGGGCAAACAAACACACACAAAAAAAGCTTTGAAACCTAACAATAGAATATTTGCCTTGAAAAATAGAAAATGTCATTATGATTCAAGAGTTCAGGAATAATGGTAGAAATGGAAGAATATAAAGCAAAGCACAGGCAAAACTAGGAGGGAAAGAAAAGGTACCTCTCTATTCACAACTGGAGTTCTATATCTAGCTTTGCTTGATACCTTAGATAGCTCAGTGATTGCCCAGGTAGATCTTGACAAGTCGTTTCACCTCCTTGTTTGTCACTTTCTCATCTGTAAAGTAGTCAAGTTGAGCTAATGAGAACCTGGAAAGTTAAGCTGTTAAAAACATTAAACAACCAAAACTGAAAAAAACCCAAAAGCAAACCTAAAAACCCCCCAACTATGATTTGTGTACAAGAAAACTCTGAGTTAAGGAAGCTATGGTACTGAACTAAATTTCCTTTCTAAACTGGAAACATTCCTGGTACTGGAATAAAGATGACTCCATTGATGGAAAATAATTAAATATATCTTGTATTTTGGGAAGAAGTTATCATGAGTTTTGCCACTAATGAAAGTGAGTTTTGGAAAAAGCTCCAGGACCAGAGGTCCTAATTTTCAAATATGCTTTAATCCAAATTCCTTTGAAAGTTGGAAATAATGAATTAAATAGCACCTTTCAAAAGCAAACACGTGAAATGGGAAAGTTTTAATACAGGTATTGCTTTATTCCTAGTTTTCTTTTTAATAAAGTCAGTAGTGCCAGGAGGTCTTCTCATTAATGAAGTCCAGCAGTTTGGACTACCTGCTGTTATCAAAAGGAGTTCATAAGCAAAGTCAGGTAATGATTTCCTTCATCATAAAAGTGAAAAAAAAAAAAAAAAAGCTAGCTTAACTTTTTTGCAGACTAGATTTTTCCAATATTTTCAAAAATTGACAGTATTTTCAGAAGTTTCCCATACCAATGTACATTTTGTTCTCTGCAATCACCATTATGCAGCTTCTAATAGTTTGGTCTGTACAAATCAATGAAAAGCATCATGATGAAATAACACTATTATTCTCGAGACACTTGCTAAATAGAACACCATTAATCAGTCAACCTGTTTACAGAATAGACAACTTCCTAGTGAAATGAATCAAATCCAACATTCATACTTAATTTATACTTTTAATTTACTAAAGTCATTTACCTGTATATGTGGGATCAAAATTAAGGCCCTTCTCTTTCAACATGTCAATAAATGTTACCTATAAGTAGAGACACTCAGTGGTGAAAATTAAAATTTCCACCTTCCTGTGAAAGTGACTATAGCTTTCCTCACTAAGTTACATTAGTTCTTTTGCATCATATGTATGTGAAATGATTAGGACATGGTATGAAGAGCAAAAATGTATGTGTCTGAAAGAAATTACATTAAACACAAATCAAATATCAAATAAAAAATGAAGAATTTCTATCTGAATGATGAATTGCTGTTAAGGACTCAGTTTACAGACACTTTAAATTCTAAAATAGTTTATTGTAATAACCAACTATATCATCGATTTGGACAGGTTATCTAAACTGAGAGTAAGTGCATTATCTGTGAGTAAGTTTTTGGTATGAGAATGTATTTCTCAGAATGGGTCATTTTGCAGTTTTTAGTAAGCCTATTAGTGGCAATTACGTATGTTCTTAGGTAACTTACTTCTCACATATGTCAGCCAATGAGGTATGGATTGGGGTATTTTCATTATTGTCTCTGACCAGATCTTTAGTGATTGGAAAGAGTGTTTTAATAACTTCATTTAGAACTTAAACGACACTAAAATATTGGAAAGAAAGCTTTAGCTCCTGTTCTTGAGATGAAGAAGATTCATGATCCATGATTCAGTCTGTCCAGATACACAACAACAAAGTCCTTAATGCACTGAATGACAGTGAGCTAGTAAGAGTAGGAAATGTCCTTTCAGTGATTTATTTCAAAATGTATAAAAGTTCAGCAACACAGATGTGTTACAAGAAAATATATAGTGTACCTAAATAAGACAAAAAATAAAACCTAGTGAACAATGCACTTCTGAAAAACTTGGGAATGTTAGGTTGTTAATCTAGTAGCCACAGACTTCACATGGATGTCTAGTATGTGCATGAGAAAAAGAAGAGCAAAAATGCTTTATAGAATTCAAAAAACAACAACAAAAAAAAAAACAACCCCAACCAAAAAAAAACCCCAAACCAAAACAAAAAAGATACTATGCTCAATTTGAAAACCTTGGTATTTATGCACATATATTTTGAAATGAGAAACTAATTGTAATTTGAAAAGTGGTATTTCAAAAGTATCTAACATTTCTGTTTAAAATAAAATAAAAATATTCCAGAAGACTGTTCAAATACAGCCATCTTTTTAATTTAATTATGGCAACATACAGTAGCAACCACTTAAATTTACTAAACATTATAAGACAACCATCAGAGTTACTTCATATTTTAATCTTTTAAGGACTGAGGCAATGCAAGGTTGTGAGGAAATTACTTTTCCATAGCTATACCTTCACCATCCCAGAACCTAGACTACTTCTAGATTATATATCTATATTAACCTTAATAATGTAATGACTCAAAGAAATTTTTATAAATATGGGACATCTGCAAATTTGATCTCAATTTTTTTTATATGTTTGTAATATATGAGGTCAAAGCATGGTTGTTGGTGGAGCTTTGTTAGTTAATCTACAGGTGTTCCATCTTGATATTTTCATTGCTTTCAGCTCCTGAAGGCCCATGTCATGAGATTATTGAAGACATGTTGAAGAAAATTGCCTTAAAGCTTTTTAATAAAGTCTGGGAATTTGCTGTTGTTAGGATATACAGAGAAAGTGTTAACTGAGGGTACAAAGTGAAACTGTCAAGGTTCTCACAATTACAGCTTGAGTTCTTGAATGTAAGTTTAAGATAACTACTTTGGTATAAAAGTTAGTGGATTAGTAATTTGTGGGAGTTAGTAATATTTTTGTTAAAATGCCCAAAGGTCTCTGGATAGAAGTGAACGTTATTCAGCTGCAAAACCTGACTATTATGCCTACCAGATCTTTGCTTTGAGGATCAGGGGAGGAAAAATGGAACTGAAACTTCTACATGTTGCAAGAAGCAAAAATTTCTTGATGTACTATATTCATGATGTAGACTAAACCTAGGGCAAAGAATACAGAATCTTATTTTTCATCTTCAAATTTGCTTTCAGTGATACTAGAACATTCCAGATATATTTCCTGGACTTGAAACTTGTATTATATTTTAGCTTTCCAACATTATAATTTAAGATAGACAGAATCAGTAAAGTGTCTATGCAGTAAATCAAATGTCTAATCCATGAAGAATCTGAAGAAACCATCTTAGAAATATCTTTGTCATTGAAAACTCTAAATCTGTGTCTGTGTTTACTCATCCCTGTGTGAAATTTTCCCATTAAACTAATTTGAGTAAGGTTTCTTTTTTGTTGTTATTTTATTTTCCATTTACATGGCAAAGATAATTTTAGGAAGAAAAACATTGTTATGACTTAAGCTTAATTTTTTTTTTTAAAGTGTTACTTCAAAGTATTTTCTCAAACTCCTGAGTTGTGAAGGCTCTCATATTATATAAAAACAATGCCGTCTATTGTCCAGTCCTGCCTCAGCAGGAAAAAGTACTTCCAAAACTAAGAATGCATGCAAAAGCATCACTGATATTAAAATGAACTCCATCGGAGATTCCTGAATTCATTATATCAAATGCAAAAAATGTGTCTAAATAATTATTTAATAGAATCATAGAATTGTAGAATTATCAGAATTGGAAGGGACCTCAAAGATCATATAGTTCCAACCCCCCTGCCATGGGCAGGGACACCTCCCACTAGAGCAGGTTGCTCAGAGCCCCATCCAGCTTGGCCTTAAAAACTTCCAGGGATGGGGCTTCCACCACCTCTCTGGACAACTTGTTCCAGTGTCTCATCACCCTGTTAGTAAAGAACTTCTTTCTGATGTCCATTCTGAATCTACCTACCCCTAGTTCTGATCCATTCCCTCTAGTCCTACCACTACCCAACATCCTAAAAAGTCCCTCACCAGCTTTCTTGTAGGCACCCTTAAGATACTGGAAGGCCACAATAAGGTCTTCTCAGAGCCTTCTCTTCTCCAGACTGAATAACCCCAACTCTCTCAGTCTGTCCTCATCGGAGAGGTGCTCCAGCCCTATGATCATCCTCATGGCCCTTCTCTGGACATTTTCCAGCATGTCCATATCTTTCTTGTAATAGGGGCTCCATAACTGGACACAGTACTCCAGGTGAGGTCTCACGAGAGGAGGAGAATCACTTCCCTTGACCTGCTGACCACACTTCTCTTGATGCAGCCCAGGATACAATTTGCCTTCTGGGCTCAAGTGTACACTGATGTCTCATGTTGAGCTTCTTGTCCACCAGTACTCCCAAGTCCTTTTCTTGAGGGCTGCTCTCAATCCAGTCACTGCCCAGCCTATATCAGTGCCTGGGATTGCCTTGACCCAGATGGAGGAACTTGCACAGTGTCAAACACTTTGCTCAGGTCCAGGTAAATGATGTCGGTTGCTCTTCCCTTGTCCACTGATATTGTGACCTTCTTATAGAAGGCCACCAGTTTTGTCAGGCACAATTTGCCCTTGGTAAAGCTGGGTTGATTGTACCCAGCCACCACTTTGTTGTTCTTCTGCCTCAGCATTGTCTCCAGGAGGCTTTGCTCCATGATCTTACCAGGCATAGAGGTGAGACAGACTGGCCTGTAGTTCCCTGGTACATCCTTCTTTCCCTTTCTGAAGATGGTGGTTATGTTTCCCCTTTTCCAGTCAGCAGGTATTTCACCAGACTTTTGGAATATAATAGAGAGCAGTTTATCAACCTCATCCATTGGTTACCTCTGTACCTGTGGGTATATCCTGCCGGGTCCCATGGACTTATGCACTTTCAGGTTCATCAGATGGTCACAAACCTGATCTTCACTTACAATGGGCAGTTCTTTCTTCCAACTTCTGCCATTATCTTCTGTGATTGTGGCTGGAGCCCTTGTCAGTGAAGAACAAGTCGTTGAGAATGTCGGCCTTCTCCATATCACTTGTCACCAGTTCTTCTGTTTCCTTTCTGAGGGGGCCCACACCTTCCCTAGTCTTCTTTTTACCATTAATATACCTATCGAAAATTTTGCTTTTCCACTTGATCTCCCTGTCTAGATTCAATTCTGTAAATCTGTAAAAGGTACAGTAGTCAATGAGACTTGAAACTTTACCACAGAAGAATTTTACCTACTGCATAGTTACTGTCCAACGTTCATGGATGCCTTATTATAATGTAGCAGTAACAGCCAGAGCTTAAACTGAGTTTTTTGTGTTTTGTTTTTTTTTTTTTTTTTTAAAGACTGGTGCAGATAATCTTTTGAGGTCCCTTGCAATGTGGGTTGTTCAATGATTTTTTACAAAGTTATGAGCTTCATTATAACAGAAATCAACTAATAAAACTAGTGTACAGACATACTCAAATACCATTCATCACAAACAAAAATAATAATGGCTAGGGGGAGGGGAACACTTAAAAGATGAAGCATTTGAACAGGCAGAAAATCTGAGAGTTATGGAAAAGATGCACTCAACTGAAAGGTGACTGAGACAGCCATCTTAGATAAAAGCCTCTCCAGCCTAGAATATACTATACTATCAGCTGCAGAGACAGCTGCTTGCCCACCTTCCCAATTGGAAAAAACAGTTCATTTGTAAGTCGTCTAATAAATTATTAGTATGCCTGTTACAGGATTGAGGCTGGAAGTGCAAACTCAGCAACAAGTTACTTCTACAATCTAGCTTTTACACGGTTTTACCTGAATCAAAATCAAGATTTATTCACATCTTTCAACTATTTTTCATGAAAATTGGAAGAAAGAAACACAGACAAGGCAGTCATTTTTCAGCAGGCTTTAGAGGCTCTTTTTCTGCTATTTGACAGATTCCACTACTTCAAAATTTGTTCTGTAGTTTATATATAAGGAGCATTTCCCACAATAGTGTAAAATTTCAAAACCAAAAAGTGAATGGAAAAGAATATATTTTCTTATATACCACTCCAGTTTTAAAAGTCACATCTCTTTCACTGTACCTCAAGACTACCTTAAAGAAGTAACAGAAATCCCTTAAAAAATTAACTAAACCATTTGCTGAAGTTCTGTCTTGTTATAAAATTCGCAACTGGCAATAGAAAATTAGTCATTATAAATAATTTGTTAATTCATATGGTAGTTCACCAGGTATTGCATATGAATACATCGTTTTGGTTGGACTTGATCTTGAAGGTCTCTTCCAGCCAAAACTATTCTATGATTTTATGATTGACATACTACTGTCTTACATTTGGATTGCTTAGACAGATGTTTGGATTTCTCTGTGTAAAATATATGTGAATAAAGAGAGTGATTCATGCTAAAAAATCCACTCCTAATTGCTATAAGCTTAGAGGACTGATAAAAATTCCTTCAGAGATAAAATTAACTGAAGTCTAGTTAAGAAAAAACCACAAAACAACAAATTAAAAAAAAAAAAAAAAATCCACCCAGAAACAACACCCCCCAAAGAAACCAAAACAACCAAACACAAAAAAACCCTCACCACAAAATTCACTTCTTTGTAATCCACATTGATCTATACAAGAAATTGTCATTAAGAGATCCCTTACAAATAGAAAGAGTCATGGAAAGGGATCTATACAAGAATTTCCTATAGAGTAAACTGACTTAATAGAAGTAGGAACACTATGTTGAAAATTGATGAAGATTTCCTAGTTGAAAAGGTATCAGTTCAGCAGGAATTCAAACTACTTCTGAAATACAAATAAATAATAAAGATAACCCAGAAGTGAATTTTTGATCCAGCATGTCATTATTTGAAAAAGGAAATGAAAACTTCCTTTGAGAGGAGCTAAAAATGTATTTTTATTTAAAAGCAACCTAAGTCACTGTTGACTGAGAGTAGACATGAAGAATGTTAAAAAAGTTAAACAGAAATAATTATAGGCAGAGTTGTTGGAGGTTATTATAAAATTATGTTGAGTTTTCAAACAGGGAGATTATCACAAGAGTGAAACTGTAGTTTACTACAGAGAAGCTTAAACTATGACTTCTGATTAAAACAAATTTGAAAGCCAACCACTAAGCTGTCACATGGTATTGAGTTGTTAGTCAAGTTTATCAGGATAAAAAGGAAGAGATCAGAGAGTAAAATTTACAGAAATACTAACAATGGATTATTTCTCTTCCCAAATGCAAAAATACATCTGAAAAGTTCAGTGTGAACAATAAAATAAGTCAGCACTATCCTTTACTTAATTAATTAATTATTTATGCATTTAAGTATGTGGACAGATTTTTTATTATATTAAAAGAAGGTAAGATAATTTTATATATTATATAAATTACATACACACAACTTTATATATGTATTTGATAGCAACATGACTTGCAGTGTTCTCACTATTGCAATGAAAATTGATACAAGAGAAACAAAAATTCCAGAAAGTCTTAATCCTCAGATGTATTCTATTCTGGTGGATATTCCCTACACCTTTCCCATCTGAAAAGAACTTGGTTTTAAGTTTCACTTTCATTTGCTCAGGAGACCCATGACTGCTTGCCAAAAAAAAAAAAAAATTTATTTTTTTAAATATAAAATTGGGTCAGCTTTAGAAAAAAGTTATGAGTAACCCTCCACAGTTTATCTAGGGCTCTGTTCTGTTTGGCATTACTAGCCTTGTAAGCACATTGCATGTGTTCAAGGGTGTTTTGCAGTATTTCTGAATATTTTTCAGTGTTTTTCTGCACTAAAAAATGTAGTTAGGCCATGAAAGTAAAAAAAACCAAAATCTTTTGGCCACTGAATCACAACCATTCAGAGAAGAAATTTTAAACATATGCTTGCATTACAAACTCATTTCAGAATGAATTCTGGAGTTTTATTGTCCCTCATGATCTGTATGTATCTTCTTTATCCAGACAGCTTTCTCTAAAAACCTGGATTCAGTTCTACTCTTGCAGAGCACATAGAACAGTTAGATAATTCTCTTGAGCTAGGCTACAGAATGTCATCATTATATGCTAAGAATAGTATTCCATTAAGCCTAGAGACAAGCTAGACCTTTTGTAGAGCTGGCTAAATGCAATCAGTTGCATTGTGACTGGTGAAAATAATCACAAAGTTACCAAGGCTTACAACAACCACTTAAACATAATGGAATTACTAGCAAAGTTTGAAAATATTGGAATCTCCAGTGCAAGGAGATAGCAGCTTCTATTATGTAAGTCTTGCTTGCTCCCTTCTGTATTTCTGACTTCTGCTCTTCCTTCTGCATTGTCCTTCCCTCTCTTTCCATACCTCACATTCCGTTCTCATTACTTTACCTTGTAGTGTTTACTCCTTTTTATATATGTTTCCTGGTTTGAGTGAGAACAGAACTAATTCTGTTCTGTAATTTCACTTTTCATCTCAGTTCTTTTAACTAACTGCACTTTCTGATGTTAGCAGCCTGTTCTCACAGACAGTATCTGCTTCTAGCAGTGATAACACCTCATGTTTACTGTTACTACCAAGGATTGGTATGCAGACCAAGGCCACTGCTGGGTCTTGTGTACCACATTGGGGGGTGCAGAAGAGTGAAAGGCTGCACCTGCAGGGCGGAGTAGACAGGACAGGTGACCCTAAACTGACCAACGAGGTATTCCATCCCATATACGGCATATTTGGATTAGAGCTGAGGGATCTGCGGGGGTCTCTGGGTTCTTCTCACCTCTTCGACTACTTTGCCAGCTTTGCTTGGTTTGGCTTGGGTCTTCTTTTGGTTCCTTCCTTGGAGCACCCAAGGAGAACTCTGTCCGTTCTGTCTTCGATTCGATCCAATCCAGTACCAGAATCCAGCTTCTGAACACAGTTCCCGTCTGCTGTAGGGCCCAGTCTGTGAATCCCCCAGTGCCTGCTTCACAGCATCAGTGGTGATGGTGATGTAACTACCATCAGGGGGGTTGTGTTCAATACTGGTTTTGTATATATTTGTATATATTCCATTTTTATAATTATTAATTTCATTTTCATTAAAGCTGTTCTAGTTTCCTTTTCTAATCGCTAAGTCTCTCTCACTTATTTCCTTTGTCTTTCCCTTTGTGGGGGTGGAGAGGGTTAACAGAGAGTGTCTGTTATAGGTCTAAGGGGCCGCCCTGACCCTAAACCATATTTATTGGAAATACATTGTAGTATTTACTCCCTTTTATGTATGCTAAGTCTTCTTTCTTCTCACTTTCTTCCTCTCCCTAAATTCATCTTTACATTATGATGGTTTGCCATTAAGTATCTGCAAAACAGATGCTGTTTTACTGGTGTACTATATAGTCACTATATCTAAACAAAACTGAAAAAAATGGTGAAAGAAATATATTATCTAGAACTGTGAAGTCTGCTGTTTTTTGTTGGCTCGGCAAGCCTTTTTGAAATTGATGACACTTGCATGTAAGCAGTTAAACTTGCTTTGCAAGACTTTGGTACTTGAAATCTCAGCTTAAGTTAGGTACCTCAAACCTCAAGCCTTCTACCAAAAATGTAAATCAAAGCCACACTGTTCAAAAACTAATGTCCAGTTGAATAGGACAGGAATAATACAAGTGTTAAAAAACCTGAACATATCCCCTCTGTCTCCCCTAAAATTCTGTCTACAAATGAAAATGAAAAGCTCTTCCATTACCTCTTGCTGTTGCCTATAGCTTTTCCTACCATCAGAGTTCAATTTATCTAATTCTTTCAGTACTGTGAAACTCATATTCCAAGTTATGAACATAACACTTGAAGTCACAAGCCTAACCTAAAATAATTTTAATTTTTTCAAAACAGAAATAGATTTGGAAATGTTACTTCCATTTCATATTTGGGAAAGGCTAATCACAATAAACATGTTAAGATTAAAGAAAATGGCACCTTCCTGTGAGAATTTTGACGTTTTACATTGATGATCAGTTTCTGAGCACCATTAGTAAAAATAAACAAGTCATTTTTCAATCTGCTGTTTTCAATCACTGTGAGAAACTATGGCTAAAACTGGCCAGCTTTTAGCCAGATGCAAATTTGGAAAAACATGAACAACAGCAGAGACAATGGACAGATCTGTCAGCACAGCGAGGCAGACACTACTCCAGGCACAATACATATTTCTTTGCAGTCCTAAGAAAAAGGTCAAGTTCTATGAAAGCCAAGGGAAATAATTAAGGAACACTCCCTTATTTAGAAAAAGAATTTACAATCTCAGTCTAACAATTTCTGTCAATCGTATTAGTATCTTGCAAGGAGTCTTCATATTACAGCACACACATACAGAATATGCAAGTTCTTAAATAAAAATTAATTAAAATTACAGTAGCATTCCGATAAAATGTATGAAAACTAATCTTTTGAAAAAACTTTTACTTTTTTTGTTTTGATTGGGTTTTGCAGTTGATTTGGTTGGATCAGACATTCTTCGTGGTTTCTTGCTGCTACAGCTATCCCTAAAGCACAGACACTGAAGTACTTGAGCTGTGTTTCTCATTACAGATACATGTCCATTCAAACTAGAATGTGTATTGTGCATAGACATCACATGTCTTTGTCTGAAGCCTTCATTTTGGAAACCTCTGTTATTTTCCAAAATGTGTATATCCATGTGTATTTTACTGTCCATGACAAAGATATTCTGTAGACGGTCACACCTAAAATGTTTTCAGTGTTAAAAACTCCTATGTTAACATTTTCAAGATGAATAACCATCTAGTGTTTGACACTGGAATTTATTCTCATTATTCAAAAAATGTTTTGTTTTAGAATATTAACAAGAACACAGACGCTTGTTAAATTTATTTTATAACAGTTTCAAAAAGATTTATTTTGTTCTAGATTAAGACATGGATGAAAAGGGCAAATTATGTTATTACCTCAACAGAATATATAAATGTAGAGGTGTTAATATGCCTGGTATTGTTAGTGACAGGAAAGACAAATGGAAAGGGACAATAAGAAAAGTGAGAAAAATACCATGCAAATATACTCTATCAATTTGACACAGGAAAATATTTAAGGAATTCTAGTTTCTTACTGTTAGTTCCTTCAAAAACTTCCTCCTTCAAAACATACAGTGAATTCTGAAAATGTTCTGCATTTCCAAAGGAAGGGTTTGTCTTCAACAAAACACTTCATTTAATTTTGATCACATATTTGACATCATACATCAAAGAACTTGTATACTTACTGAGAAGTCAGATTGACTTCCTTTTCACTAGAACAGCATTTAAAAATAAACAAAAAATTTAATCGTTAAGTAGGTTGCTGAATAAGGATTCTTATGTGTATCTTCACAAAGTGTGCTTTAATATGAGGCTGGTTTTGTGTATTTAATTAAGCAGAAAATAGGAATGTGTGCTTTTTAATAAGAAAACAGTACTGCTTCATTTTTGGAGATGTAGCAAAATAGAAAATCAAAGAGGGCACACTTGAATGGCTGGTTCTAAAAACCTAATGCAATAACATTCAGACAAAAGTTATGAAAAGTCATGAAAAGTAATGAAAAAAAAAAAGCCTAACCATAAGCATTTCAGCAATCATTGATGTTTTTACTCATATTATTCTCAGTATAATAAAAAAGTATATTTCTTTTTTCTGCATTGTTTCACTGTGAATCTACCTTATTATTGAGTTATTTTTCATGTACTAAGATGAATGAAATTCCACAAAATGACAAGTTCTGGTTTAGGTTGTTTTTGGTTTTCCTTTGAAATAAACTATTTAATTAATTCCTGAAATCAATCCATGAATCAATCAATCAATCCATAGTAAATAAATCACTTGAAATTTTAATTAAATAAATATTTTATGAGCACATAGCTTTTCAAATTAGCAGTTAAATAAAAAGGAGACATATTTTAGAAATACAAGATTAATATAATTGTATACGTTTCAAACTCATCCAAAAGAATTGTCACATCCATCATAATCTTGGCAAGTGTGAAGTACCACAAATTGCTCTGAAAATGAACTATAACAGAAAAAGATAGTATATACCATTTGAGAAACACAGTTTAGGAGCATATTTTGGTAAAGTGGTGTTCTTTCAACTGGCATTCTGCTCTTCAGGTCTGCTGCTACCTGTAGCTTCAATTTGATTATTAATCAGTATTTAAGAGTCTAGATACCTACTAAGTAATATTTTTTTTCTTGGGGGATGCAGTTGAGAATCTACCTGAAAAGTAAAGTTTTTATGAAAGTCATAGCATCTGGTCTTTAAAATTCAGTATCATCAGTTAACACTGAAGCTATCTTTGTTCTCTTTTTAAAAGTCAATAACTTTTGTGACGATTTAAAGGAACTTTTACCTAGGTTTGGTCAGACAGCTTTAAGGACTCAAAGCCCCCTAAAAGGGACAAGATGATATCTAAAATCACAGATTATTACTGTAACTACAGCAGACTTGTTTTTTGAAAAGTGATGAATAGTGGTTGCTGTGACAGTCTAGAATTCCCTAGTATCTATGATGTAGACACAATTCTATGGTGGCTAAATGTTTATCTACAAGAAACTGCATTGGAAACATTTGGTCTAAACCTTGAGTCATGGCCATCTGGATAATGCTAGGTAAAGAAATCAAAATTTCCAGTTTCAAAGTCTTAATGATTTCTTGTGTTTTGCAGTAGTGTATTTTTACAGGTTCATTAATCTCAGTCAGAATTATGTTGCATAATTTCAGTCATTTTCTCTGGTCATTCATTTATATAGGTAACTGCAGGAAAACCATAACCTTCCCTTTAAAGTCTCCTCCATTAGTCATCTGTCATTACAGGTGCAGTTTCAGCGTGATGTACTACCTTATAAATTATTATTTTCAAATCAATTAATTCCATATGACTTCAGAGTCTACATATATATATATATTTAAAGAAAAACATGGCTATTACTGAACTTTCCATATTGAGGGAAATTTGATCAGGGATTATTTGGACTTTAACAATATAATGTCAGCTTGCATCTTGCTTTATAAGTCTTTTTTTCATTAAGGTTTTTTGATTCTTTTCAGTAAATTTAATGAAACAGTAAAAAAAACCCCTAATGTTTGATACTTACCTCATTCTTAAAAATATGATGAAGATTTCACATTGTATTTTGTCAGGATACGTGTAGTTCTGGAATCACTGTATAATAATTGCACTGAATACATTGACCCAATTAATGTAACAATACCATCCAGCGCTCTGTCAAACTGACAGCACTCCCATTACACTTAGTGAGGTATGAAGTGGATGCTAAGCCTGGCAGAATCTGACCCATTCTTTTTGTGTCAGTAATTTATGTCTTTGATTTTTTTTTTAATGTCATGTCCTAATTCAAACAAGTAACACTGTCTTCTACTATTTAAATATTCCACAACAATACTTCTGACATTACTATTTTTGCAACATGGCATATCGCTGAAAATCAACTACTAAGAAATTTATACTCTGTTGAATAATACAGTTTCTTACACAGAAGAGCAATATTAGGAATAAATCATATGTGTCTGGTTTTTTCTCTAAGTTGAATAGAAACAAGTCAGCTAGCACTAACTGGTTTGCCACCTATATGTTTTCACCATGAAATACTTATGTAACTCCATATATAAAGTGTGAAAAGCCCTAAGCTGAAAACATATGCTGAGCTATTTCTACTTTTTCATTGGGTATTCTAAGTGATATTCCAAGTAGTCAATATTCTTAAGACCACAATAGCAACAGCAAAATAAAGAGCTTTTGTAATTTAGGCACTATATCGTTCAGTTGTTTATACGGGGACATGTGTATAAGTGTGTACATATGGGTGGCTAAAACTAGAAAAAACAACAAATTCTTTGTGGTATAAAGGTAGCTAAAAGCCCATGTGCATCTGAGGATCTAACTTTAAAAGCCATATCTGCTAATTCTGAAATACAAAATCCTTCTATCACTTCAGTGACAACCAGTTCCACAAATGCATGTAAGAATGTGACTACACTTTCATGTGCTTTATAACATCAGAGGTCCTGTGGATATGACATAAATATTAAATACTTTATCAGTACTGTAAATTCATACTTTCATATACATACAAAACTCTGTCACAAAGTGTGCTTCTTGCTGCCCTCCATACAGCTTAAATCAAGCTGGAAAGTGAAGGAATTTTGGAACCTATTTCTTGTAGTTGATGTATGATTTTGATTCTAATGATTTACTTCCTCTGATACAATCTTCATATATTAATGCTTACAAAGCCATATATAAACAAATATAACTGTGTTTCTTCAAATGTTTACTGACAAATTTAACATCAAAAATAGAATTGATCACATGTATATAATTAAACACATGCATATGTGTTTATAAAACCAGCTTTCAAGTTTTTTATCACCAGGGCTGAAATCTTCTTCTTTGACATTTCTATGATGAGAGTCAGTTTTACAAGTGTCTGCTACAATTCTGCGTTTAGAAACCAAAGCATATTTAGGGCCAAAGTGAATGCTTTCATTTACTTCAGAACCTCTCTGTTCAGTCCCCAAGTTCCACAGAATTTTTCTGAAGTAATGTGATCAAAGTGGTGTAAGTGCTTACTTAAAGTTCATTCTGATTTTTTTTTTTTTTTTATGATTTATTAGAAGCTCATCAGAAGATTTTAGCTGGAGTTTGTTTTCTATAATATGTTAATTAATATTTTTTCATAAGAAAATATTCTACTTAGCTTTTTCACTGCTTTCTCAGAAGTTTTCAGTTTTGCATATTTGAAATTCTGGAGTTACATGAATGAGCAATCTTCTCAAGAAAAGTGCAGGAACACTCTTCACAATCCCCATTCTTCTAACTCATAATCTAACTTTTTCTAATTTTCAGTAGTCACAGAACACTTTCAATATGTTTGCCTGATAAACACTGTATTTGGATTTGTTACAGTTGTATTGTCAGTTTCCACCCTTGGTACACTGGTGTGGGTTGATTCTTGTTTTTGTTTTCCTTTTCTCTTTTAATGAAAATTTAAAAAAAAAGAAGTTTGAGAAAGAACAAAGTTGAATCTTCTCTAACATCTTGACCACTTTATTTCTCTTGAAAAATAATATATAGTGCTATTAAAAATTACTTGCAGTATATGTTTTTTAATGAAAAAGTTTTACTGAGAGTTGTACTTCTTGTAGCTTTTTATGTTCTGAAGCATCTGAGCATGACATTCTTTACACTTGTCACAGTTCTTTTGTTTATACTTAGATAAACCTTACAGAAATAGTCATTAGATACTTTTGGTGGATTTACTGTTCTTTTAGAACTTTTTTTGTTCCTTCAGTGTTTACTTAACAGTCAGAAATTAACTTTAATTACATTGTTGTAGGTGTAACTAAAAGGCATTAAGTGCCAGAAAGATCAGAATTGCAAAAATAAGTGAGTATTAGGTTTGACTGGCATTAAGTGGGAGCTATTGACAAAAGTGGTGTCTACAAACCAGGGAGGATGGTTTTCTTTGATCTCAAATATATGTAGGCATACTGACTATTCAGAACACAAAATATTTCTAAATGAACAAACTTGGCAATTTTTTCCATCCATCTTCATGGTGTCACCAGAAACAACCTTAAATGAGAACATAAAATATGGTTTAAATCCAGATGTACCTATTGAAATTTTTTAGAAGGCAGCATTATGTAATAATGGAATAGGTCACATAGAAATGCTGTGAACTGTCTAGTACTGATGTGTGTGTGTTGTGCATGTGAACATGTTATATAACTTCTACGATAAACATCAGTGTGTCTACTTGATTCACAATTGGATTAGAAGGTAAATTAAGAAGACCTTATGCGTCTTTTACTCCTAATGATTTAATGAAAATACCTCAATAGTCACTGAATTTCAGAACTTCTAAATATTTGTTTTAATAAAATTTTGAGGGTATATTTTTAGAGATTGGTTCCCAATTTTTTTTTTTTTTTTTTTTTTTTTTTTTTTTTTTTTTTTTTTTTTTTAACTCAAGAGACAGGTAATCAATTTTTTCACAGGCTATGAATATTTACAAAACAAATGGAAACAACACTCAGGAAACTCCTTAAGGTTGCAGAAGGTATAGATGATAACTTTATAGTTGCAAAAACAAAAAGGTATACTCTTTGGAAAACAGGACTTTTATATCCAGAAAATACAAGCGACCAAAAAGAAGTGACATTTTCATAGAAGTGTCATACATATTTATGTTACATGCTAGCTACCTAGAAAATATTATACAGTTCTTGTACATGTGTTCGTTTCTACACCAAGTAAGCTGAAATAAATCTGAAGAAAATAGATGATTTTCAAAAATGCAAATATTTCTTCAGAGTCTAAATAACTTTGGTCTAGCAAAATATAACTTCCCTGTCTTTTCTATAGCCTTAGGACATCACAATGCTATTATTGGTATACAGGAATTGCAAAATTTTACAAGAAAGTAAATTTTGCACAAGAAAGGCAAATTTTACAAGAATTGCAAACATATACCATTGTGACAACATTGAAATACACTCATTATAAGGATATTTAGCTCAGCATGAGTTTCAACATATAATCTAAAGTAATGTAGGATAGAATATTATGCCAAGTAAGAATTCATAGGAAGGAATCTTTCAAAGTAAATGGATACTAATAAGAATATCAGTATCAACATCAATACAATACCACCACTGATACTAATAATTTGAAATTTGTATAAGTTAATGGTTGTATTACATAAATCAAAACAATTATACTTGTAATAACAATGGAAATGGTAAAGAACTAAACTGTTTTTTTCTATTCTAGCAGTGTTCCTTAACATAATAATAGAAAAATAAAGCCAGAGTACTTAGAATCTGAATTATTACTGCTTTTCTTTTAGCCTTTAGAACTGTGTTATGACATCTAGCTATAGTAGAGAATAATAAAAGGATGCCACATCATCTCTTGAAAGCATTGTGTTTTAGAACACTCCAATAAAATGTATGTTCAACATAACTATGTCAGAGCATAAACATTTCATATAACAACTTGAGCTTGGCTACAATGTTTCTCTTTGTTATGATGTCTGACTTTCTGTGTTATAATTTCTGACCCTAAATCCATGAAAAAGTTTTACCTGGCATCCTACATTCCACTGACCTTTAGTGAAGCTTCAGCTACTAAGAGTTACATTAACAAAAGCACACAGACACCCAAACTGATGAATCCAACAGCTACACAACTCTTATTGGTCAGCTTTACCTTAATTCTTTGTAAACATACCATAACAAGTATATTCATACTATCACTACCTCATATCTTCAACTAATACAGTACTATAAAACTTGGAATTAATAGTTTGGGGTTTTTTTAATAGGGCTAGATATTTGACAGCTTGTCAAGGGTTAGTGTTGGACTGGGCACTAGACAAATAACAGAAACTCTCTAGTAACCATTCTCCCTTCCAAAAGGGAAATAAAAAAGAATTAAGAGAGAAAGACTTATGGATTGTGAAAAAACCCACAAACAAACAAAACAACAAAAAACCCACAAAACAAAACCAAAAACCACTAAAACAGTTCTTAAGAAATGATAACATGAAAATGAAATATATGCAAATATATGCAAAACCAATATCAAACTCAACCTTCCTAAAAGCAGCCACATCACCATTGATGTTGTGGGGTAGGCACCAGTGAAGTACTGGACTGGACTCAGAAAAAGATGGGACCAGATTTAGGAGCTGGATTCAGGAACTGTATTCGAGAACACACATAATGGAATCAAAGGCAGAACAGAGTCCTCCTTGGTCACTGTCCATCGAAGAAGGGTGCTTGACTGGTGTAATGCCTCAGCTTTATATTGAATAAGGCTCTTTGTGCTCCAGTAAATTAAATACGTGTTGAGACAGGCCTGTCTAAGGCCAGCCATCACAGAGAACTCTTCCCTGTTAGAGCAAGATACCCCATCCAAACCACCTTGTGCCAGGACATCTCTTCAGTCCTAGACCAAGACAAGGATTTATTGGGGAAAAGTGTTAACAGCCCACCCAAAACACTACTGGGAGACAGGGAGCTTTATCACAGAATCACAGAATGTCAGGGGCTGGAAGGGACCTCAAAGGATCATCTAGTCCAACCCCCCTGCAAAAGCAGGATCACCTAGACCAAATCACACAAGAATGCATCCAGGTGGGTTTTGAATATCTCCAGAGCGGGAGACTCCACAACCCCCCTGGGCAGCCTGTTCCAGTGTTCCGTCACCCTCACAGTGAAAAAATTCTTCCTCATGTTTACATGAAACTTCCTATGCCTCAGCTTCCACCCATTGCCCCTTGTCCTATCATCGTGCATCACCAAGAAGAGCTTGGCTCTATCCTCCTGGCACTCAACCTTTATATATTTATAAACATTGATGAGGTCAACCCTCAGTCTCCTTTTCTCTAAGCTAAAGAGCCCCAGCTCCCTCAGTCTTTCCTCATAAGAGAGATGCTCCACTCCCTTAATCATCTTTGTGTCTCTGCACTGGACTCTCTCAAGCAATCCTATGTCCCTCTTGAACTGGGAGGCCCAGAACTGGACACAGTACTCCAGATGTGGCCTTACCAGGGCAGAGTAGAGGGGCAGGAGAACCTCTCTCAACCTACTAGCCTTTTAATACACCCCAGAATGGCATTGTCACTCTTGTCCAGAAGAGCACATTGCTGGCTCATGGTCAGCTTCCCATCAACTAGGACCCCCAGATCCTTTTCCCCTTCACTGCCTTCCAACAGGTCAGTTCCCAACCTATACTGATGCCTGGGGTTGTTCTTTCCAAGGTGCAAGACTCTACACTTGCCCTTGTTGAATTTCATTAAATTTCTTCCTGCCCAACCCTCCAGCCTGTTCAGGTCTCACTGAATGGCAGCACAGCCTTCTGGTGTCAGCCACTCCACCCAGTTTGGTGTCATTTATATTCTAGTGTGCCCAGAAATCACCTGCTTAACTTACAAGTATGAACATAGTCAAAGGGTTTAAATTTAACAAAATTAGCTTGGAAATCTAGGAACAAAATCTGTATCCATAAGGCCTAGACTCTATTTAAAAAGAAATAAAATTCCTCAAGGACTGTAAGTGTTAATTGTTTAATCAGGATGCCTATAAATAATTTCACAACATTGTGTAATATTTATTTTGAAGGGGTTTTTTTGTTTTTTTTTTTAATAATATATTGGGCAGAAGAGTAATTCTTATCTCTGCTGAGTCAGTCAACCAAACAACTACCAAGTTTCCTATAAATGTATTGGTGAACTATTTGGTATAAAAACTATTAAATAAACCTAACGTTAAGCATTGAAATGTTGTGTTAAATTCTTCACTGTCAGAATTTCCAGTGTTCTTGAGTAGCTACTGAAATATAACAATATAACAAACTCAGTGGCATAAAAATTTGGAAAAGATTTAGGGTCCTGAATTCAGTTAATTTAGTTCACTCAGATGCATTTCAATGACTCATGTCAGAGCCATCTTTCATGTAAACTGAAATGCAATACGTTGATGTAAAAGGAGTTGTTGGACATCATAATATTATACGGTTAATAGCTTAAAGTGTTGTTTTTCACAAGAAGAAAACACACATTAATCAAGGCATCCATATAGGTCTGCTGAATGTCTCAATACCTTTTATTTCATTTGTTCTGGGGTTGTTTTTTTTTTTTTTAATAAGCTGTTGTTCGCTTTCAGAGGTCCATAGAAAAGAGACTTAGAAGAGTTCCAAAATAATACAATGTATTATCACAGTACAATTCTTCAACAATACTGAATATTTAAAAAAAAACCCAAAACTCTAGTACACAAGTGGATAAATTATATTTTTTGTTTAACTATACTCCTTTTTCCTTTTAAGTGATAAGTATCATCTTGTCCTTCTGCTTTCTGCATATATTGCATTTTCCTACTCTGTCATTCACCATATATGTTCAATTAACTTGAGAATAGATTCAATTTTTATTGCTTTTTATCTCTTGTCCTCTGTTCACCAGCATGGCACATGGGTGCTATGAGGTACCATATGCTCACATCATGCATCATCAAGAAAAATGAAGGATCACTAAGTATGAGAGGCACCTGCTGATAAGCTGCTGTTACTTGCAGTCTAGATAGCTTTGTGTGAACTATTAAGCCTAGTCTCACATTAAAGCCCTAGTATTTCTATAGAAAAATTTGCTTCAGGAGAGTATAAGGTGACTAGCTCAGGAGTGGCTATCGGTAGTGCTGTCCTGTAATGTTAGTTGAAAATTAATCCTTTGTAACAAAATATGTTGCATTAGTAGCACTGCTGATCTTGTGAAAAAAATACTTCATCAGCAAAGTGTCACTGTTGAACCAGGACAAAGACCTTTCCAAGTAAATTAAATCATGTTCCAATGAACAAGCAAAACCTATCCATATATCAACATAAAAGTTAATGGGAAAAAAAAATGGAAATAGAAAAAATCTAAATGCACTAGGATGGAGAATAAAATCCTTTGGTCCTAGAGGAAGAAAAAGAGATCATGAACCCATCACATACTAAGTCATACATATAAAACAGAATATAGACAATGTGAATGTCTCGTGGAAAAAGTCTGAATTTAGCACATACTTTAGTTTACTGAATTCTGTTTCTAAATCGTTGATCTAGAGATCTAAGAGAGGACAGAAGCCCTTAATCCCCATGTATAGAATCACGGAATAATAGATTTGCTTAGGTTGGAAGAGACCTTTAAGATTATTGAGTCTGACCTGACCATTAACCTAGCACTGCCAAGTCCACCACTAAACCATGTCACTAAGTACCCCATCTACACATCTTTTAAATACCTCCAGGGTTATGAGATGGTCTAGAGAGCAAAAATCATAAAATCATAGAATCATAGTATCCTGAGAATCATAGAATCATAAAATGATTTGGGTTGGAAGGCACCTTAAAGATCACCTAGTTCCAACACACCTGCCACGGTCAGGGACATTTTCCACTAGACCACGCTGCTCAAAGCCTCATTCAACCTATCTTTGAACTCTTCTGGTGATGAGGTATCCACAGTCTCTATGTGCAACCTGTTCCATACAGCACCTCATTACCCTGACAGTGAAGAACATCTTAAATCTAAATCTACCTTCTTTCATTTTGAAACCATTACACCTTTCTCTTTCACTACAAGCCCTTGTAAAAAGTCCCTCTCTGGCCTTCTTGTAGTCCTCCTTTAGGTACTGGAAGGCTGCTGTAGGGCCTCCCTGGAGCCTTCTCTTCTCCAGGCTGAACAACCCCAATTCTCTTAGCCATTCTTCATAGAACAGTTGTTCCAGCCCTCTGGTCATCTTTGTGACCCTCCTTTGGATCTGCTACAACAGGTTCATGTCTTTCTTATGTTGGGGGCCCCAGAACTGAATGCAACAATTTAAAGTCAACACCCTTCAGCATCTTCTGTTTCTTCCCCTTTTAACTCAGCTGAAGGTCTACAGAGAATTAAAAAATATAATCAAGATTCTTCAGTCAAATGAAAGAGGAAGAACAAAAGAAAGGATGGTTATGTAGTCTTTTGTCCGGGTGCTGAGAAGTTCAGGGCTTGTATCGTCTCTTGGGATGGTTCCTGATGTAAAATAGTGTTGCTTTACAAACAATCTTGAAAACACTGAAATCAGCTCTTTACCACCTGAGAGGAATCCTTCTGATTTGAATGCCTAGAAGTCTTCAAAATTGTAACACAGGCTACTGCAACGTTTTTTTAACATAATAGCAATTATTCATTAGGGTGTTCATTTTTAGATAAAATCATGGGACTTTTGTATATCTAAGGCAAATTGGACTCTCAAGTTTGATTAAGTGTCTGCCTGTTTCTATTATTCTATTCTGAAGCAATTTGCTAAGTTTTAAACAGTTTCCTTTATTTTGTTTAACATATTTAATACATTTTTCTTGCTGCTGGTCATTTCTGCATTCCCCTGTTCATCTACATTAGATACAAAAAAAACCCAGACTAATACCCACCTACTATATTTATTGCTAGGTGGCATGCATAATCATGCGCCTAAGAAATTTATCTCTAAACACTTTAAATTTCTTTCCATTATTCAAAATGATTCAATTTCACCCATCATTTCCTGCATACTTCCAAAATTTGTTCTGCTGAAATTCAGTGTCCTTGGGTCTCACATCAGTCATAGCTATAAACTAAAAGAGATTTCACTGCAGTCTTCATAGTCGCCTTTTTTCCTACTGTGTAGCAGTAGTTGACTCATATTTACAGAATTCCTGATTAATTAATTTCTTCAACTTCATATGTCACAGTTATATTTGGGACTATTTCAATATTGTCTCGTTATATCTTATTATTAGACTTGTTTTACTTTCTTTTTTTTTTCTAACAGGTAATATAAAGGATCTTGTATTTCATAGAATGTAAAATTAGAAATATTGAATTCAGACAATGTTTTTTATGTCAGTATTCCTTCAGTCCTATTACATATGCAGAGAAAATACCTCACATAGGTGACAGATACTTTTGATTGTGCCAAAATTATATATTAAGTTTCTAAACATGACCAGGTCTTTGTTCCAGCATTAACAGAAATTAACATGTTACAGTGCCTGGAATGTGTAGAGACTCATAAAATATATCACAGGCTAAATTCTAATACTAAGATTTGGACTTTTTTTCATTTTGTGCTTTCAGATATTTTTCAGAACACCTCAAAGCATGGGTGCAAATACATGAAATAGAAATGGTAATTTCTCTTATCTGCAAGGCAGTGCTTGCAGATATTTTAAGGAGTTCTGTAAACCTTCCACAAGAAAAGAATGTAGCCCTGACTGTAGATAAAGGGAGACTTTTGCAATTAGACCTTGCCTCCTGTTAGACCTCACTTCTGCTTCTCCTCTAGCTGGAGAGCAATCACAGATGAGAATCGAGGTCACAGACTGAGCACAGATGGGGATTCTCCCACCTCTATCACTAGAAAGCTCACAAAGCTCATATAGCCCCAGGCAATATTTCTACATAACAGGATTACCTTAATTATTTTCATGGCAGAAAACAGAGATGGAGTTATTGTGGAAACAGAGCCTTTTTCTGGCTAGTTGGCACCTCTGGAACACATTGGCTTTAGGAGGCACATGCCATGGGAGGCAGTCTGTGTGACCACCAACTGAAACAAAGTAGGAGGATCTATACCTCTGACGGTGACTTTAGTATGGGGTAGCATGATTAGACACATAAACAACATTATGATGAAGAAAGTTTCTCACAACACATCAAATGTTCATATATTAACATCTTTTAATTAACTTATTGCATTTATGTTATGAAAAAGTACATGGAAAGTCAGAGTGGTTGGTAGGCTAGCACTGCAAGCTTGTATAGAGAAGTTGCAGAAGAACAAGCAGAAAAAGGTGGGGCAGTATATTCACTGCAGGCAGTCTGTAAACATCAGCACATTTGACGTGGTCTCCCACAACATTCTTCTTTCTAAGTTGCAGAAATATGGATTCAATTGGTGTACTGTTCTGTGGGTAGGCAATTGGCTGGATAGTCACATCCAGTGGGTAGTGGTTGATGGCTCAATATCTTTACTAAGAGGGTGGTAGAACACTGGAACAGGTTACTCAGGGAGGTTGTGGAGGCCCTATCCCTGGAGACATTCAAGGTCAGGTTGGATAAGGCTTTGAGCAACCTGATCTAGTTGAAGATGTCCCTGCTTGCTGCAGGGAGGTTGGTTGATATTTAGCGGTCCCTTCCAACACAAGGCATTCTATGACTCGATGATTATTCATCTTCACAAAGAATACATCTCTTAGAGCAACTTAGACCACCACACTTGTGTTATATGCTATTCAGTCTGTCTGCTTTTATTTCCATAGCTTTCCTTTATTTCAGAGTGGAGGGAAATTGGAACAAAGAGGATTTCACATTATGTGTCACATCCTTGTTTTTCTTAACACGTTGAAGATTTAAACCCAGGCTGAAGTTTTGGGTTTGGTGGGGTGTGTATGTCATGTAGTCACTGACTAGTCCATGGTATCAAGGAAATAAAACCTCACAAGACTTCCAGGCTGCATCATGTCACTGTCCAGTTTATTTCACATGTATGCCTGTCTGATTTTTCAGAATATCCAAGTTCAACCATTAGCTATTTTATTTATTCCTTATGTTCCTGATGATCTGGAACTTCATCAGCAAATAACCTTCACACAAGAGGGCCTTTAAACAGTACCTCCACAAAGTCACAAGAGCAGGTTGCTGTTATTTTTTGTTGCAGTTTCTTCAGTTTGCCTCTTTTAAAAGTGAATGATAATAACATACTTTTTGTGTAGCTACCTAAAAAACTGTTCCCTGGGTTATGGTAATTGTTTCAGTGAAGTCCACAAAAGTCATAATTGAATGTAAATTGAATAATTAGAATATGGCTCCTGCAATATGTAGGGTCTAAACACACTTGAATTTATATGCTGCACACAGAGGTAAATAAACCTTTTAGCAAGCTGGTGTCTTGCTCTGACTTTAATTATTCTTTCAATGATACTTCTACATATGCTGGAAGACACATTGGAATATTGAGACAGACAAAGAACTTGGCAAGTTCTGTCACATCTTCTTTGTCTAAGGCTCCAGTGACAATGACAGGCAAGGAGAATGGAAGGGAGGATGTGGTAAGGAAAAATGTCATATCTGCTATGTATTTTCTAAAAGACCTATGATGGGGCTGGGTTCTGTAAACAATGTAAATAATTAATCCTCAAAATCTTTAAATCATCGTTGCCAATTTAATTTGCAGTTTACACCTTCACTAGCATAGTTTATATTTAGGTTTACTGGAGTGTTGCCAGGGTTTTCATAGTCTAAAGCATATTTTTTTAAGCTTTAATGATCTCAAACACTAATCAAGCTCATATTCCCTCTTCTTTCCCTGTTAAGCTGCATGTAGGTTGATTCAGTGTTATAACTGCAAACTTTTATATCAGACCTTGTGAGCCACTTTCCAAACCCAAGACAGAGCACAGGCTCTTCATTTCTGGGTCCCCTTTGTCAGAGACCCAATTTATTTTACCCTTCCTTTCTTCAAAGAAGTGAAAAGAACTAGTAAATGGAGGAACACAAGACTTCTGCATGCTGGTTACAGTAGCTGGCTTGCAGAGACATCAATAAACTACTCCATTAAAAAGAGTGAGATAATTCTCCCTAGTGTGAAAGAAGAGGTAAGAAGAACAAGATTATGTCCAGAATTTAGTCATCCATGTGTTCATGGGATACAGCTACAGCTATACAGTGTTTATTCTGGAAGCTTACAAACCAACATAAAGGGAATTAACACAGAGAGTACTGCTGTAATTTCCTTTTGTTCCTTCTGTGCTTTTATAGACCTCGATGCTGAATTTCTTTGTGCCACTAAAATGTTCTTCACTACAATTTTGCTACAATTGGCAGCTGTCTGCATTATGGTGCAGCATCATACCCCAAGAAAAGGTATATATGCTTGTATTGGGTTAGCTAGGATAAGGTTAATTTTCAAAAAAAGCTGTGAGGGGCACAGCCAGGATAGCCAAACTGAACTATCAGTATATAATGAACTGAACTCAGTATATAATGGGGAGCTGTCCATGGAAGGGCACACAGCAGCAGGCCTTACAGGTGGTGAGCAGTTGCTTTGCACATCACTCACTTTATATTATTTCATTAGTATTATTGTTATTAGTGCTATTTCTTGTCTCTTTGTGTTGTTCTATGAAACTGTCCTTATCTTAACCTATGAGGTTTTATCCTTTTCTCCTAATTCCACCTCAGGGAAGGGGAGGAGTAAGCGAGTGGCCACATTGTGTCCACAACTGGCTTTGCTGCTGTCTGGGACAAAACCATAAAAATTCTGCAGCTTGTGGCATATTTTCATTAGCCTTTGTATGTCAGAAATATTTCAGAGAACTAAAAATTTCAAGGGCCAGTTCAACCATGGAGGATTTTTGCTTACAAAATGCCAAGAATATAATATATGTACCCAAGACAAGCATATATACCTTTTTTTGGGTTATGATGCTGCACCATAATGCAGACAGCTGCCAATTGTAGCAAAATTGTAGTGAAGAACATTTTAGTAGCATAAAGAGCAAAATATTGTCATCAGAACAGTGTGCAGATTATGTTGTTAAATGATAAAAACAAAAGCAAAAGAACTTTTTAGTCTTAAGGCTCATCCTTAGAGTTGTCTACAGTCAAAACAACAGAAGATTAAACAGGGTTAAGAAATATTCTCCATTTAGGATAACCTGTAGAAAATAAATCTCTTGATTTTTGCTTTTTTACATTTGGGGAATGAGAGTCAAGAATAGATTTTTAAGTCCTGTTAAAATCATTCAAGTCAGGTTTAGGTCCTTTCAGCACATATTCCTGTGGTAATTTTTTTTCACAAAGAACAGTGTTATCCGCTATGATCCAAGCTAAACCAAAACTCCCCATGTTGCAATACTGTAGCCAACCTTAGCTTTCTTTGTTGTTCGAGATCAACCCTTTAGTTCATACCTGAAAATTCCTCAGGAAACATTGATTCAGAAGACCACGTAATCAGCAGCTGAAATTCCTCAAAGAAGAGGTTCCATTATAACTGTTCCCACCTTGCTGAGCTGAATTAAAATATAAGGCTACATATGTAATATTTAGGCGTGAGTCAGACTCTAAAAATACCAGATGCAGTTCAGTGCTTTGATTGCCCTGCCGCTAAAATGGGCAGAGTTTGAGAGAGTAAGTATGAACAACCAAGCCAGTTCTATTCACTGTGAGCCTTTAATCATGTAGTAACTCCTCCTGAAGGAAATCCCTTGATGGCATGTTTTCTCACTTATTTCCTTCCCCAGACGATATTTACACAGAATTGAGCTAACATCATAAAGACAAAGACAGATTATTAGACAATGATTTTTCTTTTCACTCTCATTTTCTAACTCCTTCCCTGCATAGCAGCTACAGAAATCTCTGTTCACAGTACCAAATAAATATTCTGTGAACGTAATGTTCTTCACAGTAGAGGAAACATAAGCAGCCCAGGCTAAAGAGGAAAAGCTACAAATGACACAATGCAGCTTGCAAACAGATATCAATATAGACAGGACAGTACACCATACAGAATCATATTTGGATCATTAATTATACTGTGTTTAAAGGAATAAAAAAGGAAAATAAAGAGAGATGGGGAGAGAAGGAATAAAAAAGGAAAAAAAAAAAAAAAAAAAGAAAACAGAAAAGAAAAAGAAAAAGGAAAAAAACCCAGAGGTGTAGAGAGATTTAAGGCTGATCAATCTTCTTAACATATTATTTCTATAGTCCATGTGTATAATTTATTAACCTCTGGCTTTCCCTTTATTTCCATTCTACAGTGAAGCTCCTGTACATTCCCTGTCTAGAGAAGTAGTAAGAAACCTCATGAAGATCCAAATGCACCTTCAGGTCCTTCCATGACAAGCTCACAGTTGGGCAGAGGCTCTGGATGCTTCTATAGTGATGTCCCATGCCCTGGTAGCCACAACAGACACCTTTGTCTCATTCCCCAAAAAGACTATCTGCAGACTGTCTCTAATCTGTGATCTGTCTTGGTCTCTGTGAAAAAGAGGCAACAGGGCTCTCTTTTCCACTCCAGAATACATATAGCAAGGATGAAAAAGAGCTAATATCCTTTTGGGAGATGGAGATGCTCAGCAACAGTTTGAATAAAAAAGGAGCATGCTCATGAATCTTGATTACAGACAAACTGTGTTCAGTACAAAGCTTGATTTATGTAACAGGAGCTTTGAGGCCATAAGGGATTAAATCAGACTTCAGTGTAAACTGAATCAACATCAGGATTTGTAATGGAAACTACATGGTTGCTCATAATGTCAGGCAAATTTGAGTGGAGTGAACACAACTTTGGTCAGGGTCCTACACATCTACTGTGCAAGTAGAATTGATCTGGCTGATTATGTGCTTCCTGGAGATTTCTTTATGTCACCAAACAGAGCCACTTATTACTAGAATTTAAATTTGATTATTTTGGTTTCGTTTTTTCTGTGCACAAAAAAAACCCTAAATACAGAGTAAAACTTCCACTGTCTCTTAAGGACAATTGAAAAATAATTTTCACTTTATGTTTTTGTTGCAGCAGATGTCACTATTTTGTCTCTTTTTAACAGAAATGAGACACGGGTTTTTCTTTTTGTCAGGAAAATGTAATATTACTATGCATTAATTGAGGTATAGCTTGAGAAAAACTAAGGTTATCCTTATTAAAATACAGAAGTGTTCTTCAGTCTAGAAGAGTAATAGCAGGTAAAACAGTATGCACTTGAAAGAAGCACCTGATCTGTAGTGAAGAAAATAAGTGTTCCTACATTTCTGTCCCAGAGAGTCTGGATAGCAAAACTTGAAAATACTGAAGAAGAATGGATATGCAATAAAAGTGAGCTTTCCACAGTTCATACTTCTCTCTTACAGTGATAAAGGAAGAAGAATAAATAGCAAGGGAAAGGACAGCTAAAATGTCAACAATGAAAAATAAAACATGATCTGAAAAGCAATTTAACAACACACCTTTTTTTGGCACTGTAGAGACTTGCTTTTTTATTTCCCCTGGAATGTTTAGTATTAGTACTTGTGTACATCCATGTTCCACTACATAAAATAGGAATTAAATTGCTAATAGCTGATGATTGCTTTGGAAAATAGCATCATTTTTAAGATGGCCCAGAAAAGGAAAATTCTGATTCAAAGCCATTCCGAAGTGATGATGCTTTCAGTGTCTTTTTCTGTCCCAAAACTAAGCATATGTGGGAGCAGTCTCTTCACTCCTTTTGCCACACTCTGTCTGCAAACAAGTCAGAGAGACAACTGAGTCCTCGTGCTGAATGGAGCTGAAAAGTAAAACTTCACTGACTTGAGCACCTGTCACCTAGTTGAGACAGAGAAAGCATGCAGAGCAAATCTGTGTGATCATTAGCAGAGGTGCTGGGGGGGGCATTTGCTGTAGGACCTCCCTTCCCAAAACACCTGTGAATATGAGGGCTGGCTGGCATCCAACTTGAACCCCAGACTGTGATGCCAGGGTCAGGCCTTGTGTTACTAAACTTGTGCTAGAATTGACACAACCCATCACCATTTTCCAGCTGCCCTCAAGTACAAAATGTATTTCTGTCTCAGCTTGAGAGAAAAAGGATTTTTATATAAGGGGAGACTAGATTGTTACATCAGGTAGTTGTGATAATACATAGCTCACTTTAGGCTTCTTATAAGCTGGAATCTCATCTTCCCTCCCTCCTTTTCATTCTCAGTTTTGTTTAGGAGCAAAGATCCTTCTTGTCATATGGCCACAAAAAACAAACCCCAAACCACCACCAACAACAAAAAATGTATGATGTCCCAAAGGTCATTAAAAGACCAGAAAACTGGAAAAGAACAGAATCTTTCCTTTCGGCAGGAACATGGATATATGATTCATTCAAATGAATAGGTAACCACAGTCCAATCATATTAAGGATTTAGTAGACTGCAGACACATATCTATCTAAGTTTAGGAAACACACTTTTCATTGTGTCATAACTTTAAATTGGAGAGCAACGATCTTTGAGGTCATTATGAGGATGTAAATATTAATTCCTGTTAGGAAATCAAACACTATAATGAAGTGCCCCACTGGAAAGATATACTAAGTAAAACAATTACAGGGAAAGTTAAACCAAAAATTTTGTTTACAAGCATTGAGGAATACAAAGAAAATACCTACATGTCCAACAGATAGAGATGTAAATATATGACTAGATTTAGTCCACAGGAAGCTTTAACGGTCTCCAGGATGAAAAAAAGGACATTGCTTACATCACTGAAAACTTAAAAAAAAAAAAAATCCATACTTTTCAGTAATTAATTCAGATTTATAGCAAACATTATCCATTATTTAGTTATATGAAAGTCTTTAAAGAAACTGACACACTATAAGAAATTTGAGCTAGCACCCAAAAATGGAGTCAAATGTAATTATGAATCATTTAGATTATTGGAAAGAAAATGTTAGAGAATTAAATGATTAAATCGCTTATCAGCCACTTGCTGGTTATCTGACAGGTTTAAAGACAGACTGATATAAGTTTAGAAATAGTATTAAAGACTTCTAATAAGCTAAAAAAAAACTTTCACTCAAGAATAGGCAAACTTATGTATCTTTTTATACACTGAATTTTAATGAAAGCTTTAACACTTACTTTTCTATGGATCAATAAATATTTACATTTTCATGCCTATTTATAAATTTTTGACCCATCTCTCAACATGTTTTAAAATAAATAACTTAAGCTAAATTTGTTTATCCTGTTTATCTTCACAAAGCCATTTGTCACTTTAAAAAGAAACAGCAAATCAATTTGTCACTTTAAAAAGAAACAGCAAATCATAAAATTTATTTGCCTAAGAGGCCAAGAAAGTAGACTTCATGTAGAAATATGTGTGTTAATGCATATGTTTCATGAACCCCCCCCCCCACCATATCATATATGAGTAAACCTTGAGGAACACAGGCAAGTGTGGACAAATACATATCAATTCCTGTAATTTACCAGTCCAGTTTTTCTGAAAAAATTCCCATCAATTTCATTTATGCTGGGCCAGGTGTTAGATACATGGCATGATTAAAGCATATACATCTTCATAATAATGTTGAAAAATGGCCAACCAGGGACAAGATCCATTTTAAAAATTAATCTGTGCCACTAATGGGGTGTTGAAATCACTGGGCTCAGGATCGATTATCTAGTTCTCATAACCTTTCCCTAACAAGTGAGATACATAAACCTGGTTAAAATCAAGGTCTGTAGAATTTTTGACATTCAAATGAAGATCACATTGTTCAATTTTTAGAGAAAAAATGTCAATATTAATTATAATGCATTAAGAGCCCAGAATCATAATAATCAGATTGAAAACTGGGTCATTCAATTTTATCCTAGAACCAGACTCCTTGTAGTTCATCTAATATATATTCATCCATGGATAACCTGTGACAAAGACCAGACGTCATTGCATCTTCCATTTAAAATATAATGGCATGTTGTAGTGTTTTTTCTGAGCAACAGTTTAAGAATAGCTAATTGATGTATTATATTATTTGTGGTTTTTTACAACTTCCAAAGAAATCCTGGTAGGTCTGTAGGCCAGGTGTGTAGATAAACTGAAGTTCCAGCATCTTTGTAGTCATAGCACATTAATTTTGTTCTGTAGATATCAAAAGACATAACAGACATACTGCTGATGTGGAGCATGATCAAACTTGCATCTTGTCAAAACAACATTAGGTGTACAGGTTTTTGATATTAAAGAAGGCCCAAACACTTTAAGAAGAGTTGAGCAACTGGCATCCTGGAAGTGATTCCTTAACTCGAGTTTGTGTGATTTCATTACATAAACTTCTTAGATCAGAGTATCTTGGAGACAAGATAGATACTATTTGGAGAAAATGCTTACCTTTTTTTCGTATTGATATTATGCAATGTTTGCATTTTTGTTAACATTACATTTCTGCAGATGTCCTGCATAAATATAAAATCTAAAACCAAAAGGAAAAAAAAAATAAAAAAGAAAACCAGTTACCAAGACAAAAACAAAAAGGTAGAAAAAAGGCGATGAAACTACAAGAAAAATTAAGTACTTGTTATCACAAAACTCAATCTGCTAATAGCAGGTATCCCAGGTTCACAAGTGGAATATGAATTGGTTCACTGTATTGGAGAAACTAAAATGAACACATTGCTTCATAAGTAATTTCTGGAATACAATGTTAGACTAGGGACTCCTATAAGATGAAAAGGAGGAAAAATAAAAGTCTAACACTCTGAATATAATACTCATCACTAAAACAGAAAGTTTTGAGTTGAAACATGGGCAACTGATAATTTCAATAGCCTGTCTTTAATTGGGTTATTTTGATTCTAAGGGCCATATATTTTCTCCCTCAGTCTCAATTCTGGCCAAAGATCATCTGTCTGGTAGAACACTGTACTGATCTTAAAATATATAGAGATTAGCAAGAGTCCAGACCAAGTAGCTAGTAGTAGACTTGAGATACTTTGGAACTAATAATTGACAGAAATTAATTAAAAAAAATAATTAAAAAGCCTGATAAGATTTATCAAACAAAACTACAAATATAGCTGCACTTCAACCATGCTTCTTGAACACTTCTGAATCTAGGACTGATTCACATAAAGGCAGCTATTTCAACTTCTTTTGGTAATTTGAAACCTACACATGTGCTTCTGCAGTTACTAAGTTCATATGAGTCTGTGATTTAAAATCCTACTGAGAACTTTCTGGTCTAGAAAAAGCTGCTGAACCTCATGAACCTTAAACACAAATAGCTTTTGATTTTTATTTTTTTTTCCTCCCACATCAGGCAACTTTGCTTCAAAACTTCCAGAGAGAAAGATGAAAACATGCTTGTTAATAAGGTATGATGAAAATGGATATCCATTTTGAAGCAACTAAACAGTCTGAAATGTTTCAAAACAGAACTGTGCACTAGCTGCTTTCAGTTACCATGCTGCTCACTCTAAGGCATGTTGTCCACCATGTTTGTAGAGATGAAATTTTCTTCATCTTTTTACATCTAATCAGAGGATTCCCTAATGTTTGAAGTCCAGCTGGACAGGTATTAAAATGTGGTTCTCTTGGTAATGTTCAGAAATGACTCAGCAGCAAAATATCTGTTAGAAAAATATTAATTTTTTTTGTTATTTTCTAAGCAGAGACTAGGATTTTTTTTTTATTATTATTATTATTTTTATTATTGAATAAGAGTTCCAAGAAGAAAAAAAGATTTTGTAAATGAAGATGAAAGGATATTTATGGCCCGATGGAAAGTTCCTAATTTGTCTTTCATCTTGTAAGATATACCTTCAAAAGCTGAGGGAGCTGACTGATGTCATTGTGAAGTCACTCTTGAAAATCTTTGAAAGTTCATAGTGGATGGCAGAGATGCCTGAAAACTGGAAGAAAGCAAATGTCATTCCTACCTTCATGAAGGGTAATAAGCACAATGTGAAGAACTATAGGCTTGTGAGCCTCATCTCCACCCTTGGGAAGGTGATGGAGCAAAACCTCCTGGAAATCATTTCCAAACATATTAAGGACAAGAAGGTAACTGAACATAGTCAGCATGGATTTACAAAGGGGAAATCATGTGTAACCAGCCTGATCCTGTGATAGCCTTCTATAATGAGAAGACAGGCTTCATGGATGAGAGAAGAATATTGTATGTTGTTTATTTTTACTTTAGAAAGGTTCTCAGCATTATCTCCCAACAATCTCATAGACAAACTGACAAAGTATGGACTAGGACAGTTAACAATAAGGTAGATTGAAACCTGGCTCAACTGTCACTGTCATGGATTTATAATCAGTGGCAGAAAGTCAAGCCACCGGCCAGTAACTAGTGATGTATCCAAAGGGTCAACACTGTCTCTCCCACTGTTAAATGTCTTCATTAATGACCTGTATGATTGCATAGAGTGTATTCACAGCAAGTATGTACATTACACAAATGAGAAGTGGTTGATAAAGTAGATGTTTGTGCTGCCATTCAGAGGGACCTCAACAGGCAAAAGAGATGCACCAACAGGAACTTCATGAAGTTGAACACAGGAAAATGACAAGTCCTGCACTTTGGGAAGAATAATTCAATGCACTAGCCTGGGCTGCAGGCCGGCTAACCAGAAAGCAGCTTTTCAGGGAAAGACCTAGGGGTCTTGGTGGACAACAAACAAAACATAAGGCAGCAATGTATACTTGCAGCTAAGAAGAGCAAAAGAATCTTCAGTTTCATTAGGAAGAACTTTTCCAGCAGGTCAAGGAAGCTGATCCCTCCTTCTGGTGAGACACATCTAGAGTGCTGGGTCCAGTTCTGGACTCCCCAGTGCAGGAGACACAGGGACATAACAGAGTGAGCATGACCTCCAGTGAAGGGCCACAAAGACGATTAAGGGATTGAGCATCTGTCATATAGGGAGAGGCTGAGACACCTGGTATTCCTCAGCTTGGAGAAGAGAAGGCTCAGTGGAATCTGACTGGGGAGAAGATGGAACCAGACTCTCAGTGGTGTCCAGTGCCAAGACAAGAGGCTGTGAGCACAAACTAAAATGTCAGAAATTACCTTTAATTATGAGGAAAAAAACCCCATCTTATTACTCTAACTGAACACTGGGAAAAGAGAGGTTTTAGAGACTCCATTTTCATTTTGAAAATATTCAAGACCTGACTAGACAACATCATGGGCAGTCTTCTCTAGCTGATCCTGATTTGAACAAACAAGTTGAACTCATCAGTCTCCAGAAGACCCTTCCATCTTGAGAAGTCATTGGACTCAGCAATTCCAAATCACAATGATTTTGTGATTTTTTGAGTCTGTAATTTTATTAGAGATACCTCTATGATAAGCCCACAAGTAACTTACCACAAATGAGAATTTTTAACATAGACATTAAAGCATAGACTGGCTTAGCACAGGTACATAACAGAAATTCCTATTTATCTACCCGAGTCTAAATGAAACAGATAGCATGGTTAAAGCATAAAGAGAATAGTATGGTTACCATCATTGCATTAGGTTGTTTTCTACTTCATGGACTTAACAGCCAGCAGTCTACCTGTGAGAAACTGGCAAGAGACAACCTTTAGCATAAATCCATCATAAGGTTGGAACTTGTAGCTTCAAAATCAAATTGCTATGAATTTTGTCTATGGTGGCTGATGTAGCCCAAGGATCATTAATTAAATCTCAAGCTGTTACTAATCTTCAATGTTTTCATATAATTTTTTTGTGTAATTTTAATGAATGACTAATATCTTATTTCCACCAAGAATGACTCCTACAGGCATGGCAAAGAAGGAACTCCAAGATTTTTCCATTATTTTTAGCTCATGCTAGATTTCCTAAGTATTTGGAAAAACTATGCATACGTTGTATGAGAAGGAAAGGCATTCTCGTGGCTCTGAGAATTCCTGAAAGACTTATCTATGTATAGTTTCCTGTATACTTCAACATTCAGAAAAATAAAGTTCACCATTACAGTGGCTTTCCTTGAAGAAGAAAAGGGTAAAAGAGAAAGCTCACATATGTCTTCAAGGTCAGAAGCATCAATGGTGTCCTGTCATTTATCTACAGTTAGTACTTTTCTCAAATTCCCACAATTCTGTCATTCCAGCAGTCATAGAAAGCAGTGTTGTTGGATAGGAACACGAGGAAGTATTTATGTAGCTTTAATTAGAATTACCTTTAATAGAAAATTTCTAACTATGTCCATAAAATAATTAATAAAATAGGAAGAAGTTTTGACATAGAGAGGCTTGTTGATCTAAGTGGGCAGGTACAATGAAGGAAGGCAAGGTGACCTGTGTTCAACTTAAATTGCTTCAATCATATCTTTTCAAAGCTTAAATCAATTAAAGTTCTCTTTTGAAAAGCTCATCCTGCATATAACCCTTCTTTTTATATGTTAACCTCCTTTTTCCATTTTTAGTGTAGCTGATTTCATACTAAAAGCTTTATAGAAACTATGTGAACATGATGTACTATATGTCTATACAATGTATCAACACTTCTGATAAAATGAATCAGTGTGATAGCTATTTTGGGTTGGTTTTATTATGTTTATTTTTTTTATTAATCTATTGCTGTAGTGATTAGGATTTCAGGCAATGAGCTAAACCAATATATTACTAGACTAGCAGTCAATCAGATCACTATCACTTCAAACATAATTTAAGAAGATCTACGTTTTTTATTATTTATATAGCTCCATAGTTCATGGTGCTACATAGAACAAATCAAAGACAGATTCCCTGCCCCCTAAGAGCTTACAGTCTAGGCAAGTACAAGAACAACAGGAGAATATAACACAAGCAGGGGACAGAGAGGGGTAGTAAATGGAAAGAAAGACAATAGGTTACAGTCACATGAAAAGCTAGTGTGTTTATCTTGGAGGATACAAACTGGGGAGATGAGGTACTCGAGTAACTTTTTTCAAAATTAGAACTGCATTTTATAGGAAAGACAGAAGAAAAGTACTTTGAAAATAAATTTGAAAGTGTCAGAGGTTCTTGTAGGAAGGCAGACAGGCAAGACTGGAAGGGAACAGGATGCTAACATATTTGAGGTTGGAAAGCAATGATCTTGGATGTCAGATGAGTCCACCTTAGTGACCCTTTCTTTTCCTATATATCTTTGAAAATATGACAAAAAGTGCAATTGCTTCTGTACACCTAAATGCAACCTGATATCTTATTTTGCCTTGAATCAATATCTGTTTGGGGATGTATTAGACAAAATTGTAATTCCTCTGAAGTAGGAGTTTTGACAATGATATCAGAGTTTTCAGTATTTCAATCATATTTAGTGAGACTAAATGTTTCTAGAGACTAAGCAAAGTCATGTCTAAAGTACTTTAAATATTTTTTTATACCTTTCATAAAATAATAGTGCAAAAAAATATTTTATAGTATTGTCTTTATCTAATTTCTATGCTGTTATCTCTGCTCATGACACCTTTTCCCTGAAAATCTTGTGATTTTTGTAGAATATCAGGGCATTTCTCCATTGAGGCTTTGGATTTTGGTGGTGGTTTTTCTTCTTAAATTATGTCTTTTCCATTCTGAAATATTAACTAGTTAGTGTAGTAGGGATAACCAGTGTTTTTTTGTTTTTTTCAAAAGACTCTGAATGAAACCAGGAAGGATCAATGCACAGAGCCTCAAGTAATATCAAAATGAAAGAGAAGTTTCCTTCCAACCTATACTGAATTCTTTAACCAAAAACTGAGATAGATACAAATTTCAGAAAGTTATATCTCATAGAAAACCTGCCACATACTCCATAGACATGTTTGCATTTTTATTTATGTAATAAGAGAAAACTATGTAAAGGCCTGCTGATGTCTATAATTGTCCAGATCCTCATTTACTGTAAAGCACCATATATCTCTCAATTTCATGCAACTATTTGGCTCAGAATTTTCACTACCAGTGCTTCACAAATGACACTTATAAAATAAGCTAAATTTTGCGGGGTTCTGTTATTTATTCTGTAACATCCACAGAGTTACCTATTGCTATATAACCATACTGAAGCAATCAGAAGATCTAAATTGTGTGTCTTGAGAATCCTGAAAGATTATAGACAAATATCTTCCTTGAAACAGATACAAAGAAACAAAGAAAAAAACCTGTTCATTTTTTACCTCCAATTGTCATCCACCAGGTAGCACCATATAACTGAGTTGTAATTGCTTTAAAAGTCTTCTCTAGAGTAACATTCAAGGTCAGAGAAGCAGCCATTGTCTTATCCTGGGAAATCAACTGATGAATTGAACTATTATATGAAATCACATAAAGCAGTTATGAACAGATTCTGAACATTCATGGGCCAGATACTCACTTGAATTTAGCTGGTGTAGTTCCATTGATTTTAATGACAGTATAAAAAATCATGAGAATTTGTTAATTTCGGACTAGCCATTTAGAAATCTTTCAAAATGAGGAAGTTTTCTTCAGAATTGAGGGTTTCTTTCACAACAGTGAAGGGAAAATGAATCATTGAACTTTTTGGAGTACAAAACTAACATTATCATTATCTGCTATTTTGGAGGTCAACCCTTTGTTAGTAATTTTTTCCTTAAACATCTTAATTTTCTGTGAAAAATACAGAAATAGTTACTAATGCAGAACAAAGTAACACATGAATATGTGTATGATTTTTTAAAAAAGTCATTATCCTACTATGAGTCTGTGGAGCCATGCGTTTCTAGTCTTGATATTAAATACAAACCTCCAGTTCTTTGCATATTTCCCTTAATAATGGAAGGCTGAAATTCTCACTGAAGTCTTAATTAAGCCACACTACTTCTTTGCAAGTATTTTTGTTCCTTCAGGGACTTGAACTCAATAAAGTATTTGGGACATATTCGCATTCACACTTACTTTGGCTCACATAAAGCTTAATGAGAATTAGTCATGTACATCAAGGTGAGAATGGAATCCTGATTATTTCAACACCCTTAATGCAGAAAAGGAAAGTTTGTTTAAATATAATACATCGGTTTATTACATGATTTTACAAATTTTATTGTAAATCATCAATCAAATGCAATAGCCAATTTTTTTTTTCCATTCCAAACCATCACAATTAGGACTTTTCATTGTCTTGTATGACAGTTACTTTCTTACATTTTGTATTTTAAAAAATTAAGTTAACTTAAATATGTGTCATGTAAGTATACTCATTTTCAGAATCTTTGCTGAAGGTGTTTTTATCTTTTTTATACTTCAGACAAAGATAACCTGTTCTTTGTTATCACGTAAATGGGGATGAAGATCTCACAAATATAAGAGAATTTGCTTTCTCAGCCCCTGTTCACAATGGAAATGGCCAGCTCGGTCTCTATGAAGATTTATGAGAACCGGGTAGTAGACACAAACCTCCCTCTTCCCCCAGGTTTCACTATATAATTGCTATAATTTGATTGTTATACCACTGTGCTAGAAAGATGGTGATAGGATTAAATTAAGCCCCAATACATAAATGTTCCTATTACTCACTAATAACTTATTATATATGGTAATTTTAGAGGGTTTTTTTTTTTAAATTAGCCAAATTATTTTCCATATAAAAACCATCTTCATACTCTATTTCATTTGACATAACATTCCTACATAGGCCATCCTATACATTTTTTGTTGAGATACATACACATTTACATTAAATGGAGATGCAAGATTCAGCATCTCTAGGGCAGTATTTCAAAATGTTATGTCCGGGAACTCACCACTGGCAGGACATATAAATTAGCTTTGAAGCAGCTAAGAGCCATATCCTGCAAAAACCTACCACAGTGTGCTGTACTGGCTTCTCCCAGAAATCCCTGCAAACTCTCTGTCCAGACCTTTAGTGGCAAGAATCTGCAGGATAGGGCACTAAGCTGAGGCTAAGTACCAGTACTGACACAAAGTACTGTACATGTGTTGCTCAAGTCACACAGCAAAAACAAAACAACTAAAACTGACGTAAATTTAATGTGCCTTTTTTTTTTTTTTTTTTTTAATTTTGTGCATTGGATTCAAACAGCAAACTGAGTGTATTTTAACTGTTATTACAATGTGGTCAAGAGGTCTGTGTCTTTTACCATTTACACACGATTGTTCATGACAGCATGTTATCATCCTAGTGGAAACCAGGGGTGTAGCATGGTAAGCAGTGGTGGTAGTGCACCTATTTTTTATATTATCTAACTTGAAAATATGTCTCTTCTAAGATTCCTTTTTCTTGATAAAAATAGTTTTCACCAAACGTTGGTGGTGCGCACGCACTACCATTCATGCTTGGCATCACACCCCTGAAACAAACACATGTTCTTATTTTGTTGATAAAAAGTATTACAAAAATTTCCATACAAAAACTATTTTCATAGAAATCTTGCATTTCCACAAATAAACCTGAACATTTTTTTTTTTTGAAAAAAAAAAAAACTGCTCAAGAATTTTGTTCATTTAGTACTGTGACTGTATTGAAAAATGCAGTCCTCCTTAAAGTTCTCCACATTCATTTCTTTTAGGTGACCCATCCCACTTCCAATATTAGCGAGAACTGCACAGGCTCCATCAAGTTCAATTAGTAGCAGGAACAAGTTTTTTAAAACCCATTCAGGCTAAAATGCAAGCCCTCTATGTGTGAAATACACTGCTTCCCACCCCCCTCCCTCTTTTCACAATTAAAGAAAAGAATTAATTGCTTATATCTAAAGGTTGTAAGGTACATTCCTTTGTACTAAGGAAACTTCCATTCGTCTAAAAATTGGGTCAAAATTATGGATTTTTGTTGGGTTTTTTTTTTTAGATCAAAGTTCCAGCCCAGGTAAATTTAAGTTGCAGATTTTTTTTTTATTATTATTATAATTATTTATTTACTTAGTTCAGTGACACAGACAGTCCAAAAAGCAGGTGAGCATCCTCATATTTATCTTTCTATTCATGGGATTCATGTTTCTTCACTTTAACATTTCTCCCATCCAGGAAGCTCATATCGCCTGTCCAGATGGCAGTTTCAGTCTAACAGCAGTTACCAACTCCTCTCTGCTTGAAAGTTCAGAAGAACATATGGTTTCTTGTTCCACTACAGTTCTGAGATACTACTTTTACTAGACTCCTTCCATGGTTAGTATCATCTTGGACATTTATTCTCCATCTCCTGGCAACCGTTGAACTTCAAAAGGAACCTGTAATTTCTCACTGAGACTGCATTTGAAACCAGCCACAAAAAACTCACATGGAACATTCATTCATTCAGAATGGTGGAAACCCATGATGAACAGTGTAACCACTCATAACTTGTTTGATCCATGATGCTTGTGATTCGAGTCTGGCCATTGCAACTGCTGAGATCACAGAGTTTCTAGTTCATAGACACAGCGGTATGAGGTAACTCATTTTATTTTGCACAGGTTGCATATTTCCACAGGAAACATTCTCGCAAGGTTGTTTGGAAAAAAGACGACAGTTTGTGCTTGGGGTATTTGGCTTCCCAGCTCTATGCCATGGTTTCTTTACCTGGCAACCTTCTGTCATTAAACGTGTGCATGTTGATAACTTCTTCTGTTTTCACAATAACAGGGGCCTGTGGCTTGTGTTTTAATCGACGCTGACACTTCAGAGACATTCTTAGCTCCTCTACCATGGCACTACAGAAGGACCTCTACAGAAGGAAATAAAGGAAGAAGAAAAAGAAAAAAAAATTCTGTAAGGAATGTCTAGCTGCAATATCTAGAAGTAGGTTCACTTTACTGGCACAGCCTTGCCAGTCTTATAAGTTTGATTTGTTTCAGCCTGGAGCTCATACAAGATTCACATATTTAAAATATGCATCACATAATAAATAAAGTGACTTACCAAGCTGTGATGACTCGGTGAAAAAATCACCTTGTCTCTACAATTATTTATCTGTCAGCTACTGACTATGGATGCACATGATCCATAAAAATATTTCAAACAGATGTTCTGTTAAGATAGGTTAGCCTTACAAGATAAGATCTCGATGTAACATGTATATTAGTTATTTGGTAAAATCATAGAATCATAGAATAGTTTTATCTGGAAGAGACCTTCAAGATCATCAAGTCCAACCTTATTCCTAGACATATCAAAACCACTAAACCATGTCCCTAAGCACAACATCTACCCATGTCTTCAACAGCTCCAGAGATGGTGACTCTACCACCTCCCTAGGCAGGCTATTCCAATGCCTGACAACCCTTTCTGTAAAGAAATTCTTCCTAATATTCAGCCTGAACATCCCCTGATTCAACTTCAGGCCATTTCCTCTTGTTCTATCACTCGTCACCAGGGAGAACAGACCAACTACCACCTTGCTAAAAGTTCCTTTCAGGTAGTTGTAGAGAGTAATAAAGTCTCCCCTCAGCCTTCTTTTCTCAAGGCTAAACAGCCCCAGATCCTTCAGCCTTTCCTCATAAGAGACATGCTCCCAACTGTTTACTAGTTTTGTAGCCCACCTCTGTACTTTCTCCAGCACCTCAACAATGTTCTTGTAGAAAGGGGTCAAAAACTGGACACAGTATTTGAGGTGTGGCCTCACCAAAGCCTAAATTAATGTAATCCATTACTGAAAACTAATATCTACTCCATTATTTTTAATATCTTGTGCATCTAAACACTTTTTCTGCTACTGAATATAATTTGTGGAGTATATATTTACAAAAATATTCAGTTTCATTGATCTTTATGAGGAGTATATTATCAGAAAATGTTTATTAATGTTTCCACCAAAAGCTTTATCCTCAAAGCCCTTTTTCCATTTTACAGTGAAGGAAATTTGAAGAGTAAAATAATGTCCCTTATTTCCTCAACCTGACTGAATTCTCAACTGCTAACAATGTGCTGAACACTTAGCCTCTCCTCAGTGTGAGAACTGGAGAATGAATGAAATACAAAAGTAAGAAAAAGAATGTTTAGTTTTGTAGGTCTGCAAATTAACCACTTTTATCATATACTTAAACTAAATGTTTTCCATCTAATGGAGAAACATATTAATAAAATGACACATCCCAGAGCCTGAGATGTTATGACAAGCCTCTGACAATTATTCTCACTCAAAGCAAATTTGAGGTATAATCTAGCCCTTTGCATTTTGCTTTCTTTGTACTAATCTCCAGTCAGGGGAGATTTAAATAAAAAAAAAAAAAAAAAAAAAAAAAGACATAGCACCTAGAGTTTCTGTAAATATCTCTTGTTCATTGATTTCATGTGATTAGTGGTAGGTCATCAGTCAGTATATCATTATCTAAGTTGTCTCTGAAATCAAGAACTCTTATTTGTTAACCATTACATCTCTATTATTCATACAAATCTGGAGTTTGGAGTTTAGACCCAGAAAATACTTAAGCACATCACCCTACCTAGTTCTTTAAGACCCCAAATTGAAACCATGTTTATCAAAATCTGAATTCAGCTTCTAACCTCCAGGGCTGAAGGCACTCTGAGTTACTGAACCACTCAGTTTTCCACATTAAGCCTTATATGTTTGTCATTGTCAATAGAAGAAATTCTGCTAACCACATTAGTTCTTGGCTTAGTCCTGGATCACATCAGAGTTCACACTCAGGCTCTCCATGTGTAAGGTCATCAATCCAGCAGGTGTGCCCTGAAAGGACCTAACAAATCAAGTTTCTCAAAAAGAGTGGCAACTCCTAAAGAGGGACACATGTCAGACATTACAGCTTTCTTCTGTGGTGCCATTCATCAGCTGGAGCATTAGAGGTGAATATCAGACACATTTGAGAGTGTCAGTTTAATAGTGTCTTCTGCTGGAGGAGATTTAAGCTTCAGTGTCTCAGCAAAGAGCTGTAACTTTCAGGCATTAGATCATTTCAAGGTAAAAATTGCAGTTTGTGCCTACTGATCCTGATTGACTTTTCACAGAAGCAGTTAACAAAGGTAGAGTGGGAGAGAAGGAGAACATGGGCTGTTAGAGTAGACAGTGGCAGAGGAAAGGTTTCAGTGGTAGCTCATTTTTCAGTGACAACTTCAACAGTTTTATGTAAAGCTCTGTTTAGTGCAGAAGAGCGTAAACATGAATTGTCTCCGTCATGGGTTAGAACTGATCCTGAATCCCCCAAATCCTGAATAAATGCCCTCTTGCCTAATCCTTTGCATGAGTAAGGGAATAGGCAGTTAGGAAGGAAAGAGTGATACATCTGTGATACATTTCCTTTCAATATTTTTTTGAAATAAAGGACTGACAGTTACTCAACTTATGATAGAATGGGTTTAGCCACCTACAACTATGAAACTTTAAGTCGTGAATCCAAAGGAGGGGAAGGTATATCTCTCTGGTGCAGAGTCAAGAATAAGTCCTTCAAAGGCCAAAGTTCAAGACAAAATATATCATTTCTGGCTGGCATTTATGTCTGGAGTGACTTCTGCAATGGACTCATTAGCAATGCCTTATAAAAATGTTCTGATGAACTGGATCGACATCCAAGACAGAGTTTATGGCTTTCATGGTGTCAGTGAGGTAGATAAAATTTCTAATTGGATGTCTGAGCTGTAATATGTCAGATCAGACATGCATGAGGTATATTTGCTTAGCGTTGCATAGAATACAGAAACTACTGCTATCGTATCTAAATGTATGTCTTTTCTTTTTTTCTTTTCTTTTCCTTTTTTTTTTTTTTTGTTATAAAGTGCTGTTGCGTAACATTAGAACTGTAGTTATGGTTATGAGTCTGAAATTAACCCTGAAATCTTTCAAAAGGGCAAGATTTAATTTAGTATTCCCTAATAGTTTACGGGCTAAATTGCTAAGGCTTGCAGATCTTGGCCTTTTCGCTATGTGAGGAACCTAACACATAACTCAGGAATTTCACGGGGCGTCCATTAAGAAGGAAATGCTGCAACTCTCAGCTTTACACCACCTCCAGTTATTATATAGCTCTTACCTCTGTAACTGAAGACTTAGCTGAAATGTTCTGAGAAACAAAATAATCTAAATTTAAAAACAGTGCTTTAGTACTTAACAATTTCAAAACTGTGTCCCTTGTCTTTTTTTGACAGTTCCAGGTGAATCCTTTTCAAGATGCATCAATCCACTAAAATATTTTGCAAAGATCTGCAGACACTTACTGAAGAGTATAAATTTTTAGGTAATATTAGTAGGAAAGGGCTTACAATCAATAGCCAAGAGGTAAGGAAACACAAGCACTTGATACCAACATTGTGAAATATCCTGAAAATGAGGTCTCAAGAAACTTGCACACACATTATATTTGAAAATTTTCGTGGATCTGAAAACTCATTAAATGAGAAAAGTTGGCAAGACTGACAGTCTAAAAAGGGCACTTAACACAATTTTTAGATAGTTATTTTATTCAGAAAATTCTTCCATTCTGTTTTTTAAATTATTTTGTGTAAATTAAGTTCAATGGAACTTATCTAAAGATATTATATTAAAAATATGATTTAATTATTTCATTTACTAAGTTTTTTATGTGCTATGTATTTTTAAATATCAAATGTCTGAAAACAGTAAACAATATTAGCTCCCAGAAAGTACCATTGCTTTGGTAACTGAGCACAGAATAAGAGAAATATAACCTCTCTTTTCTTTTTTTTTTCCCAAGTTTCACTCACTGAAATAGTCATGCATTTTAAAAAAGGTTATTTCAAGGCTATGTAAAAGTTCATGACCCAGATCCTAATTATTCTTTGGGTTCTATCTGAGAAATATAAGGAGGAGTTTTCCAACATATTGCAAAATTATGTTCAAAAAGTGTTTATGAAGGATTATTTATGTTTGAACTTTTTTTAATAGAAATTATTTTCTTGTCTCATTTCAACTCCAATGTGTGTACAGTCTCCATTTTCTGCACAGTTCTTTGTATTCCTTCACTTTTATGATGTAACTTTTGGGATAGTAAGATATGAAAAAAACCAGCAGTTCTAGAATGCTTTTTTTTTGTGACAGATAAATGACATTTTAAGATATGATTTAAGAAAATATAATTCAATATCTTGATCCTGAATTCTTTTGACCATACAGATTGTTGGGGAAACAGAGTGAAATGTTTACAGATGTGATAGGTTATATTTCAAAACTTGTCCATCATGAAATTTAATACTTTTAGTATGTATTAGAAGAGTCTGTTTAATTCTAAGGAAAAAAAAAAAAAGCAAACAAGAAAATAATTAAAGTAAAAGAAAAATAAGACAACAAACACCTTTTGCCCCTGACTTACCTTCCATACTGCAGGAGTATTATGAGAAGATCAGTTATTACTGATTTTTCACCAACCCTTTCAAAATTGTTTGTTGTGTTCTTAAATGTTACCAGAAAGTAAAAGCTGCCTTCAAGTCATATTAGATATAATAAAATAGCATATCTGAAGGAAGGCATAGGGTTCTCTAAACAATAGTGCAGTTGAGGGCAACTCTTGTTGCAGCAAATCACTATAAAAATTAGGGAAAAAAAAAGCTGCAATTCTAAGTGGGGAGGCCAAGTATCGAAGAGAAAAATATAATCCTTTTAATATTTTTTAATAAAATATATATCCTTTTAATGCAAAGGAATTTTGTAAAAGCTTGTCTCCTTAAGAAAAGTATTAACTGATACTTCTTTCATTCTTTGCCACAGCTGACAGCTCAAAAGTCATGTGGAATCAAGAAAATAATTTTGCAAAATCTTACTACTGTTTACAATGTATTTAGACAGCTTGTGTATGGTTCTACTGCTTGAGGAATAAAAAAAATGCATCTTTGTATGTATGTATTGATATGAAAGGTAGAAAATATTTAAACTGTTTTCATTATATTTCTTCATAGGAATTTACAAAGGTAATTAGAAATTACATTGGCATTTGTTGTACACAGAATTATGAGACTATCACCACAGATTTTTCTTTTAATATCCTGTTGTGGTTTAAGGATTAACAGATTGAGTGGGATGGACAGGTGGTAACCTAGGACCCTGAGAGGTCAGACTGTTATTCCTTCCGTTCCCTGACACACTCTGTAAAACAAGGAGACAAGAAGTTCTAGGGGCTACTCCTCCCCTGGCTCTGCTGCATTTTAGCAAGGCTGGGCATGACTGGACTTGTGCTTCACAATCTGTTGCCGTCTGAGATCGAGTTTTGTATACAGTTGTATAACCTTCCTTTTTCTGCTTGTCTCCTGCTATTCATTCAATTTTTTAATAGTCTTAACTTCCAGTCATGGGTGAGGCATTTTACTTTTTCCTTATTCCCTTTTTTATCCTCCCCTGTGAGGGAGGAGGGAAGGGGACTGACTAATAGAAATCCTGCTATGTGTGTTACATGGGCTTGCCCTGAGCTTTAAATGGAGGCACATTCTGAAAAGAGCAACAGGAAGACTAGTCTGGCATGCCTACACCAACTCTTAGCATTCTGATTTAAGTGAATAATACTCAATATGTTTTTAACATAAAAAACTCCAATCATTTCCTGGTTTATGTTGGTTTTGTAATTGTTTCCCCATTTGACACAGCTGACTGTCAATATTCAATTAAAAAGCTATAAGATTTACTCAGAAGTTAATTTCCTCCAGTCTTGAGTGACAGCTATTACTTGAAGCTTTGTTCAATTTTCTTAAAACAGTAACAGAAGTAATCCTGCATGGTCTTGTTATGTTATGGGTCAGTGTCCTAGTATCTAGTAGTATATATCAATTGAATTGGTTTTTGTCTTCTTGAAGTTAGCTGAGAATGAAAGCACAGTCCTACCCTGACCCTCCTTCCCAATCAGTTTCTGCTTCCATATGCCACCCCTCCAGGGATTTTGAACATGTATACAGAAAATCTGTCAATCTTAAACCCCCTAGACAGAAACACAAATCCTAGGAAAATGTTGACTTAGGATCACAAAGGGATGAACAATCAATGGAATGAAAATACCTCAGCAAAAAATAAATTATAATTAATTGTAGTTGAAGCATTACCATTTCAAAAGAAGTTAAAGTGTACTTGCAGTGATCAAGTTTTTAGGTTGCTTAGTTATATACCTAGTCTTAGACCTGACTGTTGATTGAAGCTTCTACATATATATGTGCATAAATATATTTCTATATATACATAATACAGTTACATTAAAAATATTTTGCCACAGACTTTTTGGATATACATTTTCAATCCATAGCAAGTATAATGCACAAGTGCACTGCAAACTAAGTTCACATCAATTAGCTGAACATATAACTAATATATTCTCAATTTCAGATTTAGCAATTATTACTCTTTTTTTGGTAGAATTCAAATGAGCAGATGTTTTAGGAAGTTATATACAAGCCAAAATGTATGGGAGATTTCATGACCTACTCAAACAAGGACAATAATATCAAGCAAAATAAAAATTCCAATACAATAAATTAAGTTTTACTTCCACCGTAGTATCTACCTAGTCAAGACCAATAGAGTTGTTCCAGACAGCTTACTGAAGAGTGAGGTGTTTCACCCTGTGACTGAATTGAATGCTCATTGTTGCAAGGAATTTTCTATCTATTGTATGGAGAGGGTCAACAATCTTCCTTGGGCTGAAGTGCTCACTGAGTTTTAGAATTATGTGATGAATTTAGGTGGCATAAAGGACCTAATTTCAGGCCACTTCTAGAACATATTGTTAGTGTCTCTCAATGGGACAGTAAGATTCCAACTTGCCTTAAATAAATTATCAGTTGGTGTCCAAAAAAATCAGTTCAGCCACTCTCGAATTCTAAGATGACAAAGACTTCTGGTAAAGCACCTCTGAGCCAAATTAAAGTCTTCTGAAACGATTAACCTGGTTTCTAGTCTGAGTGCGTCCTGTTAGCTACACTGTTCCTGTGCTGATAAGGAACTCCTATCAGTGCAGAAAACTTTTTCAAAGGTAGCTTTCTTTATCTCTGCCAGCAGCCTTTCTGGGTATTGCACTGACCATGATGTATTTCTGACTCACCTGTGGACCTAGGCTGGGGCAGATGGGATTGCACTTGTGTGGTTCCACTCTTTCCTCTCAGAGAAATCCCAGAGGATGGCATATGGCAATTGCTCATCAGCCCCGAGGGCTCCCTCTCATGCAGGATTCCACAAGGTTTCATCCTGTCATCTCTCCTTTCAACATGTATATGAGGCCACTGAGGAGATAATGAAATAATTTGGGCTGTGGTGTCATCAGCATGCAGATGATACACAGTCCTACTCTCCTGTCAGACCAGGATGGTGCAGTCATTTTGTGCTTCCAGTACCTGGCTGAAATAGGTGTATGATATCTTAATCCCAGGGAGATAGGTGCTATGTTGGACATGTAAAGGGAATTGTTCAGAAGATTTTGCCTACACTTATTATTCACTTCCACCTCTTGTGAAAGAGATTTATAGTCTCAGATTTCTCCAGGTTTCTAAGTTCTAGGTTTTCAAGCTGGATCAGTGGTAATATTTATCACTTGTGTTTCAGTCAAAGGCATTAATTTCTACAGGTGTGAAGCTTGCCACACCAGCCCAAGTCTTCTTCCAGAACATATTACTACAGTTCATTGTCCCTGGACAATGGCTAAAAATTACTGACTGGTATTTAGTAATTTCTGATAGCAATTCATAATAGTTCAGCTATGTAGCTGTCACTGAGCAAAAAATAACAGAGTATATGGTACTGCCTACCTGATCTATAATGATATCCAATGCAACATTTTACTGGATCTGTATGTTGCAAGGACAGCTGTGCAGGGTATTGCTTCGCTTTTCATCAGAGATGAACCACTGCATAGAACATAATGCAATTGCACTGAAAACAGTCACCTGAAATCTTGCACTTTCAGCCACTGGATGTGAAAGTTCATTCATCTGTTAAATAATTTTTGATTCTAAATTTAAGTTCATTCCATTTGTCCCAGCAAGGTCAGATTGGTTGATCTTCAGGCATGGTGAAAGAAAGTGATGATGATATATAATTAATCCTTTGGAGTATTAATCTTTTTGGATTAAAATAGTGTATAGAACACCATACAGTTTAATCTGAAAATAAATAGTCCATTTTACATATTAGAAAATAACCTTTCTTACCTGAGATAAGCTGTATCTAAACAGCTTTGTATGCTGAAGTCTGCTGTACCTTATTCCCTGTAAAAATTTATACTTGTTTTATAGTTCAGTGGGATAGTATAAACTTTACGTAAAATTTGGCATGGCCTCAAATCATATTGAACAGAGAGAGACTATTAGCATTAATTTAATGCCAATGGTTTCTACTCTTTTGGAAATACTATTATAGTCATATCACGCTACATAATATCAAAATGTTTAGCATCTATTTCTCTATAATTACATATTTTCATCTGTCAGTCAAGGATATTTCCTCAAACTAAAAGGCAACTGGAGGTGCTTGTTGTTACTTTGCTGGCTTATACGAATGTCAAAGTAATCTAAATAGGATGAACTAACCTGTGTTTACTACAACACTTAGCTATAGTATAGCTATTAATTAAAAATGTGCAGATTAATATTTAGATATTTAAATATTTGTATACTTGTTAAAGTAGTATTAAGGAGAAGACAATGAACAATTATTAGAAAGACATGAAAGTTCTATAACCTGACTTTTTTTTCCTTGAGAATGATTTTTTTTTTTCAGATGAGACAATATTTACAGAATATGTTAATTCTTTTGACCAATGAGTGAAAGTGAACTATACTTGCTATAAAATAGGGGTTTCAGAAAGTTTTTACACAACTTTAAATTCTTGTCATACATAAAATATTCCATAAGTAAATTAATCCCTGATCTTCAACTGAATATCTGCGGAGCCATAGTGACACTACTGAAATCATATTCCTACATTGTACTTGTGCAATGATCAGATTTAGAAACACATTTCTAATTTTTCTGTTCTTCGTTTCTTGAATGATACAAATAAGATATTGAAAGCAAGGTTCATTACCAAATAGATATTGGTTGAGCTGTAATCAAAAATCAAAATAGAGATCTTGTTTTTAATGTTTTATTGATGGCAAATTATTTTTAAAATACCACAATCAGTCAAATTGCTTTATTCCACTTTTACCATTTTTGTCTTTTCATATCTTTTTTTTCTGTGGAAGGTGGGGGGTTTTGTGGGTTTGATATTGTTCCTTGGGCTTTTTGTTTAGTTTTGTTTTTCTTTCCATTATAAAATATTCTCTAATATGTACTTAGATGGCTTCCAAGAGGGCATTTAACTATAATGAAAGCTCAACTTTGAGTAATCCCTACACTTACACAGAAATGAATTTGCCATACAAGTCTACATCCACATACAGTGCTCAAAGGAGTACAGCACAGCACAAGTTCCCAATTTTCCAACTGCATATCTGCAGAATGCAATGTTCTAAAGTTGGAAAAAAATTCCTTTTATGAGCTGTCATAGTTGCTGCTGCTTTTCCCAGGCAATATTAAAAGTTCTGAGGTTACTGCATTACAAAATGTGACATGACAACATAACAATGTAGACTACATTACTGACAGTATGTTGTATAAAAATTTCTTGGGATATAAATCCCAAAGCTTTTACTTTGATTTACTAAGAATGCCCATGTACTTTTGTTTATTGTAGCCTGAGGAAAAGGCTTTTCTACTTCAAAATCTTTTGAACTTGCCTCCTCCTGGAACGGAAAAAAAATATCACTAGGCTGGGATTTAATTTGGGGTTGTTCCAAAACTATTATAAATTACTGTCCCAAATATCAAAGGCTTTTGATATTAAACTATCAGAAATATGGTCTCATTTTTTGAGAAAGTAATGAAAGTTAATGAAAACAAATCTAGTGAAATTCAGAAAAAAAACCCAAACCATAAAATATTCTGTTAAAGTAAGAAGGCATCCTTAAATATTTTTATTTTTCAGATTAAATTATTGTAGTATTTTTGTTTTGCACTGTTAAGATAACAATTAAAACAAAGATGGAAATACTGATTTCCTGCATAGCCTGTTGATGAAGCATCTGCAATATTTCAGTACTGATTAACTTTTTCCTATAAGGCTATTCTATATAGGAAAAGTCACATGTATGCACTTTGCTCACCTGAATTGTCAAAAGAAGCATTCTAAGACATGGTGAATTAAATTTATGATGATGCAAGCAGATTGTAGAATGACCTTGACAAATAAACTCATGTGAGCATTTACACTAAATTAATGTAAACAAATCAAGAACAATTAAACTGTACTGAGAAAAGTACCATGGGGTGTGGCGTTAACGGTATGTGGTTGCAGCACAACATCTTTTTCAGCCTAGCAGACCTTGGCCCTTCCTTTCCTCTTGGGAAGAGTGTGGCTCTACTACATTAATAAAACTAAGTTTCAAGATAACTTCTCAAGCCAATACCACTTTCTCCAAAGAAAAAATGATCAGGATAGGTGCAAGGACTACCATTTGCGAGGGCAGCAATGTTCTGTATATTCTTGACTCTGCCTTCATCAATACTGTGAATTTCATCCTGAAGTTTTCAGCAGTGCACACATAGTTTCTACCACACAGCTGCCACTTATAATAATATCTAATCACTGTGTGAAGGTTGTATCAAAATAGAAATAGTCTCAGAGAAGCCTTTTTTTAAAAAAATAAAACAAAGCAACACACACACAAAAGAAAAAAAAAAAAAAAAAAGAAAACTAAAGGAAAGGTCAATAAATTCTCAAACTGAAAATCCTAAATATTAATGTTCTTCAGGGTCAGTGTTTTCCCTGTCCCTTCTGTTAACAATATGAGATGTACAAAACTAAATGCATGAAATTATCATAAACCCATGCCATACAAAGTATATAAAGGAAAAAAAAAAAGACATAATGATTGTTTTAAATGGCCTCTGTTTCTAACATTGCTTATTTACTGCCGTCTTAATGCCTGTTAAAATCAGGGAGCAGGTCATTCAACAGCAAAAACAATTATAAAATGGAAATGATTGAGCATTTGTTGTCAAGACTGACTAGATAAAAAAGCTCTTCTTGATAACGTGTTTCCAAGCAGATGACATAATTCGATGTTTGTATCATAAATAGTGAGAAAGAATAGAAACATTTAGCAGTTCTCAGAAAGACTGAAATTTAAAAATAGGTAAGCTTTGTGACATAAATTCCATTAAAAAGTAACAATTAAATTTCCCTCTGAGACATTAGAAGGCACCATCTTGTGGTTACTCTGCAGGAATGCAGTCAGGATAGCCTCTGGCCTAGCATCTATTCTAACCCCTTCCCACTGTGTCAAATGGAATGTCAAAATTCATTGACATCTCATGCCATAGACAAGGACAATGCTTGTCATTTCCAATACCTAATGTGAAAAAAAAAAAATCAGTGAGATTATTAGGTAGGACTAGGACAGTTGTTTAACTTAACATAGACTCCAGGTTATCAGTTTATTCAAATGTGTGCTTGAAATAGACCAAATTCAAAGTTACTGGCAACATAGCAAAACCATGATTAGTCTCTAGTAAGTTTAAGATCAAATATTAATATTATCATAACCTAAAGTCTCAGCTCAGTAAAGCTGCATGAATCTGTGAGTCAGCTAAGATGAGAAATTTCTATTTCTGTTATCCTTACATTATCAAAACCATAACATGGTTTGTGCATTTTGCAGAAGTATTTGAAATTACTTTGCTTAAGAGTCAGTTAAGTTTGTGCCATCTTCAAAGACATAGTCTCATATACAGGTCACAGTTCAGCATTTAGAATTTCTTATTCAACATAATCTGCAGTTGTAAGTAAAACACTGTTTTGTATGTAATGTGCATATTTACAGCTACTGATGTCTGCTTTGGGTCTAGTCCTGCTAACTGCTCATTCGTTGCACCTTGTGAAATGAACTATCCAGACTAATCTTTCTCAAATCAATTGTGCATCTGAGCAGTGAATTATTGACCATAGAAAGTTAAATAGTTTTTGTCTTCCTTGAGAAATACATGTACAATATAACCCAGTGTGAAATTAATTATTGGGTTTATTGCTTTTATAATAAATTATAAATGAATAACTATTTCAGAGAGGCTAATTCAACTGATTTGATCATATAACTCCAGAAATACTTCATTGGTGTTACTGTTTCAGTGCGCTCTAAGATTTAATCTAGTATTTTGCACTATAGGAAGTCTATCACCAGATCTCCCCTAGTGAAACAGTTAAGGTATGCTGACATGTGTCCCATTTCACATTATATGAAGCACTTAACAGTTCAAAATCAATAAAATGTACATCTACTCTTTTTTCACAAGCAGACCTAGTTCCAACGTGCTGATGGCTCTATGAGTTTTGAAAGGATATAAATGATAAGAGAATATACTGTTCTTTTCACATATATCAGATCTGGATTCTCTAGAAGATACTCAGTATATTAAGACACTCATTTTTCAAATAAACTAGCCATAGTAAGTGTCAGTGACTGACAGTCTAATTGTGTTAATATCCAGGGTTAGCTTAGCTTTTGAAAGGTGTCAATAAAAATGGACTTTCTCTGTATCTGGAGAGTTGTAGCATGAATTCATCTGTTTCCCAGAAAGACTACAGCTAGTGTCACGTTTCCTCTGGATTTTTGAGCACTTCAGGAATATGGACTTTCTGAACCACTTCATTACAAGATGCAACAGATTATTAGCAAATAACAATTTTGTCTGCTCCTTTTCTGAGCTCAGTTCCTTCCAGTATTTGTCTCCCCCAACTAAGGTTCACAGCAGCCAATGATTCTCGTTACATGTGCACTCCAGGAGCAGGGTGACATCCAAACCATTAAAAAAAAAATACATCTAGATGATACATTTCAAATTTACATTGCCCCCCACTGAAAGTTCAATTGTATATTTTGTAACCATTATAAAGCAGACACACATATTACTATGCCCATTTATAACCTAGGATACACCATGTATTTAGCAGCTTTCTCTCTTTGGTTGTTAATATGTCATTTAATCTTCACTGTTTCCAAATGTTGACAAGCACTACACAAATGACAGAAAGATACTCTGATTCTAAAGGGATGAAACTATAAATGTCACCAAAAATGGTTGCCTCCTCTCTTGCTGTTGAATAGCCAGGGCAGCATTACTTGCATGGTTTACTTATCCCTGTAGAGGAGATAAAGAGACTGAAGACTGATGACAGTACTCCTTATCTCCCCTTTGGCTGCTGCTACTCCATCTCCTAGGAAAAGGGGATCTGCTACATTTCAAGAGGATGGAAGGAGATGTTCACTGAAGGTCTGTGGGTGCTGGAAGAAGAGTGAGGGGATGCTAGGGTAGGCCATGTGTAGGAATGCTGGCATCATTTTCCTGTTAATTTCATTGCATAAATAAAGTTCTACTGAAAATTTAGTGGTCTCTTGACATCAGAGTATGTGGGTGTAGTGGGGAGGGGAGAGAAAGGAAGAGATTGGCAGCAAGGAAGAGAGGAGAGAGACCTGACTGCTTCAGATTCACTTCTAACTTTTCAAAGTATCTCAACAGTTGCTGATGAGACCTTTCTGACACAAGTACTGATAAAATATCAGATACCTACAGCCATTTCTATCTCTAGCCATCACTAATAAACAAAAATATAAAAGAATGAAATAAATACATATTTTTTTAATAGCCACAAAAAACCTCCACCACAAAATCATAAGGCTTAGAGGAACAAGTTCTTAACTAAGGAGTTTCTGTTGCTTCCTCACACAACTTCCAATTTGCAATCACATAAGATATTCATTCACGATCTGCAAAATACTGAATTCATTACAGGATTATTATCAAACAAGTCCTATTTTTCTGAGTGCTTATTAAAAATCCAGAAAAACTAAACCAAATTATACTGATGTCCATATGAAATCCATATCTACCTCAGGAATGAATAAAAATTATTGAGACTTACATGAGTTACTTAAGTAACTGGTATCTTTTTCCTCACAAATTCATTTTGGAAACATAACATTCCAATAGTATGTTAACAGAAAGGAGTCAGCCTGTAGTATCATAAAGATGATCTAAATGGTCCTTTAACAATTTAATAAAATGTACCAATGTTCAAACTGTGTTTAGGACCTTGAAACCCCCCACTGCCTTTGTGTGTATTGGAAGAAAACTTCTTTAACAATATATTTGTAACAGGACACTTGCATACCAAAAGGTTGCCTCAAAACAAATAAAAACAAATAGTAAATTTTCTGAATAATAATTCAATTTACAAAAACTCACCAGCAGCATCTGGAAAAATTCTAATATAAATAGAGCTGTTGTATTTACTATTGATTTTATTAAATAAAATTTCTGAATATAAATATAGAAATTGCCATAGGTCATAATCTTCTCAAAGGAGAAGAAGGGGGGAGGGGGGGGGAAAGACCAAGTAAAATCCAACAGTCTCTCTTAACATTTAAAATTCAGTATTTGTCACAGCAATAACGTATATAGTTTGTGTTTAGTTTAAAGATGGGCACATATATATAGAAAAAAAAAATATTATGCAAAATGATAGTTCCAGCTAAGAATTTCACAAGATATTACTAGTGTTGGCACAATTGCAGTATTGTGGTTGTGTAAATTGCTAGTACAGAACAAATTAATAGAAAAGCCTTCAAAGCTGAGTCAGTTTGAAATTATAGGACATCATATCAGTAGTAAACTCACTAAGAAAAAGTGTCACTGATGTAATCTTTTCCAGATGCTACCAGGACAACTTTGCAAGTATAAACTTTTGTAAAGTACATTTCTATAGAGAAATTTTTAGATTTTGACTTCAAGCTAGAGACAGTTTATCTTTTGAAAATCAGAATTATCTGTAGAAGATTAATTTCCCATTACAGTTTCGGATTTCTTCTTCATCCATTAAATTAACTGCAGTGAACTTCCAGGAGTAAAAAGCTGTCTCTTTTCAGGCTTGAATAAGAGGAGAAATAGTCACTTGTCCTGAAATCTGGCTACAATTAAACACATTGAAGACAAATTAAAAGTTGTAAATGTAGAACTTCGTGTACTTCGCTGTGATCCTTTGTTATATAAGAACTGTACTATACAATACACAATCAGTATGCATAACCTACAATTTGCTACCAAATGCTTAAAGTATCATTTAAATAGACAATAAATATAAAATGATTTAAACCAGAACAAACCAAAAAATGCAGTATTTACCTTTTCCAACTGGGCATTTTTTTTTGATTTGTACAAAAACTCCCCCACTGCCACAAAGACAGAGAGCACCAATCCTGCTGCCAGCACGATGAAAATTCCTCCAATATTTTGAACTCCCAAAGCACTGGCCTCTTTACTTTCCTCCTCTGGGCAGCCATTGCCTCTCCACCATTTCTCTTTCATCATGTGGAGCTTGCCTTCCTCTTGCAGCTGTAGAATTGCTATAGTGATCTTGTCTCTATATGGAGAACCTAAAGAGACCACAGAGAACACACATTGCATGGGGTGTATTTTAAAGAAATTTAGTTATTATTGAGAAGAATAAAATGTAATGTGATGTCACAGGAAAAACTGTATCCTCTACAACCATAACATTTATCAGAAAGCCATTTACATCTCACCGTGGTCACATTGGTCACATACAAATCTACAAGTGTACACACATAAATATACATGCACAAAACTTAATCCAGATGATGTTGCCTGTAAACCAGGCAACTTGATGCAACAAATTCTATCACTTGTAGTGCCATGTTCTCAAATATCTTTATGCCAAAGTATTATATCCAGCCAAACAATATCAATATTTCAATTTCCATCAGGCTTTTCATAATGCTGCTGTGGATTTCATGTAATATATATAAATCTACAGGCTGTTGCTTCATAGTTTATTACCCTAAAGCTAATACAAGTTCTGAAATTCAATGAATGCTTTATACTATTACTTTATTAAGAGAAGAAACAATAATTTATGCTTCAGGACCAAGACACTAAAGTCTCTATTTGATAGACTGTCAGATACTTACGGTACATTCCAAGCACACACTTATTAGCAGTGCCAGGTAGCAATGCATTCAGAAAGATAAGGTTACATGTGTTGGGATAACAAGACTGTAAATTTTCATACTTTAACATATTTCTTTCTCATAATTTAGTATTTTAAAAAGACATGATCATTTTGTAGCTTTTGAACATTTCAATATTTCAAGGGGCAATTCAAAGGGTACTGTCACATCCTTGTATGTCATCTGCTGTCTCTTTATATATTGCATAATGGCTTTTCAATTAGCATTTTAAAATTTATATTAATTAATGAATAATGCCAATGAAGAAGGCTTTTCTTTTCTGAATGTTAGAGAATAAGTCACATCAGTTAGATATGCCGTCTATGTTAAGATTTGTGTAACGTTTAAGGAATGAACAAAGCCATCATTTTTCTTCTCCTCCTTTGAAAACAAGAACAAAAGACTCTTCATTAAAGTGGTTAAAAAATCTCAGGTAGAAAAAGAAAAAAAAGAGTAGATTAAAAGCCATGACATCACGTCTTTCATGTGTATGCAATTCTAAAAAAAAATCCTTCCTTTTTTCTTTCTGTCATAATAATGCTTCTTTACTACCTGTAATTTTGTTTGTAATTTGTTGGATTTTACTTGGTCTTCCTTCCCGCCCCCCCCCCCCCTCCCCCCCCCTTCTTCTCCTTTTGAGGAGATTATGATCTATGGCAATTTCTATATTTATATAGAAAGTGTTTCCTTTGGCTGAGTAATAAAATGCATTTTAATCAACTTGATCACTTTAAATAAAATCCTCAGCATCCTTTGGAGAGATACTGTTCATTTGACTATTTCATGTACCGTGATCAGCTGCGAAGGAGATGAAGTAATGCATGGATAGGATATTGTATACTCTTTACACTCTTGAAAAACATACAATTTCTTTTGGAATTTATTTCAATTTATCCTTTAGTTCTTCAATTTCCTCTTACATATCTAAAGCTTATTATGACAATAAAACCAATACCAAGGGTTGCTGTGCCAGCATGAAAGGATAACACAGAAAGGACTGTTAATGACAAACACTTGGAGCTTTTCCTGTATTCTAGAATAAAAGGTAGGAAAACTTGACCTTAGAGTATTTAGATTGCAAGATTTTTACCATCTGTGCTTAGAAAAGAACGATGTTCTGTACCAGGAGCTAAACTGTGTTTACACAGGACTATAGGGGAAGCAGAAAGAAAGGAAAACAAATTGTTTTCTACTGTCTTGTGCATGCAGGGGCCTAATTCACACCATTGCAGACCATCCTTATTATGCTGAAACACTGCAAAACTCTATACTTGGCACAGTTCTTCAGGAAAGTGATTAGTTCGCAAGAGCCTGGGGAAGTATAAGTGCATCCTATAATCTTTGGGGGATATTTTCAGTGTTACACTGCCTATAAATATTTAACAACTTAAATAACATTAGATTCTGAGAAATAATCTTGGACCCAGTTTAAAGCATCTTCTGCTCTGACAGGCTGCTTTCTAATTAAACTGATTTGCATTTCGTTTCCACACTTTCTGTTGGTCTAAATATAGGGAGTGCCAACAATTCTTCATGTATTATTTATATATTCTAGGAACTAGATTTGTACACACACAGTTCTAGTCCATTTGAAGAACTTAAAAAATGAATTAATTGAGGAATTCATAGTCAGAAACCATAAAGCATGGACTAATTCTATCTAAAATTAGTTAAGTTTATGAGGATTGCATTAGAAGAATGCAGTTAATAGTGTTTGAGTTCAACAGTTCAACAATCACTTACTGTTGGTGATTTGCAAAATTTTGCATAAATAGTTGTGGAATGGACAGATTACAGGGCTTTTAATGTTTCTGCTGCAATATTTCTATTTGTTATACTTTATTATCTTGTCTTAGAAGTGTCAATCTTAGAAGTAAGGATCAATGTGGAATGACCAGAATGCATACTGTTGCTGTTAAATTAAGCATTTAAATTTTTATACCCATGAAAAAGCTAGCATTCAATGTTATAGTTCTATTTCTGAATTACTTAGAGTGCCCTAAATTCACCGATTCACATTTTGCAACAAATAATGAGTACACCTAATAATCTGATATTTGGGGGGAAAAAAAAAAAATAATGCTGGCTATAATGATTCAATTAGTTATTAAGAGGATATAAAAAGCATAGCAATGATATTATTTCCTAATGTTTTAATTGGTCCTAGATTTTTTCCTTTTTTTTATACAAGCTGGATTGCAAGACCCAACAATGGAAAATCCACCCAGAAACACCTGAAGTGACTTAAAGTGTCATGGTCTGATCTGTGGATGACAAAGTTAATATACAAAAAGAAGATTAAAAAAATACAGAATATGGACAAGGCATCCAGATTACACTATGGATTTTAAAACTGTTTTCCTTGCAGAAATTAAAAAGTTCAGCAAGTAAATGTAAAATACTTTTGACATTTACTGATAAATTTCCCTATCACTGCTATCACACAGCTGAAAGATGAATCAAGCCCTTCCATAAGGTGCTGCAAAAAGGTCAAGTCCTGGTTTTACATTTTTCAAAATCAAAAGTATTTCACTTAAGAGAATTTACTGTTTGAAAGAAAAAAATACAATGAAAACAGAAACTTTAAGACTCTCAGACAATATGGGTGCATTTGCAAAGTAAATACAATATGAATGAGAGGAAAGTAATAAAGTAGAGAGGGGGAGGGAAAAGTAATAAAATTCTGCCATGTGAAGAAATCTGTACTTCACATCTCAACCTTCAATAAAAAGACAAGCAGTTGAAAAAAATCCTACAAGTCTGTGCACGGGGGAGGGGGTCACTGACATCTGAAACTCCATTCCAGATCTGGGGAAAAAGATGAGCGTATAATCTTCTATTGAGTACAGAGAAAGGGAGAAGTCCAGTGCAGAAATAACTGACTTTTTCTTTCTTCTCTTTTCCTGATTTCTTCTGCTTTCATTTCTCTATCAGCTAATGAGCTATTCCTATGACAGTCTGGGACCGGAAGGCCTACAGAACATAATTTATACATTGTTTGCTCACCCCATATTAGCTACTGTTTGCAGGAATGAGAACTTCTGCCAGAATAATTTTAAGGCCTTCTGTTATAGAGACCTTAGTGCCTTCCCATGATCAACAATCTCCATAAGGTATGTAATAATTTCTATTTGCAGTTACCTGCTTATGAAAATTAAAAATAAAGATGAAAATTTGCATAAAATTCTGTTGTCTGAAACATTTGGACAAAACTAAGATAACAAAGTCTCAGAAATACTGCAGAATTTATACGTAGTTTTCTGCAGTGAAGTATCAGTATATAGATTTATGCACATAATAATATGTTTAATTATAAGTTATGAACACATAAGCTTTTTATATTGAGACTTCACTGCATATAGATTAGTGTATTGAAATCCTGCTGATCTGGCTGGTCTTGAATATGCTTCCTACTAGATTTTAATTTAATAAAATCTCCTGCCTGGTTACTTATAGTCTGTTTTACTCATTCCATCAAATACAAAAGGAGTTGGAGCATATTGGGACCCATAGAACTGAATTTCATAGAATCATAGAATGCCAGGTTGGAAGAGTTGTCAAGGATCATCTGGTCCAGCCTTTCTTGGCAAAATAAATTCTTGTGTTATTCTTAGCACAGTCTAGATAAGATGCCCAGCAACCTGTCCAGCCTAATCTTAAAAGTGGCCAATGTTTGTGACTCCACCACATGTTGTGGAGATTATTTCTATGGCTCATTTTCTTTCTTGTGAAAGAATTTTCCTTTTGTGTCTAATCAGAATCTCTCCAGGAGTAACTTGTACCCATTACCCCTCACCTTTCCCATGTGACTCCTTCTAAAAAGGGACTCTCCATCTTCTTCTTAGCCACTCTTTAAATACTAGAACATGATGATAAGGTATCCCCTAAGCCTTCTTTTCTCCAGGATGAACACATCAGCTCTCAGCCTTTCCTCATATGGCAGGCTTCACAGTCCTTTGACTGTCTTTGTGGCCCTTCTCTGGCTCCACTCCAGCCTGTCAACCTCTTTTTTTTTTGTCTAGCAGGGACCAAAACTGAACACAGTATTCCAGGTGTGGCCTGAGAAATGCTGAGGAGAGTGGGATAATGACTTCTTTATCTTCACTGGTGATGACCTTGTTGTTGCAATCCAGCATCCTGTTGGTTTTCTTTGACACTGCAGCACACTGTTGAGTTTGTTGTCTACCAGGACGCCCATATCCTTTTCCACAGAGCTGCTCCCCAGCCAGGTACATCCCAGTCTATGCTGCATTCCTGGATTATGTTTTCTGAGCTCCAAAAGCTTACACTTGTCCTTGTTGAACTTCATAAGGTACTTATTATCCTACTCTTCCAGCCTATCCAGGTCTTCTTGATGTGTGGCTTTCCTTCCAAATCACCAACTTCCCCACTCAGTGTGGTATCATGTGCAAACTTCATCCGGATACACTTTGTCCCATTATCCAGATCATTTATGAAGATATTAAACAGCATTGGGCCCAAGATCAATCCCTGGGGAACCCCACATGTGGCAGGTTGACAGTTTGAAAAGGAGCAATTTAACACCACTCTCTGTCTGAGGCTTGTCAGACAGTTCCCATTTGACTCTTTGTAAATAAAAAGAGATAGCAGCATTCCAGTAACTACTTCATTAAGAAAATGTTGAACCGAAATCTTTTTTGTTTCATCATTTCAGGTGCATTTTACCACAAGAAATCACTGTGAATTGTCTGGTATATTGGAAGCTCATGCCCATGGGACATAGTTACATGTTACTTTTGATTTACTAGACAGAAAAATACATTCTGAACACTCCTACACCACTGATAGTATCTTTTGTTCCTGTTACTATTTTCTTTTGTTATTAAAAATGCGAAGACTATTCTACTTATCTTTCAACATTATTTCATATTCTGTGTACTTTTCCTAAGCAAAAGGGAAAGGTAGTTAGAAATATAACATCATCAGAACTTCAGCAGAAAATTTAGATCATCAAGAACTTCTAGTACTGAAGTACTGGAAGGAGAAAACCACATGTAACAGGAAATTTATTCCTTTAATATCTAGACATTGAAACTCTATGTGAATAGTTTACATGGAATAAAGCAAACAATTCAAATTCTAAGTTAGGGCCTGACAGGAAGAAACATCAAACTCAATATGGGAGTGTTTTGAGGTTTTTTGTTTTGAGGGGTTTGGGTTTTTTCAGCATGAACACCTTCCCATTGTAGTTATACCAGATTGACGTACCCACGATAAAGCTAGCTTGGTTACATATACAGAAGCTGCGGTCACAGGCTTACTTCAGTGGAAGCATATCTAAAATTTCTGCAAGAATGATAGCTAAAACCATTTATATTACTGGCATATCAATATTTCTCTGTACTCATCCCATAGCTTAACCCCATCAAGAATCATAGAGTAAATGTTCTGCCATGAAACTGATTGGGTACTTAGTTAAATCATATTGGAAGTTTTATTTGTTATATTTTTATCTCAGTCTTTCAGTGACTGTGCTGTGATGAAGCTTTCCTTTTGTTTTTACAAGACAAAATTTAGGCCACGTCTTTGGAACAGACAGTCCTTGCTAGGGGAGAACTGGTGATACAGTATGAGGAGTTCAGTGTCATTTATACTGCAGTCATAGACATGACAGAAACAAGATGGAAGGGATTTCATTTACACACAATTGTGGACTAGATGTTTAGACAATGATGTAACACAAAAAAACTACTTCCTACAGAAAAAATACTTTCTACAGCCTCATGCATCACAGGGCCTGAAATATCTTCCAGGAACCTGTAGCATAGTCAGCACTCAGTAATAAAGACAGACAGCCACTGTTAAAACATGCCATGGAAAAGGAATAGGAAGCTCAGGGGCACTGAGTATGGGAGAAGCACTTACTTTAGCTCTACAGAAATGGTTTGCTTTTAAAAGTCACAGGCAGTTCTGCTCCCTAAGTCCATTAACAGTCTCTAATTGGTATGGGAGAGTCAGAGAGAAGGGTCAGCATAGCTTGTGGTTCATTGTTCCTTCAAAAGTCTCCAAGAAACACATGAAGAAAGAAGAGGGATTGTGTCAGTTCCCAGTCCCTGGCTCCACTTTCAAACTCATCTCATTTTCACATAAGAAAAGATCACTGAGGACTCTTTCCAGGTCATGGAGTAATGTCATTGCTGTAGCTGGGGATTTGATGGATTAAAATTTCTTGGCAATCATAGGAAGGAAGAAACAGCCCACAGTGAAGAGAAGAGCAATAAATCAAAAGACAAGGCAACATGTTATGCAAACTTAACACAGGAGCAAAACCTTCTTAATTCCAAACACTGAATCTCAGTTTAATTCCAAGAAAATAAGCAAGGCTCACCAATGAAAAAAACAAAAAAAAACCCAAACAAACAAAAAAAACAAACAAAAAAAACCCCACAAAAAAAAAACCACCAAAAAACACAAAAAACCCCAGCCACTGATGAAAAGATGGTCTCAGTAGCAAAATTAGCCACTTCTATAAGAAGTAGAAATTGTTCTTGTATTTTAAGAGTATAGAACAAACCTGAGATCATTGCATTACGTTGAGAGATGGATGTGAATTCTAAATGGAGCTTTGATAACAGGCTTTCTTGGTGATGTTAAGTGAAGCACTTTTTCCTGTTTGTTAGCTCTGTGCCTCACAGAAGATGTATTATTTTATATTTATAAAATGATCAGACATTGCAGCATTCTCACCTCTAAGGTATGTATGAATTAATAGCACAGCAGCCCAGACAGTTTAAATGCAATTCCCAGGCATACTGAAAACAACTGCTATATTAATAAAATTTGCGTGCACACAGATCTTTTTAATGTACAAAGGTGTGAAAATCTTGGGTTTGCAACCCAAGAGACAAGCAGCATTTATAGACATTTTCTATGTGATAGATCTAAATATCAATAAAAAGTATACTTTCTCCTCTAGCAGCTGCCCTTATAAACTTTTAGTTCATGGACTTTTATACTTCTGGACATGAAGAATCCTCTTTCTTCAAATACTCCACATATTGTGGAGAGTATTGAGAACAAAGTAGCAGGTGCTATATAAGAAATACTTGCAGTTTTAATTCAGCTGTGCTGCATGTAGATTAGATTCCTTGTCTTTCTGATTAAGTACATAACTTTGAATTTTAGTGTTGGGTTTTTTGTTCCAAAAGATTAATCAGTATAAAGTACTTATCAGGATGGGTTAGCTTTTCTGATGAAACAAAATCAGTACTTCCTGATTCTGATTGTTAACCTGACAATTCATGGTACATTCAGTTTATAATATTCTAAAATTTAACATATTGTAAACATTAATCACCATGTTGCAGTCACTACAGTGAATAATCCTCAGTAGATGTTTACACCAGACTAAGCAATCTCATATCTAGAATCACAGAATCACAGAATGGCTTGGGTTGGAAGGAACCTGGAAGATTATCTAGTTCCAAACCCCCTTCAACTAGATCTAATTAAAACTGCAAATATTCAAAACAAAATGCAAAACAAAGATGTTAATTAGTCATATGTGTGTGTGTGTATATATATATTCACCTCTGAGCTATATGTATCGCTTGGAAGAGACAAGATTCTGGTAAGAGGCAGGACATATTTTAAATCAGTATTTTATGTCAAATGTAATCACAACTACAACTAAGAGTATGTAATATTTGCTTATATAGTGGTGCTTTTTTATTATTATTCTTTTTTAATTCTCCTTGCAAACTTGTACACATATTACACTTATGAATGGTTTGTCAATACAGCCTCCTTAGTGGGAAATATTTGTCTAACACTACTCAGCAATAAATAGCTGTCCTAAGGAAGTCTAATGAAATGCTATATGCAGTTCTGCTGTATGTGAAGATTTCAGGTTGGCAGACAAGAGTATGTTGAAAGACAAGAAAAGTGTAAGGTCATAGCAAAAGTGTCCAGACTTACAGCAATATTATCTAAAATTGGGCTATCTTATTTTTTTCAGTTATTAAAATTAAATAAAAAATATTTTGACCTGTCACTATTCCTACAATGTCTCACATTGCATTTACAGGTGTTCATAAGTTTCATCTGCGAATGTTCCATTAAGTGATGTTCCATATATTTCTGATCTCTATGATAAGTAAGAGAAGCTGACCCTTTGAGGTTTTCCATGCAGATTTCTGTTCCCCAGTTTTACTGACAAGTTAAAGTCAGAAGCAAGGCAGTCAGTTCTTTATTGATTTTGGGGAAAAGAAGACTTCAGCTAACTTTGTTCATCATACATTCAATGAGAAAAGGAAGCTCAACTGTTCAAAGAATGCTTAAAAACATTGACTTGAGTGCTTCACTTACTGTACTGTCTATAAAACACCATGACAGATTCAAAGCCATGGTGATAGTCTTTTCATTCAACATAGCCAACTTAGAGAATTGTATCCTTAGCAGTGGGTTGGATGAGATAGAAAGAATTCAGATTTACAAAGATCTTTCAGAATTTTAAATTTGTCTTCCATTACAAGGGAATTGTTCAGGTGCAGAAAATGAAACTAGGTAGGCTCAAACCAAAAGACAGACAATAGCTTCTATTTATCCCTTTTGGGTGCAAATTCAACTCACTGTTCAAATAGAAGGTTCTTGACTCTGTAGTTGCAAAGGCTGAAGTACTTTCATCATGAAACTGTTGTATTTCAGTACTATGAATGGCAGAACTTTGGAAGTGTCCCCCAAAGATAGTCTACCCCACCCCACCTGCTCAAGCTACAGCATGTTGCTCAGAGCACATTGTCCAGTTGGGCTCTGAATATCTCCAGGGATGGAGACTCTACAACATCTGTGGGCAACTTGTACTGTTTGCTCATCATTACTGTAAATAAATTTTTTTGTTTATGTTTTTTCCCTCTCGAATTTAAATGAAATTTATTTAATTTCAGTTTGTGCCCTGTGCCTCTTGTCTAGTTGTTGGATGCCAGTAGAAAAAGTCTAACTTTCTCTTATTACCTTCATCAGGTACTTATACACAATGATCAGATACACCTTGAGCTGCCTTCCTTCCTCAGGCTGAACAGTACCAGCTTTGTCAGCCTCTCCTGTAACCTTCATAAAGGCTATGGTAGATTTATTTTCAGTTATTACATGTCCCTCAGAAAGACCTTAAAGCATTGTAGTCAAACTACACAACATTGGGTGGAGAGCAATACTTATTTAGTGAGACTGGCTTGCTGGGAAATAAGATCTCACTCCTAACAGTGAAAAAAAAAAAAAGAATGCTTAGCTAGGAAATGCAGGACAGACAAAATTGCTGACACTGCAGCTTTTTCAGATCAAGAATGTCTGAAATCATTCAAACACCATGTGCTGGGATGCAACACAGAAGCTTGTTTCTAATTAGGGGAGACATATCAGGATAGAGACATTTTACATCTGTAGATGAGTCTTTGACAGTAAAATACATACATAAGGTTCTAGGCACTATAACATCAACACTGAAGTTTTAAGAACTCACAGTGCTTCAATATGCCCATAATTCTGAGGTGACTATAAAAAACAGTTCTTTCATCAAGTATGTTAGCTACACATTCTTCCATTTCAGCACCAATAAATTAACTTCTCAAGCAGCTGAAATTCTTAAATTAGTTTCAATACATGGTTTGACCTGCATAAAAATAAATAATTTTCACCTATTTTTGTGAATTATGTTTAACTAATGAAGACAAATGTATTAATTTGTTTCAGTTATAGAAGAACTGAAGCTCAGCATTTCTTGCATGTGTAAGTGATGAATACTACAGTTCAAATTATATGACGAATTACAGATTAAATTCAGGCAAGCAGAAGAAAAAGGACTGTGTTGACACATTGTTTCCTATTTATTGCCATAGAGCCAGCTCTGTTTATATGGCTCATCTCCAAGGACTGTTAAAAAATGCTCATATTAAGTCATTTGTACAGTCTGAAGGTAATAAGTAGATTCAAGAGAACTAGGACATCGTAACAATGAAACTAAATGATTACTTAGAAAGGATTTTAAAAAATATTAATTCTTGTAGTGCTTTAGATTTTGAAAACTATAAGCTAGGAACAATGTTCATACCTCTGATATTGATAGACTGTGAAAATTGCAGTGTTTATTACACTTACTATTTGAAATTGCCTAAGAATGTATAATATATACACATAAAGACAGATGCATATTTTCTAAGTAGACATAGTGTTAGACCATAAAATGGAAATTTTTCTTCAGGAGCAGTACTTTACTGCAGGTAATAGACAGATATTCTCAGTGTTCCACACAATATAAACAGGAAATAGCTGTAGAACCAGAAATCTCAACGATTAAATTTTCAGATACTTCAAATTTTGTTTCAGTTATGTTAACCAAGTGTTCTGTTAACGATTTTGAGGGATAAATTAATACACTTTTTACTTGTTATTCCTTTCAATTTTGGAACTGCCTGCTTTTTGAAAGTTTTCTGCACCATTCATACCTGTGGCTTTGTTGGGTTTACATGAACATATTTAAACATATATGTGCAAAAAGTATAGTCTGTCTGTTTCAGTAATAGACCTTCAGTGTCAGAAACAATCACGTTACTGTAAAAGTAGAAGCAAAGCAAGATCTCACTAACTGTACCTGTGGAGCCTGGGATGTTCTTATATTTTCTGAAGACAACATATCATTTTGATTTAGAAAATTATGCAACATTTACAAGAAATAATGGAAATGTTTAAAAAAAACCCTGCCTTGTTTCTCCAGGAAAAAAGAAAAAAAAAAAGTCTAAAATTATCTTCTGCTTTGATCACTGACTGCCAACTGTACAAATCAGTTGAAAGAAATACATCAGTTGTGCTCAGTGATACTATTTTCTAGCCTTGCCTTGGATCTAAGGAAAGGTTTTAAAATACACCTCTTCATAACACGTTATCTTTACACTTTGGTGGAGGTGTGAAAAGAAAATAATGCTAGGATACAGAAAGTAGCCCTAGCTATAGTAAGTACTTAGCTTCAGAAAGCAGGGAATTTTTATAAGGTCCAAATAGATTTTGAAAGCATCCTATGGATCTCTTTTTTTACTTTTTTTTTTTTTTTTTTTAATAAAGATATTTAATACAAGACAGTGTTTTAATTTCTTGTGGCTCTCTTGCTATCATAAAGTTCTTTGATTCTTAGACTAGATCCAAAGGAGAAAAGACAATATGAATTAAAATTTAAAGAGGCATCAGTGTGAAGGGGGATGAAAACTGTACTGCTCAAGTTCTGCAAAGTTTGAGATAGAATGAGTGCAAAGCATGGAAAAAATGTGTTTTAAAATATGGAAATCTCACTTTGACAGCTCTGCCCCACTCTGCAACTACTTATTCTGTTAAATTACAGCTGTTTTATTTCTGTCACTGCAAGGTATGTTGCAGCTTTTTGCAACTATCACAAAACAAGGAAGGTACTCAGGATTGTCTTCAGACTCAGTCTAACAGCTGGCTATGCAGAAATCCCATTTCCTCTTCCATATCCCAATTTATTTGCTATTACTTCTTCCTTCACATTATGACTAGTGTCCATCTAGCCTCATTAGCAGTACATAGTTAAACATGAAGTAAATTAATTTTATGAAAAAAAAGATGGATAATATTCTGCCAGTTCAGGTCACTAAATGAGTTCATATCGCTGTCAGGTTTTGCAAGATGCAGCAGCCCTACGGAAGTTTAAACTGATGGTGAAACTGCAGCCTTACTTTCTTATTCGGGTATGTTATAGGTAAAAATGTTATGACAGGCTTGTTAGTTGGGGGTTTTTTGGTTGTTTTTTAAAATAAGGTTAGATTCTCAGTATCTTTACTAGCCTTGTTCATTGTAATAAAACTAAATTAAAAATAGAGGAAGAGACTGAAAATCTTTCTCTGTGTACATGTTCAGAAATAGAGAAGCACCACATAGAATAGAAGCATCAAGTATACTCAAGTCTTTCATCAGACACTACCTTAAGGGAAAAATGTCTGTCTTTTCCTGCAAATCTGTCCACACAGAGCAGCTGGAAGGGCAAGAGAGAATTAATCTTCTAACCAAGAAGATGAAAACAGAACATGAGCAATAAATGAAATAATATGATTGGCCTGATGACACTGCCTACATTAAAACATTTTAGGAATACTGAAATAAGATGTAGACACTCAGCAATTAAAATAAAACAATCCAAACCAAAGCTTTCAGGGAGTCTTGTAATCTTCTCTAAGAATAAAGTTAAAAAAAAAAAAAAATTAAAAGAAGAGAGATAAAATAGATATAGAGAAAAAGAAAAGAAAAAAACACAGGAAAAAAAAGACAGAAAAAGGAAAAAAAGGAACAGAAAAAGGAAAAGGAAAAGAAAAAGAAAAAAAAAAGAAAAAGAAGAAAGAAGAAAGAAAAAGAAAGGCAGCATAAACAATGGTGTCCAAAGAAAGAAGAGAAGAGAAGAGAAGAGAAGAGAAGAGAAGAGAAGAGAAGAGAAGAGAAGAGAAGAGAAGAGAAGAGAAGAGAAGAGAATTGAATTTCAGTTGGAAGGGACCTGCATTGAACATCTAATCCAATTGCCTGACCTATTCAAGGCAGACCAATCATTGAAGTTTGTTAAGGTCCTTGTCCAAATGCCTTTTAAATACTGACAGGCCTGGGGCATTGAACACTCCTCTAAGAATCCTTTTACAATGTATGACCACCCTCTCAGTAAAGATGTATTTCATAGTGTTAAGTCTGAACATCCCTGGGCACAGCTTTGAGCTGTTCCCACTATTCCTATCACTGGATACCAGGAAGAAGAGACCAGCACCGTCCTCTCCATTTGTCCTCCTCAGGAAGCTGTAGGGTCACCTGCCAATGTCCTGTTCTCCAAAATAGATAAACCCAGTGTTCTCAGGTGCTCTTCATAGGACATTCTTTCCTGCCCTTTCACCAGATTTGTGGCCTTGTTCTGGATGCATTCAAGTACCTTAACATCCTTTTAAATTAGCACAGAACTCTCTATCATTATGATAGTCATCTGTACAATAATCCTATTCCGTTCAGAAGAATGTTACTACTGCATGATAACCACACTACACATTCTCATTCAGAGCTTAAAGAATAGCCTTCTGCTTTGGTGGTGGCTATAATATCTGACTATAGACAACTGTACCTTAAATTCTGAGATTAATTTTTAGATAAATTCTGCAAAATGGAAGTGGTTGTATTCATACTTTAATCTCTATTAACTGGATTTCATTTTATTACATTTATAGGTAACGTATAGAACAGGATAAAATTTCTGGCACCACTATGTTTCACATATGTAATAAGGAAATAGATTTCCCTACTAGAAAACATTCTGGACATTTGTTTAAAATATTAATTTGGATGTATTTCATCTTATAAGTGTAGAAACTGCTTAACAAAAAAAAAAAAAACCCTAATTCAAACATATCGTAGAAATCAAGGCTTTGGTCTCTTAAAACCTAGACAAAACATAGGAAGGAACATCCTACACATCTGTAGGATGATGAAGTGTTATTCTTATACTTACAAGATGTTTACTTCAATTTTATCTACTTTTTATTTTACAGGCAAGTTCCAAATGTAAACTAAGTTTTAGATGATCTACAAAACCAGGCTGTAAATCTCTGTCTGGAATGATAAATGCAGCAAGGGAGGAGGCTAAATGAATCCTCAGGGAATTCTAAGACTGTTTTGAGATCATCTTCATAATATCTTTTTTTCATTTTTATTGCATATTTAGGAAATAAGAGTAATTTATCTGTTCATATTTTTACGACATTGCTTTAAATTTTGAAATTACAAGCAGCTACTAAAAGCTTTTCTTCTTAAGTAATTTATATTCTCCACTGTGCTTTCATTTAAAATTTTCTATATTTGGAAACATGAACTTAACTAAAAATAGGAGGTAATGAAATATTTTGTAAAATACCTCTATTAAGAAAACAATCAGGTCAGTTAAAAAAATTCAATTTTAAAAAATAAAAATTTACACTGTGAATATTTTATTCTAGGTCACACCTTTGAGACTGAGTAATATAAATCAGTTGAACTTATAGTGTTACTGGATAAAACATGATAATTAAGTGTTATACATTTGCTGATTAAAATATTAGTTTAAATTATAATTTAATCCAGCATCCTATCACTGGGGAAGGAGGAACTTTATTGTATTGCATTTATTAATGGCTTAGATAAATATAAATAATTTATGAAGTCATATTCCTAGAGAAGACATGAAGTAGTAGATCATAAATTATTGCCTGAAATCCCTTTATTCTCCACTGAAATTTTTAATTTAAATTAGTAGCATGAAATATTTTTTCAAAGAAAGAAAAAGGAAATTCAACTCCATTCTTGGCTCTAATATACAAAAAACTAAAAGATTTGAATGCCTAAGTAATAAAAATGTTAAGATGAACTGCATTGAAGAAAAGTATAGAAATGGGTTTCTATGTGCAAGTGACTTGCACATTACATTAGTTGGCCAAATAGACTTTTTGGAAGTCATAGGTGGATGGGTAAAATTTTGAGAATCTTTAAGAACAATGTACTGTGAAAACTTTATTTCTTCTCAAAGAAATAATAATGTTTATAAACAAAGACATTTTATTTGATATTTCATTAAAATTTACAAAAAAGAAAACTTACCCAAAAATGACATCTCTCTATCAATAGCACATGAGATGAGAACCTTGAAGATTTGTTTCATCCTTTGAACTTAAGTGTATTGGTATCTGGGGCCTGCAGCCAATGCATCTCTGCTGGAAGGCTATTTATTTTATTAATACATTTTTCTTTCTATTGTGAATATACACTGTGTAGATATATTGTATGCACATGAATAAATTTTGGTACTTAGATCTGGTTTACTATTGTAAGTTATTGCAGTTTGTATAATGGGTAGTTCTGTAAGACTTAGCTTGACGACGAAATGTTCTTAGCTTTATCCACTTATTATGTTGTATGTTGACCCCAAAATACATTGTTTAATTAAATGAATATCCTGAGAATTGTATTTTATCTCCATTTAAAATGAAAAGTACTTATGTAGTTGGGGGAGAGCACATTTGTATTTTAAACAATATTAAAGTTAACAATTAAAAATGGAAGATCTGAGCCTCAAATGCTTGCTAACATTTTTTCAGGGCGTCTTGATAGTCCATCACTATGAAAAGATCAGAGATACAGATAGCGATGCGCTGTAGTAGGAAAAGTCATATTGTCATCAAAGCAAGAGAAAAGTAATTAAACAAACTAGTAATAGTGAAAAGTCATGTAACAGATTCGTTTCACTGTTTTGCAACTGAGAATATTAATAGCACAATTTATTTCCTTGTAATAGCTGTAGAGGAACAAAAGATTAAAAAAAAAAAATGTATTTCATGTTTTTCTCAAACTATTTTTTTACTTCACTGTTTTCAGATATTCTAGGAGCATCCCTGCTATACAGCTAAATCCTCCTCTTAATCTAATTCTGTAACTTTCCACATCTCCGCAATCACATAGAAATGGTAGAGAAATGACTAGCTCTAATTTCTTAAATGTGCCATATCTCTCAAACACCACTTTCTATTTTGTGTATCTCCAACAGTTAGAAGAAATTTATGTAAATTTTTAGGATTACTTACACCTACAACTTTTCATATGCAAAATGTCAAAGGAATTATTTTGCATGTACCTCCACACATGCAGATTTGGCATATACAGGATAGTTCTGAGTTGCCCCTTAAGTGCAGAACATCTGAAAGGTGCATGTTCAGTAGATCTGCTCATATAGAATAGGTTTGACATATACACTTGTCAGACATTTATGTATTCCAGTTTCAACATGGCATTTTCAACTGGCAATTCAATAGAAAATCTGCCCAAGCCAGATGGAAAGTAGCCTAGTATCTAACATGCTGAAGAGAAACAGGAATCTGGAAAAGAAATAAGAACCTGAAGCCACCTAGGAGAGATGGATTTTCTTTTCTCAAGACATTATTTCAAATATGTTTCTTCCAATTGGAGAGTTAAAAAAAAAAAAAAAAGAGAGAGAGAGAGAGAGAAATAGCTTTGCAGACCATTAAGGCCTTAATATAGCGTGTGTAGAAGCTACGTTTTTAACCTTTCATGAAGTTTATTTCACATTAACAATAATGTCAATAAATAGCCACTGTGGGAAATAACATTTCTCACATAATACTACTGTGTTTTACAGTATGTTGACCATAGGAATATCATAATAAATGTGTTTCAGTAAGACATGAAACATATTGCTGGATAGACTAGGTTTTGTTGAAAAATGGTTGGAATTTGTTTGATAAGAAGAGCATAAGCATGCAGAAGTATCATAAATGGAATCCTTTGCAGTGGTAAATTTATTCCAACTGGATTTATTCAAGAACACCTTTTTAAACACCTTATCTACCTGATTAATTGATAAAGAACACAGAACTGGCAAAATAGTGCCTTCTAATACAGGATGCCAGAATAAAGCCAATAAAAAAGCCTGACTTTTGTGGAGCTTCAAATAGGAAGAAAAAATACAAATATTCTCTAGCAAAGCAAGATTACAAATCTAAAAACAAAGTTTCAAAAATGGAAAATAAAACAATGCAAACACAACCCCAGTTACAAGTAGGTTCTCCCTTATCTTCTCCAAAGTATCAGTTGCTGTCAAACATCTAATGGCAGGTCTGTTCTTCCCTTCCTTTCATTATAAATGAAGTTATTGAAGACTGAATACTACCTTGCAAATATTCCAAATATAAGTGAATTTTGTTGGTTTTAAATGTGTACACTGATCTTTCCTTTTGCCAAAAGTACCTCATTTCCAACTTCCTTCATCATTTTGGCAAAGTATACTTTGTTTACTTCACTAACACTTTAGAAAGACTGAAATAATCATGTAAACTCAGATTTTGCTTCTCCAGTGTGTTTGGAAGGAGTTGAAATCTATACACTGGCCTGATCTGCTGATTTTTTCTCCTCATCTTGTACCACTTTCTTTCTTTGAATTAAAGCTTTCACATCATGAGCAGAGAGCTTTTACTGTAGTACTTTAAACTGGTGCTATATTTGGGTGGCTGGATTTTCCAAAGGGATTACACTATCATAAACTACTCTGATGGCATATTTTCCTGTTAGGAAAGCTTTTAGTTTTTCTGCTTGTAGCCACTTAGACTCAAGCAAATCATCTTCTCACTATTATTCTATTAGCCTTCAGAAGGAACAAGACATGTTGCACCTACTTCCTTTCATACTGTTTTCCAAAACTAATCATATCCATTCTACTGTATTCAACACAAGGTCTGTAACAACGGTAATCTATAAATTTAATCTTACAAGAAAATATTTCTGACACTTCAAGTCACTACTCCAGGAGTTAAACTGGATATTTATGTAAATTGAGGGAGATGACATCTATATCTTTCAGATACAATGCTTATAACACAAATAATTCTGTATTGTTATGCTTAGAGGTGTATTGCACCCCAAACAGGCACAAGCAGTAACGTGCTTTATTTGTGAAACCATTGCACTGTTTTCCAAGCTTTTGACAATTTACTTTTAGGATTTTTAATGCTAAAAAGATACTTCTCAATTGTCTGTCTATAAACTTCTTCCATAATCATTAAATAATGATGAGATCTACTTCTGTAGAACCATAGGTTCTTTTAAAGATTCCAGATTTTTTTCCTGTAGAAAAGAGATAAGTCATAATGCAGAATTATATTTCATACTATCCAATGGTCTGTAAGATTTTTTAGCTTCACTAAAGCAGTATATCTAACAAAAACTATTCTGACAGGAACTATACATATGGTTCTTCATAAGCTTTCTTTTCAAATGTATGTGTGAACTATACATTATCTTAGTAGAAGGTACCCAACCTCTTTTTTTTGAGACCATATGGTTAATACATAGGATATAATACTTCTATAAATGTTACTTTTATGGGTAGCATTTTATAGATACTGCCCAAACACCAGATTAATGTGTTATTCTTAGTTGAAGAGGTCCAGATGGATTTTTATTGTACCTTCATTTCTGTTGTGAAAACTTTGCTTTCTTATTTTAGATTCTATTTCATTTTATGATAGAATCATAGAGTAGTTTTGTCTGGAAGAGACCTTCAAGATCATCAAGTCCAACCTTATTCCTAGCCCTGTCAAAACCACTAAACCACATCCCGAAGCACGTCCACCCAGCTCTTAAACACTTCCAGGGATGGTGACTCCACTACCTCCCTGTTCAGGCCATTCCAATGCCTGACAACCCTTTCAGTAAAAAAATGTGTTCTGATGAAGGCCTTCATTTTTTTACAAATCTTACTTCAACTTCTTTTGATAAGTTTGACACTGTTTCAACTCTTGTTTTACCTCCTTTAGTGATCTATAACTACTCCAGGTATGTTCTTTTTTTTTTTTTCTTCTCAATTCAAGACAATTGTCACCTTACAGATCACCTTGTATAAAACTATTTTTTCTCTCGATACAGGTAATTTGTTATTACTTGTAATCTTGCAGATCAATAAAAGCTGAATAATGTCTTTGATATAATTCGAAGTTAATTTAGAAATAGCGCATGCGTGGTGCCTGCTCTCCCCAAATAAGGTAGAGAAAAAAGACCAAAAGACAGTTTACATACTTCCTTACGTCTTTGCATCCAATAATTCTTCCTATAAACTTTAACTCTAGAAGTCTGTTTCTGACTTTATCATTGCTTTTCATCTGCTTTCTTTGGTGTTTATGCTGCTTCTCTGATTTACACATAATCAAAATAGCCTGGTCTCTGATTCCTATCACTTGGCACTTCCATGAGATTCCTGGGGCATGCTTCAGATGTTTCACAAGCTTGGAAGCAGCTTATACAAGGATTTTAAGCTGTCACTGAGATTGAATTTTTGCCATACTAAATCTAAATGGAAGGTTGTTTTCACTCTCAAAATAACAAGAAGTTTATATATCAGAAAATATGAGATGTTAAAAAGAGCAGCAGGACTGAAGTCCAGTCCCCTCATGTCTACAGAACATATTCAGCAGTGTAAGAAGTCACAGTAGAATATGGTGGAAAAACTGGTATATAGATTAAAAATAGATTCCTAAGAACTACACGAAGACAGAATGAATAGAATCATAATTTCTGCAAGAGACGTTAATTTCATAGCAAATTACTGAAATCATTAAAATTATAATGATGTTATTAAAATTGCAGTAAATATCTACAACATACAGGGAAACCTATATTTGATAATACTAGATAAATCTTTATCCAAGATATTCCAGTAAAGTTTATTTCTTAACCTTCCTTACCATATGCTTGATTTGAAAGATGTGACACAACTTCACCCATACAATGATACAGTGTATTCTATTAAAACAGATAAAATCAGTACCGAATATAAGACCTATTTGAGAAAAATATAAAACGTATTCACATCAATAACAAAATGATAGATTCTTCTTGAAAATAAAGTTAAAATAAATACAGGTCTTGCAAAGAAATCAGCGGAATGATATTACAATAATAAGTAGGATCATTGTATAGTACTGACAGAGACTTTATGGCATGCCATTTACTATTCTCATCTATTCTGAAATCTACAACCAGATCCTCAATTCATGTTCTTCAAAAATCACTGCAGTCCAATGCCTTCTGAATCCCATCCTGTGGATTCTAGCAGCCAAACTAATGTCTGTATCTTGACACTAATCTTGCAACTAAAGCTTTGTACCTAGTCAAGAACACCTGACCTAGAAAATATTTACAGAGTTGAAATTGCTATGCAAAACCATACTCCCCCACTTAATTCAGTATTTCTTTTATCTGTGGATTATATATGGCATGTTATGGAAACTTTCCTCTTTTAAGAATCTTGGTGATTAGCCCTTTCATACAGGAGCATTACCCACATTTACTAATGCAAGCCTTGTACTACTAGTACCTTATTCTTGAAAGAGAGAGATCAACAATTTAAAACTTTTTCTTTTTTTTTTTTTTTTATGAAGTGCTGTGAAAAACACTTGTTGCTGTTGAACATATGGAAGGCACCATGTAAGAGAAACATATCATATGAAAATGTCCAGTTCTTTATAAAGTAACTATATCTTTCTGTTTAGAAAATCCAATAAAATCCATATATGTTGATAAAACATGTAACACTTTTCCCAGGTGAGAAAAAGAGAGTAAGTAAAAATGTTAGCAATGTAGAGAAAGCAACAGCATATTGGAGCTTTTCTATGCTACCGCAGCAACTAAGATTAATGAACAGAAAACAAATGTTTGACATATCACCTACCCATGGGAGTTCCAACGCCATAACCTTTTGAGTCTATCAGGCCTCCAATCTGTGTTAGGTTACAGTTCCTCTGTGTGACAAATTCAATGGTGGTTGACTCCATTAAAAATGCATAATCAGAGGTAAGCACACGCTGAATACCTTCTTCATTACTTTTGACAAGTACTGACTGCCTCCTACTACTCATGAAGGCCCACATCTTGTCGTAAGTGGAGATTTTGGATTTCTGAAAGAAAAATATTAGATATATTAATAAGAATAATATGCTTATAAGAGTGAAAGCAAATTCTCATTTTGCACATTGTATTATATCTTACTACATGTCTGGTTTTACCAAGGCATTCTTTTATGGCTGCCTTTGTCATTCATCCTATCTGTACCTCTCATCTTCTCTGTGTAAAAGAATACAGATGAACAGATTCTCAAGAAGATGTGCAATATCTGTTTTTTATCTGATGTTTATTGCTTATATGTTTTTATGTAGGATGAAGGACTACAAGTATTTGAAATTAGTGAAAATCTTTTAAGGATTTCATTACAGCCAAGTTCATCAACAATGGTGGTGAATGTTATGGAAGAATCTGTGGATTCTGGCACATTTGAAATTTCCATTCTTATTTCAATGACTCAGCTACTCCTGAGCAACCCTGAAAACCTAATGCACAGTGTGGCAACCTGAAGTAACCAAAACACAGATGACAGTATATGGAGAAAAGAGTTGTGAGGGAGAGGACAGCAAATATTTTAGTAATGGTATACTGCAAAAATACTTGGAGAAAGGAATTAGGTAAGAGATAATATCACATGTAGGTCACACTAATCCTAGCTTATACTTCAAAAACTGACTACTAACAGTTCTAAAATGAATGTACTTACTACTTTAACATTACCAGAACGTAAAAAACTGTTGTGATAGGCAGAGAGAGACAGTAGTTTGTGACAAAAGAGACAATAGTTTGGCACAAAGTGATGCTATGTGAGTATAGAGGAGTTGCTTCCTTTCTTTAACATCAGATTATTTAAAAAATATCTATTATCTTCCCTCATCTTTGTAGCACACTTAAGAGGTCATAATCACTGGATAAATTGAAGGTATTAGAAGTACTGAACATTTTACATTACATTTGCCCCATCTGTTTAATACTGTTTCAAACTCAAGTTGTATCCAAAAAATCTTCAGTAATGTTAAATCTTGCCTATTAAATAAAATGTGGAAATACAGCATGAGATCTACTATAATCAGACTTTTAATATCAGCCTTAAACATAGCTCTGCCGTCAGCTCCAGTGGAGATACTAAACAAAGATTGACACTACAAACATTTCTGAAGTTCAGCTGACTGGCAATCACAAATTCTTCCCCAGGGTAGAATTAGCAGTGTATGTGGAATAAAAAGAATATTTATTTAGGAAAAAAATGACTTTGTCCCCCTGCTGAGACACAATCCAAGAGTTATTTCGCTCTGCCTGGGGACTTAGCAAATCAAGCATTTCAACTAACTCTACTGTCAAGGCTAACAAAACAGGGGACTCTACATGAACACATTGTTACTGTGGTGAACATAGTCTGTGGTCAATTGCAAAAGAGTTTAGTAACTGTGGAATAACAACCGGAGTTGAGTTAGAAATCATTTTAAAGGTGCAGCATTGTTCACATATTAAGGAAAGGTATAAAACTGGAGGAACTCCATGGTAGAGTGCAACTGGTATGCAAGAAATCCATTTCACAACAGTTCCCTATGCAACACTGCCTGCAAGCAGCACAGGGGATGGAGTGGAGTGAAGATTCCACAGTCACGCCCTGTGGGATCACGGCAGAGATGGGAACTTGATGGTACTACAGCACTCTGTTTGCGACCCTGTGCCAACAGTCTGTCCATTTTTGACAAAGTACTGTCCTTCATGTGAACTTTGCTCATTATAATGCCATTATAGTACCAAAACACACCTCTGTCCCAAAGCCTACCCGCCTCCAAAGTGAGACTGTTCCTCACTGAGCTTGTGTTGTGGATTTTCTTCAGCTATATCTTTAAACGTGAAGCAAGAGAAATTTACACCAATCATAATAAAGGTATTTATGACTAGAGTCACTCAAGCTTTACCTTGAAGGTAAAAATTATTACAGAAATGGTTTCAGTAATGGGAGATGTCAGGGAAGACATCATCATGGACAAGTCAGGGAAGATACTAACACTGATCATCTCTGACTCCTGGGATCAGTCAACAGGCGGAACCTCTCTTCCCTCCTATAGGGACACCTTTGGGTAAGATCTGGACTTTCCAAGTATTTCCCCAGGAAATTTAGAAATTTTACTGAGCTGCTCTTTAATCTAATGTGTTTTGCATATCTGCACGTGCTTTGCAGACAGTGAATTTATCACTGGCAATCCACAAGAAACTGTACTTGTGTTGCTCTCAGTAAACTGCACTATTCACACTGCTAGTTGCAAGAGTCTCTCATAGGGTGCTGCCGGATCTTTACTGGCTTCAAGAAACCATGGAGCACAACTAGACAGAGAGCGAAGCACTGTTAGTGAATCCAAGCCATGGTAGTTCAGCCACACTGAACACAACCAGACTAATAGTGCCAAATTGGACATCACTTGGAATCTAAGCCCAGCCACGCCCAGCCCCTCTGATATCTGAGGACCGTCTGGAATGCAAGGGAGTTTATTTTCTGTCAAATTACTTTACCCCTGTATGCAACAGTAACAATGATAGGAGAAATCATTTTTCTTCAGAATATACTTCAAACTTATAGAATGAAGAAGAGCAAACAGATATAGTCTCTCCTTATAGAGTTTGTTTTGAAAATCGAGTCATTCTCGCAAGTATTTAATATTGAACTGTAACATACTTGAAACAGCACACATCAACTCTGTAGAAATTTAAATTATTATGTAGCACAGAAAGGATGGAAAATTAATGCTTTTCAATACTTGTAAAATTTAACCAAGAATCTATACTTAATTATTCTGACATACAATCTTTACCCCAGTACAAAACCCAAACATTTTAGCCACTATAAATAATCTGAGTAGCATAAAAAATTGTGGAGAAAACAATTTCAGTAAACTGTTAGATACATATTGCTGATGCATGTTGTGGAAAAAAAGAAAAAAAAAAAGACAAATGAGCTATAATAGAAAAGAAAGAATGAACTGTAATGTGCACAAATTTCTACATTTCCGTTGGGGGAAAAAAAAAAAAAATCCACAAACAAACCACAAACCAAACAAAAAATACCCCACAGAACAACAAATAAATTGCAGGATGAAAACATTCTAGTGAGGGAAATGATGACTCTCTAGTGAAGCATTAAAGCTTGTGAAAAAATACAACTTCCTTTCGAGGACAGTGTGCTCATACTATGATGACTGATTTAATCAGCTAGGATAAGGCCACAGCTACTGTTGAAAAGGAAGGAACAAAAGTCACCAACAAATCAGAGAAAGCTCCTGCATAAGTTAGTCACTTACAGGAATAATTAAACAAACACACAAAAAGTAAATAAATCTGAACATGATTAGTGAGACTGTAGAAGGTAACACAAAACCTAGAATATCACTGCATATGACTCACCACTGTGAAACTAACAAGGGTGATAGAAAGCGCACAGTGATCTCAGTTTTCTCGTATAGGCAGAACACTACAATGATGCCAAGGAAAATGGCCAATCTTCTTGTGACCCCTAAATACTTACTAGCATTTAGAAATTCTTACCAAAAAATGTGTATAGTACAGGTTATGGGATTTGCTTTATGCACAACAGAGAATGTTTTATCTGAAAATAAACCCCAACATTTGACTGGGGAATATGCAACTACAAATGGTTTTCCACTGTGACTGGCAAACTGCTCAGCAGACTCACATGATTAATATCAAGAAGCCAGATAAATTAAAAGCATCAGGAGCCCATTTGACATTGAACTAAAGAGAATGACAGTCCAATATGTACTTATTGCTTCTTGTGGTTATGACTGTCTCATTCATACTGATAGAAGCAGATGCTTCAATTTACATTATGTTTCCATCTTCTTTCATGGTGTGCAAATCAATCTAATTAATCAACTTATATACTTCATCAATGAAGTGTATTATTTTATCTGGCTTAGTTCACCATATTTTTTCATCTAACTGTAAATCACTGTCTAGAAAGACAACCTAACTTGAGATCAACTGGAAATGATGTCTGTGTAAGATAACTTGTGGTGACATGATTTATCATGCTTGTGTTCCTTCAGATACGCTGAAGACAATGCAGAGTAGTAAGAAAGCTGCCTATGCTTTGCAGCATTTGAATTTCACTGGGAAAAACAGAAAAAAAGAGAGAGAGAGAATTAAATAACAAGAAAGTAGAAATAAAAAGATTAAGCAAATCAAGAAACTCATCCACCTGATGCATAAAATGGTAGCTCTTACAATGAAATTAAGAGGATGCTGTCAGTGACACTCATCATTCATTAATTAAAGATCATTGGAAGATAACTGTGCATGTCAAGGATCATAAAAGCAAGCATGGAAAAGGCTCTAAGTTAGTCTAATGGTATGTACAAATCTGAGGCTGGAAACAGAAGGAATCATCATTAATAATGTGTTACTTACTGCTCTATCCTGAAGCATTGTGAGATTCTGGACCACAAGGTTAGAAAAAATGTCAGGAGGTTGAATGAATGCCAGAATAAAAAAGGATCAAGGGACAGGAAAATAGACCTCATGGTACAAGACCAGACAGATAAATGCACAGCAAAAATCTGCCAGGCAAATTCTGACATTTTTCTACAGTGGAAATTTACAGATTCCTATAATTTTAATTATTATAAATGATAGTATCAAATTTCTTTCCTGGCTTCTAAAAGCATTTGTGTGTCACAGATGATGCCTCAGGTTTGCTGTCATCCATGCAATATTTAAACTCAAAAAGGCTGTAGTTAACAAAGGAAAGATTAAAGGTAATTAAGATTAAATTTTGAGATGAAAGGAAGTTAAGAAAAGTCAGAAGCCCAGTTCTCATGTATTATATGAAAGCACTTTTCACACATAAGAATTAAACCATTAAAATATTTATGTAAAAAAAAAAAACAAAAACAAACCAAGCCCACAGACTCCCAATCCTAAAGCACTATTTTTAATTTATACACTGCCTATAACAGCTCTATGACTTTTGTTTTCCTGAGCATTGCATTCTTAGTGGACATAGGACACTTTTCATAAAGTTTCGTGATTCATGGATCTTTTTAAGGCCAAAGGAATAATTATGCATATTTGTTCTTCCCTTCTGTAATATACAGAATGTGAAATGTCAATTCTGAACTATTTCTCCAAGTTTGTCACTTACACCTTTGTACTGGCAAAATGAATGACATATGAAAAGTACATTCATAAAGACCTACCTATATGATCTTTATCAAGGTGCCCAACATGGTGTCTCAAAACATCCTTGATGACAAGCTGGCAGGATATGGAACGGACAGATGGAGCACCTACAGGTGGAGAACTGGCTGAGATGTTGAAGGGTGGATGTTAATAGCCAGATTGGCGTCTTGTCATGAGTGGAGTGCCTCAAGGGTCAGTCAGTCCTAGACCTGATACTAGTCAATACCTTCATAAACTGTTTGGAAAATAATACTGATAATGCCTTCACCAAGTTTATGGATGACACCAAACAGGTGAGAGATATAGATACACTGTAAGAAAGAGCAACTATGCGGAGATGCCTCAAGAGGCTGGAAAATTAGTGTAACAGGAATTGCATGACATAACATAAATTAGTGTAACAGGAATTGCATGACATGACATAACAAAGATAAATACAAACTTGATTCTGGGACAAAGTAGTCCCAAGCATCCATACTAACAGACTACCAGGAGTGTATCTTGACTGAAAGAATTTACAGGTCCAAGAGGACAGCAAACTGAACATAAGGCAGCAGACCATCCTTGCAGCAGGAAAACAAACTGCAGCCTGTATCAGTAAGACTACAGCCAACAGAACAAGGGATGTGATTAATTCATAATACTTGACACTTGCAAGACACATCAAGAATGTTGTGTCCAGATGCTTTAACATCTTTGATTTCAAGAGAGATGACAAAATTGGAAAGCGTCCACCAAGGTGATCAGAGAGTTGGAGAATTTAACTTAAAAAGAAAGATCGCTGGAATGGTGTTGTTCAATCTAGAAAGGAAGGCTTAGAAAGAATCTAATATTATTCTATCATCTAAAGACAATCTTAGAGAGAGGTTGAAGGTACTCTCTTCCTTGGGATGTATGGTGATAGGATAAAAGGCAATGGTCCAAGCTGCTGAAGGGAAAATCTTTGTGGATACAAGAAAAAAAAATCTTCACCATCAGAACAACTAAGCATTGGAACAAATAACTCAGATAAGTAGTGTAATCAGCTCCCTGGAAATGTCTGAGATAGTTTAACACAGCTGTGAATAGAATAATCTAAGGCTTTACTTTCAATTAGGAAAACTGATCTCCTCCAACAAGAGGAAGTGATCTCTAGAGATACCTTACAACTTCAAGTTTTCATTGATTTCTCTGATTCTTTATCAGTACGATGTTACGTACAATAATAAGTTTTTCTGAAGACTTCAAATTTTGATGTTGAGTAATTTCAAGAAAACAAAAAAAGTATGTAATTTCATGTTTTGGAAATCCAAACCAAACAAAACCAAAAATCATGGTGAATTTATGCAGTTTATAGATCAAACTAAAGGACAAGGAAAACATGTGTTTTCCTGTCATTTTCGCCCTTCAGTCCTTTGAAACTCTAGTAAACTCATTCCAATTGTTTCATCCACGACTCTGGAAATTCTGAACACCAATATGGAAATCTAAGCTGAACTGCTCATATAATATATTTATTTTATTAATTCCTTACTCATTTTCATAAGTTTAACATTTTGTTTTGCCCTAAATCTATATAACTGTGAAATAAGCTAGAAAATACATTTTTTGTATTCTTAATAACAGCAAAAGCACTCCTGTATTTTTTCTAAGCAAAAGATGGCTAGATGCCAAATTTAAGTGAAGTATTTATTATAGACGATCCTCTTCTGGATCATAGCTGTTTTAACACATTTGGGGTATGCCTCCAGTATTTTAGGCCACAGAGGATTAGTACCATTAAAAGAGAAATAAAGTTAATTAATTTAATGCATTTCAAATCATAGTATGACAAGCTTAAAGCTGAGGGAACAAACCAATAGCCCAAGGTACAGAATGTTTTAGGAATTCTGTAATTGTCTTAAAACATTACAAATACAGAGAAATTCAAAGATAAGGATACCTGAAAGAATTTGAACACTTGCATAAATGAAAATAAATTGTAAATAAACAGAAAAATTGTAAATAAACAGATAAATTGTAAATAAACAGACTTCTCACTTTCCTGAACTGTGACCAAATGGGAATTTGTAAAGACTGCTACTGTTCAAATATCTGTCAATAACTGATGATGTGTTTGTTTCATTGTGTGGTTTTTTGCACTCTTTTTTCTTTAGCTTTTATTTGCATACACCAATACACCTCCCCTAGTTCTTAATATGACTCTGAATTCTTAAGAATAGATACTCTTTTCTCAAACCGATCAATGTTTCTGAAGTGGACAATGATGGTCCATTACTGGGACTTGATAAACAGCAATATATGCAGATAATGACAAATATCAGAATCAGCTATAGGAGTCAGAATCAGAGATACCAGATGTCATTAAATTATTGGCTTTGCACTGTATTTTTCCATGTCCTGTTTCCAGATATTTTGTTTTAAATAATCATTTAATTCTGTTTCAATGACAGAAATAATTTCTAGTTTCTGGTAAATCTTAACTAATTCTACACTCCCAAAATAAGTGTTGTATTTCAAGGCAGCAGAAGCAGCATATTTACCTATTTTGATATAGCTGAGCATATTATGTGTAAAATGCAATTTGGTCTTAATTGTATATGTGCACCTGATTCTTCCATAATATAATCTGATCCCTCCGTAATATAATTTGATGCCACAACATTCCAAACTCTGCATTCACATATGTGTAGTGCACATTTTTAAATCGTTGCTATAGGCTAAGCATAGCTTTCACACAACACCATGCTAATCACTAGCATTTTAAGTATACTGAAAATATACATTCCTCCACCAATACACTCCACCTGTGGTGGATAGCAGACCAGACTCAAATCAGTTTAGCTGTCCTCTATCAACCAACAGACATGTTAATTCAAGTGAAACTTTGTGTATCACCTGATTTTCTGAACAGATTAGCAAATAGTTATAAAAATGACCTTTGCAGTACTGTATTTTCTCCATTGTGTCCTATGAGACTAGCTTTTTCTCAGTCATCAAAGTGGAAAACACACTCTCCTTTTTATCAGACTAGCCTCACTGACTCTGACCCTCTGACCTTAGGGCATTTCCTCTTTTTTTTTTTTCCTTTTTTTTTTTCTCCCTGTTGTTTCAGAACTGCTGAGGCCTGAAAACCCCTAAGTGAACCAGCCAATTTAGATTTTGTTCTGTCAGCATAAAAACAATAAAACCAATGCATACAGCATTCCCTCCTCCATAACGTCAGTTTTCATGGTCCATAGAGCACAAATGAAAAAATGTAGGAAAGGTGTTTCTGCCAAGAACAGAGTTACAAGAAATGAAAAATGCAGTACTCATAGAAAGACATTTTTCTCTTCCTCTGATTGTGCTGAGTTTTTCTTTTAAAGATCAAAGGTTTTGAAAAAAAATGTTAAATATTTAATGTAATATATGGTTAAAAATCCCAAACTCTAATGCTATTGAAATGAGTTTTCACTGTCAGATTTGACCTGGAAATAAATAAGGATTTTATACCTCCAAAGTCCCTAATGGATTTCAGAAAACTCCCTTGCCTTTTATACCAGAATGATTTATAGTCCCCTACTGAATTATAACTAACATCACAACAGTTCTTTTTGTAAAATACCGTGGAAGATGGTGTGTGTGATTTTTTTCACACTTCTGTAGGTTTCCTCTGTTATAAATAGGAATTAGACATTAGGGAAATTTAATCTGTTTTTAAAGCAGATTCTATATTCTGTATATTCTGTAAAGATAAAACCTCTTCTGCTCACTCTGCCTGTTCTCAGATACAAACTGCAGTACAAAATTTCTCACTTTGTTTCTGCTGTATCTGGAAACAATGTCCTTCTCCAAAAGCAGTGAGTGCATAGTTTCATCATTGGAACTGAGCATGAAGTTCATAAATACTACTTTAAATATTTACCTCTTACAGCATAAGAATTAATCACAGTGAGATCACTGTATTCTCACAATGTCTAGACTGACATGAAAGATTTTTGTGCAATGTTCATAGCAAAATTAATACACACTATGCCCAAAACACTCTGTTGCTGTTGTGATTTGAAAGAAACTCATCAGGCAGCATTAGAAATCAAACTTATAGCATGAAAGGAATTTTTGATCGAGAAGGGATAGAAAGACCACTAACAAGTATTTGCTAACTTTTTCCCTGAAACAGTTAGTAATTAATGTTTCATTATCTTCACAGATTTCAAAAACTTAACACAAGTTCCATTGTTACTTTGTTGTTGGTGGTGGTTTTGTTTTGTTTTGGTTTTCCCATGTCAATCATTGGCATTAGTCATCAAAATCAGACTAGCAGCATAAAAATATTGGTGGTGTTCTTCCCCCAGTAAATTCCCCTACCAGTTCTGTTGCCGGACTGAAGATAACTTTGAACATCCAAAACAGTCAGTATTTCCTTGTGAAAGAGATCATGTAAAATATTTGCCAGCTTTAGATTAGCATAATCCACCACTGAGGTATTTTGCAGTGGGATTTGGATTTAGCATTCAGTACTCTTTTATTTAATAAGCAAATTACCAGCAACACTGGACCATATGTACTAGCTAAGAACAGCTGAGTCTTTCTCTGTACTCAGCTGACCTTGGTCGCTATAAAATTTGAGTTTGTTCAGACAAACAGGATCAATGCCATATATGGTTCATATTGAAGGTCTAGAGGAGTGGTAGGGTACTGATCAGAAGAACTGTTAGAAAATCTGTCAGGTCTTGGAACAATTCTGTCAGTTTTGTCTTGAAACACCTATAGTCTACTAAACAATATACTTGAGAATATAAGCAACATAACACTAATGATCTGATTTACTCCAGTAATGGAGAGTTTAAATAAAATTAAAAATGTCTAGGATGAAATGTTACAATAAAAGACACAGGAACTTCTCAGCCAACTTGGTTACTGAAAAATACATCATGAATGATCTACATACATAGATGAATTTACATGTGTTCAATTAGTGATCTGTACAGAAAATAGAGTAATAACAGAGTTATAAGATGTAGTTTTGAACAAAGGGAAAAGTATTCTCTTTCCAGTATTATTAACTGGTTGGTGTATTCCAGTTTTGTCAGAGGGAAGTGCTCAGAATTAATTGGAATAAAATAATTAGGAATTTCCAAGGAAAGAAAAAGGAAGGGGAAATTCATCACCACTTTATCAGTTTGACCGTTCAGTGACTTAAGTCAGTCATGTTAGTGTTTTCTATTAAATAATACACCAAAACTTATCAAAAGACTAAGATTTCTTAGCCCAATCCTGTGCCAACTACTTATTTGGTAATTACTTATTTGAAATATCTTAACAGATAACTGAAATGTGCAGAACCATTAAAAAAAAAAAAAAAAAAAAAAAGAGTTTTGAGTAGGATTGTTGTGTGTGATCTTTTTGCAGAGGAAAAGCAAACCCAAAATCAATAAACAATTCATGCACTATATTTCCACTACCCTATATCAGCTGCAGAAACTTGTTCAAAATCTATCTACAAAAATATACAGTTTGCAGTTTCAGTAGAACTTTCTATATCTTCTTTAGGAATAGTTTTAGGTTGAACTTTAAGTTGCAAAAGTAATTTTAATTTGAGCACATTTCCTATTGTCTATAGGAACAGATAGTTATTTCTGTGAAAACAGTGGTCTATCAGGGGAGTGTCTGTCATATGGTATGGCCATATGCTTGAAAATTATGAATCTTCTGTTCCTTTTAGTTGCCCTGAATTCTTGAAAAGATTAAAGTGAGAAGTACTATAACCTTTTATTTTTTCCAGTTTTCAGTATTTTCTGTGTACACTTACGATGCAAACAAGAGTCCAACTGTAGTCTTATTAAATGTCATCTTCAATGACAAAAATAAGAGTTAAAATGTTACTATCATTGAGCTGTATCAGACAGAACAAGGAAATAAGAAGTTAGACTGATGTGATGATCCCTCAATCCCTACCTTTTTGGGGTTTTTGCTACATAAGCAAATATGGCAGGTACCTACCCCGCTTGAGAGATAATGTGAAACTTCAGTGATAAACAGAACAGTATGATTTCAGAGATCATTTAAGTGTCATCATAGTACACTGATCCAATTTCTACAACCCAAACTGTCATTACAAATCTAATACATTAACCTGATGTTTATTATTTACACAAATACTGTACAAATTAGAGAAAGGGAGAGAAGGATATAAGTGATGAGTACTTGCCTTACTTACTTCAAAAGTTGAAAGTTCTTCAAAGACAATTACTTGGTATAAACAAAAAAATAATCAGGTTTCTACCTTACAGAAAATCTTGGTATTTCAGAAATAACAGACATACTGATTTACAATGTAGAGTAGAATAAGCAACAGAGAAATCAAGTTTCAAAAAAGCATACTATTGTATTAGGTACAATGTAGACTGAATGACAGGAAAAAACAGGTGAGAGCAAAATTTTATATTAATTTTGCCTGGTAGAAAAATGAAGATAATGATAAAAATCAAAACTTAACCATGGAAAATCTTTATTTTGCAAAAAAATGGTATTTTTAAACAGAATTTCTGAGCTAGCGTAAAACGTTCTGAAATACTCAGGCACATCACACCATGTGAGCTCTAAGATGCCTTAATGATATTTTAAACATTCTAACTAAAAACATTTATACTAATTCCTACAGGAGAAGACTTTTATTATTGACTTTACTATTAATTTACATTTAGGTATTTATAGTTATACATAGTAAAAGCAATTGCACTTTATTATCTATGAATTTGGGGGGTTGCACAGAATTTTATATCAACAGTAGAAAGCTTCAGACATGGCTTGATACAATTACTCTATGGCTTGTGACATCTGAGTTCTGAAATACAGTCAACAGAAGAAACAGATATTTGACATTATATGCTGACATGCTCTAGCAGAAATCCATGTGCCATCACAGAAATGTTGTATGGGCTAGTATGTGATATTGCAACTCCTATAAAATTTATTATGTTAGTGATTAGCATTATTAGAACTGCCAAGTATTCTAGGCATTTCTTCCATGGATATGCTGGGTGTAGCTGTACATCATGCTGCAGATTCTGTTTCCCCTGTCAAGGTGTAAGTTGATCAATTGGACATCAAAAAATAGTTCTGTTATTCATCCTGTGGAAAGTTAATGGGAAACACAATTTCTGATGATGTTTGAACATCCATTAAGTTAAATTAATCTAAATTTATATTAAAATCTTTGCTAGCCATGTTTACATAAATAAGACAACCTTTTCTGGATGCAGTCAAATTATTCTGCTGAGCACCTTCAAATAATAACTGTGACTATAGTATTAGACTTTATTCCCCATTTTGTTGTTTTAATTAAACTATTTGGGAAAACTAAGAAAATTCCACTGTAGGAAACTTATTTATGAACAATTATTTTAGAAAACTACATTGATTAATAACTATGTAGGGAATTATTATAATTAAATTTAGTATCATTACCTGTGACTGACTTCATGTTCAGCTGTTTGTATGTATCACATAAGACTGAAACCAGTGGCAACAAAAATAAACTAGTAAAAAGTATTCTACATTTTGTACCACAGCACATACATTTGTCTAGTTCCCATGTAGTCTGACAAAAAATAAAACAGTTGCACTGATTGTGCTTGTGATTGTATTTTGGCATGTTACTGATGCCACTGTCAATGTAGTATTGTGGTTATATTGTTTCAGGTGACCATTCACTACTCACAAACAGGATTGCAGAGATCACCTGTGAGTTTGAAAGGCATCTTGTTGGGACATCTGTTCTAGCAACACTGCAAAACTCATTTTTCTGAATATTCCAAGAAGAAAGGCAGCTGAAATGGTAACAGTACAAGCAGCTTCCAACATCACAAAGTGTATGAAACTTTTTGGGGAAGTAAGAGTAGTTTCATCTCTATTTTGAATATTGATCATCTGCTGAGGTTGCTTAAAAAGATGCCAATTAACATAATATGTTTTTCTAATGAGGACCTGGGTCAGCAGTCAGACTGATACACCAGTTAATATTTTTCTGTCAGCAATAAAATTAATGAAGAAAAACAACCTGCTTTAGGGTTCATAGCTCCACAAACATCTTTTAACTTTATCCATAAGATCCTGATTAACTATTACTGTTTTATTTTAGTTAACTTGAGTAGTGTGCATCAACACTATGTATTCAAGGTCATTTCTCAAAATAGGGGTATGTACTATAATCTTATTAGTTTGCATTTATATCTTATGATTTGATTCTGGTTTATGTTTACTGACAAATTATATTCATGTTTAACATGAAAGACGTGATAGCATCTATTGATTAGCATGCTCTGTCTTAAGTCTAAAAAAGTATCAAACAAAAAAAAATTATATACCAGCCACAATCCCATACTCATACGATTTTCTTTGCATTATAATTAGTCTGCATTTGAGATTTTCTAGTTTTAAGTAAAATGTAAGAATAAAGAAAATTTCAGTAACTTGCTAATTTTCTCTTCCTATTTCAGGTTAACATACTCCTACAGCATGATTCTTTTGGTTCTACCTGCTATTAACTAGTACCCTAGCAGGACTTGTATTTCCTTCACTATTAGGCTCAGAAAATACTTGAGCAACCTATAATGCATATCCTTAAAACAATTGTCTAGCTTAAATTAAAGAGGACTAAAGATTTGAAATGCCTTGTCTTCCATTTCAGGAGGCATATTGCTGACACTGGAGATGGGATCATCATATGTTGTTAATGCAATCACTGTCCCCTTTCTGAATGCTTTAGTAGCTTTCTTGATGCATTAGTTCAAATGGACATAGAACATGCAAAGAAAATAAATGTACAGGGGAGCCCAGAACTGGATGCAACACTCCAGATGTGTCTCACCAGTGTTAAACAGAGGGGAATTATCACCTTCCTTGACATGATGGCTATGTTCTGCCTAATGCAGCCCAAGTCAGCCTTCTAACCTGTACTAGCACATGGAGTTACGCCTTCCCAGGTACAGGTTTTTAGCATTTTCTTCTGTTGACCTTCACAAGGTTTCTGCCTGGCCATTTCACCAACCTGTTGTGCTTCCTTTGAATGACAGCAAAACCAACTGGTCCTCCGGTTTTGTATCATCTGTTACATTTCTGAGGGTCTACTCTGTCCTGCTATCCAGGTTACAAATGAATCTTGGGAATGGGGCCCAATATTGACCCTGGGGCAAACTATGATTTATCTCCAGAGGGAATTCAAGGTGCTCATAACAACACTTTGAGTCTGGCAGTTCAACAAGTTTTCAGTCCTACTCACTCTTCACTTATCTGGTCCATACTAGACTAGATAAACCTCTTTCACCAAGGGTATGGAAGAACAATTTCTTGTCCTTTTCTTGTGCTGATCTCTCCTCTAAATAGTAAAGGCATTTAAAATAGCCTATAGAAATAGTGTCTCTATACTCTTTATCATATTGCTTTGGAGACAAAGTGGATTTCTGCTACACTGAAGAGAAACCTTGTTTATATATCCATTTTGCCTACGTATTCAAGTACAAAAAGTAAACATTTATCATTTATTACTGCACTGTTTTGCTTGCTAGGTATAATGACTTGCTTTGAGATTCTGTTCCTTCTTATTTTAATTCCACCTTCTCTGCTTTACAGATGTTAGATTAATAACATTTTGAGAAGACAAAACAATATCCCTGCTATCCTCAACATATGAGTAAAAGCCCATCATTGAAAACTTTTTTGGTTTTTTTTTGGTGTCTGTAGAAAAGTTTCTAAAATCAGTTTAAGGAAGCTCAGTTCCTTTGTTCAAAACCAAGTTTTCCTAATTCTGTTTGATCATTCTTGAGAATTTTCCTTAGCTCTCTTCCTATTGATTAGGGGGAAGGGGGGAAAAAAAAAAAAAAAAAGAGAAAAGAAAAATTATTTATTTTGATATTCCAGTCTTGAGTGCTTGTCCTAAAATTCTGTAGAGAGAATTAATTAAAACTAGCTCACTGTGCCTTAGCAATCTGAATCTCGTTTTGTGACCTTTGTGTCTTCCTATAAAAGTTTCAAACTGTTTTAAATCATTAGTTTAGGGGTTTTTTTTATTTGCCTGCACCAAAATACTCCTCATTCACATCAACTGTTTTGACCCTGACTCACGTACAGTATGATTAATTCTTAAAGTATTGATGTGTTAAGTGTTTGCTTTGACCAGCTTATTTTTCCAATTTGTGTTTTTTTTTTTTTTTGTGTTGTTTTTTTTTTTTTTTTTTTCTTTGAGTGTTTTTGATATCTATGAATTTACTTCCTTTTGGAAGCTGGCAAGAGGCTTATGTCAATCTTATTTTTTTCCCCCTTTAAGGAGGTTTTATCTAAACAATACTAAATATCATTGCTGCATTGAAGTACCTTCCCTTCTGGATTTCAGGGCAATCTATTTACTTGAAGTATCAAATGATGAAGGGACTAATACAAGCTCATGCATAAATTTACTTGTCTTTGGGATCAACCTTTCGCCCTCTTTGAAGACAATGATGAATCTATTTTTTACTGTCTACACAGCTGTCCTAGACTGATTTAGAGGTTATAAGTCTGTTTTTTCGTTTCATCAATCATCCATTAATACAAATATGCAATGTTGAGAAAGACATAAGAAAGCTAGTGAATCACAGTATCACAGAACATCTTTGGTTGGAAGAGACCTTCAGGATCATCTAGTCCAACCTTTGACCCAAACTGCAAGCTCACCACTAAACCATGTCCCTAAGCACCAGGCCCACACACCCTTTAAATGCCTCCAGGGATGGCAACACCACCACTACCCTGGGCAGACCATTGATAACCCTTCCAGTGAAGAAACATTTCCTAATATCCAGCCTAAGCATCCCCTGGTGGAGCCTACATCCATTCCCTCTGGTCCTGTCACACATCACCAAGGAGAAGAGGCTGTTCTCCTCCTTGCTCCAACCTCCTTTCAGGTAGCTGTAGAGAGCAATCATACTATTCAATGGATATAAAATAAACCAGCTCACTGAAACCATCTTATTTTTTAAAAATATATTTCAAACATTAATTGTATATATATTGCACCTATTATATAAAATTGGTACAGATACTGATGCTTCAAAAAGCAAATGTCTATAGGTATTCTGTATCTGTAGGGAGCTCTATGTGGAGAATAATATTATTTTCCAGTGGAAGAATATAAAAAAACACCTAGGTCAGAGATCCTTAACAGAATTCCGGCCAGGGCAATCCAGTTTGGAATGGAGTGCAGACAATGGTCACAAATAAACACCAGTGAGAAGTAAAAAAAAAAATTATTATTTTTTTTTTCTTGAAAACTCAACTATAAATATTATCGATCCTCTGATGTGATACTCTCACAGGCTAAATTTCTGATAGTCTTTCTAGATTATGCTTAGGCTACTTGATCTAATGGCATTGACTATATTTCTATTTTCTACTAAATGTTTCAGTAATTCATTAAAAGACTTCTTCAATAGTGAAAATAATTCAGATTAGCAAATCATGTCCATATAATGAGCTTTCAATTCTTGACTCTGTGGTTCAAATTGGCTAAAATGTATGTTGTTCCTACATCAGGGCACTTCACCCAGTGTGTTGAGACATCAATCAACACACTGAGGCAAGATATTTGTCTTTATTTCAGTTCTGCAGAAGAGGGTGCCAGAGCCCCTCTCAACAAATGTGTTGAGCTTTATAGTGAGCAATTATAGCAGATTGATAAAACAATTCTCATACAATCAAAGAATCATAAAATGATTTGGGTTGGAAAGGAGTTTCTAAGACCTTCTAGTCCAACCTCTGTGCCAGAGGCAGGGACATCTTTCACTAGATCAGGTTGTTCAAAGCCTCATCCAACCTAACCTTGAACACTTGTAATGTTGGGACACCCACAGCTTCTCTGGACAACCTGTTCCTTTGTCTCACCACCCTCATTGTAAAATATTTCTTTCTTTTGTCCAGTGTGAAAAGATGATGGTAAAATGTCTCTGTTTTTTCTATAAGCATCCTTTATATATTGAAAAGCTGCAATAAGGTCTCTCTGGAGTCTTCTCCAGGATGAACAACCCCAATTCTCAGCCTTTCTTCATAGGAGAGGTGTTCCAACCCTCTGATCATTTTTGTGGCCCTCCTGTGAACCCACTCTAAAAGGTCCATATATTCTTGTACTGTGGCTGAAAAGTTATCACCAGAAATAAGACATAGAGTTAGGTACTCAGAAAATGAAAGAAGTTGAAAGGCTTAGAACTCCTAGAAATAATTGTATTTGTGGAAACACAAGTTTGTGAACATTCTTTACTCATTGATATCCTCTTCTAAGCAATATAAGAAATTATATTTCTTTGACAATTAGAGAAGAGACTACACTGAAGCAGGAGTATCTATCTGACTAAATATATCTAAATTTGGAAGAAAGCATTTTTTCTTAAAGAATTATCTACCATTATTTTCCCTGAGGCATCCTTAGTGTTCATGACCACAAATGAGGAACATTTTCTAAATTATAAAGTTAAAGACTTCAGCTTGGATAGCATGATAGCACTCAATGGAATATATATATATATAAAAATTTTTTCCTATAAAGTTTTTTAATTACTAATGTTCTTAGAGAAAGTCAACCTGACCAACTTCTCTGCTGAACTGAAAAATTCATTAACCTTCTAAATATATCATACTGTTATTTTTCACTTTTTTTTTATTTTGAAGGTGAGATATAGTTCAATTTTTTTTTTTTTTAAATAAATGTAATATTAATTTTTTAAGCTAAGGTTAAAAACAAACAAAAAAAAATGCTATGAATCTTTGTGAAATGTTCCAATTAACCTGAATGGAGTATTTTGTTTGGTTTTCATTTTCTCACAAATAGTCTATCTTTGACAATTAAGATTTTCCCTGTCAGAAATCCAGGGTGAGGAGTGTTTGGGTATCTAAAAAATTTCCTCCAGGCAAGAATATCAGAGTAAAATGACAATCAATATACTGTTGTCATAAAGCCCATAAAACGCTTGTAATGATCCAGGATAAAACTTTTTTTTTTATTTTCTTTAAAATATTACTTATTTTCAGAAAATTAGTTGCCATGAAATTAAAATATTAATTTTACCTTTCTTTATACCTCCCTGCCAACATCTTCACTTTAAAGCCACTAGTGATATTCATGTAAAGGCATCCTTGGTGTTCAGAACCCACGGTTTCTTCTCATTAAAAAAGAGGTAAACTCTAGAAACAATTTTAAATATAGCATGTGAACATAGTGAAACTAGTTGAACGCAGAGATTATCTTTGGACATTTATCTTTACGGCTGCATTCTTTCCTTCACTGCAATGTTCCCAGCAGTTCAAATCCTCAAAACAGCCAATTCTTAGTCCTTAGGAACAGTATATCCCTCCATATATCTTTAAATACAGATACAGAAACATTACTTGCTCTGTATTTTTAGGTATGCATATATACATATGTATGAATCTGTGTTTTTATAATGTGTTTTTTTGCAGATCTTACATTAAGAACTGAATTTAAGTAGACTAAATAATTAGTCTTGACAGATATAATTCTATGTAGCAGCTTCTCTTGATCCTCCTGTATTTTCTGGAATGGATAAGCAAAGAGGCATTTTGGATCTAGAAGAGCATCATAAAACTTGCAGAAGGTACTGAAGCCAGTTACTGATTACTAACTCCAGTAATCTCTACAATACTGGGACTTATATTCAATGATTCTCAGAAATATGCAGTGTCTGCTATATCCAACTATCCAAATCAACTTCTTTGTGTCCATCTAAATTTCTGCCCATTTTTTCTTGAAGATATATAGAAAGTTCTATCTCCCTATATATCTGCAACGATCTGCAAGAGGGAGGTCATCTGTGAGGGTTGTAAATATCTCCTTTGAAAACTTTTAGAAGTAAACTACTTATCCTTTCAAATAAATGACCTGTGGCTAGAAAGCTAGAAGTCATCTGAATATGTCAAGATACAATCTGTTCTGAGAAAAAAATACTGACTAAGCACAATTTATTGTTCAGGTAAAGGAAGAGAATTAGAACATTCTTCATTCTGTTTTAATATGATGAGTTAAGTGGTGCAAAAGGAGAGTCAAAAAGAAATATGGTCAGCGTCAAAGAGAGACAGGAACAACATCCATGAAGGTGATTCATTCTTCCTGTCTTTATCATTGACCTTACTTGACCTCATTAATGTTTATAAATACATAAAGGTCGAGTGTCAGGAGGGTGGGCCAGACTCTTCTCTGTTATGTCCAGGAGCAACAGGTGTAAGCTGGATCATAAGAGGTTCTGCAGAAACATAAAGAAAAACTTTTTCTTGGTGAGGGTCACAGAGCACTAGAACAGGCTGCCCAGAAGGGTTGTGGAGTCTCCTTCTCTGAAGACATTTAAAACCCACCTGGACGCATTCCTATGTGACCTGCTATAGGTGGTCCTGCTCTGGAAGGAGGTTGAACTAGATGATCTTTTGAGGTCCCTTCCAACCCTTAACATTCTGTGATTCTGTGATTGATCTTTGTACCCTTTGTGGTTTTAGTCCCTTCTAACGTTTCTCTCTCTCCATTGATTATAAAAGAAAAATGAACATTTTCAACCAAATGCAGAACTTTTGGATTGCTACACTAAGCTGAGATGGGATTCACATCATTTTCTGCCATCATGAACTCTACATTTCATGGGATTTTGAAACTCAGAAAGGTGCAACAGCTCACAGGGCTTTTACCTTGACATTTCTTACATTCTTGATGAAGTTTGAGTCCCTGTGTCAATGCTTATAAATAATGTATAAATATTCAGAGAACACCATGAAATTAATTTGGTTATAACCAAAGGGTATGCAGGTGAAGCTCTGATTTGTACATTCAGTTTGAGCCTTACTCTAATAAAGAAATTCTCTTTGTTTACCTAACTCTATTCATAAACATATTTTCAGTTGCCTGCCACTCTTAGCAGGCAATCAGCATCACTATTTTTGACAGGATTTTTGAGACAGGTCAATATGATAAAAAAACTGAGAGGCATCAACACAGAACCATAACACTAATCTTGAGATACTAAGAATGTCAATAGAGCTACTGCATTTAAAACCAGACGAAGACAAGAACCTACAACTTTGTACCTGTATTCCTACAACTCTGATTCTTGAGAAATGTCAAATGACTTGGTACAATTCTAAGACTGTAATTCTCAAAATAATTACTGCTATTAAGTAAATATTTTTCTTCACCATATTGACTTTTGTGTTTTCCATATCAAAATCAAGAGGTGTGCATGAGAAAGGGAAAGAGTAACTAATGCTGCTCTCTGAAGAGAGGGGATCTCTTATTACACCTATTATTGCAGTGAAACTTTGCTGTTTGCAATAGTAGCTGTTAGCAGAAAAAGAATATCTAAATATTCTTTACTTGTTCTTAACAAAAATGTATCTATGGTATTTATTGATTATCTGAAAATGAGCAGACACTCATTGTACAGTGTCACCTGGAGTAGCCAAAAAAGGAATAAGAAAGAAATAAGCTGGGCATGCCTGTTTGCTAGTATCAAGCTTTGTGGAGCAATAGATGAAAGAGGAAAGAAGGCAATTCAGTGATTTAATAGAACAAATAGTCAAGGAGATGCACTTTAAACAGTTTCCAAGGTAACTGTCTCTGAGGTTGGAATCTATAAATGTGGGTACAAACAAATTTCCAGCTCTGAAACAGAATACAATCAATGCAAAATAAAAAATTAAAAGAGAGGACATTTGAATGAAAGAACATGAACAATAATGCTTAATGAAAAATATTAGGAGAAGAATTATATTAAAAAAAAAAAATACTGCATATTAGTGGTTTCAGAAAATCAAATGCTTTCACTTTCATTACATACATCTGGATAAAAGATAAGTAGTATATGGTTTCACATTAAAAACTACTTTTTCACAAATGCATCTGTTATTTAACAATGTAGCACTTGTTATTATTTATTATTTAAACTTTGTCCTGGTTAACTACAAGTAAATAGAGAAGATTTCAGACTTTCCTAACATAGCCATAATTAGTGCCTAATATATTTAGACTTCAAGATGATTGGATACTACTGTACATTTTAATATAAAAAACATTGGAATATTTATCATAACAATTGTTGTCAAACACATTCAAGCAACAATGTTTCTCTCAAATCTCCAGTATCTGAATAACACTGGTAGTGTTTTTGATAATGAGGATGGTGAGACAGTGGAACAGATTGCCCAAAGAAGCTGTGGATGCCCCATCATTGGAAATGTTCAAGGACAGGTTGGATGGGGCTTTGAACAAGCTGATCTAGTGAAAGATGTCCTTGCCTCTGTCGCAGAGGTTGGACTAGATGTTCTTAGGAGGTCCCTTCCAACCCAAACCATTTTATGATTCTGTGAAGCTCCTATATGAGGTTATGGGGCATGTTACAGTTAATCATATATTGATGAACACATGCAGTTTATTCTAGAAGATACCACAAGAGATACTTGGATATTTCTGAAAGAGGCAGAGACTTTAAAGATTTAAAGATTTACAAAGGTTTAAAGATCTAAAGGTTTCAAGACTTTTACAATTAACGGCATCATGTTTCTAGTATATTCTTGTGTACTCTTATGTGAGCCCAGAGAGCTTAATTCCATGATGACGTTGGTACAACCTTTCCCTTGCTAGCAAAAAGTAACATATCAAAGAAAATCTCATTCCAGCAAGTAAAGATTAATTAAAAATATCAGAAAATGTCAGACAGAAATGAAGTGACAATCTGCTAAGATTTAAAAAGGAAATAAAGATGAAATATACCAATCTTTCATTCTTTTTATCATCAACCTAATTCAGTGAATGGAATTGAATTTTAGAAGTTTCTTCAAGCAAGGTTTTTTGTCACTGCATATTTTCTGTCATTGCATTGTTTTATTATTGGAAAAAAATTTGGTGAATCTTTGATATGACATTTCTATCATTGTGCAACTTGTGAAACATGTCACACAACCTACAAAATAACACCTTTTAGTTCTTCAGAGAAAACACATATAACAGAATTACAAACTTATGAAGACTTTACCATCCACATTTTTCATTCTGAAATACACAGTCTTAAATACAAAGTAAACAATCCTAAAGTCTGTTTCATGTTGATACTAGCTCCTCTTTAAAGAATGCTATGAGGCACAGTCCTGACTGTTGTATGAGCTCTTACATAGTGAACCATTGTTCAGGGCATCCTGAAGATTTTCCTGCTTACTTCTCTCTGTAGCTAATACACAATAATCTTCCTATTACTTCTGATTTAGTATTTATTAGAGGGTGATTGCGGATGGGGGAGGGGGATAGATGGATGGGGACAGTGGAAAGGGAGACAAGTATAAGAAATATACTTGCAAGCCTAAATACAGGTAGCTGATAAAATGTCCATAAAAGCCATTGTAGTTTCCCTGCAATACACGGCTAACCACAGATAATGTCCATAATCAAAGTACATGAACCCCACGGCAATGGGAGAACAAAGCTCGCATATTAAAACAAAAACAACTAATCACAATAAATTTAAGGAGATAGAAACTTTATCTAATCAGTTATCAATTAGCTAATGATAGGTCAAACACTGCTGACAGAAGGCTTTGTGATCAAGACTCCATCCTGTATTGTGAATAGCAGCTTTAGTGTGTGCGGAGCACAGAGTGAAGACATGCTCTACAGGCTATGCATTTTCCAGCTTCCTTCTGACAGACACTGCCAGACTGCTATAATAGTATGAGACACAGAGTGTAGAGAGATAATAAGCTGAAAGTGAGCAATTTTCTAAGGAAAAAAATGAGATGGGGGTGAGCCCCTTACAGCTGACAATCAGAATTAAATGATACTGTGAGGATACTTACCTGACAGTTGATGAATGAAAACCTAACAGGTCTATACAACCCTTCAATCTGCACTTTGTATATAAATGGCATTTAAAGAAAAAGAAAAGACAAAGAAGAAAAAGGAAAAAGAAAAAAGAAAAAGAAGAAAAGGGAAAAAAGAAAAAGAAGGGAAAAGGAGAAAGGAGAAAGAGAAGAAAGAAAGAGAAAGAGAAAGAGAAAGAGAAAGAGAAAGAGAAAGAGAAAGAGAAAGAGAAAGAGAAAGAGAGAAAGAAAAAAGCAAAAAGAGAGGGTTCTATAATGTAAATGGGAAAATTCTTACTTAAGACTCCTTTTCATCTAAACATATGTATTACTTTATAGAATTATTTTCAGAGAATGATCTGGTGGGGTTTTCACACTCTCATTAATGCTAAACTTACTACTTCAATTTAATAAGTTCCTAAAGAGCATGAAATATTTTTATGTTGTGTTTAGGTGAAGACAAATAGCATACACTATTAAACTCCAGGACCTCAGCAGCAATCAATGTCTTATGATCTGTCTAAACCAACTTTTTATTCTCTGGTAGAATTAGAGAAACTTCTGACTGCAACCTAACATATGATTTATTTTTTTATTAATATTTTTCTCTGTGACATAATCCTGTACTATTTTCAATTTCCATAGTAATCCTTGAAGTTAGCTTGTTGTGAGGAGGTAATATAATCTTTTTAATAGAAAAGACCTTGCACTATAATAAGGAATAAATTTTGTGGAGACGAGAAACACAGGTAAGAAGACAAGCTATGATATCAGCATTGAAATCTCTTTATGATAGCATTTCTAGGATTTGTTAAGATGGAATTCTACTGTGGGAGGATTTCACTTTAACTACCTCATCATTTTTTCCCCTCTTCCCTGTAATTTGGTCTAATGTGATTTCTGTTGAAGTTATGCAGAAAATAAAGGTATTGTGAACTGTTCTTTCAACAACACAAATTAAGTGTGAAATGTAAAAGCATGGCTGTCATCCTTGTTTTTAAGTGTTGCTACTATTTCACTATTCTTTTTTTTTTTTTTTCCCCCGCTAATTCACCTGCTCGTAAACCAAAAATTTAAATGATTCATCAAAGCATGGTGGAAAAAGTGTAAGCCGTCCCCAGTTCATAAAGAGTAGTCAGGGATTCCAGACTATTAGCTGACCTTCCAGGTATGACAGAGCACACGATATTAACATTTCAACCTCAAGATCAGATGGATATTCATATTTCATAGTGGCTGTCAGAATTGGAGAAAATTGCTGACTTAGATTTCTCCAGTGGAAATTTCCTTCAGCCTTTTCTTCTGTGCATGTAGGAAAAAGAGTAGGAATCCATCTTATCTTTCTTTGACAGAAGACATTGCTTCCTTACAGGGTAGCCTTCAAAGATAGCTCAAGAAGAAAGATACTGAAATTTTGTTTATAAGGAAAAATATGGAAATGAGAGGTCAGTGAAAACAATGCAAAAACCCCGTTTTGACAAAATGGACAGAGAAAGAAAATAATGTAAAATTAAATCTTCCATTTTCAAATCAGTAAACATATAAAATACCCACTAGCATCACTCAATGAGGAATGTAAATATCATCCCCTTTCTTTTAATATAGAAATTGAAGTTAAAAGAAGTATTAAGTGGCCTGAATTTGTAATGAAATCACTTAAGAACAGAGGTTGAACTCAGGAATTTTGGACTCCAGCCTTGGACTCAGGCTGGAGACTGTGATAGGTCTAACAAACAGAATTAAAAACAGGGTAAGTTTTAATGAGTGCTGATAGAGGAGTGATTATATATATGCTAACTCACAGTTATGGGTCTTCCCTATTCAGAATAAAACGATCTCCCAAGAAACCCTTCTAACATCCTGTTAGTAAAGAGCTATACTGGGAAGGAGGTAATAATGGTTGTAACCTACAATATGACTATTCACTGTTCCCTTCTTACTTATCAGAAGGCAGGAAGTGTGCACTCAAGTCAATGGAGTCAAAACCTCTTAGCACAAGGTAAGTCCAAAAACCAGCATACCACCAGAAAAAAAACCAGCTGCATATGTATAAAAGTTACAGGACTTTTTAAATTCTATCTCTATACAGATATATTTTTTTCACAGTGAAATCTACAAATAACTTCATAACAGAATACTTAATGAAATATATAATACACAGTTTACATATTCAAAGTCTAATATCAGTAGGCTGTGATTGCAGGCTAAAAGGTAAAAAGAGTAAAATGTACAGTATACAGTAGTGTTTTTCACTTAAAGCTTCATACATTATAGGTACTTTTGCTGCAATGTACATTGCTCTTTTACTTAACTTTTTTTTTTTCAACTCAATACATCATTTTACTGTGCAGATGGGCAAACCCCTTCTATTAGAATCAAAACTCTCCAAGCAAGCTATGAGGGAAAAGGCAGGTCTAACCTCTAACATCATGAAATTATCTTGATAGGGTCTATTTGGCCAAGTGTGTGAACAGTTGGAGCAAGCCAACAGCAATGATGAGATGAGACTGCATTCCTGGAGCCCTTTACAAGGCCACAGTCAGGACTGGCTGTGGAATAATGACTGGGAGAGATTCTGTGCATCATTTCCAGAATAAAGGCAGCAGGTGAGCAATGTGTGAAGCTTGATCTTAGCTGCCAAACTGTCCAGCTCCCTCCCATGTCAGGAATGATCCTATTCCCTTTGCCAGGTCCTCAGTGGAGGCACAATCTGTCTGACCTTTCATAATTCTTCCAGACCTTACCTTCATTGACAGCCTTGCAGCTTTTACTCCACTGTCAAATTTTCCTGTTTTGTTTTTTGGTTTTTTTTAAATCTGAAAATAGAGACCTGCAAGCCTATCAAATCTTTCATAAACCTTTTTCTACTATCCCTGAAACATCAGCAAAAAGCGTGACTACACCGATAAGCATTTCTGTTACAAAACTTGAAGTGGACTCAGGTGATTTGCAGTTTGGAGGACTAATATGTCACTATAAAGCAGCACTCTTCCAACCAACAAAAATATTTCTGAATTTAGCATAAAATGCTTCTGTAATCCAACTGAATCTGAAGACTTAATCTTGTCTGTTCTCTTATTCATCACTCCCTCTATAGTTTCTTTCTGTCGCTGTTTTCTGACTCCTCTTATTTTGGCAATGTACTTACTAAACATAATGATGCTTCTTTTATCTCAAGAAGGATATGAGCTACAAATTAATGCCAGTTCAGGTGACTATCACTATGTGCCTGCCACATTCTCATGTTTCGCCCTGGACTGACTATTGTCTTAAATAAGATGCTCAGCTAAATGATTCCATGGTGGCCATGCTTATATTCTTATACTTTAGTCACTTGCTGTGATTTACTTAAATTAGAGATATCCATATGGGAGAAATTGTGCTTATTCTAATACCATAAATACAAAAGCATAGAGCATATTCTTACATCATATAAAAACTTCTGTGCCTTTCTAGGACTAAGTTGCAAGGCATATATGTTTTAGAAACCAACTCTGAAGAGCCAATATAATTACACTTAGATTTCATTTAGCTAGAAATAACCCCAAACTAACTTCAGTACATGTTCTCCTAAGTAATGAGAAGATAATCATAAACAGGAAGAAGCTTTCAATGTGTCCAAACAACATGAAGTTATTAATGTGGATCTACAGTGTTGGACAATGAATTCACAAGTGTCATACCATGCTGGCAATAGCAACCACAAGCCAAATTCTTAACTTCTATATGGTCACTCGGCATGGCTGGAGTACTGGAGTGCTCAGGCAATTTCTTTCTAACAAAGCACTGTTGGGAGCCATAACCAACCAGCTGTCATAATTTAGACTGGCATAGTATCATCCACAGGGACAGAAAGCCACTGTTGCTCTTCTGTGTTACTTCGTTGTGGGTCTACAAAACTCATCTGTGGCATAAACACCAACCAAAGAAAAGCCCATACACACACTAACGCCAGACCTCACACATTGATTGGAAGTAGTTTCTCCTTCTGAAACACTTAAAACCCCCCCCCAACTTTATCATATGTATTTTTTCCATATTTTTTTCCCTTACAGAGCAGTTCCACTGATCTCTATGACATATATGGCGACACATCATAGTTACTGGAAATTACAGTTTTCTCAGAATCACAAGGGAACTTACAAGGTAAGTTCCAAGGCCTCAGAGGCTTGAAAAACTGCAGGTAGAAAGTAGGCTGAGAGAAATAAATGTACTTTGGTTTGTTTTATTTTAAAAATCTAAAACACTACAGTCTGTGTTTGACAGTATACTAATTTCTAACTGTTTTTTTTCATCCTTGTAACTCAGCTATGTTGTCAGCCACATACAGATTAAGAATCTGTTCACCTCTGGAGTTTACCTATGACCAATGAAAATGCTTGCTAATGTGTGTGCTTTCCACAGAGAGGTGAAAGGCTTCCCCACTGAACAAGGTTACTGTGCCTGCTGGGATACAGAATTTGGAGACATCCCAAAAAGCACACAAACATCTAACAATGCATCTGAACACTCACGTAACTAGTGGATAATCTTCCATATGTCATGATGATAAATTCATGCAGGGAGAGAGAAATAGACTGCACTAAACATTATATGTTCCTTTTCAGTAAGATCTGGGGAAAGATAAGCTCTTTTCCCTTAAAGTATTCACATCATAATTAGCTTTTAATTATATCATATATCTTCATTTATAGTCTTTAAAATGTATATTTATTATTATCTTATCTGAGAGTTTGTCTTCTTTAGTTAATGACCTTCATATTCAAAATATTCTTGATGGACAGAATGCGCTATGCTACAGGAAACAGCTTTAAAACCATAAATTTAAGATTCCTGAGAGAACAGGCAGTTGCTTGATAATAATTTACTTTGTAACAGTGAATAGGAAGAAGTACAGCCTGTAGTTCTAATGATTCATTTCTCTGATTTTATAATAAGCCATTGCTAAATTTTTTATAGGCATTTCCATTTTGTCATTAAATATCACTGTTAAGGATTATCCAGTTTATCTTTCTGGCATCATATTCTGGAGAAAGCTAATGAGTGATAGTGAGAAATGTTGAAACTATAAAGAGCCAACTAATGATCTAACATCAACAAAGAGGTAACAAGTCAGATGCAGTCATAAGGATTGTTGTTGTCTGTTAATATTACATATGTGAAACATTAGATCAGGCTTTGGGATGTAAAAAGGAATTCTTAATCTCTAAGGCATAAATGACAATACAAGAAAGGTACAACCAAGAATGGAGGTGCTATATGTGCTACGTTGTAGAAACAGACAAAAATTAAAAAAAAAAAAAACAACCTTAAAGGAAGCACTGTTTTGTTACTAGCATTAAAATGTGTTCACAAGCCATTCACCAAGGAAGTGACAGCTACTTGACTGTGATTATTTTATTGGAAGAGTTAAGCAGAAAGATTTTAGTTACATTGTAAAACTAAATGCAAAGACCTCAGAAGGCCTTCCTTCAGATCTTAATCTAGGCTATTACTTGATTGGATTGATCAGGAAAAATACTCCGTAAGAAAGCAAAATCCGGGAAAAAATATCTCCAGCACAGGTGAGATTAATTTCTGCCAACAGTGTATTTTCTATCACTTCACTTCTTTTTAGTGATACACTTAATGGAGGCAAAAACCAGCTCAAGCTGAGAGGCTTCTTAATTTATTTGTTTGTTTGTTTTTACTAACTGGGTACTTCCACTACACAGTGATACGAGCACTTCATCATCACCACAGTAATATGCAAAATTTAGGAAGTCACAGCAATGCACAAAATTACTGTTTTGTATTTTAATATATACATTTTAAACAACCTTTTTGTTGGACTTTTATCTTCTGGTTTGAATGTTTTCTTTTACTAAACAGAAGATTAAAAAATATGAACAGAAAATATACTGTATATTTTACAGATATTAAGGCAGGGAAATTAGACTCTTTGCAGATGTTCTATAGCAATTATTGAAAATGAATACTCAAGTAATTACTATGTTAAATACCTTATTCAAATAGGCAGAGTGCAAATTAAAGCTACCCTAGTTTGTCTGAAATCCATAGCTTGCTCTGAAGTGGCAATTTTGTCCTTTTTTTTCTTTTGCTTTTTGCTTTCTTTTTTCACAAAAAAAAAACCCCATTCATGTTCATTGTTCTAAGTAGAATAGCCTCAGTTTTCTGCTGCTTTATACCTTTGACATTATACCAAGAAGGAGATGGGATATATCCAGTCAAGCTAGAAAACAGAACAAAATAAACTAAATTAAAATAAAGTGGAAATGAAATTTATGTTTAATGCAGTATGAATAGGGTGGAGAAACAAGTGGTATAGAAAGTTTTTCCATCCTGAATGTATCTCAAGAACAAAAAGACAGAAAACTTACATTCCACCTGACTAAACTGAGTTGAGATTGTTTGGGTGAAACTCATACACATATTAGTGGAGCAATCACTTAAATTTCAGGTGTGATTTTAGAATGTTAATTTTAGGATTTTAGAATGTTAATCTATTAATCTGTTTGATCTGACTTTCATAATAAACCACAAAAATGGGTTACCTTAAATGGTATGGACTGAAAGAGTTCTCCCCTCTGAATATCTTAACATTAAAAAATTCAGATATACCTTCTAATGTATTTTCTAGAAACTGAGTCACCAGCTAAAACCATGTTATAACAACATTGCTGTCACTCTAGCAGTAAGAGAAAATGCAGTCATCATTTTTCCAGACCAGTCCCTGGAGGAATGTTAGGCCCCCAAAGAGACTTAGAAATAGGCACTTAGCTGTTCAGAATAGCCAGACTTAGTCATTGCTGCATAACATCAGAAGCAAACTTTCTCAGGAAACTAAGGAAATCACTGACTACAGGGGTAGGTGACAACTGAGAACTTAAATGTACTTTGGCTAAAGTGGCAATTAGTTACCTAAGTTATCTGTGGAACAGATGTCATCTTACAAGACAAATGATGGATAAGTAATTTCATTTGAATAATTTTAGAAAGGTAGATTTGGAAGGAGGACTATCAAAATTGAAAGCAATATTAATACTCTGTAATCAATGCATCAACAGTACAGTTTATCTTAAAATAAGTATATTGTGCAATAAATTCAGATTTACTTCCTTCAGCACTTTTTACTGTACGGTAGCATTGTTGTAAAGATTCTAGTAGACTGAGATGGTAACCTGAACTAAAAGATACTGTTTTGGTCAAGTGGAAGAAAACAAAAGAAAGAGAACATAGAAAATACAAATTCTTAAACTACATGGATAAGGTATCCAACTGGCAGGAGTAGGAGATTATTTATAAACTACAAATTTCAAAAAGTATCTACACAATGCTAGAATGAAAATAACACTGAAGATGAAAGAAAATACATTTAGGGAGAAAATCATGCTGCTTGCTTTAGACTTTTAAAAGTTGCTCACCCATTCTAAGCTAAAACATTCATAGAAAATCACTTTGTATTCAACAGAAAAGGAAAAAGATCTTATCTCCAAAGAACAATTCTGCCAGCTTTCCCAATCCTACACTACCTACACAAGCAAACTAAAAGACTTTGTCAGGTTAGATGACTAGCTTTTGTCCTCTGAATCCAGGCAAGATGAATGACATGATTAAGGACAGAAAGATGAGTGATTTCAGATAAATTCATCAAGAGGAATCTGATAAAAGTGACTACTAAACTGATGGGATTTTTCCACTGAAATATATTTTTGTGTGTGTGTTGGTAAATGCTTTTCTGCATGCATAAACAAATACTGGGAGAACTTTCAATTGAAAGGACAAGATGCTTTCACTAGACATCAGGACGGGAATAGGATAAGGAAATTAGAGGCACTGAGCACTCTCAATGTCCACATGCCTCACACCTTTCAGAGACTTCAGATGGGCTCAGGAAATAAAATGAGAAGTTGTGTTCAGGTAGCAAAGATTTGCTAGCAAAGGGGGGCTATAGTGGCCCCCTTTTCTGAGAGAAAGTGCTATAAGCTTCCCCTACATTCAACAGGCCCAGTGCCAGCTGACTTCAAGTAGGATGGCCAAGGCCAAGGCCAAGGCCATCAGCAATGGTGGTAGTGTTTCTGTGATAACAGATTTAAGAAGGGAAAAAACTTCTGTGCAACAGTAGCCAGCAGAATGGGAAAGAATATGTGAGAGAAGCAACTCTGCAGACACCAAGGTCAGTGAAAAAGGAGGGGAATATTCCAGTTGCTAGAGCAGAGATTCCTCTGAAGCCTGTGGTGAAGATCATGGTGAGATAGGATGTTCCCTTGCAGCCCATGGATGTTAACAGTGGAGCAGATATGCACCTGCAGCCCATGGAGGACTTCACCCCAGAGAGATAGATGCCCCAAGGAGGCTGTGACCCTGTTGGAGGCCTGTGCTGAAGCAGGCTCCTGGCAGGACCTGTAGACCCATGGAGGACCCATACCGGAGCAGTCTGTTCCTGAAGGACTACACCCCATGGAAGGAACCAACACTGAATCACTCAATGAAGAATTGTAGCCTTTAGGAAGGATGCATGTTGGAGAAGTTTGTGGAGAACTGTCTCCCATGGGATGGACCCCACACTATAGAAGGGTAAGAGTGTGAGGAGTCCTCCACCTGAGAAGGAGGGAGCAGCAGACAAAATGTGTGGTGAACTCACCATAACCCCCATTCTCTGTCCCCCTGCACCACTTGGGTAGAGGAGGTAGAGAATTCAGAAGTGAAATTAAGCCTAGGAAGAAGGGAAGGGTGGAGTGAAGGTATTTTTAAGATTTGGTTTTATTTCTCCTTATCCTACTCTGATTTGATTGGTAATAAATTAAACTAATTTCCCCAAGTCATGTCTATTTTGCCCATGCTGGTAATTGCTGAGTAATCTTCCTTATCCTTACCTCAACTCACGAGCCTTTCATGTTCATGTGTTCTCTCCCCTGTCCAGTTGAAGAGGGGAGTGATAGAGCACCTTTGGTGGGCACCTGGCATCCAGCCAGGGTCAACTCACCACATGGGAAGAGGAAAGGCTTCCACCTTCCACTTCTACCTGACCTTCTGAAAGATTCTTCTCAATTTTATCCAATGGGAAAATATGTCACCCTCTGACACCCCACATCCTCTCCACTGAAATATCTAACTGAAATATTAGGGTTAGGTCTAGTTTTATTTAACAACCTCATTATTGCGCAGAAATGACGCAAAGGGATCACAGAGATTAGAAATACAATGAAGGAAAACATTGCATATTGTTTCACAGGACCCAATTTAAAGAAAAGCTTTCTCAGGCATAAATAACCCTATTCCTAAACCTGAGGCCTGAAACCTAATAATCACAAAGATGAGTTCTCCCTTTCTGAACTTCAAAGGGGATTATAGTGTTCTGATCTGGGGCCACCTAATAAGCACTTACTTCTCTGCTATCTGTGATAAATATCAATGCTAGACAGATGGAAAGGTATAACATAGATGTTACATCTTTACAATAATGTCCAGTGACAGAGGTGGCCTGCTGTTGATGTGGAATCAACATTAAAGACCTGCTGTGGTAGTTCTACCAGAGGTGATTTAAAAGCAAAAGGCTTCTTTTTTTACAGGCTTATATCATCAGCTGTAGCCAAGTACTAAAAATATTAAAATATTTTCTGTATAGGAAATAATAAATGATAAAGATGTTAAAGTAATAATCCTTTTGTTTATGTCAAATTACCTGAGAACACTTCAACACCAGTGCTATTGTTAATATTTACATAACCAACTTATTTTAAATTTCTAATGAGTAACTCTTCCATAAACCATTTTGTAGGCAGAAATCTCGTAAACTTAAATACTGCATACCTGAATCCAAAAATTTTCATTTTTATTGTCTGAAAAAGATAACTGAGCCTAAGAGTCAAATTTTAAGTTTAAGAAGCACAACAAAACAGAACACAGATAAAATGTATTGTAGCTTGTGTGTGCTTCTATAATTTAATCTTCCTAGTTCTAGAACCATGTTCTAGTATGGTCTAATTACATTTGTTTTTCAGGAATAAAAAGCAAAGAAATAAACTGAGACAGTTAATTCCGTAAATAGTTTTTTGAACAAATTTAATAAATTTTGTTCCACCATGACACATAACCTTCAGCATATAAAACTGTAAAAAGAAACATTTCCATTTAAATACATAAATGTTTTAAAAGAAATACTATAATGTGTCAAAACTATACTGCTATAAATATAACATTAGAAAGGTAGCCAGAAAATTGAAGCATCTAAGGAGCATGATACTAACCACAGCAATTAAAAAAACAGGATAGTTCCCTTTCACTTGAAACTGCTTATTTTTACTATTATTCATGAAAGGTAACACTTGCCTCAAAGATCATATTATTAGAAATATAGTTGTTTTTCATTAATTTTATCCTTATTTAAAGAGCAAATCTACCTGAAAGAATAAGACTCAAAGCCTTACAACACTTATCATACCTTGTTTCCTGGAATTATTTCTGCGAATTGCAATCAGCATGGAAGAGTAATTTCTGCTCATAAATAAACTTTGACTGAAATTAAAAGCAAACCAAAACAAGACAACAACAATGGCAAAAAGTCAATAGGAATAGAAGAAAAAGTAAGGTAAATCTGTTAAAAAAAAAAAAAGGTTCTCTGTCAGAATGTCATATTTTTCCTAATTTGGATTTTATTCTTTTTTATTTTAGCCAACTGCAATATTTAGAAAATCCTACAGCCCAGTTCCTTTGGGTTTTGTGGTGCTTTAAGACAAAAAAAAAAAAAAAAAACCAAAAAAACCCCAAGACTTTGTGAACATAAATGTGCATGTTTTAAGTCAGACTCAGTGGGCTAGTTCTATGCATCATGAATTTCAAAACTTCTAAATTTCTGATTTTCTGTTCACAGTGTGGTTTATTTAAGATACTGATTAAATGGTTACAGGTTCAGGATGCCACACAACCATTAAGTGTTAATAATTTTTCTTCACATCTTTTTTGTTTTCTGATTTGCATCTTGCTGGGTTTTGGGGTGGGTTTTTTTTTGTTTGTTATTTTGATTTATGTATCTTGGGGTTTTTTTGTTTGGTTGGTTTGTTTGCCGTTTTTGTTGTTTTGGTTGGGTTTGTTTTTTTTTTTTTTGGTACGTCTATTTCGTCTATTTCTTTCCATACAACTCTCTCTTTAAAAATAAGAGCTCTATATTTTGACACTTTGTGTATACCAGGCATGTACAAACCACTTCATTAATACAAAGCTGAGAAAGTAACCAGAAGAGCTGGAGGCAAGCAAGATTTTAAGACCCCAGAAGGCCCATGCAGGGATAAAACTTTCCATGACAGGAAGGTGTTTGGACATGTGGAAGCTGAATAACTAATTATTGCAGAAAATGGTAGCCAGATCATTACATTAACATGTGGGATTCTACTGCATAGGAAATGCCTTGCCAGCACATGAAAATTAAATCACTGATGCTTCAGAGCATCTACTGCCTCTTATCATCTAATGTGAATGGCAGGGATTCTAGTCAGGATTTTGTGCCTTTTATGAATTGCAGCACATAGCTAATTTCACCCAGATTTTAACTATTGGAATTGCGCTATGACTTTAATGTACATCCAAACTAATACGGTGCCTAGGATATTGGAGATAAACAAATGTAAGACAGTAAAAACTAAGTAAAAACAAAACAAAACAAAAACAAGAAACCAAATCAAACATAAAAAAACCCCACACAACAGAAAAAGAGACATATCAAGAGCCATTATCACTAATAGAATAGCTGGTAATTGAGTTGCAAGTCTCTGAAGTTAATGGAGGAATGAGCATGGTATAATTGTCTAGTAAACAGATGAGAGAACAAGATAATATTTTCATAAGAAAGTGCATAGTTATATGACATTTTACGTCTCACAAAAATAATTTTCTATATAGGTTGAATTTAAAGAGCAATTATTCACAAACTTTAGCTCTAATTTAAGATTTCAGTTTTCAGAACGTCCCAAGAGGCCAAACTGATCTGGAGCAATCAAGGCCATAAAGAGAATCAGAAGACAGAGCTGAACGTTATTAATCCAAAAGGAGTGGTCTCATTCAGTAGATTCTATAAAGGAGCTAAGGAAAGGAAATTAGCTCAACAGACATTCTAGTATTATTCCATGACTCCTAAGTATAAATTAATGTATACAAGTTTCTGTATGTTCCTTGAGATCTTTCAAATGGTAGTTGCTGTTAGTTCCTTGCTTCAGTGAATTTAATAATACCCCAAAGTTATTAATGGCATGTATTTGATGGCACCAGCAACAGCGTTGCTATTTTCATTCTACATCAATAATCTGCGAACATCCTGCAGCAAATTTTCATGTATATTCTGTTGACCAATTTAGCAGAAAACATTCTATCTAAGTGGATCTCTGACTGTTTTAGTTTAAATAAAAATGTAGAAGAAAGACCTTTTGTTAACTTTACATAGAAGACTACAATTGCAAATTAATGATCTGAGATTCATCTATTTAGCTGGTAACTTTCAGCACAATTCACTGGGACATGATTGCATAGGAATACAAATTTCAGGGCTTAAAAGAAAAAGACAGAAGTAAATCTCTGTCCTTAGTAAAGTGTGCAAATTTTCACCTGATACAATTGTTTTGTTAATTCATGGAATTATGAAAAAAACACAAAGATTAAAGATTATGATAAAAAGATATCCTATACGAACTGCAGAATCAGAATCTTCTGATAAACATTTTTCTTCATGGTAGATGGTTACATCCATGTGTTAAATGTCCCGCAGCTGAGCTTTGAAGCATCTCTATTTATAATCGTTTACTGTATTGCTACAATATAGTTTCTTGGGAAAAGAAATTTAACTTAATTATTTTGACTTTATTGTCTTGGTAATCAGTTAAAATGCTCATCATCTCCAGAAAACTGTCAGAAGACCTATAGTGAAAAATAATACAATGTGTATAGTCTAATTAGCAAAATTGCAATATTTAATAAATGAGACACTTACCTGCAGTGACAATCAAATATTGTCACTAATCTTAGCCTACAGGGATTTTACTTCTATTTTTCCCCCCTCTTTTTTTATGATAGTTTGTAAAATGATAATTTTAAAGGGATTTGTGCAAAACCAGTTAATATGCTCTATATTACATATATTTACACCATATTTTCCTACTCTTAAAGCTACAAAACTCAGTGCTTTTTAGAAAAACTATGTAATAAGTGAACTAAAAATATACAAGGGGTTTATATATACACACACATTTCTAAAGTGATCTAGGTTAAGGGAGCAGATTTTAGACCAGGTAAATAGCTTTTAGAGTGGTCATTTGTAGATCATCTCACATACACATGAACTTGACCCTGAATCTCAGTGCACAAATTGAGGTATGGTTGTCTGAAAGAAATACAACATTCTGTACTGAGCAAGTACAAAAGCACTGTAAGACAGCAACAGAAAGAAAGGTTTGTCCATGTCCACCTGTATTAATGGAAGAAGGATGAAGATTTCAGCCGTGAGTGCTTAAAGTTTTTCATAAATTCAAGAAACTGACATGTAACTTTTTCAGTGTAATTAAATAAGGTTATTACTAAACATTACTAATACAGATTCTGTACCTAAAATAGAAGCCTAATGAAACCCAGGCTTTAAATGACTTCACATGTTAGATACAGCTCTGAATTTTATTGCTATCTGTTTTAGTTGCTTTGATAAATTGTTGTTCAAAAGTGGCAACAATGCAATGAGACGATTTAGCAGATTTTTATGATGCTTTTGGCTATGTTTATTGAGGTACAAAATAGTTAATCATGGGTTTCTGCATGACAGGAATGCCCCAGCTTCACTTTAAAGCCAAAAGCAAAATAATTTTCTCTTGTCACCAAATGTATCTGTGAGCACTGAAGGCAGAAGCAACTTACTGGTAAACATCATTACACAGCAATCTAAGATGAAAGAGCAATCTCGACAGATATCATGTGATGTTGTTTAAGCTCTTAATGTCAAAGTCCCTTTTTGTGAACTTTGGAAGCACAGGATGCTGAAGCACTGCAGAATACTCAGCAAATCAAATACCATTTTGGCACAAAATACCTAAACTCTCAGTGCAACCTTTGATTCAGTGTGTGGTCTAGCAAATTTATTTGTTTATTAGTGTGAACAGAGCTCAGGGACTAGGGACAATTCATTTTCAATCTATGCTGGATTTCAATGAGAAAGGTTCTTTTAGATAATTAATGCTGACTCCTCCTCCATATTGTCAATTAATATAATTTGCTATAAGTATCAATTGAGAAGACTAGTGTCAGAAATTCTATTAAGTAGTGTTTTAATTTAAAGATCAGTAAGATGAGAAAATTGCTTCAATGCTTTACAAGAAACACATATCCACACCTGTAACTGGAGGTATTCTTAGAGAAAGATATAGGACTAGGGAGTTGGTCTTTTATTTTTTTTTTTTACGGAAAAAACAACCCATGTTTAGTCTCAAGCACATGACATCTCAAATTCACTTTCTTAAAAATAAAGTATGTCACAGATTTGCAAAGTGAATAAACAAAATCATCCATCAGTGAATATTTCCCTCCAAATATTCTATCCTCAGTAATATCTGCTCCTTTTTACAGCTTGCTTAGAAAAACATTCAATTGCTATCAGCAACTGTAAGCTCTTATGCTGACAAATACTATGATCCACTGACTTCCTAGCTTAACATCACTCTTTACTGACTCTCCAATTTTGCCATTCCCTGTAGGACAATCTCTCTAAAGACCATCCACTTGATTGATATATTGAAGCTCATTTTTTTCTGCAGCAGTTCCTGTGTGGACAGATTAAAATAGTTGCTTATACTGTTCAGAAAAAGAGGCAAGCATAAATATCCAGGCTAGCCCCAAAACAAGGATCTTTCTGAACAAAAGTCATTAAATATTTATGCTTTAGAGAAATTATAACATGTTGTTTGTGTAATATGAACATGCTCCTAAAGAATCATTTACACTCATCTACAGTATAGTGATCACCCAGAGTCATTGCATTGGACCTGCTTTCTTCAGAGAGAGAAAAAATTGCAACATGACAGTTTAAAACTAATAAAATCCTGATCACTTAGTGCAATTTCCTAGATGACTTTTTAACTGTTGTCACAGTGACTCTTTCAGAGCTGGAGTCATGAAAGCCATGATATTCTAATTTTCTGGAAGTTTGATAGAACCAATATTCTTAGTATAGATGAAGTGTAATGAAACACTTTCCCATAGGAAAGTCTAACACTCATATTCTTTGATGACAACTAACTTCCACATCTGCTATTTCTCTATTGATTGCTACAACTTGGCACTTTTGTAGAGTGTCTGATGAGGCAATTCTATTCAATGACACTACTTCCTCTTGAACAAAAGGAATGCAGTAAAATAGCAGTGTGTTTCCTATACCTTCAGAGGAAATGCTGTGTGCAAACTATTCATACAAACACGTAGACATCGTTTATATGTGTGTATGTGGAGAAGAAGAGCATTTATTCCTTTTACGCTGAACCACTGCCTACATAAAACTATGCAAACTAGATCTGGTTTTGAATTTTTCAAGCAAACAAGGAATCATTCTGGGTCCTACTTAAAAAGTCCATCTCATAATACAGGGTGTACACTATAGACGTGAGTTTGAAATTAGTAAGAATTTAAAATATGATTCAATTATATATTTTAAAATCAGTAACACATAGTAGAAAATATCAGAAAAAAAGGTGTGTTTCTTTGGCTGTCCTTGAATACAAAGACATCATAAATCCTTTTTTCAATAAATAAATAAATTTCTTCTTGTCACATTATACTAATGAAATATTTCACTTGAAATTAAAATGATAAATAACATCAATTATCTAACAGTCCTTATTTATAAATGATGTGGGAAACACGAGCTTGACAAAAAGAAAAGCACACTATATTTAAATTAAAGATAAAATATAACATTTTAGTTTCAAAAAGACTGCAGCTTTTAAACCACTGGTGTGTTATTTGCATTTTACTTTGGTTTCCTCTAGTCCAAGCCTCTAGATGTGTAACATTTAACTGGTTTTTTGTGGTTTTCTTTTTTCCTGGTGAAACTTCAGATTCTTTAAGCTTTAATGACCACGATTTGTTTGCGTATAGTCTTACTTGGAATTGGCTTGTTTGGTTGGTTGGTTTTGTTTTTTTTTTTTTTTTCTGTGTGTATCTTTAAACCTAGATTCGCAAAGCTATTGAAACACATAAAACCTATTGAAATCTATAGCAAATTAAGTATGCAAGAAACATGGAAACAAGAAATAAGGATATAGTTCCATTTTATGATTTCCAGTTTGTACAAATATTTTCACAAGTAGTTTCCTGTAAGTTGAACTAGTACAATTAAAAGAAAAAAATAAAATATTCACTTCTTCAGACTTTTCTGTTAAAGAGTAGAATCAGACATAATTCTTTCTACTGACAATATCTTAGCAAAACTGCTAGAGATTCTCACTAACTTATATCAAAATCAAGACTATAATTCACCTGTTACAATTAGCAAAACAGGGCCATCACAGAGTCCCATAATTGTCCATACCACCTGTTAACATGGATGTGGATATCTAATAGAGATTTCTTTATACATTTTACTTTAGTCTCTAAATACTCCACTTCAAAATTCTTACTTCAAAATGTTGGTTCAGAAATCATGGGGCTTTTTAACAATATTTTCTAAAACAGCTTTCAAACACTAGAACAGGCTGCCTAAAGAGGTGGTCAATGCCCTAATCCTGTCAGTGTTTATGAGGCATTTGGACAGTGCCCTTGAAAACATGCTTTAACTTTTGTTCATCCCTGAGGTGTTCAGGCAATTTGACTAGATGATTGCTGTAGGTCCATTCCAACTGACATTATTCTATTCTATTCTATTCTATTCTATTCTATTCTATTCTATTCTA
>JANVCC010000018.1:44665955-44678954 GCA_025345505.1 Todiramphus chloris collaris | reverse complement strand
TATTCTATTCTATTCTATTCTATTCTATTCTATTCTATTCTATTCTATTCCATTCCATGCCAGCTCTAATAATTTTTCCTTCATTTTATCCTTTAAACAAGAAGCCCAACATTTGCAAAAGAGAATTCAAAATTCAGAATTTGAAGCCCGAACATGTGAATAGAACTTGACTATACAATTAACAAAACAAGAATCAGAAACTGCAATGTTGTTATCTTCTATATCTAAAATTTACTGTGACAATTCTTTTACCTGCTTTTCTTCCTATTCTTTTCTAAATCATGAAAAACAATCAAACAAAATACTTCAAATAACTGTTGTTTTCCTCTAAATGCATTAAGAGTTGCTCTAATAGTTAAAAATTAAACCATACCACAATTTTGGAAATCCAAATAATATTTTAGAGAATGACAACTTAGAGCTTGAAGGAAGTTTAGAAATGGTAATCTGTATATACCCTCGGATTTTTAATAATTTCTCAGTTAACACCTACTGAGCTCTAATGTTTTAATTGACCTAATTTGCTGAACTGTACCCTTCAATTCAAAGATTCCATGAAAATTCTGGCATAGAATATGTCAAGTTTACCACATACTTCCAAAAAAATATGCAAACAATGCAAATACATTACTGGTGCATACATCAAAAGGCTGCACCTGTCATTCTAATTTAATTTAAAAAAATAATTTACTCATAAATGTAAAAAAAATGACAAGTTATACAGCAGGTGACACAGCAACATCTGCCCTGCCAGTGAAGGATAAATGTACTCAACCTCTAATATGATCAAGCATATGGAGTCACATGAGCCAAGGAAAAATGTTTTTATTGTTTGTTATTTTTACTATTGCTTTTGAAAGACAAATTTTTGCAATTACTGGTTCACTGTGACCGGTTCAATCTTTTTAAATATGATGTTTACAAACATAGACCAGAATTTTGGCCATAGACCAACTCAGACTGTAAGCCAAAATGGGAACTTTCTCTACGATTTGAAAGATATTTTTCTCTTTGTGTGTGTGTGTGTGTGTGTGTTCATTTCAGTGCCAATTTGTAAGAAAATAAACTCTTCACAACCTTTAAACCAATAACTTAAAATAAGGCAAATATTCACACAGTGCGAGTTAAGACAGTCAGGAATTCAAAGTATTCATATCATTCCTTGTAAAATTAATTAATTTGTAAACACAGATATTTTTTAATCTCAGCCTCTCCCTAAAATCATATTGCTGTTTATACATATATGAAAGTTGGCTAGTCCTTACACAGTTAACAGAATTCTTATACAATTCATCTTACATACATGCAGCCACATACACATTAATCATCTAGACCAAGGTACTAATCTCAGCCTCTTTACTGGCAATAGAAAAATTTCTATAGCTCTGGAGAACACTGTCCTTCTAGCACAATTACTTAAGGTAATGATGAAGAACTACTTTCTGGTGCCTTTTATTTTCTTTCCAGTGCCAATAAAGGGCAACTAAATGGCTGCTTGAGAGGACAGCGGCTATCTACATTTTCCAGTGAGGAGAAACCTGCCCTACAAGTTTCAAAAACTACATCTTTCCTAGTAAAACAAGTCCTCTGGGTGTATCTGTTTTCCAGCTCTGAGACCAAAATGCAAGATCTTATTTTGTCGTCCTCTAAAATTCTCCCAGTTAACAAATGAAATTCTTTCTTTACCAATCCACTAATTTACTGATCTATTGGTAAATTTTCATTTACCAACCTATTGCTAGTACAGTCCTACTCTACACATTTTGAGAAATTTCAGGAATACATCCTATTCTTGGTTTTGCTCATTATCATTTTATGGATGCCATGCCTTGTTTTACCATTCTTACATCTATAAAAAAATAATAAATTATCTTTGCTATACATTTTAACTATGAAGCGAAACTATCTATACTAACATTTGATGATATTATTAAAATAGGGTTTGTATAATGCAATACTGGACAAGAAAATAGAATATTAAAAATCTGAATGAGAAATACAAAGTAAGAGGAGGTTTTTAAGTCGTGAATTCCACCACTAATGTTAGCAAATGTAAGAATAATAAAAACATCTCAAATCACACAATAGCTGTAACATTTGTCAGTCCTGGCAGTTTTGCTGTTAGATTTATTCCACTAAAAGTTAAAGTTTCAACTTATCAAATTATTTTTATATTTCTAAAAATGTTTTCTGGAAGTATTAAGAAATTTATTTGGAGTATTTAGAAATCCAGCTCTATCTTTGAAACAAATCCAGGTATCTATTATTAGCTGAATAAGAACATAAAGAATAATGGCCTCAGTATTTCTTATAAGATGAGCCTTATAGTTTCCCTTCAGTCCTTCTTTCATCTTTGATTATCTGACTTGAAAAGAGACACTAAGGCAGCCAAATCTTATTCATTATGAATAGGTTGTAAAAAACCACAAATTTCTCCTTAATTTCAGAAGAGAGATTTCTTGTATGAGGCACCCATGAATGGAAGAGGAAGCTGTAACTGAAATTTCAGTGCTTCCTCTGCTAACTTCTGATTTTATGAGTAGCCAGATAGACAGCTAGAATACCATTGCTGGATTGCACATCTATGCTCAGTGTCTCTGTAATTCAAGGAATAAAAGTTGCATCTGAAATACTATGTGTAGCCATAAAATAAACTAAAAAAACAAACTGTTGGTTTTGTTCAATCCAAAGCAATTCCTTGGCAATTCAGCCTGATTAGAATCCTAGAGATTCTTTGACAGATAAGGTAAAAGACTCAAAGAAGAGCTAGACAGCCTTCCCAACAAATTACAGAAAATATTTGCTGCTAGTCTTCCTTTTTCACAGAAAGTTCCTTCGGGGATACATTTTCTTTTTTCAGAAAGTGGAAATGTATGAAAGAGTACACAAAACACAAAACTTATGTCAGACATGTGATATAGAAGCTTCTTCACAGTTTTGAAAGTCTCTAAGTCATGTCTCTTGCATGTCTCTTGTATCAAAAAATGTAAAATGAAAGTGAGACAAATAGAAACACAGTGAGAGCAACATAAAAAGGAACAAACCAGTTTCTATCTTAACACTGGATTTCTGTTGCACAAGAAAGTAAGAGTTCTTTAAAGAAAGGCCAAAAAGGCCAGAAAGTTTTCAAAGACCTTCAGAATATTTGCTGTATTTTATGGCCCATTGATGGGGGGCTGATTTCAGTTCTTAAATGCAAAGACAGATTAAAAATATTTGTATATGAATAAGCTAAGCAATACTACATCCTGTGTTAATTTTCAGAATGCCTAGTTTCGAACTAGAAATAATAGTTTAATATAATGGTACGTATTAAAATAATAAAACCTCTCATAGTCCCCTCAAATCACAATGATTCACAAAAGAAATAATATAATAATTTACTCGAATTTTAGTTGCCAAATACATTTAAATATCTGTTATGTGAATTTAAGTCAAAATCAGCATAAAAGAGCGTACTATTTACGATCATCACCATTATTTTAAGTGACTCTCTTAACTTACAAGCATCCAAACAGACTGCCCAGGGAAGTGGTTGAGTCACCATCCCTTGTGTAGATGTGGCTCTTAGAGACATGGTTTAGTGATGAACTTGGTAGTGTTAGGTTAATGGTTCAACTTGATGATCTTAAGGGTCTTTTTCAAACTAAATGATTCTATGATTCTAAAGTATGGTTTAGTATATTTTTTTAATAAATTAGTAATCTATAGTGTGCAGATTGATGATCTTGAATACATTAAGTACATTTTCAATTAATGCACAGATATCAAAAAATGCTTAAAAGGCATCTATATCTAATAAAACACTTAATTATTACCATAGGTGTATTGCAAAAAGGACGGTTTAACTAATCTTGACAAGCATTCTTTTTGGAGTAAAGAATAACTCTGGAGAATAAATTCATCACTATAATAAGACTTTACATGGTGTCCAGGGCAATTCTGGCACTGGGAATATTTTCTACACAAAGCAATGTTAATGCAGTTGGACAACACCTCAGTTGTATCATATATAAACTGACAGGGCGGAACCAAGAGTTCACCTCTGCTAATGAATGGAGGCTTTCAGGCTGCTTTAGTGGGCAGGAACTCAACACTGAAGGTTGCTCATATGGCAGGATCTCACACAAAACTGACTAAACCAAGAGACAGTTCACGCTGGAGAATTATTTCTAAATCACATTCCCAGGATGAGTCATAGATTAAATCTGCAAACTTTACATGGGTACTTGGTGATAGACCTAGTTGCTTTGAAGAACAAGACAATTCTTTTTTAGACTCTGATAGTTAAAAATGTTCTCAGATGTATTCTCAATTTCCTAAACAAAACTTAACTCTAAAATCTGTCTTTCATACAGAATACTATTTGCTGTTGAAGGATTCTCTATAATCTAGTTCAGTTCCCTTTCTCACCTTGCTCATGATCTAAAGACAGACATAGAGAGAAAAAAGCTGAAAAGAGGGAGAAAAATAAAGTGTTCTTGCCTGGCCTCTTGGGGGAAAGCATCAGGAGGAGAGAAAGATGATGAGGGTACATAGCAATCAGGTTATGCATTGCTGAGGAAAAGGCATTGCAACCAAACCTATGATCACGACTAAGAGTTCAGTCATTCTCTTACAACTGATCCTGTCAGTAGTGCCATTTACAGTCTCTAAAGAGGACAGAAAGTGAAGCACATCAGATGAGAGAAAGCAAACAAAATGACTTACCAGTTAAGACAAAACCTACAACAATACCTAAGGACAATATACATTCTGGGAGTATCATTGCTGTTGATTTTCTCATCCTCACACCTCCAAATGTCTAGGCAACAGCACTTACTTCCCAAAGGGTGTGGATTTCCAGTGGCTTTCATATTTAGCAGGGTGATGTAAGATTGCCCTGACAAGGAAATGGACTTGCTCTGCTCTCCTTGCATCAGTTTTGTCATGCTAGTAGCCAGAGCAGCTTTCTCTACAACTGAAAAGTGAACATGCAATAACAAAAAGAGATTCATTTTCAGTTGAATCAGAAAGCTGGACTGACTTCTAGCACAGCTAGGAGTATATGTAGAGCCAACAGAACTTGAAGTTGAAGGCAGAAGAGGTTGGACTACTCACAGTTAGATTGGCTTATATTGAATAGAAAGGTATTGAGACGTATGACCAGAAGTAATTTTCAGTGATTAGTAGTGATTTGCAGTCATTAAATACCATCTGACTTCAAAGAAAAATGACCCTACTTGTCTTCAGTGGCATCACTATGTAACATTAAAAAAAAAAAAAAAAAAGAGAGAGAGAGAGAAAAGGAAGAAAAAACCCAAAACAGAATAGGTTTCTCTTCATGACAAAATAATTTTCCAAATATCTAGGTTATAAAAATTCTATCAATCAACTACATTTGTTAGAAATCCTTGTCTTCTGCTAGTAAAAAAAAAACCTTACACAACTTAGGACTCAAAGTGTGGACTGAATATTTGTAAATCATCAGTCTTAACTTTCAACAGGAAAATGTATAGTTAATTAGTCAATTTTTCCCTCTCTGGGCTCTGATTTCTTGTATCCTGTATTTCTATCCAAGTGCTCTATTTTACCATAACATACAAACTGAGAAAGATCATGTTTATTCAGACAAATTCCATCATGTAACTACAGTTTGGATCATTAATGCATGTGCACTAATTAATGTATATAGTTGTCAGATGCAATTTTGAAAAATAATACGAAAGTCAGCTTCTTTCTGGTATGTTCATTTTAACTCTGCATTATATTCACACTGAGAAATATTAGGGAACAGGAATGCCAAATGGAACCATAGGTTACATGAGAATTCTCTGAGGACATCAGCATAAAACTTTCCCCCCTGTGAATATCTGGAGTAAGGCAGAAACAGATGCTGAGCTGCAGAAAACATGAATTGATCCAAAGACAGACTTTTTCTAATGCAAACTTCTAATTTATTTTTCATGTCTCTCTTACACTTCATTTAAAAAATAATTACTGGGCACTCAATTCATATGTTAATTATTTAATTCAGTATTTTAATTATTGTGAATGACTACTCTTGTTTTCACTGCAAAGTTATGTATATTTCTTTGAGAGGACCCCAAAAAGCATTTGTACTTGTTTCATCAGTTTTGAAGAGCTGCAGCTGGACACAGGTGTAAATGATAAATATGAATCCTGTGATTTTGGAGCATAATTACTCATGAATACCATGTTATCCAGTAGCTTATTAAGAGCATGTACTACATGTATACATGGTATAATGCAGAATAAATCTTTGCAGAGATGAAAAGTTGACTAGTCCTTTTTTTCATCTTTTTCAACCCATAATGTAGGAAGGGTGGGAAATTGCATAAGGGGAATGGAGAAAGAGAAAGGAAACAGCACAGGTATGGACAAAGGCAAGGGTGGTAAGGTAGTGAATTTCTACCACATTCCATCTGGTTTTAGTTTCATGCCTCAGCACTGAGATGCAACAGGAAGAAAATCATATGATCTTATTTACTTGTAGGAACAGTAATGGTTCTAACAACCCCACTGAAGGTGCAAGGGTCAAGACAGCATAAAAACATTTCTGTCACTTTGTCCCAATACCTAGAGAGGTGACTGGAATGAGGTCTTTTGTGTGAATTAGTTTTGCTTTCTGCCCTCAGATTCAAAAGAAAAATGGTTCACCTCAAAGAACTTAATGGTACCAAATTTATCTGAATTTCATCTATTTATAATCCAAATGCACTGCTGCTCTTGTTATAGTCTGTGTTAATGCATCATCTACTCTACCTACCACTACCTAGCTTCCTTGATCTTTTCAAGAAATAAGTAGAACTCAGTGAGGAAGAGGTGTTTTGAGGTGTGTGGACAAAACCGAGATCTCATTGTCACAGACCATCATTGAATATTCAGTTCTTATAATTTTATTGAGTGATCACAGACCTTGTTTTACAGGTTTGTAACTGTCCCTGCTTTATGTGCACATTCAATGAAGTAGTGGTTAACTGAGTTGGTGTTCCTGCAAAGAGGGAATAATAATGGGAAAAAGGAAATAATGCATTTCAACTGTATATATTTCTATCAGATAGATAGAAACCATGGTAATTGAAAATAAAATAATAATAATAATAATGTTTTATTTGCAGTATTCAGCTAAAGGTTCTATGTGTGTATATGCCTATGTTCTCGTACATGCATACTTATTTGTTAAACAGGTAAATGTCATTTCTCTGTTACAATGTTCAAACCTAAGCTTGAAAAACCCACTAACGTTGTACTGTCTTTAGGCATGTCAATGCAAATATTACTTATGACAAATGAATGGCATTCATATCTTTATTCTTGCTGTTATCCTTCCATTCATGTCAGGGGATCTGTTGCAAGCAGTGCGAAAATACTCCTAAAACTCCTTCTTTCAACCTTAAGAGACTATTTTTGACGTCCTGCAAAGTATAGGCAGAGCTTCATCCTATTTCCTTTAAGAATTGACTGAGAATTTGGAAGAAGAAGAAAGACAATATGCACTGAATCATTGCCCCACAGAATTTCCTGAGGAAGGTGGCAACAGAATGGCTAGGGTAAAAAGTAAAGCAGGGAGGGGGGGAAATGAAAAGAGCCAGAAGCATGGATCTCTGTGGAGAAAAAGTAGTGCAGGAAGAAACTGAAGATATTGTAGAAAAGTAGATATGTAGTATGAAATTGGTCCTGAAGAAAAAAAACTGTTAAATGTGAATGAGAAATGGAATAGTCCATGAGACAATTCTCAGGTGGATGAGTCAGCTTTCTTGAAGTAGTCTCCTATCTGCCTTTCACCACATGGTCTTGAAAAAGATGCATTCCCTTTCAGTGCTTCCACTTCCTTATCAGCAAAACAAAGATATAAGTATATAAGACTCTCACAGAGACCTGAGAAGACATTTAATTCATGATACAAAAGTAATAACACTAATCTATTGTTATTAGAGAATGAAAAATTACTTTGTTTTTTCCTATATGTTATTCAAATGCCTAGTAACCATAGTGGAGAAAAGTTCTATTATTCATGGTGGTGTATAAATAACATAGAAAGAAAAAAAAAATCTGTCACTGAAAAATTATGATAAAAAGAAAGGTACTCAGCAACTGCAGAAAAAAAAAAAACAAAACAACCACAAAACCACAAGAAAAAAACAAACAAAAAAACCCCTTAAAATTGTAGACCACATATAAGAATATGTGCTGTAGTAGTTTCCTTGTGTGTGAGGATGAAGAACTGTGATACAAATAGAAGTGGGGTGGAATTAGTATTTTTCTTCTCAATTTCAGAACTGTCATTCAGAAGGGAAAAAAAGACACTGGGATTTTGAGAAATATGGAATGAGAGATCACTGAAAAATGTGAGATTTTGGGTTTTTTATTCAAGAACATCTAGTGTGAGTTAAGTACCTTTCACAAAAATATCATTTTTTTTTTTAGTTTGTTCCAGACAGGAAGGAAGAAAGGCTTCTGAAATTTGGAAATGGTCAATAGTGAAAAAGCAGCCAAGAGAAAGGAAGAGAAGTTTATAATTAAGAAAAACTCTACAATCTGATAAACAGCAAAACATGTATAAGGAGGAGAAACTACAAGCCTAGCAGTAGATATGACTTAGAATTTACTTTCACATTTATTTTCCTTTTAATTCTTGGATAATACTAAGGTTTCCTTTTTTTTTTGTTCCAAAAAAAATGGCCCACCAGACCCATCACTTGTAAAATTACTTCCTTTCTATGCTCAAACTAGGTAAGAAGATCTTAAGAGGAGAGAGCATTGAAAATTTCCTTCACTTTCTGTCTTCAAAAAGGAATGGTAATATCATGTTTCTCAGGCCATGAGAAGGCATACAATGATTCAGATGACCTAATAAGCCTCTGGAGACAAAATTTTCCTTTTTCATCAAAGCTATTTCACAGGGATTTTTGACTCAAAAAGGTAACAGCATTTTCAACATATGTCCCCTGTGCTTTCCAATATTTTAACTTTAGCAGGTTTTAATCTGGCAGTTAGTTTCTTTTTCTGATTCCCATTAAGGTTCTTCTTCAAAGAACATTTTTTATTTTAGCACTGCACAGCTTTGGCCAGGTTCTATAATTTTTTTAAGAAAGAAGTCAATGGACTACTTTATAGATAATTTATGCAGAAATTACTGTCAGTCTCATGGGCTCCTACCAAGCCTCACTGTGATTGGAACTAATAACTATTACCAAGATATGATAATTTCATTTACCATTAGGAAACCATCTGGTGCCTTTATTTCTTGTTGTAACATAATGCCACTGTTTTACTCAATCCACTCTCATTAAAACAGGACAAGGCAGCTAAGGAAAAACATACACACAGATGATAAATTTATCCTCTTGACCATCTTTGTGCAACCCTGCCCAGAACTCATATTCTCATAGGTTTTTGAAGTAGGAGGGGATTACTAAAATAAAATCTGAGCTCCTCTATAATGAAGGCTATCTAGTTCATTAAGTAGCCTCTAAATCAAAAGCATAACATGATTGGGCTATGCTGTATCTATTTTCCTTACAGTGGCTGCATGTGATGGATGAATCCAGACCACCCCTAGATAAGTTGTACCTGTGGTTAATTACTCTCACTCTTAAAATTGCTCACCTTATTTCTAGTCTGAATGTGCCTTAACTTCAGCTTTGAACCACTGGATCTCAGCATGCCTTTTTCTGCTAAATTAAACAGTCATCTACTGTCAAAAGACTCATTTCCATAAAGGCACTTACAGACCCTGGTCAAGTCACCTCTTAACCTTCTCTTCAGCAGATTAAACAGACCGATCTTTTAGCCTCTAACTACAATGTTTATTTCCAGACTTACAGTCATTCTTTCACCTTTAATGAACTCTTTCTAATTTTAAACATATTTTCAAACTGTGGCTACCGGAACAGAATACAATGATTTATTAACAGTTTCCCTAATGCCATATAAAAAGACAGTACTTCCTACTTGACTATGTATCAGAGAACATAATACATACCATTTAAAATCCTCCTTTAACTTACTGATAAAACAGAAAGTATTCTGAGAGGAATTTAAAATGTGACTATTAATCCCATTTTTTTTTTACACATAATGCAGAAAATGTACACAACTCTTTTTTCTATACTGTATATACTTTTCTATACTACCTACATCCAGTATCACTTCTGTCACTTAAGGTATTTTTCTGCTAGTTTTTTTCTTCCTTCATCAGTTTTCTGTTTTCAAGTACTTTTTATATTATTTTTTAGTAGTAGTATCTATGAGCTCTTCCACTCTAATACTACCTTTCAAGGCAATTCCACTTAGTCTTGCATTTTCATTTTCTTCATGTAAGGAAATTACATTCCTAAATTTTGCTTATACAACATATATGTATATTTTGAAAACACATAAATGCATATATATTATATTGACAAGAAATGCTGGTTTCAATTTTCAGGTTTTCTGCCAGACAAATTGAATTGATTTTTATTTCCAAGAAGAAGCTGTAAGCCCTATAACTTTTTAAAAATTAAAACTATGTGTACACTTTGATTTGATTTAAGGTCATAAGATTAAATAGTGACTATTATGCCTTGATTTCTAAACACATTTTGTACTCTCTGAATCTCATGAGAAGAACTGAACACACATTCTGCATCAAGTTAGCTTGGACCTTAGTGTGTCTAATTTCAAATGCCAGTGTAACAGACATCACAAAGCTTGAGGTGACATCATAGTAACTTATACAACCAGAATATACTAGTAAAACTCTTCAAAGTACACAAAAGATCAGACAAATATTGTTAAATGCCCTTCTTGGTGGAAGATCCAGGACACCTTTGTGCTGTCAAACATAAGGAGTTGCAGAACCATTATCTCTCACTTCATGACTACTTCTCACTAATTTAAACCTACTTAAATGCTTGATGAAGCTAGAAAAGAAAGAGTTCTCTCTAATCCTGGAATACATTTCACTATATTTCAAATTAAGTTATTTTAGTAAGAGGTTAAAAGGAATAGAAAAACTGGAAGAATATCATCTTTTGTACGGACTCCAACTTTCATTCTAAATTTCCTCAGAAAAAACAAAGCACAGAAGGGTTTTCTCAGTCCAGGCATTAGTAGACTTGGTGTAGTCTGGTTGCCTGAACAAAGACTGCAATTGAGGATAAAGCTATTGAACTAATACTATAACTCATAATCCAACAAACCTTATTCTTGTACATGGTTATAGGAGATCTACCTGAGAAAAGTGGTCAGGTTTCTTCACCTACTCCATATAAATTCAATTCTAAGAATTGAATGAAATCAGAAAAATTGCCTTGTATTTCCCAGGAGAAATTTTGCACATGATTACTTTGCTACCTTGCAAATCCTAAAAAAGGAGATTTTCAGTTGCTTTTAACAGCAGTGAGAATCATATCAATTGCTTCTCAGCAAGAGGAGCAAAAACCTGCCCCACCACACTTGGGATATAGCATCTTTTCAAACAGAATATAAAGCTTACCTTGAAGAAAGTCATGGTTGCTCCATCTTCAACTGCCCCATACTCTATCTTTGTCTGCTTGGCCAAATCATCAGCAGAATCAATAGGGGATTCCATACGTTCCACTGTCAGAAAGGCGGCTAGGTTAGCAGTGTACGAGGAAATGATGATAAGTGTGAAAAACCACCAAATGCCTCCCACTATCCTGGTGGAGAGGGCTTTGGGCATGAGCTCAGAACCTAACGAAAACCAGGGAGAAAGGTGAAACCAGTGCATAGAAAACAATTAGTAAGTGTTCAGCACTTTTTGCCACAGTGGGAAGATGGAGTCACTGTGCAAAAAAATCTTTAAGCTACAGGCTTACGTGTACTGCTTGTACAAACACAAAAAACTGAAATGGAAAATAAGAACTGATTACATTTCTAAAGACAGATCTATTTGCAGCTGTGGGAATCAAAAGATAGTAATGGGAGACTCAATGATCAGTGTCTGTTTAAAATTTATAAAAATATATATATATATCAACTTGATAAAAACACTTACTGGCTTTCCAGAAAAAATCCTGTCTGGACTGAACCTATAAGTTAATACTAATAGTGAAGCACTTAGATAGTTCTTCACCTTCAAGGCACTAAATAAGTAATATTTGTTTGGTAAAAACTCACTTGAGTAAATAAAAATAAGCTATTGATGAAAAGAGCAGATATGAAATACAAAATCTGAAATCTACTATAAATGTGCTTTTGACTTTTGCTATTTGTATTACTGTAAAGGGTTGCCTATTGACTGCTAGATTAAAAATATATAACATCTCCCATCTCTATAGTTAGCCCCACAATTTCAGATAAACATGGGTGGTTATAACACACACTTAATTTCATAGAGCAGCAATGAAAATATTAGACTGCTATGCGTAAACTAGATAAAGATCGATTAAAATGCATTGCTGGAGTTGCCTGCTCATGGCACTAAACAATGGTGGGGGAGAAAGACACTGTATAGCAATTTACATAATAATTAATGCTAATTTAGAGTCTAATGAGACAAATTGAAGCACATAAACTCTGCTTGTGCCTAATTATTAAAAATAGTAAAAAATAAATTTCAATGCAATTTATAACCACATATATTTATTATAAATGTATGGATTTTTTTTCCATAATATTATAATTGAATGGAATAAAATTTCTAATGATGTTGAAAAAACAATTTCAAGCTTATTTGTAAGAACTTTACATAAGTTCTTTTAGAAGTATGCAGAAACTTGCTTTCAAGGAAAGTTTTATCATATCCACTACAACGTAAAAAAAAATATAACTTTTTGTTAATTGGCCACTATGCTTGCTTTTAAATCTCCTGGGTAAAATGGAATGAAGGCAAGATGGACTATTTTATTCCCGTTAAATTTTAGTGTTTATATTGAATTATTTAAGGAACTGGTCCAGCAAGGTAACACATCTTCATATAAACAAAAGATTATGCCAAACTTTGAACGTCAATGCCAAAAAAAAAAGCTGAACAAAACAGAAAGGGGGGGG
>JANVCC010000018.1:44603544-44661044 GCA_025345505.1 Todiramphus chloris collaris | reverse complement strand
AAACTTGACAGAGGAGATAGGAAAAAGTAACACCACAGTCTGAATCCTAGACTCAGTGTAGAATTGAGTCACATCCCATAATTTTAGAATTCTCTATTTTTTATTCTTCCATCCCCAACATAAGAGATAGGCATATATATATATATATATTTATGGATACTTAGGAATGTTTAAAAATATATAAGAAAAAATAGCATAAAAACAGTAAGGAAAATAAAGCTGGCTTATTATGGATAAATATTGTCTCACTTTATTTTAATGTGTTATATTTTGTTGTCTGATGTAAGAATCTTAAGTTACATATCCTTAATTAATTTTTGTATGTACTACATATGTGTACAAGTTTTATGTTGTTTAACCCAGTGTAATAAATATTTGTAAATCACAGAGTTATAGAATAAATTCATGTTTGCTCAAGAGGTCATATAATCCAGCTTCCTGCTCAGGATACTGTCAACCACAAATTCAGAACAGGTGGTTGTTCAGTGAGATCTCAAAAACCTCCAAAGATAAAAGTTCCACAAAAACTCTGGGCAACATGTTCTCATGTATAATTATCCTAACCATGCACTTTTGTTCTTTACGTCATGCTGGAACCTACCTTGTTTCAAAGTATAAAGGACTTTATACTTTTGGAAAGAGCCTGACTCCATCTTTTTAGATCAGTTCTGCTTATCAGAAAGTGCCTAGAAGGAAAACTGCTCATGCCTGATGCTAAAAAAGCCCAGCTCACCCCCAGCCTCTCCTCACAAGTCTTATGCTCCAGACTCCAAGCAGTTTGGTGACCCTTGACCTTTGCTCAAGTTTATTCATGGGGGGAGTGTGTGGTCTATTGGACAGGGGACCTCTCCCAGTAAATTTGGCATTATAAATGCTACTATGGAAATAACCACTTTCCTTGATTAACTGACTACACTCCTGCTAATGTAAATGCAGAACACTCTAGCTTATCAAGAAGACAAGCATAAAACAAAAAGGAAATTTCAAGTACTCAAGTCAGCTAATGCAATTTTGAAGATGGATCTCCCTGATAGTTGATAACAGGTAGTCTTTACATCTACCCAGTTCTATCAGTGTTTATTCTAATATTTCAGGTATAGTCTCTTTCCTTAATCTCTAACATCTTCAGATGATTGAAATACTTGAAAAAATAGACTTAAAATGATCTTTACAAAACCTGTGCTCCTCTTCCCTCTTTGCTGCTATCCACTGAAAAGTTATAATTACTCTTCCAAAACTAATGGCTAGTACAAGTAATGTTTAGAAGTCAGCAATTTCAGTAGTCTAGGGAAAGGAATTGTTTCAAATATGATTCTAGTTTAGGGACATTCTGTGGTACTAGAAATTAAAATTAATATGCCCAATGAGCAGACATAAGACCTACATCAAAATTGGATCATTTTATTTGTTAATTATTTGAGACAGACTATAATTCATTTAAGATCTGTATTCATATAGTGTTTGGAATAACGGAAGTGTGATCTTACAGGCATACAAATTAAAAATAGTAGTGAATATTTAAAAAACAAACAAACAAATAAACAAACAAAAAAAAACCAAACAAAAACAAAACAAAAAAACCAACCCAAACCAAACCAGAAAGAGCAGGTTTTTGGAAAAGCCTGCTTAGTAATCCTCTAAAGAGATACTGGATTTTTCAGTGCAGCCTGAATGTATGGGAAGAGTAGAAATAACCATTAACAGTGTTTTATGAGAGGGGATACCATATTATGTTTGGCACAGCTACATAGTTAGAATCATCAATGAAAAGTGCAAACGAGCACTGACTATACTTCATACTATACTATTTTGTGGAAATTCTCAGTGCTCTTTATCCAGAAATGCACATAAAGTAGACCAGCTTTAGCATAATTCTTGATCTGCGGGCACCCACACATCCTCTCCAATGTCCATAGTTTGAGACAAGTTCAGGAACAGACACATGACTAATTCTGGATAAACTGGAGCAGTTTCTACAGTTTTGGCAGTAAAAATACTGTTTTATAGAGAGCCTCAGGGCTCAGTCTAGATGACCTTAAATGTGATTTTAAACTGAAAACTGCTTTCAGATGATTTTATAAAATATGTGGACTACCATATTCCATACAAATTGACTCAATTCCAAGATGCTTAGAACATGTATAAACGTGTACCTTCCAGCAATTTAAGTAGTTCTCAACTGAAAAAACCTATCAGTTTCCCTCTGATAGTATTTTGTTTTAAAAGCAAATTAATAGACATGCTTACTACAGACTTTAATATCTGGAGTTAAAGACATTTTAATTTAATCTTTAATTTCTGGAGTGCAATACAATTTGTTAAAAAGAGAATAAAGCACAACAACTGTAATTTAGAGGGAAGTAAAAACGCATTAGTGGAGTAATATTTGCAATTGTTTTTTCATTTACCAGAACATGGCTGGCTGTTTAGGAGTATTACACAGAACTGAATTTATATCTGTAGGGAATATACAGTTAGTCCTTGTGGTCAGAGACTGATTAGCCTCATTACTAATATTTACACACCATTTTAGCTTTCTGTGTTGTTTTTAGATATTTGCAAAACAGGTTTGTACCGTCGTTAAGCCATATTCAGCATGTTACCTGTTAAATTCCTACAGAGAACTTTCACCAAAAATCTAAACCAATCTTTTAGGATAGGGGCAGGTGCAGGAATACATTTTTTTTTATTTATTTAACGAAGGATCAAAAAAGAAAACAGATGAGTTCTTTAAATCACAGGTAGATACTGAATATTTAACTCAAATCAGGATAGTTATCAGTTATAGTGCCTAGAGTTTTATTCTTGTTTAAAAATCCATACTGACTTACAATTTTTCATCCTTATCTCAGACATGATATTGTCATCCATTCTGTCACAAATAGGAGTCACATAATGACTATGGAAGGCTAAGAAAAATCTATATTCTATGGAATATTTTGAAATTACAAGACAAAAAATCAAATGCAATAAATTGAATTCTTGATCTGGTGATGTCAGACTATTTCCCTTTCTTCATGGAATCATGAGTAATTTCAGGCAGGGGAAGGGAAAGGAATACTGATTGTAAAGAAGTATGGTGAAACTATGACTTAAAGGATCAAGTACAACTTAAAGGACTAAGGAGATGCATTACTAGTAGCTGTGTTTTATTTATTTAAATTACATTCTTTTCAGCAGCATTACAACTAGACAATGCTGCTACCATGTTTTAGAAAATAAACAGGTTAATCAATAAGGAAAAAATGGTGCTACTAAAATATTTAGAACATAGCATATAAACCAACATACTCTTCTTAGCTCAGGAATATATGCCACAGACACTTATAGCACACAATTAAAGTGTGCATACTATTGCAGCATTATTTCAAAACTGACAAATTAACCTGGATGCTTTTCCTTCATTCCTTCACTTTTCTTTGGATAAGAAATGTAAAGGAAAGATGACTACGCACTTAGACATACACAGATCTCTCTCTTGCACAGTCAGACTAAAAAGGGGGCAGACAATAGCTTTCACTGAAAAAACCTTAGCACAAAGATATTACAGGATGTAAGACTTCATCCAAAGAGCACAGATTGGGAAATTAGAAGAATCTTAACCCATCATCATCTTCATGAATAGCTGAGCATATGTGGATGCTGAAAAGCTGCTAGCAGCGGGATTTTCTTAGGTTCTCACAATATTCGGTGAGAATCCTGCCTTTGTCACACGTGTTATGAGAAACAGTAGGACGTTTTTTGTAAACTAGACTAACACGTGGTGTTTTGCTAAGTTCTGTTTATGGTACATTGGAAAAATATTTTGAAATAGGTGTTGTAGGACTTTAGCCAATCACCCTAGGAGATGGGTGATCACTGACCAATCGCCCTATGGGGCTAGGGTATATAAAATGGCATTGTAAATTAATAAAGTTGCTTCTTTTGCCTGCTCTTGCTGAATTTATATGTTGCTGCATCTCTCCACTCCTGGCATAAAGAGCGACAAGCATACTGATTCAATACTGGATATTGCTTAATGCAACAAAGTATCAAGGCATTCATGTAAGGTACTCTTAGGTCTTTCAAATCATGCATTCTCCCATTCACCAGAGCAAAGAGTAAGAGTGATTCTTTTAGACACTTTTTTACAGTGCTTCTGGACAGGATTACAGCCTCAGTCCAGATCTTACTGCATCAGTCAAATACATTATATTTTAAAAGTTTTTCAAGAATATCCAGGATATGAGACGCATACTTTATTATAATGTGTTACACTACTCAACAATAAAACATGTTTCCTATTCCCTTTATTAAATTTCTTTTTCCTAAATTATGCCTTTTAGAAAAAAATAAGATTTTTATTTGTTTGCTTGGATTTCAAACCTGAATCATTACTTTGCCTTATCTAATGATTGCTGGGCTGTGAACAGAGCTTGTCAACACCCCTGTCCTGCTCCAACACCCTTGTCAGTTCAGTAATTACCCTGCCTGTACTGTTATCATCTTCCACATGATCTTCCCTCATGGAGCCACAGTTTTTTCTTCTCCCTAACAAGGATTAGTCATCTAAGACATCCTTTGTATACAAAAAATTCCTACCTAAAATAGTTGCATTTAACCACCATCACCTCTCCATTGAAACTTAATGCGACTGACCTTTTACATACCTAAAAGGCTAGCTCTAACTTTTCTAAACTTAGGAGATATTGATCAATCCAAAGTCTAGAAAGGTGCAAAAAAACCTGCAAGCTGTGTACCATCTTTGCAGAACTGCGTGCTATAACTCTACCTCTATCCCTTTAAAGGGCTTACAGGCACTATTAACTTTAAATGTGAATAGGATCATGTTAAATCTGATCAAGTCAAGGATTAAATATAAATAATTAAATTATTGCAGGGTCGGGACCAAAATCTTCACTATACCAACTGTCCCAGTTTTCTACAATTTTAGCTTCCTGGTTAATATTCAAAAACTAAACACTCTTATAAGCAAGTAACACAAAAACTGTACAGGAAACTTCTGCTATAAGTTTCATGAACCATACAGGAATAACATCCAGCAAATGTAGATGCATGAAAATTTATGGAAGTTCCCTATTTTTACTACTGTATTAGCTATCATTCCTGCAGCTAAATCCAAATATACGTACCTTTAGGGACTACAGAAATGTGCAGGTTGTTCATAGCTCAAATCTGAACCAAACCTAAGAAAGGCTGTTTTATTTATCGAAAAGAAATACTATAATAAAAGTATGGGTGCATTCTCAACCCTGCTGAGGACAAAATTAATGTTTCTTCTGATTGCAATGTACCTAGGTATTTAGTACTGTGCCACTCAATATATGCAGAAGAAAGATAACTATAAAATGTCAGAATTATTAAAAATTTCTTAGACTATTGTGTGATAATTAGTATAAATATATAATAGCTGAAACATTTATTTTTACAGAACTGAATCAAAGGTTTGTTAAAATTCATTATATTCTGTATTAAAGAAATAGTATATTACAATTGTAAAGGTTATTATAAGCTAGAAATAAGAGTAAAAAAATATATATACAACCTCATTTTTGCAGCACTAGACAAGTTATTATTGCTTAATTTATTAAATATATTGGTTTCTGTCTTTAAATAATTTTTGAAATTACAAAACATTAGTCCTCCCATTTCTTGAACAGAAGAAATACGGATAGAGTTAAATGCTAAATGGCAGACAAGACTCTAAAGAAAACATTCTAAATTACTCTTTTAACGTATGTGACCTTCACATTGATTGTAAACTTCTCCCATAGTCAATGTATCCTGACCTCTGCTAAATATATTGAAGTCTTGAAAAACATTCTTGGACTAAACAGTTTGTAGAAATCTCAAGTATAGTATAGTAGAGGAGATGTCAAAAGAGTTGCTAGATGGTTAGTTTTAAGCCAATTTTAATAAATAGTTTTATTAGCAGTCTAGAAGAAGGTATAATCAATGCACCAATTAAAACACAGAAGGCAGTACTTAGGAGAACATTATGAACACTAAGGAGGGCAAATGGCTACAAAGAGCTTAGAAATATTAGAGTAATAATTTAGGAGAACAGAAAGTGAGGTCTATCTGAACTGAACAATGTTACTTAGCAATACATAATAAAATGTAGTACTGTTGCAGCAGAGGGACTCAAACTATAGTGGTATTCATAGCAGAACAGTCAAGAACTTATAATGACAGAAGAAGAAAGGCAAGTAGAACCAACTCAGAAGTTTTCTACAGTTTGCCTGCAAGTTAGGCCCAGATATATAGAAACAGAAGAAAGGTAAGATTTTTCCTCTGAAGATTTCCTTACTGGAAAGGGAATCTGAGTGGTTAATGAGCCAGACTAGATGATTTCTAGAGCAGTCTTGGTAAGGGAAGGAACATTAGCAAGGATCCAATGCATGCATATTGTGCTGTGACAATCCCTAAGCAGACTAGTCTTCTTCAGGAATATTAAGTAGATAGTACCTCTTGGCTGTTGCAAATTCTGACAAGGACAGAGAGTTAACATACACTGTCTAAAACTGGCTTTATATATAAAGAGCCACAACCTGTCCTGATTTCTTTATCTGAAGCACAACTCAGAGAGTATGTGTTGTGATAGAAAAAACTTTTTGCCCCCTTTTTGGTGACAAAAGTAAACTGATATAAACTGTCCGTCTGATTCACAGTGCTGAGTCCCGTGCCTAATAGAAGAGAAAAACTTTTGCAAACACTAAGTTTGAGAAAGGGAAGAGGAAAGTTGTTGTCCCAATTTGTCATTATTTCTCATTTTCTGAACCTATTTTAGCCCACAGCAGTAACTTCTAAGCAATCTCCCTGTTATATTTTGACTCATGAGCTTTCTTACCGTATTTTCTCCCCTTGTCCTGCTGCAGAGGGGAGCAAGCGAGTGGCTGGGTAGGCACTTAACCTTTAGCCAAGGTTAACCCCCTCACAACATATAATTGGCTTACTTCTTCTAATGAGAGTGCCCCCCTGGAGGTGAGATCTGAGATCTGGTCAACAGTTTGAACACCTGCCCTCACAGAGAACAAAGTATTTTCCCATGCTTCATTCATGAACTGCAGTAAGGTTTAAATGCTTACTAACACAGTTGTTCTGAAACTATTACAGAGCTATGCTTAGATACCCAGCAACACAGAACATTTAAAACATAAGTGCCTCCACATAGGTGGCACAAGACTAATCATCCTCTGAAAGTATTTCAATGGCTTGAAGGTCACAGAGAAAAACAAAAGAGCTTCTACACAATTACAGACCATTATTTTCTATACAGAATCGATTCCTTATGTCACCTCTTTCACTTCTGCTAAATATTACACACATTTCTCCCTCTTTCTGCTGCCTCTCCAGCTACTTCTGTAATATTTACAGAAGCTTTAAAAATGTTATATACAAATGAAACAGTGATACTATCAAGATATGCATGAAATGAACCTAAGTAACCATGTAATCTTCTTATTGCAATCCTCTCCAGCTCCCACCCTTTCCCACTATTTGCTGGGCTCACTTGTTCTGTCATGTCTAAAATTAGACTTGTATGCTTCTGCAAGCAGAAACCATGTCTTATTTGCTTTGTGAAGTCTGTAGCATGGTTAGTCCTGGGTGAGAAACATCCTTCTCAGTCCATGGTTCTTTTCAGGTTTTCAAAGATATCTTAATCTGTATAAGAAAATAAAATCCTTCAAGTCAAGAGCCACAAACTTATGTTTGTGGGAGTGTACTTGAGACAAGTACAGGTATACACTTCCTTATGCTTTTAACTCTTCTGTTGACATGTACTTCTGACCACAGTCAAAGAGATAAAGTACTTAGATAAATTAGTTAAATCTCTATTAAATCCTTGATATTTACCAGTGAATGGAGAAAGTTCAAATTCTACTAGGAATATGAAAGTTTCAGCAAAAACACCACATTTTCTGGAAATGTTTTGCTCTGGCATTTTCCACTAAAAAATCGCATCACTTATAATTCTTGGACAGCTCTTGTCAATAAACTGTAAATTATGTCATAAGCAATGATACATTTGAGGAGAGTTAAAATATAAATAAATACTTTTTCTAATTCTAAATAAAATCTTGGCATCTTATGACTACTTTGTGAAGATAGCTGTAAAGAACAGAAAAAAATATATTAGGAGGGTGGTTTCAGACACAGTTTTGCTCCCTGTATTTCATATTTGATCAGGCCATTTCCAGTTCAGAGTACTTGCAGCTTTTTGTATCATAGAATGAGACATTTTCATAGAATCATAGTATCATTAAGGTTGGAAACAACCTTCAAGATCATCAAATCCAACTGTCTAGTAAATATCAGGAGCACTAAACCATGTCCTGAAGTGCCACATATAGATATTTTTTAAACACTTACAGGGGTGGTGATTCTACTACCTCCCTTTTGGATCTCTGTATTCCCCACTAAGCACATTTTTTTCAGAGCTTAACTCAACACTCTAGGTTTTGTTGTTGCTCAAAGTGCCTAAAATTACTTGTCTTATTCAGTAGCCCTGTTGTACATCATGTAATAACATTTCAGATTCATATCAATATTTGGTTAGGGCACTGTAAGATCATACAATTGTTATCTGCCTAATCTTCTTCTTATAAACTAGCAGAACACCATTCCCTGCATTTACTTTTACCTAAATGACAGGAGATATGCTCCTGTATCACAGTGTGTTTTTATGGATCAATACTGATTCTGTGTGACTCTTAAGAAAAATATTAGTGATCACCCTAAATTATGCCTGCAGTACTTGATTTTTCCTTAGAGGTCTTCCTTCAAGTACTGACTAGTACATAGGATTTCTTTTGATTTAAACATGTTCGACAGATTTGCACTCCCAAAGTTTCAATATGCAAAAAAAAAAAAAAAAAAAATCCAATTTCCTAAAGATTCCTATTTGACAGCTGTTTGACTTTCTTATCTTCAGAGATCATAAATGAATGTTATACATTATATAGGGCCTCCATTCCCTGGGCTTAGTAGAACTGTATTGCATAATTGCTACTGGCTTTGATTCATTAAGTAATTCCTAAACTAACTCCATTACCAGAGGAAGAAAACATTTGCTGGTCTTTTGTCTTCTCAGAGAAAAAGGCAGCATTACACAGAGTCCTGTATGTAACTGTGAAAACCAGACGCAAATTTATGGAAGCTGGATTCAAACGAAATGTGGTACTAGGTTTATTTGACACCTAGAAACAAAGTTTGGCTTACTCTATTTGGGGGTGAGAGGGAGCACTGCATATTTTGTTATTTTCAGTAAGAAAAGAAACTAGTCTGTTTAAATGTGAAATGTGGACTGTAGTAAAATGAAAACAGTACTTTTACATAACAGCACAGTTAAACCATAAAGTTAATCATATATTACTCTGCTTGTTACTTGAATATGTTAATAAATAATGATTTACTTTCAAGACTGATTTCAGGAAAGGTGAGCAGATAAGGCACTGTAGCTATGGACATGCTTCTGCATCATATGTCTAAAAATACACACCAAATGAAGTTCTCCTAATGCAGGACTTAATGTATCTTTCTGCAGTAAATATGTGATTACATGTACATACAATATAATATGTTAGGCTATAATTTATGTTATGTCAATACTCATCAGTGAATAATACTTTGAAAACTGTTGTAGAAATTGGCACCAGAGATAAAATCTGAGCGATGTTGTGTTATGGTATGAAGTATTCTAAAATCTCATATTTACAATTATTATAATTGTTAGTGTTGTTTTTATATTACAACACCTAATTACTTCAGTGTTGATTTTATGAGTTAATTTTATAATTTTCAAGTAAATTTACTGACAATAATGTCAAAATTATAATGGACAATCTAGCAGTAGAAGCTGGTTTTATCTAAAAGGCCTTCATTTTTGTAATGAATTGTTTTAAAGTTGATGGCTTTCTTCCATGGATTCTCTCAGGAAAATTTTTCTAAAAACTCTACATGGATATGAGTAAGTGCAGCAAAAAACACTGAGACTATATCCTTTACTTCATATAGTGCAAAGAACTTCTGGGAAAATGTAAGAAACAATCACAATTACTGATTTTTCTTATTGTTTCTGAGATACTACAAGTTGTTTCTGTCCTAAGGGTAATGCTTAAATGTACGGAGAGTATGATCATTCTTAAAAATTGTAGTTGAAATTCTCTAGATGGTACCCTTCTACAGAATAAGAATCTATCATAACAGAACTGTATGGATCATCCCTTTCCAATAGTATGTTTTTGAAGAGCATTATTATCTTTAATAAAATTACTATTTTCAGGAACAAGGGAAAAATCACAACAGCATACCATAACAATGGAAAATCCAGACCCCTGTTAACAGTAGTGGCTCTTTTTTATTTCTTTGCCCCTCTCACAGGTAAAAAAAAATTGTATTTGATTAGCATGGATCCTACATCAGTTAAAGCTATGTGTTATGAACTACTGGAACAAGTAGAGTTTGCATGCTCCTGGGTAATAAACCCATTGTGATTAAAATAGCAACCCTATCAAATGTGGATAAACCTGAAGTTTACAAAGGCAAACATCCTGACTTGAATACTGAAAAGGTAACATCTTCAGTAATCATTAGAAAGCACAGTTAATCTTTGACAGGATAATCTTTCCTTTACACTTGCAAAGAGATACTACTCCAAAGGTATGATTTCTTAAACTTTGATGGTACAGACTACCAAAAAAAAAAAAAAAAAAAAAGAAAGAGAGAGAAAAAAAAAAAAATTTATTTTCTACCTATATTTTTATTTCTGCTGCTTACTCTCTGTATCCCCAAACAAACTCAGTACATAATTTCCTGAGCTATGGTGCTCCAATTTTTTGAACATAAATGGATATTGCTTTTTAGTATATTGCAAAACAAGAAAACAATTGAATATACTTTGCATTCTCAATGCTACGGGAATAGTAAAAAAATTATCAACATTAAAAAAAAAAATCAATATGAAAATCTAAATACTGAGTACAACTGAAAATCAGTTCTGACTGCAGTCAAATGAACTCCAAATAAGGTTACTGAGATTAGCTGACAAGATAACTAGCAGGTTTTAGTCCACTTTGAATATGAGAAGAATATTATCAAGAAAGACAAATCCCTGGAAGCCAATGTCTCTGTGAGTCTTACATTTAAGGAGTTATAAGGATACTGTTGTATACTTTTGTTGTATGCTTAAAGGAGTCAAAGCTGTGTTCTGGATTAGGCAAGCTATAAATTTTAAGTCTACAGTTTTGCTACGGTCTATAGAAATTGAATATGATATATAACTTGCATCATCATCAGAAAAAAAAAACCCAACAAACACACAACCCCCCAACCCTCACCCCCCCCCCCTAAAAAAATTACAAACAAAAAAAAACCCCACCATGGTGAAAGGAATAATTAATTTGAAAAAGGAAAGGAATGGGTAGGGGAAACCAAAGTTTTGATTATAGACTGTGACAATTGCTGTCAGAAGAGACAAAAAAGAGTAAAGTCTCAGAGTATCTGGAATACAGTACTATATCCCTAACTGATTTATCTGACATGGTATTTGTTTAAAGAAGGTAAACAGGATAATCTGAATTAATTCAGCCTTGATACTATCTTAAAAAGTAAAATATTTCTAATAGTGACAATTCTTATATCTGATTCAATTCATATTGACTTAAAAAAAATGTACCCATACTCTTATAGTAAAGAAATCAGTACTAAAAATGGAAATAGTTAAGACTACCAGTATTCAATCAATTTTCCATTTGAACCTGGTGAGGGAAGAGAAGGGTGAAAGAGTAGAAGGAATTAACTGTTTATTAATTCCTTCTACTGTTTATTAATTCCTCCAGGATTGTCTTCTGATTATTTGTAATTAGTGCTGAAAAAAAAAATTACATGTACATTTTACATACAAAAGTTACACATAATGTAGCTAGTTCAGTTAGCAGGCAAACATACTAGAAGGGGAATGCTACAGACCTGAAGGCCACAACAGAGCTCTATATGCTTCCTGATCCACTGGAGTTCTGAGACTCAAATAAAGGAAACATTAGACCTGTCTGGTGGAGATACAACAACTTAATGAATGCTTATAGAAGTCAAGAAAAAGTACCATCAGGTATTCTGTATATTCCTGCTATTGCCTTCATATAAAAAGCCCGTTTTGTGTCTTAAGTTTTTGAATATGTTAATGAACTAGTTTACAGTAACATACCCACCTGCAAAATCCTACTGCTGTCCCCATCAGAGGGATAAGCACTGATTTGCAACAAATCAAGGCTTACCCTTGCAATAATGCATTATATAAACAGTCACTCCTGCGTGATACCTATCAGTGAAATAAAAGTACTGCTGACAACAATCTTAGTTTGGCTGATTATAATTTATCCTTGGACAGCCCTGGAAACTTTCTGTAAACAGGAAAAGGTAAACAATTCTGTGCTGAAAATATTAATAGACATTTTAACATTATTGAATGTAAGAACATCATGTCTCTCTTGTTGGAGAATATTACTCTTTGTGGTGTTGACTATTTGAAATTTTAGGGGTGAATTTCATCTGACAAAAACCAGGAGGTTTATAGAAGGCATGTCCATGAGTGCAACTCAATTTGATACTGATTAGTTCATCACCGAGCAAAGCTCTTCATTCATTTTCTCCTCTACAAAGTGACTATTATACCGCAGTCAAAAGAGAGGTGTACAACTTTCAGGAATTCTTCAACAAAAATGTCAGTGTTTTCCGCTGTTCCATTCTATATTTAGTTTTAGTAAATTAATGGAGAAAGCTTGTAGAGACAGATATCTTCACTGGGTCACATTCACCAAAGGAAATCCCCAATGACTAGAAAAGGACAATGTCACACGTATCTTCAAAAAAGGGCAGGGAGGAAGATCCATGGAATTAAAGACCAATTCACCCCATCTCCTTCTCTGGGGAGATTATGGGAAAAATCCTCCTGGACACCAGTACCATTTAGAAAAAGGACAAGTTGTTTCAGAACAGCCAGAGGAGATTTACCAAGGACAAATCATACATATTAACCAACTTCTTTTGTGGATGAGAGAGCAGCAGATGTTATCTTGATTTTAGTGATTGTTTAATAATGAACAGTATTTCTCAGAGGGTTGATAAAAGAGCCAAAGCTGTTTAATAGCTTCATAAACTACCTGGATAGTGGAATGGAATGTACCTCAAGCAGTTTTCTAGGTAATGCCAAAACAGGAGAAGAGAAGTTGATGAACTGAAAAGCAGTGCTAACATTCAGAGGGAAATTGGCAATATAGAAGATCAAAATTCTGACCAAAACCTCATGAGGTTTAAAGGCAGATGAAAAGTCCTTCAGTTTGGAAACAGAGACATCATGCACAGTACAGGTGGGTACTGACTGTCTATAAGGAGGCTTTGCAGAAAAGGATCTGAATGTCCTCGTGGACAGAGTAGAGTGTCCTAAAAGCTAACCACAGACCAGTCTCTACTAGCAAAAGTACAGATAGAAAGTCAAGAGAAGTGATTGTTTTTTCTTATTGAGCAATCATAAGGCTACACCTGGAGTACTGTGTCCTGTTCTGTACCATCCAGTAAAGAAAGACATGAAGATCTTGGAGTCCAGTAGAGATCATCAAGATGGTTAGAGAATATGATGTAAAAGATGATAATGAGAGTTCTGGATTTCAGTCTGCAGAAATAAGGAGGATGTAGTTGTTGTTTTCAGCTACCTGCAGGATAGATGGACTCATCTTCCTGGAATTGTACAGAGAAAGAACAAAAGGCAGAAAAAGAACAAAAGGCAGAAAAAGAAAATCTGTCTGGACATAAGTGTTTTTCATATTTAGAGTTTTTAAGTACTGGAAAACATTACAGGGAAGTTATGCAGTCTCCACCCTTGGAGTTGTTCAAAACTTGACTTGGCATAACTCTAGGGAAAATCAAAGTTACTCCTGCTTTCAGTGTTGGGGATTGGAGCAGATGACAGCTAGAGGTCTATTCCAACCCAGTCTGTTCTATAATTCTATCATATTCTCAAGGAGACATGTACTTATATGAGAGGACAAGACTGTGGAGAACAGACTTTGTCAGCACTGCTTAAATGGGGCTTAAGATTGCTATGTAACCTGCACAAAGAAGTTAATATGCATGTTGCCCTTGTGTACAAGGATGTAGGAAATATAGTTTTTCTTCAAGCATGAGCTTCAACTGTGGACTGTGCAATGGAACAGACATAGCCAATAACATTGGAGGAGACTGTCTTCTCTGATATATTTGACCACTAAGTCATTAAAACATTGACAGCTTTAATTTTCCAGGAGATGGATACGAGAAATTTTTTTTAAGGACTGGGCAATATTTTTATATTTTTTTAATACAGAATGGTTATGCGCCTTAAGGCAGGCATCTCATATATCAGGAACATAAAGTTACTAATTATTGTATAGGAATATATACTGTTCAGTATACAAGAAATATATATGAATAATTATTATTCAGCATACAGAAAAATATTTTTCCAATGTTATACTTCAGAAGCAAATATTTTTTCATATGACACGGAAAAATACAGCCTATTGTTCATTCAGTCAGGCAATTACTGATAATATTTAGCCAAGTAGAAACTAATGTGTCAGGAGCACTGTTCCGTGTTTCAGCAAAACAAGTCATGTGGGATATAAATAACATATTTATGATGGAAACACTCCTAGTCTTTAAGATCTGTAATAGCAAAGTTAACAAATACGGTCACAGTAGTAAATATCAGGCCCATTCACAGACTGTCCAATAAGCTAAATATTTCTGTTGGTAATTTAAACGAAAGAAGCCATTTATTCCTCTGTAGTGCATTTCAAAAAATTTCCAGCATCAACCTTGAATGTTCACTAAATACACAGTCCGAAAGCAGAAATGTCCTCTTTAAAATATTTCATCTTTTTTTTTCTTTTTCTTTTTTTTTTTTTTTTTTTAACTTTAATATCTGTTTATTTTCCGCAATATCCTTTCTGGAACTTAGAATACTAAAAAAAAAAACTAGGAAGGAAAATTGCGAAACACATCAGCTAAGACATCCTGAAATATAATATATATCAAACCTGCATGGGCAAGCTGGCAGAGTTTTGTTTCTCTCTTATCTGATATCACTTTCCACTAACAAACAACCACTTTTGTACCAAGAATTTTGAAGCAAGATAATGATTTTGTAGAAGGTAAGCAAACAGTGAAGTACAGCATTTAAAGCTACACTGCAGAACACAGATAATAAAGTTAGTTTTCACATCCCAAGATAGCTTTAGCTCAGGCTAAACGTGTTGTGTTGCAAGCATGCTAAGTAATCAGTCTAGCAATTGCTAAGGATTCTTTTGTTTATCCAAATATACAGTGACTTTGCTTGCAGATGTGAAAGTTATTTTGAAAAGGAAGAACAAAAACTATTAAAAACAAGGTGCTGAGTATGAGATTATTAAGAATACCGACCCCAAATCAAACAGAATTACGTGATCATTTCTCAGTTCCAGGCAGGTTACTACAGTCATCTGTTTATTATCCATTGATCGCAAAGTCAAATTAATCGGTTTAAACTACCTTCATTGAATTTAAGCTAACACATATTATCTTGCCACAAGGATAATCTAAAAATATTCATTGTTGCACTAGTGTTGATTGCAGAGAAAAAGAAAAAATAGAAAAAGTAATTTTATGCCCTTATCTTTACTGTAGGCTGGAATGCATGATGTGAGTTTTTCCATTTGTACCAGCAGTTCTTACAGGTTTTCACCAGGCTACATTATCAGACTGTGTTATGTTTATGATCTGTCTTTAATAGTTTGGAAGAGTTACTCTTCTCACTGTGAGAACTTTGAACTCCTTTGTGCCTTGAGTGACCAAGTATGTATCTTACCCATAGAATACATAAGTCACTGATTTAGGTCATATATGCATGAAAGCAAGCCTTTAAAGATATTTCATCAAAATATTTTTTTCTGAATCTGGATTCAGACAAAGTGTGTCACAGTAAAAATAAGAAATATATAAGGGTTCTATAAATACATCAGAGACTTAAGAAAAATTTGGAAAAAAAAAAGATACCCTTTTTCTTTTTCAATAAGCGTAAAATTTCATTTGCTTCATTCGATCTATTACATTGAAAAAAAAAATTGCAACATTTTTCATTTTGTATTTAAAACAGCCTAAATTCACCAAGTATATCACTTGTCTTAAGCATCAATCACAACCTAAACTAAGATATCTTTCTTATACTTTCTGCCAGTGTAGCTTTCCATCCATATTCATATCTAATAAATACAGATATTTCTCATGAGAAAAAACTGTTTGGTGACCACAGAAGAAAGTCAGCTGCTTTACAACAGGAACTATAATTTTGTTTATATTGTACTTGCTTGCAAATAATTCCTGCTGGGCTCCAGGCTATAGGGTGCTGTAAACTAATTACTACATGCAAAGAGATTTTTGCCTGTCATATATAGCTGCAGGGAAGCATCTTGTTGTTCACCACTCTACTGAGGGTAAAAAAAGAAGACTACAAGTGATACTAATTTCATTTTGTTTCTTAAAAACAACATTGTTTGGTGGTTTTTTTACACCATAATGTTCTAAAGCAGCTAGTACTATAACTTTGCTTTTAAAAGAGATGGTTTGGTTTTGTTTGGTTTTGGTTTTTATTTTAATAGCATATACTAAACAACCCTGAAAAACACAAAACAAATTGGAGTAGTCTTATGATGTAAGAAATCATTTTATAATTATATAAAAGCCACCTCTCCAACACTGCTTGAGGATTCTTTCATTCTTTCCATAATATAAAAGCTACAATAATTATGGTCAGTTTCTACACTAATTCAACAGATACCAACACATTCCACTAAGACTTAATTGAAAATCAGGTGTTTTTTTCTATAATTGCACACTTGATAACATAGTGTTTCAGCTGTTTCAGAAGATCAACCAAAAAAAAGTACTATTTTGTCTTTGTAATGTTTACAGAATCCTTTTAACAAGACTGAATATTTAAAAGATACACCCAGCTAAGACATAAATGTCACGACTGCAGTAAGTATATTATTTTATTGTAGCAGTGAGAATAAATTTATTTTGGAAAGAGGATTAAGCTATACTATGAATATTCAGTAATTCTTTTGGATAAAAAGTCAGCCATTCTTGTATTACATTATTGTATACCTTCATATATTAGGTTACAGTCCTACATTTCAAAAACCAATCTAATTCTCTTTAAACCAATAAACAAATAATGATTATTTAATTATTAATTAAATTCCATTCTTAAAAATTACTCACTTTATAATTAATGTGGAGACTAAATACCCTGCATAGTAATGGCTGAACAGAATGGTAGTACTTTCTTGCACTTAACATTTCATCAGAATTTATTAAGGTATTATTTATACATATAAAGTACCTCTTTATGTAAAAACACAAGAATGGATTTTGAGGGTAATTTAACACCTGGAAGCTAAGGAGAGATGCTGAGTCCATGAAACTTATTATAATTTGTATTTGATGTTTTACCAAAAAAAAAGTAGGTTTGAATACAGAGTAACACAGTATTTCGCACCAAATAAAATTTTTACTTAATTATATTCTTTGGGGATAAAATTACCCAAGTTTTCTACTCCTGATCTGAGCAACTGGCTGCTTTCCAGTCATATCGAGAGATATATTTGCTAGATTCACGAAACTTGACTCTTTCCCTGACAATAGTGAAGTTTCCCGCTAGTACGCTGAGCAATCTTTCACCAGTTTAAGCTTTTAAAATTCTCTAGTTCATTCCATTTTCACAGAATTCTCTATCTTTTTTGTTTGTTTGTTTCTATCAACAAAGTGAAAAAATGCTACATGGTGGGATTTAATTCTAAATGTATTCTAATTGTCTTTCATGTAGATCTTATGGCTTAAGTGAAGATTTGGACTGATAAACTGAATCTTTGATTATTTTCAGCTTCATTCATCACTATTGTGTCCTAATGGTATCAACAAATAATTTTAAGTGAAGACACTAAAGACACCTTCAAAGTCAATGCATCATAACTACTGTTATTAAAAGAAATACTAAAAACAATTGTCTCTGATGCACTATAAAAAGAAGCATAAAGTTACAGACTATATGGTGAAATATTTACCTAAGAAATTTATAGAGAATATTCTAATTTAAAAGGGAAATATCAAATGAGGAGAGTGAGAGATTTCCCTTTTACTGATAACTTAGAATCAGGGAGGTAGGAGTATCCATTTAATCTCTTGCAGATGCATTTCAAAGATTAAAATGATTTCTTGAACATATAAGGCACTTCTTTATGAAGAAATACAAAGATCAGTTTTGAGGGTAATTTATGAAACTGCTTGAGGTCAATGGAAAACAGCTGTTATACTTCCACTGAGTCTGGTTTAAATTAGTCCCTATATAATGCTTAACATGGGAACAGTAACAGTGGTTATCCTAATACCGGGAAATGCTCCCAGAGGATCATCTCTGTCCACATAAAATGAAATGGTATTGAAGAAGTTGTAACTTGACGCTAGTACCTGCTCTGTCCGCCTTGGGTTTTAGAGAAACTGATGTGTAGGAAAAGTATCCAGTCTTAACTCCAGTACAGCTATGGGGAAACCAACAACACTTGAGCGCCCAATTAAATGAAAGTTTCACCACTGATACTGAAAAAAGCCACCTGATGGTACAGTTTGTAAAAATATCAGGTTATATAAATACAAATCACAGGCCCATCTCCTATGTGCTTATATATCCATACATATATGTAGATATAAATATGAAAACACATAATGTATATGAACAAAACTGATAACTGGACTTAAACTTATTCTGGAATTGTGCTTCAACTGTTACCTGGGCAAATTTGTTCCTTAAATTACTTCAGGTTCATTATTCTTTAAACATTCAATGCACCAAAACGAATGTGCAACTATCTACATGGAAGTTGAACAATCCCCAATGCTAAGAACATCAAAAGAACAAGAAATATACTACAATTCATGTATATGTTTTGTGCATTGTGCAGTCTAGGCTGTGTTTAAGAGTCCACTCCAACTTACTTGGAGATTTCTAAAGTGTCAGAAGACAACACAGGCCCCCATCAGTAAATGGAAGGGATCATTTGGGAGAAACCTACTGCAAAACACACATATAAGGTCTGGATTTGTTTATGAAAGGAATATTACTATTCTGAAGATTTTTTTTTTTTCCTATTTTACCTACAAAGTGTAGTTAGTTTAGTTATTATTGTTGCTATTGTTGTTATTACTAAGCTATAATTTCATAATGCATGTTTCTGGGGAAAAAAAAAAGGAGAAAAGAAGTGCAGTACATCTGGAAAAGTATATCTTAACTTTCTGAGATGTGTAGATTATAGCTTCACATCTGGCATGAGTCTGAGCATAACATAGCATTTGCTTCCAGTCAGATTAAGCAGAATTTGAGTTGTGCTCCACAGTATATCCTTTCAAACATTTTTTTTTTTTCCCCTGTGATTCCTTGATTTTTTAATGTTCTCTGGCATGTTAGTTTCATCATATCTTTTCATACGTATATATTTTCTGGGAGTATATTAGAAGACAAATATGTGACCTGGTTTACATCTAAGAGGTTCTGCCTTACACTGCTGTCAGCTAAGAGAGATACTAAATACTGATGAATTGTTTTGTAAAGGTTTCAGGGGACTGCTCTATACAGGTCTGACATATTTTTCAGTTAATGGCAATGTAAGCCATGAAACAAGGGCAAAATGCAGAAATGCACTCAAACTCATACTCTATTACTTTAATGAATGCATATTCATAAATGCCTCTCAAGAAATTAACCATTTAGAAGCAGTCTCTTGGAATTATGTGTTAAAATGACACTAGAGCAATTTAATATTAGCGAGGCTATCATAGTAAAAACTCTTAGTTAACTGCTTATTTTATTCTGAACAGGCTAAGGCCTGAGCTCTCCATTAGTGTTCAACAGGAATGCTTGAGAAGTGCTAAGTAGCTGTAAACAAAAGCTTAAAATGCATGGATGCCTTACATAGTAGACTAAAAGTATGCAATTATCACGGGGTTATAAAAAGATTAGGTATTCAATGTCACCAAGTGGCCACTTGGTGAAGAAAATCAAATGAGAGCTGTGTAAGTGGAAGACTGTGGTCTGTCCTTCAATGAACATTTCTAACAAAACTAGGGTTTACTTTTAAGCCCTTTGGAATGATGATCATATTAAGTTCACCATTCTCCTACGAAAAAGTGATGTATTTACTGATTGTATATTCCAAATGAGTAGGTATTTGTTTAAATATTATGTACAGGTTTCTTTAGTACATAAGTAAGTTTAACAACTTTTACTGACACATTCATAGTACAGTTACGTACAAAATTAAAAAAAAAAATAGATGAGGAAACCTAATTTAAAATTACTCATGGACAAAAAGCCAATAGAATACTGTCTGCATCATGAAAGTGTCCCATAAATAGTAGCATAGGAATACCTGCCTCTTGCAGTGGGATAAACCTAATTTTTGGAAGGGGGTGGTGGAGCAGTGTTTGGGTTTTTTTTGTTTTCAGAGTAGATTCCCTGTATTGTCTGGGTACCTACAGTTTCCTTAAGAGAAGTATTTTGCTATTGACACAGCTTAGGCTCTAGGAAGAATATTTCTGCTGGATGTACTTGTTATGGGCTGTTACTGCAGCCACCAACAAGCTGCAGAACTAATTTAAATTCAGTTGTAGGAGGAAGCACATTCTAGCAAATTTTATTTACTGGAGCACAGTGATTATTATTCTAGGTTCTATCTGTGTGCCTCAAAGATACCTGTATAAGAAATTCAATTACAATTACTACAAACTTGGAAGAGGTAAAGATTGCACATATAAACATTCTGAAAGTTCTGATTTTATACTACTGGAATTGTTGGCATTGTTTTCTTCAATTCAACTATAGAAGTTGTAGAAATCATTAGCAATGATTTTTTATCATGACAAACTCATCTTGACTTCATTTTACTAGTATTTTTGTTCACAATTAAAAACCCCAGAACTGCAGTGCAGTTCACATAGTGACTCCTAGATAAGCTGAGAACACATTTGGTAGCTTTGTTCTGGCCCAACTATGTTTATTCAACTGGGATGATCTAATTTAAAGACTCTACAAAGGGCTATGATTCTTTCCAGTATTGAGAAGTAGAAAGAAAGTGAAACTGGCTATAATTAATTCTATTATTAAGTAAAGCAACAATTGATATCAGTAATGCATGATCACCAGATCTCTTGAGAAAATGAAAAAAAAAAAAATCACTTCTGATTCATGCTCTTGAGAACCCTGCTTTAATCATATGTTAACATTCATTCAGCTATAAAATTCCTCACAATCGTAGGCAGTGGAAGATTTCTCCTTTATCTGTATCTGATAACAGTATTAAATGAAGCAGCTCAAGAAATACTGTCTATTCCTTTCAACTTTGCCTGAGCAACTATTGTCTACCTATATGAAACAGAACTAGTTATTCATATTTTATAATCAAACAAGAGGAAGCTGGGATCTACAGAAATACATGCTTTCAAATACTTGTTTAAAAATTTTTTAATTTGACTTCACTTTAAAACTTCGATATAAACACATTCACTATAACCAAGGAAGAACTGTTCAGAAATATTGAAAGGGATTACTGTATTTTCACAAATACTTCTCAAAAGATTCAACCTGATTTTCAGTTTTAGAGAATAGATTAGCCACAAAAATGTAAATAGACAGTAACAAAGATATAAAGGCTAAGGAGATTGATTATATTCCTTTCTTACCCTTTTTCAAATGTAAAATATCCCTGCTTAGAATCTTAAAGAAAAAGACCAAAAATTTTAAAAATCACTGTTTTGGTTTGGGTACATTACTTAAGAGCAGAAGTCCCTTAACAAACCTATGTAAGGTACTTCCAACACACTGCACACCTTCAGCCAAGTTCAACTGCAATAATTTCAAGTGATATTCTCCCTGCAGAAATGTACACATAATTCATTTTGGTTTATCCTTCAAAAAACACCCTTCCAACTTTCATTAAGCAATAAATAGATAATAAACTCATTAACTAAGGAGAAACTACCACTACTTTGTCCATGCTTCTTCGATTAAGGACTGACAGAATGGACCCAAATCCTACTCTAGCTAACTTGAATATAACAATACAGTTCATCCATCCAAGTTTAAATTGCTTTATGTTGTGAATAACTATTTTTTCCATTCTATAATGAAAGTTCTTACACATATATCCTTGATGGCAGAGTGGCTTTAAATTTGAGAATGAAGCAGAAAAAAGTTAACACAAAAGAACAGTATAGTTTTCTGTAAATGAAGCGGTCATAACACAGGCAATTCAACAAAAGTATTTTCACCTGACCACAAACTCTCTTTTCTTGCTGTTCTTTAAAACAAAACAAAAAACCCACCAGTGGTTAAACTACTGCACTGATCTTTTTTGACCTGAAAAAAGATGTTTGAATTTTAAACTGAAAAAAAAACCCCAAAATATAATGCAAATAACTGATTCCAATGGATTTTCTTGGATTGTATGAATTAATTGAATGCAAGCAGCATTATTGTAAGCATCAAACAGCTAAGCCACATTTAGACTTGATGAAGTATTCTCAACCAAATGAAAGGTTGTTACTAACAATTTAACTAAACATATTTGCTTTTATGTCACCATTTAATATAATATAAAACTGCATGAGAAATAATAAATTCATATCTGGATTGACCCTATCAATATTTTAAACTTATAGACACTAACTTTTACTGAATCTACATAGTCACAGATAATATATGAACAAATATATGCTTAATTTAAACAAAATTAGTAGTTATCATATAAAATATATACTATCACATTAACTTCTATGATTAGCTATGTGCACCAATTATTTTACGTGCATTTTTATGTCTTTTTAAAACTGAATGTCAAAATTACATACAGTAAATAAAAGTAGAATAATATCTGGGGTTTGTTTTTTTATAATGACAGCACAGTAAACAGGTAGAGGTACTTTGAAAGATATATAATGCACAATTTTTTTCTGATCTTTGGATTGAAAAAAAAAAAGGCATTTATTATTTTAGAAAAAACTGATCAAATATCAGCAGTTATTTAACAGGTCTGGAAAAAATCACACTGAAACAACCTTCTATCAAAATTGAAAGTTACCTCTACTTCATTAAGAATCAAATTTTGGCTTTAATTGCCTTTTTCTTTTTTCTTTATGTCTTCAATTTACAAATGCATTAACTGAAATTTGTATGATTCTTGAAATTCCTTTTTCACAAGAGAGAAAGCCTACCTGTTTACCACTCTGTCTGTCATAATTTATAAATGATTTTAATCAACAACAGTTTTCAATCCCAATACATGCCATTTAACCTAATTGAACAACTAGACATAAATTTGCAAACCAGGAATTATTAACAGGGAAGTAGGGAAAAACTTACCTAATTGTCACTTACTAAAATAAAGTTAATATTCAGGTGCATATTCTGAACCAACTTAGATGACAGTTGCAGCTTTTGTTTCATAATGGTCATGATGCCGGTAACATTCATAAAGGCCCAAATTCAAGGCCATATTTTTCACCATTGCTTCAAATATTAACTCAATAAACTCAGGACATTTTACCCTGTATGTGTTCACCTCATCAAGTTATCATCTTCTCCTACTTAGTTACATGCCATGTTAACTTTGCTGATTTATATATTCAAATGGACCTTAGCTAATCTTTACAGAAGTTGATGGAAATATTTTCCATGATCATTGGTGGACACTGTAATAGACCTACAGTCTGAAGTATATTTCACAAATCTATGAATTAAACTGTGTATTTATCTATTGCACAAAGAATTTACACAACAGACAGTGTAAACAGGTTAATGAAATGCACAGAACATGAAATAAAGTGACATTACACAGCGCTGCCTATGAGGTAGATTTATTATTTCACTAAAATTATCATAATCAGTAGGAATATAATTTTAAATGGAGCATAGTAAACATTAACATGAGAAATTCATAAGGCCTGTTATTTTCCACACTGATGAATTCTTTTTTTTCTTTCCCCTCAAACCTACTTCTCTCTGGACTAGAGAAAACAGATAATGAAAGTCTCTACAGAAACATATTCTTTTTGTGACTAGCATTAGTACTAGCATTTCCTATGAAGATGCAAAAAAAAAAAAAAATCAAAGTGGAAAATTTAAAAAAATTTTAAATTGCCTACACACTACAGGGAAAGTTTCTTTATAAGCTCAACCACTTGCATTACACATGAAGGATTATCTCAGATGCATTTCTATTCATTATAGCTTTATTACAAAGCACTCTTATTTTAGAGTGATACAAATCCCAGAGGTTAATTATCAATTAAAAAAAAAAAAAAATCTCTTTTCTGTTTTAAATTTGTTACTTTGAGTTTGATTTAATATTCCCATTCTCAAAAAGAGTAAACAGGAAAATATGATTTATCTTTTCCACATAACTATCTCTTCCCTATAAATTCATCATTTATCCTCATGTGGTCCTGTACTGTAATATGAACATCTTTATTGTTTAGAAAAATATTTTGCTTTATATAGTAAGCTTTGCACTATTTTAGACCAAACTAAGAAATAGTTGGTTTATTGATTGTAATAAAACTGCAAACTTTCAAATTACAGTAGTTATTTTTCTGTCATGTAGCAGCAAAGAAAAATAATTACTGTGTATTATGAAAAGTTTTATCTTTAAAAAAATGACATGCCTATAAATAACTAGTAAACACTGACATACTGAAATAATGATACATTACTCTTATTTCTAAAAAAAAAAAAAAAAATTTCCCAATTTCTAAATTGCTTTTTTATATATATATATATATATCTGCAATGTTTATGTCTGTCCAGACAACTATGTATTGTTGGGTTTTTTACTTGAATTGAGAAATGGAAAGAAAAACAATATATTTTTCCTCATTTATATTAAATGAATATATATAAATTAACTTGCCTCCCTCCTACTATATTCATTGACATGCTCCTACAGGTTGACTGTCAAATCTACTGAAGAGTATTTTTAGCATGGATTCCCTTATATACCCCCCAAAACACACCTTCAAGAAGGTTTTAATAAGTCCCAGAAGCTAACGTCCTGAACTGGAACTAAGAAGTTATTATCAAAGAAAATCAGCAAATCTATGTCTGCTGATATGACTTTTCAAACAATATGCACAGTGTGTAACAGCAAATCTTATCTGTGTCTTAGTTCAACAGTTTGAAATAAGACTTCTGGTTATTTACCCCATGCTCTACCCCATTATAAAAAAAAAAATAAACAAAAAAAAGAAGAAAAAATAATAGGAGACTTTCATGCTTCAGGAAAAAGGTTTACAAAGAAAAAAAAAAAAAAGATGTAAACTTAACCAATCAATATGATACATTTCATTTTGTCTACAGAATGTTAGTGCTTGTATTTCTGATGGTCTGTAACATAAAATCCCTGTACTATTGTCGTTATGTACTTCACCAGGTATTGTAGTGTTTCTAAACTGAAACAATTTTTGGCATTGGTGTGCTGAGATCTCAGAAACTAGTTTACCAGAAGTACTTATCAAGCTGACACAACTTCAACAATTACATTTAGTCAGTCTTCCTATCTCAAGGAACCTAAATATCATATGTAGAAGGAGCTACATGGGCATTATGTTAATTTGTCATTTAATTATTTTTTAATTAACTAACCACTGTATTTGTAAGATTTAAACATTACTTAAACACTATGATATCATATCCTATATCTGTCTATATACCCAGGTATTTTTTATTAGGAAAAGCTGTCAAGGTTTGGAGTTGTTTAATACAAAACTGTAACACATTAATGGCCTTTGCAAAGTTCCTTATACTGTTATTGCTGTTACAGTTTTAAAGCTAAATGACTGTCATATTTTCAATAATAACAACTCAAATGCAAAAATGATTTGAAGATCTTACTATCTTGGCTTAAAATTTTTACAATGTTTATTTTATATCTATAGATAAGATGTTAAATAATATGCAACAATGGCACTCCATTTTATATTGGTAACAAAGTAATAATCAGTATTTCTCTTTAAAAGAATAAAACACAGTGTAAGGCAGAAGGGTACATGCTTCAAATACTTCCTTTATAAAAGTGAAGCTCTTGTTTGACTTCCTAGGTACATTCAGGAATTTGTCACAAGTTTGAGGAAAGGCATACTGCAGAGGACCTCCTAAACGCACATAACAAAGTGTGAAATCATATTTCGCAATGCAAAAATATATGGAATTCTTAAAAAAAAAAAAATGTGAGGTGAGCTCATCTAAGGTTGTACAACAAATCTAGAATTTCTATTCTGTATTGCAACAGCCTTCTTGACAGCAGATTAGTTTAACATTGAGCATCACAGAAAAGGAGTTTTCTAGTTTAGAGTGCATAATAATTCATTGTTGCCCTTCACTGTGCATTAAATGCCATCCATCAGAATGGCAGGAATAAAAAAATTATTACACTAGAGTCACTACCTAATACTATATCTGTTAATATAGGCACATCAGATATGATTTTTACATACAGAATAAACCATTAAAATATTTCCAGGAGTAACATAATGTTTCTTTAAGTATTTAAAATCATCAAAATAGAACACCCTTTAAAAGAAACCAGAAAATTAGAGAATTTAATTATGATAATATGGGGTCATGTGGAGCATGTTGGAGTATTTCTTCATAGTGAGTATTTTTTGCTCTTATGTGGCATTCTGATACTAAAAATAAAAAGTTTTGTAATCACAACTTAAGACCTGAAGAATTGTTTTGTGGATTTTTTTTCTAAGAATCAAATCCTTATCTTTTTTACTATCTGTACATTAAGAACATCACCAAAATCCACAGAGATGTCAAATGTAATTCTTTACTAAGCAAATTATTTCCTGAGTAAATACAAGTCTATGTGAGAACCTCTGTGCAATTCAACAGATTTTTTAAACATATTTTATCTTGGGTATGTTATTGTTCTCATCAATTTAAACAGAGCAATCTCATGCTTAAAATTTAACACAGATTTGTAAAGCTTGGTGACCTGAGATCTTCAATCTGATGTGAAATAAGTAAATAAACAGATACACTGAGTTCAAAGAAAAAATATATTTGGATTTATAAGGCACATAAGGCTGCCTTTTGCTGGCCTGTGACTCCTAATAGACTTCTGAAGGAATAGAATAGCTTTCAAATTTGAGACTTCTATACAGAATTACCAAAATACACCCCCAAATCAAACTGCTTCTTTTTAAAGTATTAATACATTAATACTTTATGTATTTGTTCATATTATGGAAGAGAAATAATTCTACATTTGTTTTATTAAAGTCATGGCAAAAATTTACTATAAATGGGAATCCAAATAATTCTAGGAGCTTCTGTGTTTACATTTATACTAGTAAACAATATATACTAGTAAATAATATAATAGTAAGTAAAGGGCAGGATTCAGGTTTCAGCTATGGCATACAGTCATCCATACTTCATCTGTTAGCATATTATCATTCACAGTTTGGGCCCATGCTACACTCAGATAATGCCAAGATGTGGTTCACAGAGGCAGGAAGTGCTGGTGGCTAGCACTGTGGCTGGGATAACTGGGATGATGGAGCATTTAGTCATATGAAACACAGGCCACATCATGTTGCTTGTCCTCTGGGACAGAAAGTTAGCCTGGGACTTCAGCCCTTAAAAAGTATATACATAGTCTTTGGTATCCACTGTGCGAATGTGAAAATCACACAGTCACACAGAGTGTTAGGGGTTGAAAGGGACCTTGGAGATTTTCAAGTTCAACCCCCCTGCCAGGGCAGGATCATATAATCTACCCTACAACCTAATCTACCCTACAACCTAATCTACCCTAACACAGGTCACTCAGGAACACATGCAGGTGAGTTTTGAAACTCTCCAGAGGAGACTTCACAACCTCTCTGGGCAGCCTGTTCCAATGCTCTGTGACCCTTACTGTAAAAAAGTTCCTCCTCATGTTAAGGTGGAACCTCTTGTGCTCCAGCTTATATCCATTCCCCCTAGTCCTATCACAAGGCATGAGTGAGAAGAGGCTGTCCCTTTCCTCTTGATACTTAGCCCTCATATATTTATAAACATTTATCAAATCCCCTCTCAGTCTTCTCTTTTCCAGACTAAAGAGCCCCAGGTGTCTCAGCCTCTCCTCATAAGGCATGTGCTCCAGTCCCTTAATCATCCTTGTAGCCCTCCGTTGGACTCTCTCAAGCAGATCCCTGTCTCTCTTGAACTGGGGAGCCCAGAACTGGACACAATACTCCAGGTGAGGTCTCACCAGTGCAGAGTAGAGGGGGAGGAGAATCTCCCTCGATCTGCTGGACACGCTTCTCTTGATATACCCCAGGATACCATTGGCCTTCCTGGCCACAAGGGCACATTGCTGCTCCATGGAGAACTTGTTGTCCACCAGGACTCCCAAGTCTTTCTCCACAAGACTGCTCTCCAGCAGATCACCTCCCAGTCTGTACTGGTGTAATTTATTATTCTTACCTAGATGCAGGACTCTACATTTATCCTTGTTAAACCTCATTTGGTTCTGCCCTGCCCAGTTCTCCAACCTGTCCAAGTCTCGCTGGATGGCTGCACAGCTTTCAGGTGTATCTGCCGATCCTCCCAGTTTTGTGTCATCAGCAAACTTGCTGAGCAGACACTCTGTCCTTTCATCAATGTCATTGATAAAGATGTTGAACAGGACCACACCCAGCACTGATCCCCGGGGGACTCCACTGGTTACAGCTCTCCAGCTGGATTTGTCACCATTGACCACCACTCTCTGGACTCTATTGTCCAACCAGTTACTAATCCACCTTACTACCTGCTCTTCTATCCAATACTTCCCAAGCTTCTCCACAAGGATGTTATGGGAGACTGTGTCAAAAGCCTTGCTAAGGTCAAGACAGACTATATCCACTGGTCTCCCTGCATCTAGCCATCCAGTTACAATATCTTAGAAGGCTATTAGATTAGTTAAGCATGACTTCCCCTTGGTAAATCCATGTTGACTACTCCTGATAACCTTCTTATCTTCCATGTGCCGAGAGATAACCTCCAGAATGAGCCTCTCCATTATCTTTCCAGGGATGGAGGTAAGACTGACTGGTCTATAGTTTTCTGGAATCTCTTTCCTGCCCTTTTTGAAGACTGGAGTGACATTGGCTTTCCTCCGGTCCTCCGGCACCTCTCCCGTTTGCCATGATTTTGCAAAAATTATGGAGAGTGGCAGGGCAATAACATCAGACAATTCACTCAGCACTCTTGGGTGCATCTCATCAGGGCCCATGGACTTATGTATATTCAACTTACGTAACTGGTCCTTAACCCAGTCTTCATTGACCAGTGGAGAGTCATCCTTCCCCCAGGGTTTCTCCCCTTCAACCAGGGACTGGAATTCACAGGGGCTGGTCTTAGAAGAAATGACTGAAGCAAAGAAGGTGTTGAGCAACTCTGCCTTCTCTGCATCCTCGGTTATTAAGACTGCTTTCTCATTCAGCAGTGGCCCCACACTTTCCTTGTTCTTCCTCTTGGCACTTATGTATTTAGAGAAACTTTTCTTATTCTCTTTTACCTTACTCATCAACTTAAGCTCTAAGAGGGCTTTGGCCTTCCTTATTGCCTTCCTACATGCCCTGACTACTTCTCTATAATTTTCCCAACTGACCAGTCCTTTTTTCCATGAACTGTATAGTTCTTTCTTCCTTGAAATCTCCTTCAAAAACTCCCTGCTCATCCATGTGAGTCTCCTAGTGTGCCTTCCAGATATTTTCCTCAAGGAAATACATCTATCCTGGGCCTGAATAAACTGTTTTTTAAAAATTAACCAACTTTCTTGGGCTCTTTTACCCTCCAGAGTACTAGCCCATGGGATTCTAGCAAGTAGATCTTTGAAGAGTTCGAAGTCAGCCCTGTGGAAGTCCAGGGTTGCAGTCCTACTTACTGCTCTAGTTCCCCCTTGTTTAATATTAAACTCTATCATATCGTGATCACTATCACCCAGGCTATTCCCAACCCTAATGTCTCCAACCAGTCTTTCTTTATTAGTTAATAAAAGATCCAACAGTGCACCCCTCCTTGTTGGTTCATCCATGACCTGCATCAGAACGTTGTCATCTATGCACTGCAAGAGCTTTTTGGACTGGGTATGCCTGGCTGTATGGGCTTTCCAACAGATATCAGGGTTATTGAAGTCACCCATGACTACCAGGGAGGGTGTTCTAGAGGCCACTTCCAGTTGATTGTAGAAGGCTTCATCAACACCTTCTTCTTGGTTTGGTGGCCTGTAGTAGACACCCAGAACAATTTTATTCCCTTTTCCATGTCCCTTGACTTTTACCCATAAGCTTTCAACCTGTTCTACCTCCCCTCCTGGATAGAACCTAATACATTTTAGTTGCTCTCACACGTAGAGAGCAACACCACCACCTCGCCTTGCTGGCCTATCTCTTCTGAATAGAACATAACCTTCCAAAACAACATTCCAGTCGTGGGAGCTGTCCCACCAGGTCTCAGTAATACCAATTATATCATAGTTGTATATTCTCACAGATATCTCTAACTCCTCCTGCTTATTCCCCATGCTCTGTGCATTGATGTATAAGCATTTCAGAGAGGGGGTAGAGTTCATAGTTTTTAATCTTTTTATACAACCTTTATGGCTACATCTGTGGCCACTAGCCTATCAGAGACCTCTGTGTGATTGTGGTCACACATACCAGTACTATCCGCCTCAAGTGGGACAGCAAACTGAAGGCTGTCCCCAGGCTCATCAGGCTTATCACTAGCAATCAGGCTCATCACTAGCACTAGTGAGACCTTTCATGCTGACTTCTATAGGAACATGGTGGGACAATAATTTATTGTCTATAGGAATGTGATAGAACAATAATTTATTGTCTTACTCAAGTTGACATTTGATTGCAAAATATTTTATCCTTTCAGATTATTCCATTACAATTCTCAACTGTACCAATAATTGTACAAATATTTTAGTTACTGATAAAGGAATACAATGGCTTTCTTCAAAAAAGAGCATAGTTAAAGAAATTCAAATGCATGAATCATTTTAAGTTTGCAAGTCACTTTAACTGAACTACAAGGGTCTATTTGATACCTTGAGGTCTGTGAGGACAGGTACTTTACTGAATTGCAGCTCCATATCCTGATGGTGGATAAATACTTGAAGCCTTTTTTTTTACCTCCATTGTCTAGAAACCATTCTCTCATCCTCAAACAAAAAGCATGAAACGTGGATATCAACTACCTATAAAACAATCAGGTGGATATTAAAAAGATACCAGTGCTTCTTTCATTGATAGCACTGCCAGGAATTCCCATCCTGACATGCTTGCCACCTGTGTGCCTCCTCCATCGCACTATCAACGAGCCAGAATTCACCCCTTCACCTCTCATATTTGATAAAACCTTCTCAGTGTAGAGGATATATCAGGTCTTGTCTCAGCTCAGGATTTCTTCCAGACTATCTTTCCAAGAAATTATGATTCTAGAAGTAATATTGCAATAATGTAGGGACTAGATCCAAATGGCTTCTGGACATATGCAGTAACTCATTCTTTTCTACATAAATACACTATAGATACTCCTTTTTTTTTTTTTTTTTTTTCCCCTGGAGAAGGACAATTACACTAACTTTTTCATTACTGAGGAGCATTACCTTGACTTAATTCTGTATTTAACCCTGTCATTTAACTTGAATAAACTGCTTCTAGTGCCACATGGCCTACCTGAATCTAATCTATTATCTTCCCTCTGGCCAGATTGCCAAAATAAATGTTTGTGATTTAGAGAACATCAGAGAGATTGAGCTGCCTAAATTACCAGCGTTACAGAATTTTAAGATTTCTCAAGACATTTAATGTATATTTAGGGATCTGGTATATGTGATACAGGACCTGCAGGCAACTTGTATGTTTCTGCAAAAGCAGTTAGCTGCATGGTCCTGTCCCATGTATCTGCACATCTTTCCATCAAGTTTCAATATTTGCAAACACATCACTTTCCACATGAATATATCCGTTAAGACTTTCTTGTTTATTTGTTCCTCATATCCACTGTTCTTCCCCAAGAGAAAGACAAACTTGAAAGTGATTTTCATTTCATTACCAAAGGCTAACTTGAGCCATTTGAATCTCATGGAGGCTTCATGTGAGAAAAACCTTAAGGTCAAAATCAAAACCTGTCTTTCAAAATACTTCTCAAAATTCACTTGCTTTATAATGTAGACAGTAAACTGTGATGTAGTCCTTCTTAGGTAGCTGATGAACTATGACTACTGAGTTAGAAACATACTCATTTTTCACTTCATTTTCTTCATACCTCATAGAAATTTTCATCCTACTTAACTATTTAAACTATTGAACTATTCCTTCTGATCTGTGAACTCTTTAAAGCAAGAATTTGGTATTTGTTATGTAACAATAAGACATGATTCTGCCTGGCAATGCTTTCTGAAAGTTGTCATGTTACAAGAAAGCACAATTAAACTTTCATTACCACCGAGCATTTCCATTGCCTTTACCTGTGAAGTCATTTCCATTTGTGCATAGAGGTGCAACACCATTAACTTTGTTAGGTTTGCTTTTTGCACATGCAAAAATAACTATATAATTATGAAAGCCAGGATGATGAGGAAGGTGTTATGTACATTAAAAATCCCCATCCACATTTAAGGTGAAGGCAGAACTGAGCTTCTAGCTGCAGCAGAACAGAAGGATATGAGAAGCCTCTGTTATCCATCTACCTAGTAACTTTATCTAATTACAGTTACATTTGAAGCAAGGTGAAAATTTCTTGTATTCCAGTAAATGAAGGGCACACTGACCAGAATTTTGACTTCCTTAATTACTCACTCACCTCTAATATACCCCTTTACAAGAAGGGGAGAGAAAGAGAGAAAGTAAGACACAGAAGTGTGTGGAGGATAAATACGACTAATCAAAAGCCTTTTTCAGATATATTTGCAACTTGACATTAACTTTGCAATGCTCTGTGAGCACAGCAAAACAGTGCAATGTACAAAAATCTGCTAACTGCTTCCATTTTTCTTCTGGAAAGGGCTCATTGGTTACATTGTGTCAGCCACAAAACCAGAGAATTTTCTAAGCATTGGAATTCTTTCACAGGAACTTCTCGGACCCTGTGTCACACTATAAATCTTTCTAATTTTCACTGCAAAATGTCTACCAAGAAATTTGCTCCAGAACATGAACTAATTGCTGTAGTACCTGCTAGATGAAAACTGTCTTATAATCACTGGTGATGGTGCTTTGATACAGAAATGCTGTATCTCTACTTCTACAAAACAAATAATTTAATAGCCAATAGGCATTTTAAAGATAAAACTTTACAAGGACAAGAACTTCTTTAAAGATCTGGGAGAACAAGAAACTGTAAAAACTTCTATCTACCACATCACTATTTACACCATGAAAAGTTTTCCACATGGTATTTTTGCTCCACATAGTTGAGGAAGGAAACTGAAATGAGAAAAGGCAGCAGCTCTGGGTGGTTTGCTATCTTTAGTCTGGTAAAATTATATGAATGGTCCCATCAAGCTGATGTAACATTGCCTTCATGATTCTCACATCTAGAGTCTATCTGACCTAAATTGTTTAGGCAAGTCCTAACTGGTAAGTGCAGGTGCCACAAACATGAAATGGCCACACAAAACAAAAAAAAAACATAAACAGAGTGAAGTGCCAGAACAGGCCTATTTATTAAAAAGTCTTTATTTTTAAACTCCTCTCTGACATGCTATAAGAATCACTAATGATAAAGATTTTGATATTTTAAAGGTTTATTATTTTCTGATAAAATCAATTATATCCCTTAGCTCATGTGGGGCTTTTAACTGTCATGCTGAAAAAAATTTCAATATTGTATAATTATTTCCTTATAAGAATGATAATTTTGTTGCTAAAGACAGAACTCTGATAATTCTATAAATAAAAAAAAAATAAAAAAAAAAAAGGCACTGATCTTTGTTCTTAAGTCTGAACAGGCAGCTTTAGACTAAAACAATTTCACCATCATTAAAATTAACACAGGGTGATTTCCACAGATAAAACAGACATGCTTGGAGGACACAGTACTGATTTAGTTTCAACATCAAAAACAATTACAATACTTGTTTTTCAGACTGACTTCTGGTCAATCCCTGTTGGCGTTTAAATGACTCCCACTCTTTAGTGAGTTAGAGACTGGAGGCTTGCAAAAGCCAGGTAATATTTAGCTAATAGCTAAGTCAGAAAGATAATCAGGAAATAAATAATTCTCAAAATTCTACCTACATGAAGTTAAGGGAACAATCTTACTTTTCTCCAGATGTTGAATAACATTTAAAGTCAAGAAATATTCTCTATTACTTCCTTATTTCTTTTAAAGATATGGTTTTGTTTTGAAGTGTAATGTTTTACCATGACTCAAGTGTAATATTTTTTCCTGTAAGAAAGAAATGATCAATATTTTGAAGACATAAGGTTTTGGTAAGTTTATTTTGGTTTGGGGTTTTCTTTTTCTGTCTTGTTTTTCCTACAATGTATCTGTATTCACATATAGTCTGAATACAATGGCTAAGGATGATTGAGAGCCTGAGAATCTAAGGAATATGACTTTAGCTAAATTTGCAGGAACTAAATTATTTCCAGTTTTGAGGTAAGAAACTGATACTTTTTTAAAACTGTATATATTCTAACAGACATTTTATACCACTTCAAATAATTGAACATTTGACTATTCAGTTACAAATATCTAAAAAGATCCAGAGATTGTATCTGTATAACAATACAAGATCTGTTCTACAAGTAAAAGAATAAAATCCATAATATACTTTCATTACCCAGGTTTTTTTATCCTTGAAGTAATTCTGAAACCAAAGAATTCAAACAACAACTCTGAAATACTATCCTAAAAAAAACTGCACTTCCTCTGAATGTCTGTAGCTACAAGGTTACTGTTACAAGGTTAATAACCATTGTATCATATTGGCTTTAATTCCTGTTATGTCTCGCTCTAAATTTAGATGAATTGAAGACAGTCATTGCATGTGGATCTGCAAATTTAGCAAATAATACTCTTTTTTATATGTTTGGTTCATTTAGCACAAAAACTGCCTTTCAATCCTTGCAGTCATTTTTCCTCAGTTTTATTATATGTTTCTGGGCCCTCTAGAAGCAAAGTAAATAGAAATCATGACTGCTAACTTTCCATTTTCCTATCACTATAATACCTAAATTTTCTTGAGGAAATCTTTCACTGTTCAGACACAGTGTTCCAAGCAGGATGCATGTGTGAAATGTCTTCAATAATTAAAATGTCTCTTACATCAACTTCTCTGTTTGCATTTGGGGAAAAAAAAAGCAAACAACAAACAAAACAAAAAACAATCCAACAGCTCAGCTGCTGATTGAATACCCTTTCTGTTATTACAGACAATCTGTAAATTCAGCCACTGATTCTGATGCAAAAGGAGTCAGTCAGTTAGCTTGCACACTTTCTAATTACCACTTGTATCCAATTATTAACAGCACTGTGGTACCTTCTTGGATTCTTATTGACTGTTCCCATTCCACCAGATTTTTTTTTTTGTTCTTTAGGTTGGAGGACAACATGGCTTTGTGCATCAAAGATAAGAAAACTGCTGCTATGCATTATGGTGAGAGTTAGAATTTCCTTTTCCCCACTAATACTATGAATGCCAGAGTAAAACATGGAAAAAAACCCAACCACACTAACTAAACAAACAAACAGACAAAAAAACCCCAAACAAATCAACACAACCTCCCCCCCCCCCCCCAAAAAAAAAAAAACCCAACAAAATAGAAAACCCAAATAAGCCTCCTTTCCCCCATCTCCAAAAACATAAGAGACACCAGTCTTTCTCAAAAGACTCATTTTTGTTTGAAAACTTGAGATTCATTAGTAGAAGAACTCTTCTCTTTAGGCACATTTAATATTATTCCATACTATGATTTGCTAAATAAATATATGAAGTGCTAAGTCTAGACTTGCATCTTCTTTTCTTTTCTTGAACCTTACTGGGCAAAAAAAAAATGTTTTGTCAAAACAGAATGATCCAATATCAAAAAATAATGTTCAGCAATTTTTCTGAAGGCCCTCAACTTTTTTTCAAGCAAACTACTTAATGTGCCTTGATTATAGTTAAACACAATTAAAGAAAGACAAATGCAAAATTCTTATGAGAAATGGCACTGCTGTAAGTGCTGAGATACTTTGAAAAACAAATTCCATAATATTTAAGCTTTTTAATATTTTTAACTTAGTCATAGTGTGTGAAATAATCAAAAACTGGGCATGTAAATTCAAATATGAATATAGGACCTGAGATTCCATGCATGTGAAAAGAAAGGGCAATGTACCTGGCATAATTACAGCATCTCCCAACTTGTTCCAAACATGAAGGGAATGCAAATGCAATTATTAAACTGTCACAGGCAGTTTGAAATAATGATTTAGATAAACAGTGAATGGCATTCAGGCCAATATCTTGCAAAGAACTGTGTGAAACACATTAAATCAAACAGAACAATTCTAGTCAGTCAAAACAAAATGGAAGAAGGACAGAGAGTAAATTAATTTCGTAAGCCAGTCACTAATAAAAACTTAGAATATTTTACTAGTAAAGATGGTGTATCCAGCTGAATCCTCCCTAACAGCTTTAGGAGCAGCCTTTGGATCCTAAGCCACAAGGTACTGTTAAGTTTCAAAAAGATATATAACAACCTGATATGTCTGGGTAGTGAAATATTCAGTGTAACATGTAGATGAGAAACTGAAAACAAGAGAAATCATGGTATGAAAAATAGCTAAACATGAATTTTGATACAACTTTCTATAAAAAAGTCTCAGAGTCTATAATAAGTTGTGTTATAATGTTCCATCAAAATGGAGAGGAAATATATGTTTATAAATATGTAACACATATATATATATTAAGACTTAAAAAGTAAAGTCAGAATGAGTACACACAGAACAAGCTGTCCACCTGATTGGAGATAATGATCTATCTATATCTATCTAAAATTTAATTCCTGTTTATGGACACAGGTGCTTAAATAGGTGAGAAGGAAGAGATTGAATTGCTGGTAGTAAGGTAGTAAGAGACACCAATTTCCTTAAGAATGAATAGAATTATGATTAATTTCAGACATTCAAAATATGTATGTTCTTGGATAATTAGTCATCAGTTGAGAACCTTGTGATGGGTTTCAGGATAATGAAGAAAAAAACCCAGAAGGGATAGAAAGCTTTTAAGCCATCTTCAATCTTACACAGCATAGGGATACTACTATACTCATCATTTAAAAAAACCCCAAAACACAACAAAGAAAAAAAGAATACAGCTTCTGATTATGGTAATCCACAAAGTAACGAAAATTAACATAAAACAAACTGATGGAGCAAGTGCTACAAACAAATGCATATTACAAGGTGTTTTCCTTATGACAGAAGTCACCAGACCTACTGCTTTGTTTCCGAAGAAGGCATCACACACATCTTAATCTGCAGAAGATAAAGTTTGGCTAGACCTCCAAACACTCAATAAATAATTAATTCTTTTTTTTTTTTTTTTTTTCCCTCAGAAGAATTCAGTACTTTAAGTGAGCATATTTTTCTTCTTCAAAGTGCGTATGCAGATTTAGCCAATGGGGGATATTGTATTTTCTGTTGGACTTCTAAGACAGGTGAGTTACAACTTCTTCAGCCATCTTCAGTTAAAAAGTTTCAGTTGTTTTGCTGACAGTAGTTTCTTCTTATGTTTGATTTATGGTAAGTAACATCTGGGATGTCAGACTTATCTTCTACCAATATAGAACGGCTTTTTAGTGTTGGTTTTCCCCTTAAAAACTAAGTAGGTTATTTATGTTATAAAGAGTAAAAGATAAGAATTTTTCTCTTACTCTAATCTCTGACAGTATTCTAGTAGAGTCTATTATGTAGATGTAGTGCTAGTATGTAGACTTTGAGACCTCTTGATACTCTTTTCTCTATTTAAACATCTGAAGGAGATTGAGGACATGCAGAAGTGATTCAAGAGAATACCGAGGATTTAGGATGGGAAGTCCATACTGAGTTGTTAATTTATATATTAGAGATTTTATAAACTGACACTGAACTCAGATAAATCTCTTGGGGAGGAGGTCAGAAAGATGAAAGCATCTCTCCAAGTGTCAAGATGTAAAGTGAGATATTGCTGCTTAACTCATTGTTATACGTGTCTTTCTTTTAGGCATATATCCTCATCCACAACATTTAGACTTTATAGCACTGATTGTGATCTATATAATGAGTTCTCAAAATAATCACACAACTTATATGATGACCATAATAAAGCAATATAATTCCAGTGTGTTTTGTGTTTTTGATATGGAAAAAGGACGGGATGTTAAGATCTGTATGCTGACCACAGAAAATTAATCTTAAATACTATTACAAATTATGGTAATAGTAATGGTATATAGCACAATAAACTATCATTGTGTTTAATCAATTTAAAGCTCTCATCCACACTTTGTGAAAAGTGATACTCAGAAATATCTGATCATTTTTGTAATATCATGTGCAAGTCATGCTTACAACATTTTCAGCGACTGCTGTGCAAACAAGATGACTGTACAATTTCATTGTTATAACATATATCAGGACAGACTAAGTGAAAAGCATGTGTTGAATAATATGCTCATGAGTGAAAAAAAAAAAAAAAGATGTCTTCTTCATATTAACCTCAATTATTGAAATGTTATGTAAAGAATAGAAATCTAAAATTACAGTTTTCCGGGTCTGATGTGAAGGAGAAGAAATTTAGTTCAGAAAGTAAGCTTTTTAGAACATTCTCACATGGTCAAGAGTTTCTTGGTATAGTTACACAAATAGGTCTGTTAATAAAAAGCTAGAAAAGTCATTGAAGAGAGAAAAATTCTTGTAATGCAATCTACTTGGTTCACTTGACAAAAAACCCTCAGTGTTTCAGAGGCTGTCACAGTTGCTCTCTGCTCACAATTAAGATGATCTCTAGTGTTAACAAGGATTTGCTTTTCAACCAGAAAAAAATATATGAAAAGAAGAAGACTACAAATTACACAGTTGTAAGCTGCAAATTGGTTTAGCAGAAATAAAAATCTCTGACTTGGAAATAATTGTTATGGAAGAATTTTGTGAAAGTGTGTAATTTTTGGCATGCTTTTATCCTTGTCTGTTTACAGTAATTTATAGTCAAGTGACAATATCCCCACTTGCATTACAGCTGAGGCATAACTAAATTTTTGCATTATAACTGATACGAAAGCTGTAAGATAGTAAGAGAAGCAGATTTCAGGGTTGCCATCTGGTTTGCCCTATTGGATGATGAATCCAGCCCCAAAAACACATCATAACATATGCTGTAGTCCTCCAGGGAGGCCTCAGGAGATAAAATTCTCATAGGAAGAATTCTTGTTAAGAACAAAAGGCAAATGTACTAACTTCCTACTTGAATAAATATAAACATAGTAATTTAGTAACTAGAGCTCCATAGTAACTGGAAAAGTAGTTCCCTCTCATTCTGCCATTAATTCCTTTCCATTGAGATTGATTTTCAAGTTACTTCTTGAAAACTATCAGACAAGCTCAAGGACAGAAATCAGCTGATCAAGAAATGTGAAATAAAATTGAAGACTGATGAGATGTAAAAGGATATGCATGCACTCCAGAGAGAGATAATGCTCAGGCATCTGTTAAAGTCTGAAGCAGCAGGCTATTCCTAAGCTTCTTCACACAGAAAAGATTAAGATAAATGTGTGGAGACATTTTTTAAATTCTTGTCATTTTTTATTCCAGCTGGTACGAGAAAAATATAATCCAGTGATGAGGCAATGTTCATTGTGCTTTTGTCAATGCCTACAAGGAAATGGAAAGATATAGTTGAAACTAAATGCTTTGACAGCTGAAACTGGCATAATGGCTTGACATACAAGAAGTACAATACCATAATTCTCATGAAGGGATGAAAAAGCAGGAAGTCCTAACATACAGAATGTGTTATGAGTGAAGGTGAATTAAGCCTTCTAATAAAATGATAAGACATGATTAGTACAGGGAGCACAGTTTAATGTATATTTACACAATAATCACTGATACTCCAGATAGCTTATTGTAAGAAGAAAAATGCTTATTAGTGGACCATTTTATCCAGGGTAGTTTATCTGCTTCACAGCTCATCTGTAAAGGTTAAGCGTCATAACAAAGGTGTATTTCTTCCAGGTATGAAGATAAGTCACTTAAGGGTAAACTGGTTTATGACAAACAGACATATTCACAGCAAATAGACCTTACTACACAGAGAAATACTTCAATGTGCAGGCAACAAAATGAAATCAAGTATATCAGGTAGAAAATGATGGGATAAACATATTTAAGGGGTTTAGCTTCCAATCTGTGTTTTCAAAGAAGATTCATGAAAACATGGATGTTTAAAATCATACATGAGACTCTAAAAAATATGATACAATCATGAAGAGTGACAGCTGAAGATTAATTTTGAAAGCCATGAATTGAAGGACCTATGTAAATCAAACACATTTAGTATTTTTTAAAGTATGAAATGGATTTCCTTCATATTGCCTGTGCAGAATGGGAAGTGTCCTCCAGTTACCAACACATCAGATTTTGCCGAGACCAAAAATAGGAAACAGCTGTTTTGTATACACAAGCTAACGGAAAAGAAGGGACAATACAATATGTGTCTATGAAGCTGGTATACAACACTGTGAGAAATCATCATTTTTCTTAGAAATGAAACAATAGTTTGCACCAATAGGCAGAAATTAAAAGAAAATCTACTAATCAAGATTTTTCATTATACAGATCAGAAAATCTTGATAGAGCTTCCAAAAAGGAGTTGGCATGCTTTACTTAATCTTAGTCTTCCTTGTAATCCACATAAACTGTGAATTTAACTGGGATTCCAAATCAAAGAAACAAATAAAGGCAGAGGCATAAGGGGAAGATACTGGAATTGGAATGAAACAAGATGTCAGATGACACAAGACGTAGACCAGAAATAGATGTATTACTGTTGCCACAGAAGAAAAAAAAAAAAAAGCTATGATTTCCTCAGTTCATGGAAAAGTGATAGCCTTAGGGTCAAGCAGACTGGGTTTATCTATCAGTCATCAACCTGTATGACAAAGAAAGGAACTTTCGGAGACTAACAACCATAACTACTTAGATTCAACTATCATAGCAAACAAGATTAAGACATTTTCATATATATGGAGAAATTACAGCCTGCTGTAATTCCCCACAAAGAATGACAGGTAAAGAAAACCCTGTGTACAAAACATATATGTTCATCCTATCCACGATGCAAAATCTGTAACTTCCACAAAAATACATGACATCATTTGGGGGGGAGGTGGACACTACAAAAGGAAAAAATACAGAAAACCCTCCATCTAACAAATAAATCTCTTATCTCTCTCTTAGATTTTTGTCTTGTTGCGTATGCAAACATTCCATTTCTTTATATCTGGTTCTCAAATTAGAAGGAAAATTCAAAGCTTTTTCAAATAAAGGAAAAGAGTAACAAAGATTTGTATTACATTTTTTTTCCCCATTTATGTCTGATAAGTTACTCCATGGAAGTTTTTTCAGCAGTTCTCTCTCAAAGATTCTTGAACCTTTTACTACTTTCTTCATCTTTCCCTAAATATGACCATACCACTAATTAATTGTTGAAATTTAAGTACCACAACAGAAACTGTTCTTTCCACTTTTTACATTCCAACACTGTTTGGAAGACATGGTAAAACAATAAAATCACAAAACAATAAAAAAAAAAAAAAGTGAGGTTTAAATCTAAAAACAAATATTCTGCACTGAATACTCTGATGATCTGTAATTACAAAACACCATATCATAAAAGACACACTAATTACTGCTCCAAACATAGATACACCTTATTATGAAACACATAATAATTATTATGAAACACTGGTAGTTAAACATTCATTATGGAAGGATTGTTTTGAAATAGAAATCTTCTTAATAAGATACTCTAGGTATAACCTATTAATTGAGTGGCATACAGTCCAACAGTTTCACAACAGCAGGACTGAAAAATAAATTATCAACTGTGCAATACCTAATAAATAGTCTGTACTATAAGTACGTAGCCATCACTGTGCTGCAAAGTCCTCTTCACTACCATGCTTCATTTAGCAGTATCTCCCATTACATAACAGATACATTTTGTGAATTACATTCGCAAAAGGCTCTTTTACTTTCGAATAATGTTCTTTTCTCTCTTTAGTATTCAGCAGGAGACTACATTTTTAATTTAGACGTGCTTACCTATATGGAATATGCTGTTAGAAAATGGTATCCCATACTATGAAGTCATTCTGTATTAGGAATAAAATCTGTAGATCCTCTTATATAATCCCAGATGTTCTTCTTTTCTTTTTTTTTTTTTTTTTTTTAATGTATTATCAATAATTGATTGTACAAGTTAAGAGGTATTGAAAAGCTCTAGATTTGAAGGCCAATTTAAACTTAGGCATTAAAAAAAAAAAGGTATTTTATGCAGCTCTATTAAAAAAAAAATAAAATCTTCCTCTGCTCAGCATAAAATATATTTCATATTGCTTTACAATGAAGTAATGCTTCCAAGTATGTAAGGAACATATTATGCTGGGCACAAAAAACAGATGAGGGAAAAAAAGTTCAGCAATACTCATCTATTATGTGGCACTTATCTTTAAAAAGAAACATTCTTTCCAGTTCTGCTGGTGAGATCAAGTGACTGAATAGCTTAACAAAAATAGGCTTCAAAAATGTATCTTTCCTACAAATTATGACAAGACACATTCTTAAAGCTGAGGTAGGAACTCAGCCATACAAGTAATACATAGTTTTTCATACTAACATTACTGGAAGCTGCCTCTCAAAAGCACTGTGCATCATGCTGAAAAATTCCTTCAATAATAACAATATGTTAAAAATTTTGGACTTAAAAATATTTTACATGAGGTGTTTCACAAGGTAACATTTGTGATTTATGCTCAACTGTGCTTTCAGAAGTATCTGTATCACAGGAACAACTCAGATATGAGTTTACTTTCTGGTTATATAGTCCACTAAAATCTATTCTTTCAAAAAACTTTCAACATAAGTCTGTCTCTTTAAAGCAAACTTTTAAAGAAGGCACACAAGTGAAGTTATTAATTACAGAATATATTTCAGAATATATTTATATTACTTCAATACCTCATGTGCATTATGTGCAGGTGAACTAGCTAAATTAATTTAAGTTTCTAAAAATATTGCTTCTCCCCTTAGTAGAGGAATGATACAACTTCTCCTAAATGAAGTGGATAATATGAAAGAAAGATGAAAAACCCTGATTCCAACTACAATACAGTAGTAAAAATAAAATATGAAGATTCTACTGTATTCCACAGAGTGAAATAATAAAAATCTTGGGGCTGAAGTGAGATTGCATTATCAAATCAAACATTAAAAAAAAAAAAAAAAATCTTATTAAAGAGATAAAATCCAATATAATTTATATGTATTTGATTTTAAAAATATTTTCAAGTGACTACTAGGAGGAATCTGCAAAATAGATTGCATCTACAGTGCTAGGAACTGCTGATTTATTGTTCTGAATTGTTTTGCTACGGCAGCAAAATTCAGTGTGAGCATCTGGAGTCAGTCCTAATTACTTAACATGAAAAACTAAAATATAAAGGTAATTTTTGACCAAAGACAGTTTTCTGCTTGTCTATGTTGAAGAGAACAGATAAAAATGTGACCCTTATATATAAAATCAATTTGTAATTTAAGAACTGTTTTACTGAGTTCTTTAATTCCAAAAGCTCAGCTAAACATGCTTCAAAATACATTCCAATATGGGACTTTAAATTTTGTGAGGTATCTTAGGGATTTTGCCTAGCACAGAACTAAAAGCTAAATATTGTTACCCTACTTATAAGATATTAACCTACATGAAGTGACTTGTTTCATAACAGGTAGAGGTCCAATTTGGACATCTAGGATTAACAAGGGCAGCTAAGTACAGCTAAGTACTCAATTTGAGACTAAGCACCATAGCATCAACTGAAATCAATCTAATAAAATAAAATAAAATATGTCAACCCCTGTCTTACTAAACACAGCATAATTGGGAAAAGACATTTTGTAAACTTTGTAGTGCTGCTAAATTTGTAAATAAAAGGAGAAACTAGCTAGCGTACTCAAGACTTCGTGACATAACAAACTGGACACTTAGTATGGCAGTGGAGAAAATTAATAGTGAGAACCCTCATCAATTATTCTTCTGTAAATCATGAAGTTAAAATATAAAAGTAAGAAAATTTTTGTGACTTTTGACAATTATTAGTAAGAAAAAATTATAACAATTGCCAAAAAAATCACAAAAGTTGACATGTTACCTGGCTATGACAAAGAGCACACAACTGACACCCAAGTAAGCCAGCAGAATATACATCCAGATATCAGGGGAGAGAGGATTCAGGAAGGAGAAGACGCCCGGGTTTGTACCATTGGGCTTGCGGTACAAAATACTTATTCCAAGAGTCATAAAGGGCTTGGAAAAGTCGATGACCTTCTCTCGAACATAGGTAATGGCCAATGGTGCAACTGCAAGGTCAGCTTTCTGTTAACAAAAATACAAAAAGAGAAACAATCCATAAGTCAGAACAAACAGGTTGAAGCAGACAATCAGATAAGGCAAAACACAAACTTCACACAGAGGAGGTTTGTTCTCATACTAAGTAGGCTGAAATTTAAAACTCTCTTCTCCCTATAAGTAAGACAACAGATTCTTCTTGTTTGATAAACTGACAGAGAAAATGAAAAGAGTTGTTACAGGGAGAGAAGCAAAGAAAGTTATTGCATCTTGAAGAAAACATGAACATCCATTATCATATCTTTTAAAACTTTTTAAAATATACATATCAACCTGTGACTTCTCTTTGCCACACCTTCACTGTGCTATTTCAAAGCTAATATATTTGTGAAGCAGATGTGAATATGCTTGTAGTAGTGTAGGGAAAGGGCCAGGAAGGAGTTCTAATTTAGAATAAAAATATCAGTATAAAATGAAGACTATTTTAAAATAGGAATTGTTACACCTGAAAGGTTGTTACAATGAGTAAGTTCTAAGTACAACTATCCTTAGCAAGCAACTAGTTTGCAGAAATCACGATAGAACTTGTAAATAATTGACTATCGATCAATTGCAGCATTTAAAATGAAATCATAGAATAGAAATTATTTTGTCGCTTTACATTTTGTTTTATTTTTTATGGCAATAATTTATAGGAGATTAGTAAATGGTCTATATTATTTTTATTCAAAACGTAATGGAAATCGGTTAAAAAAGACATCTACAGCATCTACTTTTTAATCTGTCAAGATCTCTTGAAAGACTGCATGTGTAGGTGTACATGTGTGTGCATGTAATTGTGCACATATGAAAGAGGGAAGTTCAGAGCGAGAAATGATATGGTACAAGATTTGGCAAGCTGTAAACTAAGAATTCCTTGTAAACTATGTGTAAATGCAGGTCTGCAATGATAGAAATGGTGCAGCTACCATGTTATCTAAGCAACATAGTTGCAGGCAACACCCCTTTGAGAATGCCCACTCTAAACCAATATCCAGAGATTCTATTCCCAATAAAATCATATAAATTCATACATTTATATACTTTATTTTGCTCAGTTGATATTGTGCATGCTGTCTAATTCCCCAAATCCCCCACAATGTTATAACATTTCAATGTTCCTTCTTTTTTTGTTGTCTTACCTTCCACTAAGTTCTACAATAGTCTGTTGTTATGAACATTATGTATCATTAGATCTACTCTAGTAAAGTACTTCTGTGTTACAGTGTGAAACTCTGTTGGCACTGTTCATTTGGTAAGGGTTTACCGGTAAAAAATATGACATGCTTCATTTCCATTGTTACTCAGAACTTATAGGTATTAATAAGGCCATCAAGACTTTATTCCACAACAGACAAGTTTTAATGGGTTGCATATAACTGATATTCCAGTTGATGGAGAAAGAAAATATTAAAGTAAGAAACTAAAAGTAATTTGGATTAAAAGCTATAGGTCAACACGTAAAAGTTTGAGAAATGTAACAACTCAAGCTATTAGCAGTCCTTACCCCAAGTGTCTGAACTCAGCTCACTAGAGACTGTCAAAAGATGCAGTGGCACAATGACAGAGAAAATAGATCTTTTGGAAGGCTTTTGGCAGTTGTGAATTTTGATCTTAAAATATTAACAGAGCCCTAATAAATAACAATTTATTTTAAGAAATACTCTAGGAAATCCAACTGTTGGTCATTAGATGAAAACAAAACTGTATACAAGTGAATATAGATTGAAACCACCTCCTCCAGTGGACCAAAGCTCTAGGGAAGCTGCAGATGAAATTAGGAAAATAACTGAACAAGAAATAATGTATGTCTCATATGATAGAACAGGACAATCAGATATCCCAACCTGGAGGTACAGATGCAAAATACTAGTCCGTATTTTGATATCTTAAGATTTACTTTAGAGCTTTCGTGACTCTGTTTCAATATTCTTGAACTAGTGTATCACCATAAGAACAAAAATTAAGCATTTCAACAAAATATAAAATCCAGAGTCTTTACTGACTATGGAAACAAAAAGCTGCTAGAATAATTGACATAAAAATGTAATACTGCCACAGGTAATCATTTTTTGCTAATACATGTTATCTCCAGAATATTCAATTCTCTTGGCAGTTGTTTAATTCTGAAATGGCATTACTTGAAAGTAAGAGTAGTAAGGGGCTAAGTTTCCAGAAGAGCAGTACCAGGGTCTCTTACACTCTCCCGTTATGAAGAAATGAAAATAAGAGAATTATCTTTCGTTAATTTCTCAGAATGAATTGAAGGAATACTTTAAAATTAGGATTTTATGAATCTGAATTTATAAACATTAACAAATGAGTACATCCTGCAATGGCTCTCTGAGAAGTTCCATAACAAAGAATATTTGTCTGACTTGGAAATGATGTATGATTCCATTTTTTTAGAATGAATGTATATATGATTCTGTTTTTTAAAGGAAAAGTTTTATCTGTCTGAAAGCATAATCCTAAACTGCACTTATTCTTGACCACAGAATACTTGAGAGGAAGGCGTTTTTATGATAGCATCCAAGGACTGGTTAGGATAAACTAGTTGCTACAGATAAAAGGTCTGCACCAATTAAAGGTTACCATAGCAATTAGAAACAAATAAGTCTGACAAGGACAGTCCAGCACCAGGCACAGTCCGGAGCATAACGGAAGAGTTGTACAGCAAGATGAGCAGTAGCCATACCATGGGATGAAGGAGCTCACTGCAGACAATAATGCCAACAGTAGATTGGAGAGACTAGAGAAAAACACTCCTCACAATAAATTCTTACTTTAATTATGTCAAGTGTGAGGAAATCAGAATCTTGCATTCACTCTACCATTCCAAGATATGGCATGATAAACTGGAGAATGGTATTCACATTCTGTATCCATCTTGATATTTTTTCAAAAAGAGTTTCTCCAGCAAGGAAGACAATGTCCAGGACAAGAGGGAGGAAGAAGCAGAACTTAGCATATTCAACACACTTTTCAAAGTCAGATGAACCATTGACAGTTATTCATATCTTGCTTTCTTCTCAAAGTGCATCTTTTGACCATTTTACTTTTAACATTATATTCTCAATAGTGCTTGATCTTCAATCTTCACCCTACATCTTAACCAGTAATGATACTTTCTCCTTTCATACTAGCATATGCACTTCCAGTATGGTCTACTTTCTACATTATTGCAGAACTCTGTGAGAGGGGATTGACAGACCTTCCCTTCTTTTTGTGCCATATAAGGACTGTACATACTCTCTTCACAGACATGCAAGGGATTCCCCATCTTGCTGCCATGTGCAATTTTAGGATGTTCACTCATCAACAAATAAGGTACACCTGATTGATTTCTGCTGCAGAAGCTGCTAAGGCATGCTAAAATCCTCATCTTTTGCTTCTTCATTTACATTTTACTTCCAATCAGCTTGTTAACTGACTATTTTACATAAAGTAACATTTAAAGAAAAAAGGGAGGACATTTTTTTTCAGTTGCACAGGGCTGAAATATTGTACATAACCTCTAAAAAGACAACTTTTAAAATCATACTAAATTCAATCTATGCATGCAGCTACACATAACTTCAGCAAGCAATCAGCACATAAATTTTGAGTAGTGTGCATAGGCCATTGCATGTTTAGTAAGTTGATATTTGCAGATTTTGATATTTTGTATGTGAAAATTAACTGAGAGAGACTGTCACATTAATTTTTAAGGACATTGAACTTGGAAAGCACTTAATAGTTTCTACTAATAACATTGGGGAAAGGAAAAAAAACTGATTGAATTTTGTTTTGATGTTCTTTTCTGAAAAACTTTTGTCTCATCTATTTTATTCAAAGGAATTAAGAGTTTAAATACGGTCTACACATAGAAAACTCAAAATTGCTAATAGCTATTTTTAGTTAGACTCTGTAACTGTAGAATATTCTGACATAATGATGGAGTTCTTTAGCCTGTGTAAACAGAGTATTCTGGTAAAATTTTTGCTGCTAACATGTTGCATTGATTTAGCAACCGTGAATACATTAAAAATGCAGGGGGAATCATATGATATATATCCAGTCTCTGTTGTTTGTACAGTCAGTCATAATCATATTGTGACTGTAGAAGATACACAAAAGTATACACATACACTGAACACGTTTTAGTAATTTTACTTTTATAGGCAGAAATGCACTTACTGACTATAAGAATTTTTAAAAATAAAGGAAGCCACTGTTTTAAAAGGAAAAATTCATAAGTCTTCTTTTTAATCCACTATGTCTGCTCTTCAGCCTAAGACGCTATGCAAATAAGTAAACTTCTTCAGCCACCTCAAATTTTTGGGATTGTTAACTTGAGAGCTGAATTTCAGTTACATTCCCTTTGAAGAAAATGCATTCCTAAGCTAAACAGAGAAAGGCTAATGTCCATCTTCAATTCTTTAAACCCATCTAAAGGACTCTTAATGCATAGAGAATTTATGCATTATTCCTGTTCACAGAAGTGCAATACCCTGCTACTGATTTGAAAAACTAAGATCTGTAGTTTGCCTTTAAGCTTGTGATCCATCCTAAGCTGCCTAGTTCATGCAGCTAGAAAATTTTACAGCCTATGAGAACATTTTGGTCTTGACACAAGACCTCCATTTCCTTTTGAAAACACTAAGACTTTATTTGGGCTTTATCACTATTTTTTTAAGTAGTTACTTTTTTTCTTTTCCCCATGTTTGTCTACATTAAAGAGAAGTATTTTTTATATTGTGTATAGTATCAAAAAATATATCATGCAATGATTTACATGTGCCATAATTATAAAAGAACAGCTAATAGAGTACATATTTTATTACACAAAAATTCTGCCACAAACTACAGGAAAGAAAATGTTAGCAGTGGTTTTATTACACAGAATTATCTTTAAGGCTGGAATAGAACTGCAAGATCATTAAGTCCAGCCTAAGACCTAACACAACAACACCTGGCTAAATCATGTCACTAAGTGCCACATCCAGTCTTTCCTCAAACTCCACAAGGGATGGCGACTCCACCACCTCCCTGGGCATTCCACTCCAATGTTTAATGACTCTTTCCATAAGGAAGTGCTTCCTAATATCTAACCTAAACTTCTCCTGGCACAGCTTCAGTCCATGTCCTCTCATCCTGTCACTGGTTGCCTGGGGGAGAGTCCAGTCCCCACCTGCCTACAACTACCTTTCAGATAGTTGTAGAAAGTGACGAGGTCTCCCCTGAGTCTCCTCTTCTTCAGGCTGAACAACCCCAGTTCCCTTAATCTCATAAGACTTTCCCTCCAGTCCCTTCACCAGTCTCATCGCTCTACTCTGGACCCACTCCAGCACCTCAATATCTTTCTTGAAGTGAGGGGCCCAGAACTGTACACAGTACTCAAGGTGAGGCCTCACCAGTGCTGAGTACAGGGGCAGAATCACATCCCTAGTACTGCTGGCCACACTATTCCTGATACAAGCCAAGATCCCATTGGCCTTCCATGCAACCAGAGCACACTGATGACTCATGTTCAGATGGTTGTCAATCAGTACTCCCAAGTTCCTCTCAGCCAGGCCGCTCTCCAGCCACTCATTTCCCAGTCTGTAGAGCTGCATGGCATTATTGTGGCCAAAGCGTAGGATGGTGCACTTGGCCATGTTGAACTTCATCCCATTGGCCTCAGCCCATCAACCCAGCCTGTCCTGGTCCCCCTGCGGCATATCCCTGCCCTCCAGGAGATCGACACTCACCCCCCCCCAAACTCAGTGTCATCTGCAAATTTACTAAGGGTAGACTCTATCGCCTCATCCAGGTCATCAATAAAGGTGTTGAATAGAACTGGGCCCACTATGCACTAGATGCTAATTTCTTCACTAGATCCTAATTTAGTTCTGTTCTGCATAGGGTATATGTAAGCTAACTCATTTGAAAAACTTGTTACATTTACAGAATCACAAAATGGTAGGGGTTGGAAGGGTCCTCTGGATATCATCTAGTCCAACTCCCTGCTAAAGCAGGTTCACCTAGAGCAGGTTGCACAGGAACACATCCCAGAAGGTTTTGAAAGTCTCCAGAGAAGGAGACCCCGAAACCTCTTTAGGCAGCCTGTTCCCATGCTTTGTCACCCTCAAAATAAAGAAGTTTTTGCTTATGCTTATTTAAATTCAGTAAAGCTCATCCAAGCTCCAGGCATTCTTTAAATACTGAAGATACCAGGATAAACTTATTAACAACCAGCTTTAATAAAAACAAAAAAAGGAATCCTAAGGATGAAATCTGTGGTTGTTAAGTTAAAATGTTTCTGATATTTATAATATTAAATCTATGAAACACTTGAAAATGTCATTACTGTTATAATTTTCTCCTTGTATTATGTGAAGTTCTGCTTCATTCTGGGAGATAAGGATCAACAGAAGGGTACAAATACATAATGAGCAAGAACACAAAATGCCACAAGAAAAAACATTACTTAGTATGATAGGCTGATGTAGACAAATTCAAAGCCCAACTACTACCCAATTAGAAAGTGGATAGACAGGTAACAATATTTATGGATGACACTAATTTGCTCAAAGTAGAAAGACTGTGGAACAATTCCTATATGTCAACTTGCACAAAAAAACCCAAACAAACAAAAAAAACAACAGTGGAGGACAGTACATAAAATGAGCTCAGAAGAAACAAAGAAATTATTCTTGGCATTAAGTATAATTAGGCTGTAATGTTTGCTTTCAGGACCTGTGGATGCCAAAAACTTTAAATGTTTTCAAATAATTGAAGAAAAAAATGAATACTATTTTATACAAAAAAAAAAAAACCAACAAACCACTATCCTACAGTTCAGTAAGACCCTATCAACAACTCACTGCTGATGGTCTAAATGTTACTTCATTCTGTTCAATTTTCTTGATGTTTCTTGTTGTCTAGGAAAGAAGTCAGGATACTGGTCAAAATAAGCTTTTACTATGAACAGCACATTCACAGTTTTGCATCAATAAATAGTTATGTCTCTTAACTACCATTATAAAACTATGAAGGATATGCTGCATCTTGGTACAAGTGTGCATTTTGCATCCAATTAAGTTTCAAATTTCATTCATACCTTAGCACTTGATTGTGTTTCTTCACATATTTTAAAGTGAGCAATAGCTCAAAGAAAATAATGGATTTATTTTCAAAAGTAGATTTTGCATTAATTTTTACACTATAATCCATGACAGGTTAACTGAACTTCGTGCACTAAATGGAGGGGATTACAGGGCATGCTTCACAAAGCTGGGTGTCTTTGCAGTTAGACAAACAGCAAGACAATTCAGGGTTCTTTCTGGATCTCACTAAGAAAGTCCTAACAACAAATGGATTAATAAATTACCTATTTTAACTAAAAATAGGAATATAAATGTTGAATAAATATCATATCCCTTCTGATGCAGGGAACCCTTATTATGCACAGCACTGGAAAGATCCCAGATGGATCTTCTCCTGGCATGTTGTGCAGTTCCTGTCTGAGGAGAGGCTTCTCTTTCCTCCTGTGCCATGGTGCCTTTTATTTTGTGTAATGAACAGAATCATGTCCTTACAGGCTAGAGTGTTGTCACTATCATAGCTATAAAGCTCTCTATTCAATGCATTACTGTGAACAAATTCTTCAGACAACTCAAAAAAACTTCATGTTCCCAGGTCCCTGTCCTTATGGTGGACTTTCCTATCCTAATATCTGCTGGAATGACAACAGAGCAGGGCATAACCAAGCCAGGAGGTTGCTAAACTTTTTGGACATAAGTGATGAAGTAGATAACAAGGGGAGAACCTCACAGTTACAAACAAGGATAAATGGGTGCAGGATGTGAAGATTGGCAGTGATCTTTCCTGTAGTGACCATGAGACAGTGAGTTTAGGATCCTGAAGGGAAACAACACTGATAAAAGCAGGATTATAATTCCAGACTTCCTGAGAAGTGAACTTTGGCCTTTTTAGAGACCTGCTTAGCGGAATCCCAAGTGAGGTGATGGGGTGAGGAATCATGGTAAATGATCCTGGAGAGAGGAGTGGGCCTGGAGAGATGGTTGATTTTCAAGGATGAGGATCATAGAATCATAGAATGGTTTCAGCTGGAAGAGACCTTCAAGATCATCAAGTCCAACCTTATTCATAGCCCTATCAAAAACCTCTAAACCATGGCCCTAAGCACAACATCTAACCACCTCTTAAACACTTCCAGGGATGGTGACTCTACCACCTCACTGGGCAGGCCATTCCAATGCCTGACAACCCTTTCTGTAAAAAAATGCTTCCTGATATCCAGCCTGAATGATCTCTTTCACGTTCAAAAATCATCTCTCCCCACATTCAGGAAGTCAAGAACAGACGGAGGGAGGCCTGCATGAACAAGTATCTCAAAAAAATTTAGATATAAGAAGCAATAACAGATGTGGAAGCAGGAACAGGTTACTTGGGTGAATACAGCAAGACTTGTCTAGGAATGCAGAGATAGGGTTAGGATAACCAAATCCCATCTGGATTTGACTCTGATGAGGAATGTCAAGGCAAAGAAGGGCTAGTACAAATGCATATGCAACAAAAGAAAAGCTGGAGAAAATATGGAGCTGGTGCTGAATGGGGTAGAGAACTTGGTGATAAAGGACATGGAGAAGGTCAAAGTACTCAATGCAGTTTTCATCTCAGTCTTTACTAGTAAGAAGACTGATCTTCAGAAATCCCAGGTCTCTGAGGCTACAGGGCAAGTGTGGAGCAAGGAAGACTGAACCCTCAGTGGAGGAGGATAAAGTGAAGGAAAATGTAAATGGTCCATGGGACCTGATGGGATGCAACAGTGAGTGCTCAGGGAGATGGCTAATGTCAGCCAATCTTAATTATCTTTCAGAGGCTGGGGACTTCAAGGGAGATTCCTGAGGACTGAAAGAAAAAAAAAAGGTTACTATTGTCCTCAGGTCATTCAGCATCACCTGGGAAAGTGATGGAGCAAATCCTCTAAGTCATATTAAGGACAAAAAGATAATTGAACACTATTAGCATGTATTTATAAAAGAGTAACCTTGCCTGACAAACCTGAAAATTTCCTGCAGTGAAATGGCTGGCTTTGATGTATAAGTAGAGATCACTGAATGTTGTTTATCTTGACTTTAAAAAGGTTCTCAACTCTGTCTTCCATAACAGCCTCATAGACTTGAAGAAAAATGGATGAAGGACAGACCAGATAAATAGATGATAAGGTTAAATGAAAACTGGCTGAGCTGTTGGACTGAAAGTACTTTGATTAGGGACATGAGGTCCAGCTGGAGATCAGTAATTAGTGCTGTAAAAGAGGGGTCAACACCAGCACAAATACTGTTGAACATATTCATTAATGAGCTGAATGAGGGGACAAAGTGCACCTTCAGCAAGTATGTATATTATACAAAATTGGGAGGTGCAGCTGATAGACATGGGGTTTATTCTGCTATTTAGAAGGACCTCAATACACTGGAGAAATAGACAGGACTGAAACTTCATCATGTTCAAATCAGGAAAATGACAAATGCTGCACCTGGAAAGCATAAACCCAGACACCAGTATGCACACTGGAATGACAGTGACCAGCTAGGCTGCATTAGGCAGAAGCATTGCCAGCAGGTTCACGGAGGTGATCTTTGACCTCTGCTCAGCACTGATGAGACACTTATGGAGTTCATCTGGAGTCAACTTGCTCTAGGTGACTATGCTTTGAGCAGGGATTTGGACTAGGTAATCTCCAAAGTCAATTTCAGCCTCAATGGTTCTTTGATTCTGTAGTGTAAAATTTCTATTTCCAATCCTCTGCACACATCTGTTGACAAAACAGCATTTTTATTTCTCTTCTGGATGCAAAGACAGTTTGCAACTAGTGAAACTAGATTTGACTTATAGTCTCCAAAAGCTTTCTGTAATATAGTTGGTTTCCTGTTAAACTACAAGTAGTTAAATAAATAGATAAAATAATTTTTAAAATTGCAAAGACAAACCAAAAAATGAAATACTAAAATATGGTATCTATCTCATTTCTCTTACTTCTATATTACTGGTTTACAGTGGGTCATTAAGAGAAAAGGGAAGAATATTCTTGTGTGATGACAAGATAGGATTACAGGTCTGCTGCACTACAGAAAAAATTTCTTAAAGACACATCAAACTGATAAATTTTAACATTCAAATATAGTATATAATTCAACAGAAGTTTAGAGATAACATGATATCAAGCTGGTTACAGGACTAGAATTGAAGTGTGACATTTCTCAGTCCTGCAAAGCACAGATTTTACAATGGCAGTCCTTGATGGTGTCTGATTCTAGTTTTCTGATTCAGGCACTCTAGTGAGATCTGAAATTCTGCTCCCACTGTAATGTAAGCTGCTACGGCTCTTTCAGCAAAATTCTACCACCGTATTTATGTAGGTTTCTAATATCAAGAGGATTAGTCCAGAGGAGAGCAATGACACTGTGCTTTTATGGTGGCTTTTCCTAACTGATACATCTTTTATTTATTACAACACTGTACCAATAATATCAGTGTAGATGTTACATTCGTTTTGCTTTTACATTTTGGAAGTATGAAATACGACAGTATACAGGAAGTGAAAAGGTTGAATTCTGCACAAAACATTTTGAAAGAATTCAATTCTTTTTCTACCCAGTCAAACTAAATTTAAAAATCAGTAAAGGTAGTCAACTACTATGCATTGAAGAATGATTTGAGGATTTGTATATAACAAGATTTTGATAGCTTTTTGAAAAGACATATTCTCAAATAAGTTTAACATTCTTTACAATACTAATTCATGTAACAAAAAAAAATCTGACAAAATACATCTATGAAATTCTTCTGTTTTTAAGACAAAATCCACATTGCCTCAGACATAAAATGGCTTTCTATATAACATCCATACTATAAATGTTTTACTTCCAATAACAGATTATTTACATACTTAGCAGAGCAAGAAGTAAAAAACTTTCTTCAAGCTTAGTATTTTTCATTCCTTTATATTTGACTTTACAATCTGATAAGAAAACTTCTAAACCTTTTTTTAAATTACATGTCTTTTATGTATGAAACATTGTCTCTTTATGTCACTTACTTATCCAATGTCTCAAGAAAAAAAATCTAACAGGTATCTATACTGTTTCACAGTTTCTGTTGGCACTTTATAAATGCCATGACCCACATATTCACACAAAAATATACATTCATTCTTTATAAGCACCTATATGCAGTCATTGCTATGCATGTGTGTGTTTATATATAGCTGTTTCACACTAACATACATTCTCAGGAAGAGAAGTTACTCATATTTGGAAGCTACTACATATTAATGCTAATCAGACCCTCACACGTCAAGAAACAGCAGAATAAAAATTGACTCTGCAGATCAATTTCAGGCTATTGCAGAATAACATGATTTTGTTCCCAACACTCACACACAAAATCAGTTTGGTGTATTTTGTACTTAAGTGAGGCTGTACTAGCAGTTCCTTTTTTCTTTTTTAACTCTGAATGTTTGACTTCTGTATAATTTTTGTAAACGAATTATCTTTGATGCTGTAAAAATAACAGATCTGAATTAATACTTTTCAGTTCCCCCAAAAGTGTGGGTGACATTGTGTTTTAAGCATTGTTCCCATGGGTACAGGGGAACCAAAACAAAGGCTGGTAAAACTGATTTCCCCTATAGAGATGAACTTTGAGTTTCCCAGTGATTAAGTACTGTACACTGAAGTATATATACTGTAGAAACAGACTAAATGAACAGACTCACAACAATCTCTAAAAATATCTTGCTGAAGATTTGACATGAAAAACAGAATTGCAAATCACTTCCTTGGAGGAAAAACACTTCTTTGAATGTAGAAGTTATTTCATCAACTTTCTCCTGGTAATTTTCTACTAAATGGGGCCAACCCCAATGACCAACCTTTTCTGAATCAGAAGAAAAAGAATAAAAATGTAGACACTGAATTTACCTATTAATAAAGATAAACCCCAATGGAAATTAACTCTGCTATTAGAGAATTCTAATTTTCACATGTATTTCACTTCAGCAGACAGATAGAAACAAAAATCCCCACGTTATTTTCTACCATTCTGCACTATCATTATAGCAACAAAAGTGATTATAAAGATCAGATGACTGTATGAAGATATGAGAAATGTAACCCTTTTATGAATACATCCCTAGTCCTGGATCCAATCAGTTCTTAATCATTTCTATAAGCATAGATGATGCTCGAGCTAGAGTTATCTTTTGGAGTCTCATTTGAAAAACTTTATGCTGCTGCCTTGATGGGCTATAATTCACTTCACTGGAAGTGCAGTGAAAATGAATTCCAATTATTAACTGGTACAGTTTTTATATGTAACTAAACCTTAGTCATTTTATATAACAAAGTGCATTAGCTAGGCATGTCCAGATAGATGATAATTATAAATGGGGATTATGCTAGTTAGACTTAAAACATGTTCTGAGTTACTGCTTATGTACTAATTATCTCACCTAGCCTCTAAAATAATTGTCCATTAATTCACACTTCATTTGTCCTAGTGTTAGCATTCTTTTGCCAGTAACATTTCAAAGAACATTTGAGATTATTCCCTACCATTTCCAGAAATTGTAAACCTGTGACTGAAAAGGGAAAGAAGAGGAGAGGAGAGGAGAGGAGAGGAGAGGAGAGGAGAGGAGAGGAG
>JANVCC010000018.1:44564689-44603534 GCA_025345505.1 Todiramphus chloris collaris | reverse complement strand
GAGAGGAGAGGAGAGGAGAGGAGAGGAGAGGAGAGGAGAGGAGAGGGAAAAAAGGCAGTAAGTGGGAATGCATCCCATTTATGAATGTGGGAGTTAGGAAAATGGTCAAGATAAGGAATAGAAATTAAAACCTAACAGTTTTACACAGGAGAGCATGCTATTCTTCATGAGAGTGCCTGGCTACTAAAGTAATTTAGTGTATTTCTTGAATTTCCTCTATACTTCAAATAAAATACTGAGTTATCTATCAGAATGTGAAAAGATGGAGTATGAATGTTACTCCAAAAAGTAAATTCAATTATTTGGAAATTCACAGATTCATAGATTTATAGATTGTTAGGGGTTGGAAGGGACCAAGAAAGATCATCTACTCCAACCCCCCTGCCAGAGCAGGATCACCTATAATAAGTCACACAGGAACGTGTCCAGGAGGGTTTTGAATGCCTCCAGAGAAGGAGACTCCACAACCCCCCGGGCAGCCTGTTCCAGTGTTCGGTCACCCTTACTGTAAAAAAAGTTTTTTCTTATGTTTATCCTAAACCTCTTATTTTCCAACTTGCTCCCATTGCCCCTTGTCCTAACATTGGATGACACCGAGAAGAGCCTGGCTCCATCCTCCCTACACTCGCCCTTTATATATTTATAGACATTAATGAGATCCCCCCTCAGCCTCCTCTTCTCCAGGCTAAAGAGACCCATCTCTCTCAGCCTCTCCTCATAAAGGAGATGCTCCACTCCCTTAATAATCTTGGTGGCCCTGCACTGGACTCTCTCCAGTAGCTCAATATCTTTCCTGAACTGGGGTGCCCAGAACTGGACACAGTATTTCAGGTGGGGGCTCACCAGGGCAGAGTAGAGGGGGAGGAGAACGTCCCTCGACCTGCTGACCACACTCTTCTTAATGCACCCCAGGATGCCATTGGCCTTCTTGGCTACGAGGGCTCATTGTTGGCTCATGGTCATCCTCTTGTCCACCAGGACCCCTAGATCTTTTTCCCCAGAGCTGCTTTCCAACACATCAGCCCCCAGCCTATACTGATACATGGGGTTGTTCTTCCCTAGATGTAGCACTTTACACTTGCTTTTATTAAATTGCATTAAATTTCTCCCTGCCCAGCTCTCCAGCCTATCCAGGTCATGCTGGAAATTCAGTGATAGAATTTGATAAGACTGGTAGAATGAAAAAGAGAAAAAGCAGGCATGGAAAATTAAGAAAGGTTATTTTCATGTAGCAACAGGAGAGGAACTTAAAAAAAAAAATTGTTCATTAGTAGTCATTCAAATTGTGAAAATTAAAATTAGAAGAAAAGAGTCTACGTGTAAAAACCATGACCTAGGTATACTGTAGTTAAATGAAAAAGAAGGCAATATTCACCTACCCCCAGTCTCAAGAAATTTCAGATAAACAGCCCCCTGAGTATAGATCATCAGAAGTGAATGAGTATGGAGACCAATGTTTGACTGAAGTAGCAGTAAAGCTGTAGTTACTAATAATTTTAGGGTCACGTAGAAGACCATTTCTTTGATCTTTTGCTTTAAAGCAAACAAAAAATAAAAGAAAGGAACAGAAGATTCATAATATGGCATAGTTTAGTGAATTCCATTGATAAAAATTCAGACATGCAAAATAAGGATTTGCAGAGGTGTTCTGTAAGTATATGAACATATTCTGTTTCCTTGAAGTGACAAATGGCAGCTCAGGCAACAAAAGAGATGGTTAGTTGTTTGTCAGGGAGACAACTGCTGCTTATTCAGCTTGGGAAAAATGACATTGGAAAGAAAAGGTCAGAGCACTTGAAGCTGTGGATTAGTGAATTATCAATTAGACCAAAAGGCACAAAAAGCACACGTGATATTTTCTGTTATATTGCAAATTATCATAATAAATTTTCCTATAAGCCTCAGGATAGATTTCACACAGGAATTAAATGCTACTTTAATGAGGAAAATAAAACATACAAATAATAATAACTAGAAGATAATATGAATACTTAAAACACTAAGCATATACATGAAAAAAACATTACAGGCACGTAACAGTTAAAGAAATATGGATACTTTATAGTGACATGGAATAACTGGAAGGAGTTGGAATACTATTTTAAAATATAAAATAATTCTTCACTCAGCTTTTGTGAGGCCACACCTCAAATACTGTGTCCAGTTTTGGGCTTCTCTCTACAAGAAGGATGTTGAGGTGATGGAGAGGGTACAGAGGCAGACTATAAAGCTAGCGAAGGGTTTGGAGCATGTGTCTTATGAGGAAAGGCTGAAGGATCTGTGGCTGTTTAGCCTTGAGAAAACAAGGCTGAGGGGAGACCTTGTTGCCCTCTACAACTACCTGAAGGGAAGTTGTAGCAAGGTGTGAGTTGGTCTGTTCTCCTTGGTGAAAAGTGACAGAATAAGAGGAAATGGTCTGAAGTTGAATGAGGGGAGATTCAAGATGGATATTAGGAAGCATTCCTTTCCAGAAAGGGTTGTCAAGCATTGGAATGGCCTGCCCAGGGAGGTGGTGGAGTCACCATCCCTGGAGTGTTTAAGAGGCAGTTAGATGTTGTGCTTAGGGCCATGGTTTAGAGGTTTTTGATAGGGATATGAATAAGGCTGGACTTGATGATCTTGAAGGTCTCTTCCAGCCAAAACTATTATATGATTCTGTAATGTGAATTAGTAGCTTTGTTTAAAGAGAGGATTTTTCTGGACAACTGCCACAATAACTTAACAGACAGAACTAATGATGATTACTGGCAATTCAGAGAAGAACAGTTCAGCATAGAATAGTAATGTTTAATCAGCAAGGTGAATAACTGTATATCAAGAAATAAATGCGGACTCAAGAAAGATGGCCTTCAAATAGATAAACAGATAAATCGGGAAAGGGATAAATTACAAACAAAACATAAGAAAGCTGAAAAAAAAAACCAGATAAGGGTAAGAAAACTTAAATATAGACAGTAGTATTTTAAACACAGAGAGTACAGAAGAAAGAAAAAAAAATAAAAGAATTGTCTCATGCTTTTTTATTAAAGAGGTTAGGTGAAAATAAAATTAAATGCCGAGTCTCACCTCATTTCTCTAATTTTTAGCCTGATTTTTTTTACTTACAAATAAACTTAGACACCTCTAAGAACTATTTATTATGTAGTAACTAACAATTTCAGTTCAACTTCTGTAATGCAAAACTGCTCAACATACACCATGTAAACTCATACATGGCAAGGAATAATTATAAAAAGTGTGAAAGCTTTATAGTTGAACAAGACATTTTGTAATGACTTCCATGAGTGAAGAAGACTTGGAAACTCCAAAATGAAGAGAGATCTATGTATTCTGAGGGTTAAAACCATTCAAATGCAGGTAAAATGTTGCAGCTCCTGCTGAGCTATTTATCTTCTTCTCAGTGATATTCATTCAAACTAAAACTCAACCAGTGGTTTTTGAGTGCTCAGACTTTAGTATATTTTATTACATATTGTATACTAAGCTGAGATTTTCTCAGTGTACAAAGGATGTAACATTAAAATATAATTTATTTGATGATATTTTACCTGAAATTTCGGTTTTCAAAACAGGGGGGTTTTTAGCCCTACTTCTAAACTTTAAAATCTTTGCCCTGAAGGAGTCTTGAACATTTTCCCATCTTTATTTCAAAAATGTTCATGCAAAGTGCTAAGAACCAACATCAGTAGATTGTAAAGGAAGACTCTCAGACAATGGAAAAATACTGTGACCCAAGCTTAGCAAGAAACTCTAGGTTCTCAGAACAGCAACTGAGTAGAATCCAGTATAAAACCAACCTACCTACACAGGTTTAGAACAATGAAGATTGACACACAGGGCTAACTGTCTGCATGGGACAAGAACGCACTGATCCTGCATGGGATGAACACGCATTAATTACACAAACAATGGTAACTGATTACCTTACTCCTTAATAAAGGTGATTTGATTAGTCTACAGAACTGCATTGTGTTATATATAAAACCTGATATCCCCAAGGATTAGTCTGGGGCACCACATGTACATTGCCTAAGAAAAAATCCTTTGTAATTCAGCACTTTGTCTTTGTCTTTCTCCTCAGTCAGCAGGGGACTTCCAAGGCACGAGTGTGGGTTTGAGTCCCACCAGAGGAAGAGGCACACTAGTGAGTTTGAGTCCCATAAAAAATCCTGATGTATTAGTAGGTTCAAGTCCTACTAGAAGGGAAGTGAGTTCCACTGGAATTCCCTTGACATAAACTTATAAGCCTGTTACATTTTTACTACACTCACATGATCAGTAACACCTTACTATTATTCATTAAAGATCTGTGTAATACATATTTTTGACACTTCAAACAGCAGTCCTTAATTCTCTCTCCTCTTTCTTACTTATTTCCCTTAACTTGAATAACCTGAATATTCCCTGCCACAAGAAATTAAAATTTTTGTCTGTGTATATAATTTGTATTAATAAGTTATATTATGCATCCTGTAAACTGTCCTATCAACAAAATTAAATACTTTAAAATAATAAAATAAAATTAGACCTTATTAAGGCTATTTTTGAATGTGAAACTGAAGTACACACAAGTTTCTTGGGGTTTTTTTTCATTTTTATGATAAATTATTATAATTACTCCTCAAGTAAAAATGGACAAAATTATGAATTTTACTAAAGATTTTTAAGATCATTTATCTTATGCTGGTAGCCTAATTAAAAAAAAAAAAAAATCATCAAACTGTACAACCAAATGAAAGACAAGAGTTCTATCCAGACAGCTTAAATGATCTATTTAAAGGCACAGAAAAAATCAGGGACCCAAAAAATAACCCCAAACCTTTCTATGAAGGCATTCTTAAGCAAAATTACTATTTTCTTTCTTAATGGATAAAGGTTCTCAGACAGCTCTTCTTCATATTATAATTTCCTATTGTAATCCTTATTTTTTCCAGCTATTAATACAAACATGAGAGGTTAATGGGGATAATGAAAATAAATAATTAGAAAATAGCATAATTGCACGAGAAAACATTGTTTACTTGCATACACAAGGATCATCACTCAGAAAAGTCTTAGTACACTTTACTGAGAGAGAAATTTATCTACTCATATTTACTGGCAGTAATTAAAACAAACAAAAAAAAAAGATTAACACTGAATCAATATGTTAGCAAGTGTGGTAAAAATATAATTTTGTAAAGACAGACACTAACCTTACAATTGCTTCAAGAAAGATCTCACTGTGAGCTAATGCCAAAAAGAAGGCATAAAAAGACACATGGGCTCATATACCAGGTCGTTTGCTGAACTGGACTAGAGCCTGGGACATGCTCCTCCCTGCAGGTGTGGTCTTTTACTTTCTGCATCCCACAATGTGGTACACTAGCTTCATCAGTGGCCTTGGTCTGCACACCAATCCTTGGTACTAACTCTAAATATCAGGTGTTATCACTGCTAGAAGCAGACACTGTCTGTGAAAACATGCTGCCAACTTCAGAAAGTGCCATTAGTTAGAACTGATCTGAAAAGTAAAATCACTGAACAGAATTAGTTCTGTTCTCACTCAAATCAGGACAGTATCGCTATTCCTCTAGCTATCCTCTAGCTGCTGTTCCATCAACAAAAGGGTCTCCCATACATCATAGATCTGACAGCACTATGAGGGTGTTTTGGACACCTTAAGGAACTGGCACCAGACACTTATCTGTGGGCTACTGGCTTAATCTATTTAAACTTCCATAACAACCAGTGAAGATCAACACAGATGATGAAATCTAAAGAACAATTCCGCTGATGGAGTTCTAGAAATGTATTTTGTGTTCTTGAATGTGCGTACTGCATAAGAGAGACCTTGAGTAGCCAACATGTCCTGCAATGTACTGCTCTAGAATAGGACACTGCCTTATGTCGATGTGCCTGAGATCATGGAGCATCTAACCTGAATTACTACATTGGACGCATTTTAAGAAGATAAGTCAAATTTATCTGGTATGATAGTTTAACTGCTCAAATTCTGTGTTTTTCACAGATAAATCTAACTTTATAAATGAATCAAAATTAACAAGATTGCCATAATATTAACAGCCTCAGCAAATAATTTGATATGCCCAGAAGATGGTCATCAAAATTATATTTATTTCAATGTGTTAATGAACAAAACTCAAAGGTGCCACTTCTATGAATAAAGAAAATCTTCCCAGGATTACCAGGTTTTAGAATATTATTATTTATAGAATTAAAAAAAAAAAAAGAAAAAAAAGAAAAAAGATAAATATTTAATGTGTTAAACACAGTTTCTTTTAAAAGAAAGATGGAATTCAATCTATTTGTCTTTGTTTAACATTGATGATCAATTTCCTATTTCAATACACTGTTTATGAGTAAAAAAAAAAAAGATATCTTTTTTAAACTGGTTCACATGTATGTTGACTTAGGTTTTCTAAAGTTAGTATATTTAAAGAACGAAAGATCCTTTAAAAACAAGAAATGTAAAAAATCTCAACACGTTACACAAAGAAACCATCTCAAAAATGTAGAAACGCATTTTTTGTAAAACCAAATTTAAGAACTAAACTTAAATGTGCTCCTGAATAAAATTATACAATCACATGCATGCAGTTCTCCCTTTTAAGAAAGCAAATCAATATCTTAGTGAAAAACAAAGCAAATTAAGAAGTGCTCTGAGCTTATGTGGCTTTCCAGGTTTTTTTTTTCATTTTGTTTTCAGTTTTTTTGAAGAAGGACATTCATAAAACATGCACACTCATTTGGCAGATGTTGATGGAATGGTATCTTACTCTGAAGCTGATTCTTTTTTAGACAGGAAAAGCATTAACAATAAACTCAATAATTATTTCACAGTGCTTGACATATTATAATGTATTTTAATACACTGTGAGTAGTATCTGTTGTAAGTAACTTAAAGTAATACCTAAAGTATGGAGAACTAAGAGAGATTGGCATCAAAATGAAATTAATATTTTTTCCTCTAATAAAAATCTTTTGCTTGCTTACTGAAGTAGAGAAAAATTTAAAATATGCATGTAATTGCCTGGTGTCTCACCTTTAATATGATATAGTATCAGGGAAGGAATTATTTCTAAGGTAGCTGATAAAAAAAATTATGCCCTAGGATTCATTAATTATATTGATGTTGAAATATCCCATGACAATAATAAGTCATTACATAAGTGTTCAAAAGGAAAATCACTAAGACCTCAAACTGACTGGGGTTCAACATACGATTCTAAACTCAATATCTGATCCTGAAGTTCTAATTTTATCATCACCTCTTTTAATTAAAATGTTGAATAGATTTTATTTCCCTTCCTCTAAAAACTACCCAAACCAGAACAAAGAATTTCAAAGAGAAAGTAAACTATCGGTAACTTGTTGAAAAATACCTGTCAAAATAATTTCTAATTAAAAAATTGGTTTTGATAACAACAGTTGCTGTCAGTAAATTCTCTTAACTGGGAAACACAGAAAAGTGTATTTTAGGATTCATTTCACAGTCAAATTCTCTGTTAAAATGTGAACAACTGTTACTAAGGGTTTTTGCAAAACCAGTGAGGAACATGGAGCTCAAGAAACGTATTCATGAACTTTTAGAAGACAGACACAGGGTTGCTGCTGCAGGCCAATGTACAAAAGAAAGGTCTGAACTGAGAGCTATTTTACTGTAAGGGAAGAAAAAAAAAAAAGATTGATTTTTCAAGATTTATAGAAGACTTGACAAGATGTGAACACAGTCTCTGTGGAAAGAGAAATGATTGGGAAGACATGTAGTATAACTCCCTTATGGTCTTAAACTTCTATGAGATTTATGAGAAATTATGAGAAATTCTAGAAATATTTTTCAAATAGATGAAAGCACTGTAGCAACTTTCAGAACTCTGTCTTTATTCTGTAGTCCATTTATTCTAATTAGAAACTCGGGTTGAAAAACATAGAATCATTTTACCTTTCCAAAAGGTAAAGATAAGAAATAGTAATTGACTTTATTAAATCACTTTATACAGAACTAAATCTGTTTGACACTTCAAAAACATTCTCTGAGGGAAAAGAAAGACTGAAAAGATAAGCTAATGGGCTATATGAAGTCCTAACCGAATGGAAATGTCAAATGTGGTAACTGTCTGTTTCTCCAAATTCTCATACATTGATTCTAAGGTCTAAAATATTACTTGCTAATAAAATGTACCAATTACATACATACAAATGAAAGGCACAGATGCATAAATAAATAGCATGTATCCAAATTCTTTACAAAATAAGAATAGATAAAACTAGAGAAAACTTTAAAGGAAAATTTTAACAACTGAGAAATTGAGAGAGGCTAGTAAAGTTATGATCCAGGTTAAGAAATTAGACTATATCTTCTATGACTCCTAAGTAAATGGAAGTAAATGAAAAGCTTAGGAGGCCATACTAAACCTTGTTCAAGAAAGCTTTAGGGCTAAATAATACAAGCACACTAAAATCTTTTTTGCTTTTGAAGAATTATGTAGGAAATACTTCCCAACATCCACTCCAATAATGGAAAATTTCTTCCAGATGATGATGTTATCTAACAACCATGAAGTCTAATAGCTGTGCATCCTATGCATTTATACAGGTATGAAAATATGCATGTATAGACAGTCTAGATAAATATATGTTTGCTTTCTATGCATGTGTACAAAGTATAATACACACATTCGAAGATAATATAAATATAATACTCCCACACATACTTCTTAAAAGTGTGAAGCTAGGCATAATCAACATCTATTGCAACTGCAGTACTAGATTATTATTTACTACAGAAGCACAAGGATAATATCTTCTCTAGTAAATATGCATATTTTGATTAGCACGTTCTGCCCATCTGCTGAAATCCTAAAGCAAACTGAAACAAGACTAGTGAATATTTTTCCTCAAGCTATTCATGCAGTTTCTGACATCAGTAAGAGCTTTCACCTGAACTAGCTATAAAATAATCTCCCCTTTTTCCTATTTTAAGTGACAGTGAAGTGCAGAACATGTTTTATCTCCTTCTTTCATTAAATGTCTCTATTTCAAGCAATTTTCCCAAATAAATGCAAAAAGGGACAATGACCATTTTCAAATTCTAAGAGTGAATTCAACTGGCATGACCAACCGGGAAAACATGCTTTGAAAACCATGAAGTAATGCCTGCCTTACTAATTTACAAGTAATTATAGTATTTGATTTGATACACATTGCATTACTTCGCTCCTTCAGTGTATGTAGATGTTTTTGTCTCACTGTTTGAACTTTACTGTTAATGTTTGAAGAAAGATGTTCCTCTTCTTTGTGTATATCAGATAACTTCTGTTTACATTACTTACACAAAAATTTCTCTAAGACAAAAACCCAGATGCACTATCAAAAGAGGAAGTCTGACTTCTATTGATTAATGAAGATTTATGTTTTGTCACAAAAAAAAGAAAAGAAAAAAAAAAAGAAAAAAAAAAAGAAAAAAAAATATGGCAACTCATACATTTGTTCTCTGAAATAAATTCCAAATACTAACTTCCATATATTGACACAGGCATATGCCACAGAAGAACTAAACCAGTCTGGCAGAAACACTGCCTACAGGCAAAACATAGATGCAGAGTAATCTTCATTTAACAAACAAACTCTACAATAAAGAAATCATTGCTGTGAATCTACTTGCATTACTTCTTTAAACATCTGCATTTTCCAAAACAGTACTATTCAAATGCCATTATCATAAAAGTTTTGCAATTTGTAAAGATATAATTGAAATCTAAAGGGATAGTAGAAAGCTTCCAGAAGTTAACTTACATGATCAATTAGCTCACGAACCATTCCATTCCACTGTCCGCTGGCATCTTCCTGAGCTCCATATTTCCCATCCTCTACCAGTCTAATCTCATAGGAAAATCCAAGGATAGTAGACAGCTCCCTGAGGAGGTCAATGCAATAACCTTCAAATCTATCATTTCCGTACAAGGGTTTGTCAGATTTCTTGAACATAACATATGGCTCTTCCTATAAATATTAAAAAGACAGAATGGAAAATAAGTGTCCCCACAACTCTCTTTTCTTTTTAACCAAAAGTGGTACACTGTCATGATATCACTTCCTGTACAAAGAACTAAAATGAAAAGTAGAATTCTTTTAGTTTTTGATTATAATTTTTTTAAGACTTTATTTATCTTCAAAGTGAAGTTAGCCAGAAGACACTCTTTCTCATTTGTATATGACAAGTTGACACTGTAAACACTGTAGTAATACCTTGAAGGAATTTATATACACACTAAATTTAAATGTGCTCCTTAGCAAGTTACATTATACATTAATGGATGGACATTCTAAACCTCTTAAAATGCAGAAACAGGATCCTTTGACAACATAAAAAAAAAATCAATCAATTGCTTTAAGTATTAGGTTTTACACATTTCTTTGCACAAGTATTTTAACTGAGTTCTCAATGTTTTTTCAGGTAAATTATAGAAAACACACAGGAGGAGGAAAAGCTCAGTGAAAGCATCTACTGTTCTATTACCTCAAGTTATAGACCGTCACGTATGACTGCATCAAACCACAAAAAAGTTAACTTTAAAAACAAATTCTATGATATACATTCCATGAAAACTGAATTTTTTTTTTAACATTTATCTTTTTTTTTTTAATTTAAACTACAATATGATGACATTTTTGCATTAAGTGTTGTCAAACAGAATAAACAAATTTAAATGATTGGCAGAATATTTGTAAGTATAGAAAGAAACAACATTTAGAAAAATACAGGATTTTTACATCTCTTTCTCAATATAGGATAGACTTCCTCAGATACAGAGCTGAAGGGGAAAAGACAAAAAAAAACCAACGATAGAGGGTTTTTTCCTACAATATGGTGCCAATATTCAAGTTGTATTTGATAATTTAAACACACATCTTAGTTTTTGCTCATGTTTTAGACAGGATTTTCTCCATCCTTTTAAAATAAAATAAAATAAAATAAAGCTCCAATTAAGGTATGACAAATGGTAGTAGATGCAATTACTGCACCAAAAGCAAATCTCAGTGAATAAACATATAAACTCTCCAGGGTAACTTAACAAAGTCCACACAGCCCTAAATCTTCACATCAGCACTGAGAGAGGTTATAGGTACTTCATTCTACAGGGTTCTGATGGCTTTAATAAGGATTTGTCAGCATTCCTGATGTAAGCATCTGGTTTGAGCTGTTCTATGATTTAAGCATTGTACCTGCATAAAACTGGAACTTTAGCATTTAAGATTTTACTCAAAATGCAAAAGAGAAAGCAGGAAGATCTCTTGCTCTTAAAAGAAGTGTGTTCAGAATTTATATGTACCTCTGTTGCCTTGTACACTTCTGTTTCTAAATAAAACAAACTACTGAAGCAAGACACTGCTGAGATTCTATTTTTATATACTTTATGGCCATCCATATGTTGAAATTAATAAGGTTATGGACATATTTTCAAAAAGTACACCACTGATCTTCATACAATTAACAAGGAATCTAACATGAAATACATTGTCCAGAAAAATGATTAGGATGTTTTGACAGAAACTTTTCAATCAATAGATAGATAAATTACTGCATGAGAGTTCTTCTACATGTATTACTGACAAGAACAAAGACTTGACTGAAAATAATGAAAGTTAAAAGCAATTTAAATGACAAGGATCATTGAATAATTCTTGAGAAGCAGAGACAAGGACAGAAGAAAAAATATGTATGAAAGTGGTTGTTAAACTCAATCAATTGATATGAGTATCTCATAGAAAAGAAGTGTAAGTAAAACATTTTTTCATGTTGTCCTGGGTTCAGCTAGGATAGGGTTAATTTTCACCACAAACTGGGAGGTGTGCCACCGTTAGGATAGAGAACCGAACATCCAAGGGATTATTTGATACCATTCTGATGTCATGCCCACTACATAAGTAGAGGGTGCCAGGCCAGGGAAAGTGTGTATGTTCTGGTGGGTGGTCAACCACTCCCGGCAGCACCTTCCTCAATTCATTCTACATCACTCATTTTGTGTATTATTTCATTGTTATTACTGCTGTTTTTGTTACTTCTCCTTTTGTGTTGTATTAAACTCTCCTTAACTCATGGGTTTTGTACTTTTCACACTCTTCTCCTTCCCATTCAGGGAATGGGGGAACAATGAAAGAGCAGCTGCATGGTGCACAGCTCCTGTCTGTGTCTAAACCACAACACTGGTGAAATAAGAATTGCTTAAATAAAGGACACTACTGACCAGGCAGACGCTATTCTAAGGCAAAACACAGAAAGTGTGGAAAAAGAAGCAATAAGACTCAAATACAAATTCTTCAGTGAACCAAATCTCAGAAAAGGAAGTATGGAGGAAGTGAAATGTAACACAATGTCAAAGACAAACAGGAAAGGAAACAAGCAAACACTAAACTTATGCAGGCACAAATGTATAGAAGCCAAAGAAAAAAATATAGTACAATTAACAATTGACATTAAGGGTAAAAAAAAATTGACATTCTAGAAGAAAGGATAAAAGGAAATTCTAGGAACTATTTCCTGTTGCCCAACAGGAAAAGAAAACCATGCAAAGATGCTAGAAAGGCAGTCAAACAGTTTGATGATTTTCCTGTGTCTATCTTCACTGAAAAGGCTAATACTGATCAGATAACATATAAAATTAACACAAGAATCACATGCAGAAATGTTTACATTGAAGTATGGTAAGATAAGTTCAGTGAGTCCTTGAACTTTAAATTTTTTCAGGAAGTTTTCATCTGATGTACTCACAAAAGGACTGGTTTTATCAATTTCAGATCTATTAGGAATTACCTTTAAGAATTCATGGAGGCTTCAAGGAAACTATAAAATGCTTATCTTTAAATTCTTTCTCATCCAAAAAACTTCACAAGTGGAGAAAAGAAGGATATGGAATTGTAGCCTAATTAATGCAACTTTTAGAAAAACATTTTTTTTATCCTAAGCAAATTACAAAGCTATCTCATTTGTGGAAATCTAAAGCTAAGAGAATATTGAGAAAGGAAGAAGTTGGGGAAAGTCATCATGTCACATTACACACAGTCATCCCCCTCCCCCCAAAATTATGATGTATCATTGCCTATCTGGAAATGTGCACTTCATTGGAAGAGATTCATTATCAGTCTGGGAAGTTATAATAAATGATATTCCTTTATAGGGTACAGGTAAATATCTCCACTTATTCATGGACAGAAAAGATGCTAAATGGATGTGTAGTCACTCTACAATAGGGTAAGATCAGAATTCAACATGTTATATTTCAGAAAATAGAAAAGTGGTATTAAAAAATGTCTTTCAAAAGGAATTAATGAATATTTCCACATTTCAGATGAATTGCAGAAATTCAGGAGGAAAAGAGCTCATTAGGTAGCAACTCTATAAAATTAAGTTCTAGATATTATAAGTGATCATGAACTATACTCGACAATATGACACCATTAACTTAAAAAAAAGAAACCGTGCCTACTTGGATCTGCTGTATTCTATTCGGTTTTGAATATTGCAGTTTAGGACAAGCATGAACACAGGTCCGCAAAACAGGATGAGGAAAGACTGAAGAAATATAGGTTGCTTCATTTAAGGAAAAACAGACTGAGAGGGAAGTGATAAAAGTCTTCAACATTTACAAAGTTGTTGCAAATCAGAACCATGAAAGTTCTTTTCTGTAGAGGGGTCAGGAATTAATGTCCTTAAACATCGGCAAAAGAAATAAAGGTTAGAAAGTAGGAGACAATTTATAATGCTAACTATACTTCAGTGTCACAGTAGGTTATCTAGAATTTGGATTGTTTTGCCAGAAATAAAAACTAAGCTCAATCTCTTGGTAAAAAAAAAAAAAAAACCAGGAAAAGAGCTTCCTGGTGCAACTGCTTCTTATGTGAAAAGAATATTCGCCATCCAGAAAGTGAAATCATGATAATTGAAAGTTTTCCTATATCAGCTGTGAGGTTCTGTGTTTTTAGAATTTTCCAAAATGTCTGGAAATTCTTTATTAACACTAGTTAATTCAAACGTATTGCTTCATATTAAATTTGGCTTAAATATTCTGTATTTTTTTTTTGTATACAGTTTAAATCCTAACATTTCCTTCTGAATGTGTAAAAACCTCTGTTTTAGGTGTAAAGACAGTCAGACTTGTGCTTCCTAAATATAACATTCTATATATGTCTCTGTAGGCATTATGAAATTCCTATGTAGTTTGGAATGTTCATGTATACAGATCCTAGATATTTGCTCTCTGAATTGTTCAGATATTTACAGACTCACAAGTCCTCCAGTCTGGAATCTTGACAAGATTCTTGACAACATTTTTTTTACATCTTCTCTTCCAAGGAATTCTGAATAACATAGGGCAGAATTTAAATACATGTGATATGAGGGACACAGTATAATTGACAGTTCATGCTTTTATGTCTTTTTTACTTGGTAAGCACAGCAGGATTTTATGAACTGAGCCATTTAGCTCATCCATATACTTTTGCATATTTTCCTGTAAGATCATTACAGTAATCCTCAATTGTTTTACCCATTCTGATGATACTTTTGTACACTTCATGAAAAGAATATCTTGCAACACTTTCTGGAATTCATAGATTCAACTCCATATTCTTTTATTATTCTTTACGCTGACCAGCTTGGATAAGGCTTCAATAGTCTTTGTGCTACTATTTAGTAATTATATTATTTTGTTATGGAAAAAAAGCTTTTGCTGAGAAGACTGATCAATGAGTTATTAATGGATGGCTGTAAATATTCTATCAGTGTAATACAGGTGGGCAATTTGGAAAAATTCAGCACTACAAAGTTGAAAATAAAATAAAAGGGAAATATGCCTTTAAAGCTGTGTATAGTCTCATACTCTGTTCTTGAAGCTTCAAGTTTGGATTCAAGAGGATGTTTGCTTTTCAAGTGCAAAAAATATCAAGATCAGTTATGAAATGGTGGTCATGATTGTCAATGATTTTTTTTCCTGACGATGGAGACCACTGACTTATAAAATCCACCAGGTCAAAGGAAATAAAAAAAAGTATCAACACATTTGTCAACAACTGTTCGGCCTAAAACATAAGAACACCCAACAAAGCTTCAAAGAGATTTCTGAAGAGTTAAGAAAGTTTAAAAATATTTTTGGAGCAATTTTTGTCTAAAAAAAATAAATCTGTGTAAAGCAATTATACAGTAATATGGAACCCTTCCTTTCCAGAAATGTTATTCTATATCTTAGTAGTCTTTAAATTCAGATGAATATAATTCTGTGATACTCTCAGAACTCTCAAAGATTTAAGAGGATCATGAGAATATAGGATTACCTTCTCACACATCGTTCTAGTCCAATGAAAGCAGGTACATGAAAGATAGGCAATTCTAGTGACTCAAAAAATCATATTATACAAAGTGATCTTGTTTCATAAAACACGGATTTATGCCTATTTAAAAAGACTAAGCATTTCTGTGGCCTTTATCTCAATACAAGTAAAATCAGTTATCTGCAAGAGCAACTAACTAGTACCCAGTCTAGTTGACTAGAAAGAAGTAAGTACTTATTCAGTACAAAACATTATGAGAAGAAAATTGATCAAGGTAGAAAAAAGGTTTTATTAAAAACTTACTAACTACAATTGCCACAAGATAAATTTAAGGGGGGGGGGGGGGGAAGAACGGAGAGCTGGAATACCAATGATAAACCTAGCAGGAAAATACACATTCTCAAAAGTTAAAATTCTTGTTTCAACCATTAAGAAAAAACAAGTTAGCCAAAATACTTGTATTTATTGTTTACTTGTCATCTATTAATTGAATGATTCCTCGTCAATGTTAGAAAGGATGCACTAAAGAACAAGTAAACACACCAGAGGCACAGGATGCCATCCAGAGGGACCTGGACAAGCTTGAGAAGTGGGAGTGTGTGAACCTTATGAGGTTCAACAAGGCAAAATGCAGAGTCCTGCACCTGGAACTGGGCAATTCTTGTTATCAATACAGGCTGGCATATGACAGAATTGAAAGCAGAGGATGATTTGGGTGTACTGGACACGAGCCAGCAATGTGGATTTGCAGCCCAGAAGGCCAACCATATCCTATGTAGCATCGAAAGTGTGGCCAGTAGTTCAAGGGAGGTGATTCTGCCACTCTGCTCTGGTGAGACCTCACCTGAAGTACTGTGTCCAGATTTGGAGTTCTCAGCACAAGAAGGACATGAACGTGTTGGAGTGGGTCCATAGGAAGGACACAAAAATGATCACAGGGCTGGAACACATCTGTGAAGAAAGGCTGAGAGAGTTGGAGTTGTTCGGTCTGAAGAAAAAGGCTTCAGGGAGACCTTATTGCAGCCTTTCAATACTTAAAGGAGTCTTTCTTAAAGAAAGATGTGGACAACCATTTTAGGAGAGCCTATTGCAACAGGACAAGGGGTAATAGTTTTAAACTAAAAGAAGGTAAATTTAGACTAGATATAAGGAAGAAATTTATACAATGAGGATTGTAAAATACTGAAGCAGGTTTCCCAGAGAGGCTGTAGATACCCCATCCCTGGAAACATTCCAGGTCAGGTTGGACAGGGCTCTGAGCAACCTAGTCTAGTTGAAGATGTCCCTGCTCACTACTGCATGACTTTCAAATGTCCCTTGCAACCCAAACCATGCTATGATTTTAAGGCATCATTTATAAATACATGTCACTAAATGGTACTACACATATCTATGTAACAGAAAGCAAAGTCAGAATTTGTAATCGTAAGACACCAAGTCGATTAAAATCTATAGTAGACTGACACAGTCAATATTAAAATTACTTAAAATAAATAAATAAAATTTGAAGATTAAGACATAAATACCTAACTCAAAGGTACTGAAAGTAGTTTTCAAATCATATTCAACTGAGAAAAAATAATTAAAGAATGAAAAGTTAATGTTAATTTAAATAAAATTTTCCTAACTTCATTACATATTTCATATATAAAGTGACAGAATGACAAACCTTTTTTGAAGTGAACGTTTGCAAAATAACAGAGCATTTGATAACAAACACGCAAAAGGATCGAAGAACCTTCTTATAATACAGAGAAATTAATCTCATATCTTTCTTATCTACTTAAAGTTTGACTGAAAAACCTAAGCTTTTTGAATTTGTGATACATAAAAATTGTGCAGTAAAATTCACATATTTAAATTCATTAAAACTTCACTATCCAATCTTTAATCATAATTAAGTAATCCCTTTTGAAGAGCAAAGTGCGGAGTTTATTGTTCTTTTTTTTTTGTTTTTTTATAAACACTGGCCCATTTGCCTACATTAAACTGTAAGGAAAAAAAAATTATGATTATTATTTTGTGCAGACAAGATTTTTGGTACGATGCATTCAGGAAAAATAGTGTATATTTTAATATTTTAAACAAAAGCTTTGAGAAACAAAAACTAAAATCATAGCTTTAAGGCAGTAATTTACCCTAAAAATCTCTCTTGGGTCTAATTATTCACTTAATTTTATCAACAGGTCAGCTTGCTACAAAACTTTAAGATCAAGGTAGTCATTTAATGTCTTATAAGACTAAAATATCGTCAATGAAGACTAGTAAAGAAGCACTCCATCCCAAGCCATAGAAGTACTAAAAGTAAGAACACAGATAAACTAATAAGTGAAAGTAATCATTTTTCTGAGAAAATGATTAAACTAAACTAATGATTAGACTAAACTAAAACTACTGCAATTAAAGATGTGGTCCAAGTAAGAGTGAAGTTGCAGGTGGATTAAAAATTATATCTGTAAATAAAAGTTAAAATCCTTTAAATGTATTTATTGAGTAATACAAAAAATTATAATAGTTATAAAAGTGAATATAACCCCCAAGTAACAGATGACTGCTGTTTTCGTGCAGACTTTCTGTTTACCTGTACGGTTGATGAACAAAGATATTTTGCTTTTTATTGATAAGGTGATGTCCTCCTGGCTGCATGGTGAACTTTAATCATGGTGATTCTTTTCAGTTACAGTGAAGAAATAAGATAAGATAATAAGTTGATAATAGTAAGATGACAGACATTTACGATACACTATCATCAGAAGGGATAGCACCCTTCTGGATGTAAAAAAGAAGATATATCAAGGAGTGGAGAAATTACACAAAGTCTATATTTCATATAAATAGTTTTCTGAAGACCAAAAATAGAATAAGGTAAAAACTGGACAGATTTCAGAAAGAAACTACAAGGAGGAGTCACGTTTCAATTGTATTGTAGGCCAGATTAAACTATCAAAATGTTTTCTTCTGATTTTATATGCTAAGCATCCATGACTGTAAATGAATGATTTTCTCATCATAACTCTCTAAGTTGCATCATTTATATGATACACAGCAAGTATACTAACTCCAAACAATTTTTCATTAGGGATGTTATTATAAGTTTTTATGTATTTTCTTGTGTTCTACTTGCAAAATTTATCTGCATTTGTTTTTTAATGCATAAATTGTATCACAAACTTAAAGCTTCCCTATACAATAAAAGATTTTGACTTACATTTCTACTTACTGAATTAATATTGCAGCTTTACAAACTTGCTTATAATGTACAGCTAACATATGAATGAAAACCCACTTATTCTATACAAATGTAGGCACTGAAAAAAATTACTGATAGATTATTTTTTTTATTCAGTTATCTCAATCACTATGTTTTCTTTTCAGATTTGGACAAGGAATACTTTAATTATTCCTGCGAGCTGTATTATATTTCACAGAATCATGGAATAGTTTGGATTGGAAAGGACCTTTAAAAGTCATCTAGTCTAACCCCCTTGTAAAGAGAAACTACAGAGATAATACTAGGAATGACAAGAACACATTCTACACTTCCAATTATTCCAATTTTATTTCTTATGGACAGTTATCAAACATATGGATTGCTCATTAACAATTTCAACATATGTCATACATCACATGTCATATTAAAGAATCTAAAACTTTTATATTACTATAAATATTGAGAAAAGCAAAATAAAACAAAACAAAACAAAAAAGTGGAAGCCCTGATGATGAGAAGAGGAAAACCATCTTCAAAATGTGCCACTGTTAGAGAAATCTAATCATTAGCTTCTGTTCACCAGGGATACTGGAGTTAAAAGGCTGCCTTATCTAATTAACATTTATGCCAGATGTAAGGAATACACAATAGACTTTCACAGTTGGCAGCCAAACTCAAGTGGGAGATGTGAAGCAATGCACTAGTTACAATCAATCAAAACAACCTAATATATTAGACATCTCACTAGTCATTTGAGCCAGGATATTCTAACAGAAGAAACTATGGACAGATACAAGAAAACACCAAAATCATCATCTTCCACTATACTACCTATAATAGAAATTCATTATAAATATCTCTGACATGTATTAAGAAATTTCCTGAAAGATCCTTAGTCTTTTAGGTCATGAAACATGTAGTCATATCTATGTTTCGATATAACATAGAATCATAGAATGTCTAGGGCTGGAAGGGACCTCTGAAGGTCATCTAGTCCAGCCCCCCTGCAGTGAGCAGGGATCGCAGCCTGAAGAACTCAAGCAATAGTTGTTCTTTTCTGCAGCTTCACTCCTCATTTTGTCAGTCTCCTAAATAAAACAGTTTTCTTTATTCCTCCATAATTTACTCTCAGCTTTGGCCAGACTTTAAATTAATTCAGCTGCATCCCAAGATGTACTAAATTAGATACAAGTGGATGTCTATTTCAAGCAAATATTTGACTCAATAAAACACAGCATATGAAAGCATTAAACTGTTACAACACTGAAGACTGTACTAACCTCTTTTTCAGCTGAACTGAATCATACTGTCATCATGACACATGAAGAATATCAAAGACATTGTTATGTCTTACCATAGTGGAAAACATGATGTAAATACAACTTATGATGTATTTTAAAGTTTCAAAAGACCATAGGAGAAAGGAAAGGGGGGGGGGGGGAAGGAATCTAACATATATTTTCTCCTACACTGATGGCCCGTGGTGTTCATAAGTGCAAATCCTGAAGAGAACTTATGAACTGATCCTTGACACTATGTAAAAGTATATTTTTATGACTAATATTTTAGTAGAAGAGAATTAGAGCACTAGAGAATTATTTGATGTAAGTTGTTTGGTATGAAGCTGTAAACTTGGAACCCCAAGAAAGTACTTCTCAGTTATTATCCAGAGATAAAAATAAATGCCCGTTCCAACTTCTGCTTGCACACATCCAGAAAAAAAAAAAAAAAAAAAATCTTTATTGACCTTTTTCTACTAGGTCAAACTTCAACTTGACTGATCCTGCTGCACTCATTTATGGTGCCCTTCAAAACTCATAATTTTCTTCTGATAAGCATCACTTATTTTTATTTTATAAATACAAACAAGCACTATGGCCAAGCATATTTATGAATACCTTGTAAGTCTAAAGGTCCCAAAGGTTATTAGAAGTACACGGACATTATGCTGAATCTCAGAACAATGCTCTTTTGCATTTTGAGCACCACAAACTATAACGCAAGCTAATTTACCTTTCTTAGTGGAAAAATTCCTGAAACAATTTGACGTAGTTTGTTTAACATTTTTGCTACATTTTCAAGAAATCACTCGGTTTACAGTTTGCATTGATGGCTGAAGACAGAGGAGTGGAATTGAGGCAGGAGTGGAATGAAGTTCAGAAAGGAGAGGGTGCAGACTCTGGATGCTGAAATGGTTAGAAGACTGGGAGAGTCATTTAGTCAATAAAAAAGGAATAAGAAAAATACTAAAACTGGAAAGTAAGGAATTTTATATTCCTTTCACTTCCAGAAAGTGAAAGAAAAAAAAAAAATCATCACATTAGAATAAACTAAAACTAGAAAAAACAAAATTTATATATTGCTTGAATCATCCCAGAATGATACAACAGTAATTGTGACAAAATGCCTCTGTAAGTTATCTTTCTTCAAATATACCACACAAATGAAAAGATTAAAAGTCTACTATTCTGTGTACAAGAGAGGAGTGACCGACTCATCCTTATGAAGATAACAGGTAAAGTTACTCTTTTTATACATAGTAATTTAAAATTGGGCAATTAAAAATCTCATTTTTAAATATCCTTTGGGTCCAAAAGAAAGTATGCAACATAAAAAAATGGCATTCATTAAATAAATAAATAAATGAAATGTGCTAAAATAATTTCATGTTTCAAAAGTAACAAAAACCTGCTAAATTTCAGATTATTGCACAGCATTCATAACTTCCATAAATTTCTTCCAAAAAATTAGACATGACAACTGTGAGCTTTTCAGAGCTTTGATGTAAGCAGATACAGAAAAACACAGAAAAACTATAAGGGAAGGGCACATTCATTTCAGCAGAAGACAAATGAATCTGAATGGTAAGATGTACAAACTGGTATGCAATTTAGTATAAGTAAACAAACACAATGAACATACACTTATAAATGTGAAAATTTAATTCCAAATTTAAAAAGCTTTCAAAGTAAAGGTAGAATCTGTACAAGAATAAAAATATTTAGATACTTATACCTAAAATCTGAAGAAAAAAATTAAAAAACAGAGTTCTGATAACTTGCATAACAAAGTCAATTCAGGAAAATTAACTGATAAGAAATCCTTATTGATGAACTTGAAAGGTTTTTTATTGGTTGTTTTTGTTACTGTTCGTTTGGCTTTTGTTTTTTTTAATGTATTCACAATGTATAATTTTAATTTTATAAGAAATTCTCAAGATTCAATGCAGATGACATTAAAATAAAATAAAACAATAGTGTCAAAAAACGTAGGATATCTAAAGCTAGAGTTATAAAAGATACAAACAGCTGTTTTTTGTTGTTGTTATTATTATTATTAAAAAAAAGTTAACTGTCAGACATATACATGTGGTACTTCAGTCTGCTATGGGACCAGAACTTGGAAACTAGACATGCTTCTGCACCAAAACTACATGCCAGTAGATTTCTAAAAAGTGATGAAGTCCTGGGAACCCTGACCCCTTTTCATAACAGAGTTACTGAATTGCTCATAAAGCAAGGAATAATCTTTCAGATGGTTACCTACAGTACCTCAGTCTTCACTGGCAAAGGCTCCAGCCACACTCATGGAGTCACAGAAGATAATGGCAGGGGTTGAAAGAAAGAACTGCCCATTGTAAGTGAAGATCAGATTGTGACCATCTGATGAACCTGAAAGTGTACAAGTCCATGGGACCCGATGGGATATACCTATGGGTACTGAGGGAGCTGAAGGATGAGGTTGCTAAACTGCTCTCTATTATATTCCAAAAGTCATGGCAGTCTGGTGAAGTCCCTGCTGACTCAAAAAGGAGAAACATAACCCCCATTTTCAAAAAGGGAAAGAAGGATGAACCAGGGAACTACAGGCCAGTCAGTCTCACCTTTGTGCCTGGTAAGATCATGGAGCAGATCAATGCTGAGGCAGAAGAATAACCAAGAGGTGACTGAGTACAATCAACATGGCTTCACCAAGGGCAAAGCATTCCTGACAAACCTGGTGGCCTTCTCTGAGAAGGTCTCACAACACCAATAGACAAGGGAAGAGCAACCAACGTCATTTATCCAGAACTGAGCAAAGCCTTTGACACTGTCCCACACGATATCCTAGTCTCCAAGCTGGTAAAATATGGGTTCAATGAATGGACAATTCAGTGGATAAAGAACTGACTTGATGGCGGCACCCAAAGAGTGGCTGTCAATGGGTCCATGTCCAAGTGGAGGCCAGTGACAAGTGGAGTCCCTCAACGATCAGTACTGGGACCAGTCTTCTTTGACATCTTCGTCAGTGACATGGACAGTGGCATTGAGTGCACCTTCAGCAAGTTTGCCAATGACACCAAGCTGTGTGGGACAGTTGACATGCTGGAGGGAAGGGATGCCATCCAGAGGCACCTTGATAGGCTGGAGAGGTGGGCCCATGCCAACCTCATTAAGTTCAACAAGACCAAGTACAAGGTCCTCCATCTGGGTTGAGGCAATCCCATGGGCAGTGACTGGCTTGAGAGCAGCCCTGAAGAAAAGGACTTGGGAGTGCTGGTGGATGAGAAGCTCAACATGACACATCAGTGTGCTCTCACAGCCCAGAAAGCCAATTGTATCTTGGGCTGCATCAAGAGAAGCGTGGCCAGCAGGTTGAGGGAAGTGAATCTCCCCCTCTACTCCACTCTTCTGAGACCCCACCTGGAGTACTGCATCCAGTTCTGGAGCCCCTATTACAGGGAAGATATGGACGTGCTGGAACATGTCCAGAGAAGGGCCACAAGGATGATCAGAGGGCTGGAGCACCTTTCCTATGAGGACAGACTGAGAGAGTTGGGGTTGTTCAGTCTGGAGAAGAGAAAGCTCTGAGGAGACCTTATTGTGGCCTTCCAGTATCTTAAAGGAGCCTACAAGAAAGCTCATGAGGGACTTTTTAGGATGTTGGGTAGTGGTAGAACTAGAGGGAATGGATCAAAACTAGATGTGGGTAGATTCAGAGTGGACATTAGGAAGAATTTCTTCATCATGAGGGTGGTGAGACACTGGAACAGGTTGCCCAGAGAGGTGGTAGAAGCCCCATCCCTGGAAGTTTTTAAGGCCAAGCTGGATGGGGCTCTGAGCAACCTGATCTAGTGGGAGGTGTCCCTGCCCATGGCAGGGGGTGTCCTGGTTTGAGTGAAAACAGAACTAATTCTGCTCAGTAATTTTACTTTTCAGCTCAGTTCTTCTAATTAACTGCACTTTCTGAAGTTTGCAGTCTATTTGCACAGACAGTGCCTGCTTCTAGCAGTGATAACACCTGATGTTTAGAGTTACTACCAAGGCTTGGTATGCAGACCAAGGCCACTGCTGGGTCTTGTGTACCACATTGGGGGGTGCAGAGAGTGAAAGGCTGCACCTTCAGGGAGGAGCGGACAGGACAGGTGACTCTAAACTGACCAACGAGCTATTCCATCCCATATACGCCATATTTGGTCTAGAGCTGAGGGACCTGAAGGGTCTCTGGGCTCTTCTCTCCCCTCTTGGACTGCTTTGCCAACTTTTGCTTGGCTTGGCTCGGGTCCTCTTTCGGTTCCTTCCTCGGAGCATCTAAGGAGGACTCTGTCCGTTCTGCCTTCAATCCCGATCTGCGTGTTCCTGAACCCAGTACCAGAATCCAGCTCCTGAACACAGCTCCCGTCTGCTGCGGGGCCCAGTCTGGGACTGCCCCGGTGCCTCCACAGCATCAGTGGTGATGGTGATGTAATTACCATCAGGGGGGTTGGGTTCAATACTGGGTTTGTATATATTTGTATATATTCCATTTTTATAATTATTAATTTCATCTTCATTAAAGCTATTCTAGTTTCCTTTTCTAATCGCTAAGTCTCTCTCCCTTATTCCCTTTCTCTTCCCCTTTGGGGAGGGAGGGGGGTTAACAGAGAGAGTCTGTTATAGGTCTAAGGGGCTGCCCTGACCCTAAACCGTGACAGGGGTGTTGGAACTAGATGATCTTTAAGGTCCCTTCCAACCCTGACAGTTCTATGATTCTATGATTCTATATATTATACAGAATTGAAGACAAGAAAAGCCACATAGTTCCATCCTTACTTGCAGTAGATGGATTTATGAATTGCAGTTTATTCATTATTTTATCTCAATATATAACCACCATGGAAAAAGCAGGAGAAACTCACAGTTGTTAAGAACTTAATGATTACAATATAAAATATTATTCATAATTTCAGAAGACAGAAGTAAAATTAAAAGAAAGATGGCATCTTTAAAAGAAAAGTTAGTGTTAAGCATAACAACAGAGAAAACTGATCAAGACTCCATATATGTCAGTGTACTGTAGACTATTGCAGAGGATTGCTAAAGTGAAAAAAATCATAGAAAAATTATTTGAACAGCTTAAATGAGAGAATTGCTTTTTTTTTCTTTGCTTTTTTTTTTTTTTTTAAGGCAGTATTTTCCAGACTGAGAAAACAAGAGAAAAGGATGGTGAGCAAGAAGAAAATATGTTTCTAGGAGCCGTAGCATTCTATATTGTCTCCTTACATTGTTACAAAATTAATATTCAATAATGTTCTTTCTGTCCAACAGAAATGTATTTCTAAGCTAGCACATGTGCTTTCTGCACCAGGACAATTTTTGGTTCATTTCACTATTCACCATTTCATAACATCTTTAGCTGAAAATAGTTATTGCAATTACCTAAACTTTCAGCTGAAGTATAAAAGGCAGCTACAAGTGAGCAACTCATAACACCAATTTAAAGTCCTCAGATTTCTTTTATTATTCTATTTGATATGTACAATAAGGACAAATGCTTATAAAACACCATTAACCAAAAAGTTATCCCTTACAAGAAAGCTGTCTTTGATTACAGAAAGATGCTGCTATCATAAATATAAGGAATCCAATTCTGTGAGCTTTACCAGTCCAAAATCAGTGCTCATTGATAGCACTGCTACTTACCTTTGTGCAGTTTACCTCTTCTTGAGGTCATTATTTCAAACACAATCATGCAAGTGCATGTATATAAATTCAAACCTCATCAATAAATACATGTTAAAACTAAATAAACTTGAAATACTCAAAGTTATTGTTTGTAATGTAATCTTGCATGGATTAATCCGTGTCCCAGTATTGTTATCACTGATCTGGAGTCAAGCGTACAATGATTGCTAATGAAGTGTGTGGTTGATACAAAGGCAGGTTGAGTACCAAGTAATGAGGGAAATAGGTAAATAAAAGAGACAGAACTATATTCTGGAACACAGTAATTCTAGAAAGTAATTAGGAAAATTGTGAAACATATCAGTGGAAAGTTTCAAAGAGAATCCTAGGGAGGATATCTGGATACAATGTAAGAGGTGTAGGGGAGGTGGGGAGGAGGTGTCCCCTGGAATTACTAAGAAACATGACTTGATAATGCCATGATTCTTACATAGACAAAATTTGAAAATTTGCCAAAGGAAGTGGGAAAAGAAAAGACAGACTGATACTCTAGAAAACATGTTTTTAAGATACTGTAACAGGTTCATTTACATTTTATAAAAAAGAAATCCAAGAGATTATATGTTTATAAACTGCAATTAACAGTACAAGAGAATGTTGCAGTAAAACTGTGCTGGTCTTAGCATGAGAAGAACATACATCTGAAAATGAGTCAGCTGTGTTCCGATTTTATATCAGGTATAGTGGAATAAATGAAACAAAGACTTTCAGAAGATTTTCTATAATTTCTAAATCTTCAGATAAAAACAGACCATTTAAGTAACCAGTTACCCACTGGATGAAATTATATGGTTTATGTTACTTAAAAGGTTAGCAGCACACTGTCATTTTTATCTATGTACCTGTGAAAAATCATTCTACCTTGATTCTATCTATCTATATTATTCTTTTCTATGTGCAAATTCACAATAGTGCTGGCATCAGACAAATGCAACAGACACTTATGGAAAGTTTTTCATTTCTGTTGAAACTAAATGTTTCAAAATTATACTGTGGAATTGGTGAACATTTATTTTTATGTATCTAAATATATGTAATTATAAGTAAAAAATACTTCATTTCCCACCGTGAATTTGTCAACAATAGAAATGGAAAAGAAGTTTCTTTTGATCTAGTTCAAGTGATAGGTCAATTAAATTTCTCTATGATAAAAAACTTCAGTTATAATCAATAAAATAATCAAGTAATAATAATGATGAAAATAAATATTAAATACTACAATCATCAAGTCAATAGCAAAATGATTTCTTTAAACCAAACACCTTTTGTCCTTTCACATGGTGCTGAACTCAAAAGCTTTGTAAAGGAACCAAACATTTTAGAAAATAATAAGGAAATATCAATTACTAATCAACTCACATAACTCTAAAGTTGGGATAACTTATTTACAATTTAGATGAGAGTAAATATACATGACTAACTTAACAAGTGGAGTTCATTCATAACACAATCATTTTTAACTGTAATGTATACTACAGACTGTTCATTACTGTTGTAATTAGTACAGCATATTCTGTTAGCTTTCCTGTATAACGGTATTTCTGGAAAAGCAAAATTGCTTACCAAGATGGTGGTAACAATTAAAGAGCGATTGGACAGCGAATCTGTGATGTTTGCTGGTTTTCCTTTTTGATTCTCTGTCATATTAAGGCCACTTAATGGATCCCAAGTTCCAACCTATAAAACAGTAAATTACTGTGTAATTTGTAATCCATTTGTTACATTTCAGTATCTAGAAAAGTGCACTGTAAGGAAAAACAGATTGCTGCAGGAAAAAACAAACAAACAAATGAACAAAATGATTGTTAATATTTATCATTAAACTCTGTTCCATTATTCTCTGTCATTACATTTAAAGGCTGCTTATTTAAAATATGATTACAATATCTCAAAGTGTATTTCAGGAAGAGTGACATTAGTCGGAAAAATGATGCACAGAATGTCTAAAGCTACTCTGAATACGTAATTTTCCATCTAACTTCTTCAAGATAAATCACATCTGAAGATAACTTAGCAGTTAGGTGGAAATATATTTGCAGAGAAGATAGCATTATCTCCACAGAAGGCTTTACCATTTTCTGTAATCAGAGAGAACAGCAGAGCAAAAAGATGTTTGGGGGAAATGTAATGGAGGAGACTGAAGTTTGGTTAATGTAATCATTGTTTTACAGATAAATGCTCTATATATAGCTCTTTTGATATCGTATACCTTGAAATATTTATTCCAACAAGTCTAGTTGTGGAGGTCTAGAGTTAAGGCTTTAAGGTTTAGGTCTAAAACAGTCTCACATATTAAGTAATAAGCAATGGGACTTATGATTACATCATTCATCTTCAATTTCATCACAATAAAATTAAAATGGGCAAGCAGCAAATAAAATCATCCATTTTTAGATATCAGAATATTTGTGTTACTCTATTAGCTAAAAAAATAAAACAAAACACCCCACAAATTTTTCTTTATGGTTTTGACAGGATTTTAAATATAATTTCAAATAATAAGCAATATCTATAATATAAGGTAAAAGATATTTTAAAACCAAATACAGAACCAAAGACATAAATTTAAAAATTCTTTGAGGTTTCATTGCAAATTTTTATATATATATGTATGTATATAAACGCACTCCTTTTTTTTTTTTTTTTTTTTTAAATTAATGCTTCAAAATGAATCCTGAGAAACTGTTCACATATTTTAAAGTGATTTCTTGCAGTGTGGTTGCCAAGTAATTTCAGGATGCAATACACTATGGGTTAAATGAAGAGTTTAATTTCTAAAATTGAGAATACAGTAAAGCTTGAACCACAGAAGCTGAAATAGAGAAAAGGCAAGTTTGCTTTCTTTTTCTCTGATTTTCTTTTCCACGTAAATCAATATTTTATCTTTCTACTTTGCGTAATAGTTCCAAGAAGGCACTCCTTTGAAAGTATGTGATTCTTGAATTTTGGCCATTCAGTACCTCATAAACTGATAAAAGAATCATAAAGGGAAAAAAAAGAAGAACATGCGTGTCTCAGAAATACAATTGGAAAATAACATCTAACACATAATTAAAAAAAAAAAAAAAAAACAAAACCCAAACCAACAAATCAAATCTTACTACCAAAAAACTTTTCTTCATTTACTTCTTTAATACTATTTCATTTGTTGACTTGAAAGGTTTCTAGGAATCTCAAAATGTTCAGCTTTGCAGTTTGGCCACAATTAAGAAATTCTTAAAGGATCAAAAATGTTTACTTGCAGTGTTCTGTTAATTACAGTAATCATCGTGTTTGCTTTACTTCGAAGAAAGACCAAACTAGAATAGAGTAACAAGTGACAAACTCATTCAGCAGAACTTGAGCCAGTCCCAGCTGTTCACATATTGAATGTGGATTAATCTCCTCTATGATATTCAACTCTATGTACACAAGAAGAACCAAAAAATTCTAAGGGAACATCATTTCCTTAATTGATCAGTTTCAAATCCTAAATTCATTAAGTCATAAAATTTAAGATAACTATAGACACAAGCAAATGAATAATTATGAACTGTCAGAACTTGGTTTTTTTTCTATATCCATGTTTATTTAAGTACATACATATGGAATATAAACATCACTTTAAAAAGAAACTTCTTTCTTGATAAGTTATTGAACTGTTTTTCTAGATGAGGTTAGTTGTATTTCATAGAATGTTAGAATGGTTTGGGATGGAAGAGACCTCTAAAGGTCATCTAAGTCCACCCCCCTGCAGTAAGCAGGGATATCCTCAACTAGATCAGGTTACTCAGAGCCTCGTCGAGCCTCACCTTGAATATCTCCAGGGATGGGGCCTCAACTGCCTCCCTGGGCAACCTGATGAAGTGTTCCACCACCCTCATGGTAAAGAACTTGTTTCTAACATCCAATCTAAATCTACTCTTCTCTAGTTTAAAACCATTTCCCATCATCCTGTCACTACAGGCCTTTGTAAACAGTCCCTTTCCCACCTTCTTGTAAGCCCTCTTCAGGTACTGGAAGGTCACTATTAGATCTCCCTAGAGCCTTCTCTTTTCCAGGCTGAACAACCCCAGCTCTCTCATCCTGTCTTTGTAGGAGAGGTGTTCCAGCCCTCTGATCATTTTCATGGCCCTCCGTTGGACCCACTCCATCAGGTCTATGTCCCTCATGTACTGAGGGCTCCAGAACCGGATGCAGTACTCCAGGTAAGGTCTCACCAGAGAAGAGTAAAGTGGCAGAATCACCTCTCTTGATCTGCTGGCCATGCTTCTTTTGATGCAGCCCAGGATGCAATTTGCCTTCTGGGTTGTAAGTACACACTGTCTGCTCGTGTCCAGCTTCTCGTCCACCAGCACTCCCAAGTCCTTTTCTGCTTTCTATCACCTCATCCCCCAGCCTGTATTGATAGTTCCAGCCCAAGCGTAGGACTCTGTGCTTGGTCTTGTTGAACCTCATGAGGTTCACCTGGGCCCACTTCTCCAGCTTGTCCAGGTCCCTCTAGATGACATATTCACAGCACTACTCAGCTTGGTATCATCTACAAACTTGCTGATGGTGCACTCAATCTCTCCTGTCTATGTCATTGATAAAAATATTAAACAGTACAGACCCCTGAGGGATACCACTTGTCACTGCTCTCCATCTGGACTTTGAGCCACTGACCACTACCCTCTGGATGTGACCATCCAGTCAATTCCTTATCCACTGAACAGTCTATCCATCAAATCCATATCTCTCCAGCTTGGTAAGTAGGATGTTTGTGGGGGACCGTGTCAACGGCCTTGCAGAAGTCCAGATAGATCACATCCACAGGTTGTCTCTTGTCCACTGACATAGTCACTTTATCACAGAAAGTCACTAGGTTCATACAGGATTTGCCCCTAGTAAAGCCATGCTGACTGTCTTTGATAACTCCCCTGTCCTCCATGTGCCTTATCAGACCTTCTAGGAGACTCTGCTCCATGATCTTCCCAGGCACAGAGGTAAAGCTGACAGGTCTGTAGTTCCCAGGATCCTCCTTTTTACCCTTTTTAAAAATGGGTGTAATGTGTCCCTTCTTCCAGTCACCAGGGACTCCACCTGATTGCCAGGACTTATCAAATATGGAGAGTGGCTTGGTGACTACATCAGCCAATTCTTTCAAGACTCGTATGCATCTCATCAGGTCCCATAGACTTATGTATGTTCATGTTCCTCAGGTGGTCACAAACCTGATTTTCACATACGGTGGGAGGGACTTTGCCACCCTGGTCCTCACCTTGTGATTTTTTAACTTGGGAGGTGTTGGGAGAGAGGTTGCCAGAGAAGACTGAGGAAAAAAAACTGCTGAAAACCTCAGCCTTCTCCTCATCTGTTGTTGCTCTTCAACTGTTGCTCACCATTCTTGCTCTTCGGGGTGGAGTATGTTTTCTTTAATCTTCCGTTGATGTGCCTGTAGAATCCTTTCTTATTACTCTTAGCATACCTTGCTAAGTTCAGCTCCAAGCGTGCCCTGGACTTCCTGACCTCATCCCTACACAACTGGTCAGCGTCCCTATACTCTTCCCAGGACACCTGTCCCTGCTTCCACTGCCTGTGCAGCTTTTTCTTGCTTCTTAGTTTGACCAGCAGGTCACGGCTCAGCCACGCTGTTCTCTTCACTCCCTTGATAGATTTTTTTTGTATTGCTATTTTTGTGGATCAAAAAATCTAAGAAATGAAACAAAAGTTGAATGTTCCAAATAAGACATTCTTTGCATGATCTGTTAGTGAGCTCGAACTCAACAACTTACACCACAGATTCTGATGTACTACTTATATGTATAGCTCCCAAATCATACAAACATCTTCTCAAATGTAAGAAAACTGTACATAAGCATATATTTGCTTAAGCATAGTGCTTTAGTTTTCAGGTAGTCTTTTGAACAGAGTAGAATTGCTGATGTGCTTTCACTAGAAATATTTAAATGTCAAAAATGTAGAAAAAGTAAATCAAGGTAGTTTACTACATATAACTGCAGTTCAGACAACTTGACATTTAATTCTACTGTATTACATTTATTTCCAATAAGCTTTCAAGTTTTCCTAAAATGTGAAATAAACCTTAGAGGCATGTTCAGACAGTAAGCAGTCACAGGGAGACTGTCAAGCCCTCAATCTCCTATTCTTCCATTCAAGTCCCCTAAATGGTTATACTATTCAGGAGTAAGTATGCCAATTTGAACATGGTAACAATTATTATCAGTAGTACAGGACTCAGATCCAGAGTTCATGTGAAGCTGAAATTGTGCTCTGCAGTGAGACAAAGAATCTCTATGATACAAACAATTAGCTTAGTCAAGAATCAGCTTGTTCAGGTTGAAACAAATCCAACAGCTATGAGAAGATTCAGCATTAAATATCATCGAATATTCTGCACGTGGTATTTGGGGTGTTTGTCAAAGACATAGAATACATTTTCCCAGACCCATTTGTGAGATTTAAAACTTGCATCCAAGCTTTCATGTATTTAACTATTAGGTAACTATCAGATTACTGCAGACTTGCAGAAAGTTTGGACAGAAGTTTCCATTCTTTTATTGTTGCTCCAATAAAGTATACTTCTCTGGGTTTTAGCTGAGGTTTGGTTTTTGCTTTTTTCTGTTAGATTTTTTTTTTTTTTTTTAATAAAAAAGCTCAAGTAATTTTGAGTCTCTTAATTAAGTTGCAGCATCTGATCTAAGACAATGGTGTTAAGGAAATGAAATTTCTTCATATAACTATGGAACAAGTCCTAAACCTGGAATGCAAATGAAAAATACATGTTTGTGATAGTATCAGACATCTTACTTAGAGAAAATTAAGAGCAAATTTATCTTTTTCCTTTCATTGGTGATTATGATCAATCAGACAGTCATTACAGAAAAGTAAAGAGAAAACCTAGAAAACACATGCATAAACTGTAATTGTAGAGTCATCATTTTCTCAGTTGTGTATTGATTAGAAAATTACCTGTGTCTATGAAGACATCACCACTTTAGACTTCAATAAGTGGAATCACTGCTTGTGATGTACAGTGGGGCGGATCGTTAGGGGATAAGGAATGGAATCCAAATGACGATGCACTGGGACACCCTATAGGAGTCAAAGGGGAGTCACAAAAGAGGATGATTCAGCCAGCCCAGCTGAAGTGCCTTTATACCAATGCATGAAGTATGAGCAACAAACAGGGGGAGCTTGATGCCATGACGCTCCAAGAAAACTATGATATTGTGGCCATCACAGAAATGTGGTGAGATGCCACACATAACTGGAGTACCATAACTGAAGGCTACAAGCTTTTTAGGAGGAACAGACAGGGAAGGAGGGGAGGTGGAGTGGCCCTATATGTTAAAGAATGTCATGAGACATCAGAAATCAAGTACAGTGAAGATGGGGTTGAGTCTGTTTGTATTAAGTTAAGGACTAATAAGGCTGATACAGTTGTGGGAGTCTGCTATAGACCCCCCAATCAGAGCAGTGAGGTGAATGAAGCTTTCTATAAGCAGCTGAGCGAAATCTCACAGTCACTTGCTGTTGTGCTTGTTGGGGACTTTAACCTCCCAGATGTCTGCTGGGAATACAACACAGCAGAGAGGGAACAATCCAAGAGGTTCCTGGAATGTATGGAGGACAGTTTTTTCACACAGCTGATAAATGAGCCAACCAGGGAAGGATCACTTCTGGACCTGCTCCTTGTGAACAGGGAAGAACTTGTGGGAGAGATAAAGGTTGGCAGTCGTCTAGGGCATAGTGATCACAAGATGATTGAGTTTTCAATCCTTAGGAAAAAAAGGAGAGGGGTTAGTAAAACTGCCAGCTTGGACTTCCGGAGGGCAAACTTTGACTTGTTCAGGAGACTGATTGACAAAGTCCCTTGGGAGGCTGAGCTGAAGGATATAGGAGTCCAGCAAGGCTGGACATACTTCAAGAGAATAGTCTTAAAGGCACAGGAGCAGGCTGTCCCTACGTGCCGAAAAACAAGCAGGCGGGGAAAGAGACTGGCCTGGATAAATAGGGACCTTTGGTTAGACCTCAAAAACAAAAGGAGAGTCTATGACCTTTGGAAGAGAGGACAAGTCACTTATGTAGACTATAAAGATGTTGTGAAGAAATGCAGGGAGAAGATTAAGAGGGCCAAAGCACAGCTTGAGTTTAACCTTGCTAAGGCTGTTAAGGATAATAAAAAATGTTTCTATAAATACATTAACACCAAAGGGAGAATTAGGGAAAATCTCCATCATTTATTGGATGCAGAGGGAACTTAGTAACAAAAGATGAGGAGAAGGTTGAGGTGCTTAATGCCTACTTTGCCTTAGTCTTCAGCAGTGGAACAAGCTATACCCTGGATCCATAAGCTGGGTGACAGGGAGGGAAAGCAGAATGAGGTCATCATGATTAAAGAGGAGGTGGTCAGGGACCTTCTACACCACTTGGATGCACACAAATCTATGGGACTGGATGGGTTACACACAAGGGTGCTGAAAGAGCTGGAGGATGTGCTTCCCAAGCCACTTTCCATTATTTATCTGAAGTCTTGGCTAACTGGGGAGGTCCCAATGGACTGGATGTTAGCAAATGTGATGCCCAAGTACAAGAAAGGCAGAAAGGAGGATCCAAATCACTATATACCTGTCAGTCTGACTTCGGTACCAGGGAAGGTCATGGAACAGATCATCGTGAGTGCTCTTACAAGCCACATAGAGGACAACCAGCAGATCAGGGCAAGTCAGCATGGGTTTAGGAAAGGCAGATCTTGCCCGACTAACCTGATCTCCTTCTATTACAAGATGACCTGACTATTGGACAAGGGAAAGGCTGTGGATGTGGTCTACCTGGACTTCTGGAAGGCTTTTGACACTGTTCCACATAGATTTCTAATGGAGAAACTGGCTGCTCATGACCCAGATGAGAATATGATCTGCTGGATCAAGCACTGGCTGGACGGATGGGCCCGGAGAGTAGTGGCCAATGGGACTAAATCCAGCTGGCAGTAGGTTACAAGTGGTGTTCCTCGGGGCTCAGTGCTGGGGCCATTTCTATTTAACATCTTTATTGATGATCTTGATGAGGACATAGAGTCTACCATCAGTAAATTCACAGATGACACCAAGTTAGGCAGGTGTGTCAATCTACGTGAGGATAGAGAGGCTCTCCAGAGAGACTTAGATAGACTGGATTGCTGGGCCACTGCTAATGGTATGAGTTTCAACAAGGCCAAGTGCCAGGTCCTGCACTTGGGCTGCAACAACCCCATGCAAAGCTATAGGCTTGGGGAAGTGTGGCTGGAGAGCTTTCTTGTGGAGAGGGATCTGGGGGTTATAATAGACAAGCAAATGAATATGAGCCAGCAGTGTGCCCAAATGGCAAAGAAGGCCAATGGCATCCTGGCCTGTGGTAGAAATAGGGTGACCAGCAGAAGTAGGGAAATGATTGTCCCCCTGTACTCAGCACTGGTGAGGCCTCACCTTGAATGCTGTGTCCAGTTTTGGGCACCTCAGTACAAGAGAGATATTGAGGTGTTGGAGCGGGTGTAGAGGAGGGCAACAAAGCTCATGAAGGGACTGGAGAATAGATCATATGAGGATTGTTTGAAGGAGCTGGGCCTGTTTAGTTTGAGGAAGAGGAGGCTGAGGGGAGACAGTATCGCTCTCTACAACTACCTGAAAAGACATTGTAGAGATGCTGGTGCTGGTCTCTTCTCTCAGGTATTTAGGGATAGAACCAGAGGGAATGGCCTCAAACTGAAACAAGGTAGGTTTAGACTAGAAATTAGGAAAAAAATTTTCACTGAAAGGGTGGTGAAATATTGGAATGGGCTGCTCAGGGAGGTGGTTGAGTCACCATCCCTGGATGTGTTTAAACATCACTTGGGTGTGGTGCTGGGGGACATGATCTAGGGGTGAACTTGTAGAGTAGGGCTAATGGTTGGACACGATGATCCCAAGGGTCTTTTCCAACCTGAGTGATTCTGTGATTCTGTGATCAATTCAGTATAATCAACATGTCAAGAGAGGGAGAATAAAAAGGGTAAAAGTGAGAAAACTCATTGATTTAGATAAAGATAGCTTAATTATTAAAAAAAAAAATACAAAATTGTTGGGTGTAGGAAAAAAAAAAAAGACAGAGGAATAAAAGCTGAGAAAAACAAGTGATGCGAAAGAAAACAATTGCTAACCACCAACTGACTGATGCCCACCCAGTCCTCAAGCAATGGCAGCCCTGCCAACATCCATCCTGTAGTTTTATTGCTGATCAAAATATCACATGGTATGATATACCCCTTCAGTCATCTGGGGTCAGCTGTCTCAGCTGTGTCTCCTTCCAGCTTCTTGTGCACTCCCAGCTTCCTCACTGGCAGGGCAGTATGAGAAGCTGAAAAGCCCTTGACCTAGTGCAGGCACAACTCAGCAGTAAATAAAACATCCCCGAATTATCAATGCTGTTTCCAGCACAGATCCAAAACATAGTCCCTCACAAGCTACTATGAAGAAATTTAACTCTTTCCCAGCCAAAACCAGTAAAATAATTCATCATTCCCAAAAAAGAAGCATTGTACTTTCCTGAACCTTAACACTTGCTGAGTTTACACATACTCTGGAGTAGTTTACTGAGCATCATTCTCATAAGAAGTTATCCACAAAAACTGAATAGGTTAAAGTAGCTTTCTTACTTCAGCATGTTAAAGAAAAATAAATTTATCTTTATGAATAAGCAAGTATTCTTCCTTTTGCATATCTTTCAAAACTCTCCTAAGAGAAGCAATAATTTTTTGGCTCAGAGTCAATCAAAATTGCACATATATGCGTGAAGTATCACAAATATTATACTAGGAAGGATCATTGGTCTTCTACAGTGATACTGTCCATGCAGCCCAAATATTTCACCCCTAAAGAACTGACAAATGTGTCTACAGTATACCATCTTTCCTTTTTTATATATTGTAGAATATTTAATAATTTAATAATAATATTTATTTCCCTTTTGCAAATTGCTTCATTTATTTTGCTTTCTTCAGAAAGATTAATATGCTTGTGTCTTTTGACAAATATCATGTTAATACCAATACTATTGGTTTCCATAGGTCTGTTAGCTCAATCTTCTTTTCTCTACCTTTTACAAATGACTCTGTTTATGCCACTTGTTGTTTTTTCCCAGGTCATTAATAAAGATAGCAAATATAACAAGATCTTACATTGATATTCTGGACAATGAATTACAACTCATTATGTGTCATTTATATTCATCCTGGGTGTAGGTTTCTGAGCAAGATTTCAAGCCAGTTGTTAGCATCTCTATTCAAGAAATGTGATTCCTCTTCAATTATAAATTTTCATATCAAAAGTGGTATCAAATTCAGGTATTTGATATCTCCCTGAAGTATAAAATAATTCTCCTTGTGACATAGCTGCAGTGTAAATACTGATTGATTGTAAACTCAATGACAATTTGCTTATTATACAGGATTGCCACAGTTTGGGATTTTCACTGTGCTTAATCATAAATAGTTTCAGCATGTTCAGAGTGACTGTCGGCAAATTTTCTTGTACATTAACAAGACTCCAATGATCTATTAATTTTGTCATGATAACTTACAAGAAGCTATCATTTCTGTCAGACATAATTTTCATTTGAAATGCATAGTTCTTATTGATAGATGCTTGATTATCACCTCTTATTCAAGAGTTCCAGGAACAGGTAACATGCAAAATCTATCACACATGGCATCTTTTTTAAATCAATGAGATTTTTTTCTGTTATCACTGACTTCAGCAGTCGTTACACTTAAAATATATGACTTAGGTCATTTCCCCTTATACTAACCAGGCAATTTATATAAGACACTTTATTTTCCAAAATCTCAAAATACAGATCTCCTGTAAATACGTCACAATACTGCTTTTCTCTCCCCTCCATGAATATTTTTCTCCTTCAAGATATCTCATTTTATTGCAAAAGTATTACAGATTACATCAGTAACTGTTGGGTTGAACTGTTGCCCTTACACAAGAAATCATTCCCCTATATTTGGAAAGATATGACATTAAATAATAGCTATTTACAGCATGGAAATATGACATACATGGCACATAAAATTCCAATCTCCCCGTCTTCTTTCATCCCACAAAATGAATAAATAAATAAATATAGCAAAACTATTCAGGAACTCTAACTACTTAGACACAGAGGCTTCACATAACGGTGGTTTGGGAACAACATTAGGAATATACAAGATAAGGACAAAGATGCGGAAAGGCTTCTGAAGAAAGAAGACAAGGTGCAAGTGGACAGGAATTAGATGGAAAGGGATATGGACAGGGAGGATGGTATGGAGAGAGGGAGGAAAGGGAGAGTGGGGAAAGGAGGAAGGGAATGAAGAAGAGAGTAGCAGAAAGGAGGAAGAGTGTGATGTAGAGAGATTAAGTGCACATGTGGGGGGAGGGAGGGAGGGGACTGAGATATGGGAGAGGGATTCATCACAGTTTTAATAGAAGACAATCTTAGGGGGAAAAAAAAAGAAAAATCTTTGAGACAGCCCTGTTAAATGAAAGGACAGACTAAAATGTACTTTCTCTACTAGGCAGTATCCTGCTTTAGAGTTTAGTGATTTGCCCTGGATTCAAGAACAAGTGGAGTATATTCATTCAGAATAACCAAGTTTTCTTCAAAGAAATACATTTATTTGTCAGCATTGGTTTCTCTTTCTCAGTAAAATTCCCTATTCATTCCAAATATCTACTAAGTGATTCAATTTAATGTGCATACAGCTTAATTTTCCTTTTATATAAATCTCCTGTCACTAAGTCCTACATAAACTTCTCTTCTTTTGCTCATATTTATCTTTGAATATGTGTAGCATTCCCCATTGTTCTTCGCTAATGCTTTCCTAACTCTTAAATCTTTCTTAATACATGGTAACTAATTCTTATTGTTTTTTCCAAAGATTGTCAGCACATTTTGGTAAAAATCTTATATTATCACATCCCTTTATCTTATGACCAAAATAAGCCATGAAGACAGTAAAAGTATCTTCCCTTTCTGCTGGTTGTTTTTAAATATCCATATCCTTTTACAGCTCCCTTCATGGAATATTTCATAGGAAGACTCTTTACAATGAGTACATTGCTGAATGTTTTAAAATATAGATTACTCCTTTAATCACAGGTTTAACACTGGACATTTTCAAAAATGTTATTACTTATGTGTTTCAAAGCAAGCTCATGACTTTTGAGGTTTGGTTTTGGGTTTTTTTTTGGTTTTTTTTTTTTTTTTTTTTTTGGGGGGGGGGGGGGGGTTTGTTTTTTTTTTTTTTTTTTTTTTCAAGAAAATTAATAAAATCTGA
>JANVCC010000018.1:44527648-44564589 GCA_025345505.1 Todiramphus chloris collaris | reverse complement strand
GGGGGGGGTTGTTTTTTTTTTTTAATCTTCCTAGCAAGCAAATATTAACATTCCAGAACTAGTACTGGGGGGGAAAGTTTCGGAGAAATATGTTGTTTATGCTAGCTTCTCCATTCAATGATTTATAGACAACAGAAAATGCAATTCTGCTGCATGATGCTTTCCCTTCTTTTCTCTTCTTATTTGTGGCCACAATATCAGCTTGGGGAAAAATTTTATCTGAAGGTGAAGGAAAATATACTGTTTAAAGAACATCTAAATACAAACTACAAGGTAAATAAAAATTGTGAAACCTTTGTGTGCTGATCACAACAATGTGAGACACTGCAGCTTCCTGCACGGTGTCTCCATGGCAGGGTTCTTGAAGAAGAAAGGGAAGATGATCTGATTTCAGATCATCATAGTGTCATGTAGGCAGGTTGAATATCTGTATGTGTATTGCAAAGACTTAGTTCAAATATAGACAGTATTAAGCTACATAAAAAGGACATTTCTCAATCCTTTGATATTTCACTTCATCTCTGTACAAGAAAAATTCATGTGGTAAGACAGACAAACATGTAAGGGTACATATTCTTAATTTTTAGTATCAATTACAGATAGAAAACTTGTATTCCAAGAAAAGAATCAGAGTTTCCTCATGAGACACAAAAAAACTGCCAAAGTGAATTTTATTATTTATTTTATGCTAATTTATTTCATTTTATTTGAGGTAGTTCTTCCTGAATTAGCAAGATGTAAAGAAAATACAAATACACATACACACAAGTTGACACATAAGGATAGGAAATCACAACCCAAACTAAACTCGATACAAATTGAAGACACAGAATATTAATGCATTACTCCAGGTCCAGCTATTGACTCTTCAGCTATCAAGATAGCAGCTTTTACTGTAAGACTGTGAAATCAAATATCAAGTTGAGAACAAGTATATTGTTTATGTAACATATGAAAATTAGAAAGGCCAAAGCCCAAATAGAACTTAATCTGGCTACTGCCATAAATATTAAAAAAATATTAAATTTTTTAGAAAGAATTCCAACACCATCCTGGTTTCTATCAGAAATAGTGTGGCCAGCAGGCCCAGGGATGTGATTGTCCCCCTGTAATTGGCACTGGTGAGGCCAGGTTCAATATTGTGTTCAGTTTTGGGCTCCTTGCTACAAGAAGGACATTGAGGTGCTTTGGTGCTTCCAAAGAAGGTCAACAAAGCTGGTGTAGGGTCTAGAGAAAAAGTCTTATGAGAAGTGTTTGAGGGAACATGGATGTTTAGACTGGAGAAAAGCAGACTCAGGGAGACGTTATCACTCTCTAAAACTACCTGAAAGCAGGTTGTAGCGAGGTGGGAGTCAGTCTGTTCTCCCAAGTTATAGGAGAAGATGAAATGATCTCAAGTCACACCAGGGAGATTTAGGTTGAATATTAGGAAAAATTTCTTTACAGAAAGGATTGTAAAGCACTGGAACATGATGCCCAGGTAAGTGATGGCATCACCATCCACGGAGGTATTTAAAGTATAGATGTGCTGCTTAGGGACATGGTTTAGAGGTGACTTGGCAGTGCTAGGTTACGATTGGACTTGATGACCTTATAAATATCTTTGAAGCAGAATGATTCTACAATTCTATGATTCCATGAAATTCTATTGAAAATACTACTGGTTTTAGGGGTTGGGTTTTGTTTTGTTTCTTATCACTTTGGAGGTAAACATCTTACATACCTTTTCAAGACCTTCTTCCTTGAGGCTAATAACATCTAAATCAAAATCTGTCCTTAAGCCATTGGTTTTGTTGAAAGTTATCCTGCCTGTGAGGCCTTCCCAATGGGCCTATGGAGAAAGAATGAACAATTTGTAGAAATAAATACCTCTTCCTTTATTTCACCCCAAAAGAAAAACTTTCACTGTGCCAAAATGGGAACATTATTCTAACTAAATAATTTACCTTGTGGCTGATTCTAAAATAAATATTTCTTGTTCACACTTGTTAATTAAATCAAACCTTTCCTCAGTCTTCACTGAGAATTTTTTTAAACAACTGTCCATGTTATCCAATAGATTCTTATCACTAAAGGACATAAAAGGCTGTTTTGCTTTCATTCCTCCATCACTCATGCATGCTTTCCCCTTTTGCTTCCTTACATGCCCACTCCCTCCCTCCCCCAAGCCTCAACTTCTTTCATTAATGATGGAGTTCATTTTTCTGTAATGAAATTTCGTTCAAATAAAGCTTGCTTTTGCAAGATGCTGAGTCCCCTGAAACCACACTGAAACAGCAAAATTGAGGGGTCACTAAGCCAGTCTTACAGAGCTGATTTCTTACTTTTAATTTCTTACTTCAAGTACAATGTCCTCATTTTTTTTATAACTTAAAGTCTACCTAGTTCTAAAACTATACTAAAGTAGAGGATGTGGAAAACAAAATTATCATCCTGAAGGATTCAACACTAAAAACAGGATTATATTCCATTGCAAAGAGTTCTCTTTATCACAGTGTTTTGAATATCTAGAATAAGAAATACTATATTAGGAGTTACTTAGTGTACAACACCTTTAGCACCTTAAATCTCCTAGTTTTACTTTAAATCACTATCTATCAGTACCTAAACAACATACTAGAAGACTAAGGCCACATACTAATTCACCATAGAAAAGAAAAAAAAAAAAACAAACAACAACAAATCAGAAAAACAACAAAAAAAATCCACAAAAAAACCATTATCCCCACAACAACAATAACAAAAAAAAAACCCACCACCAAAACCAAAACAAACAAATGAACAAACAAAAAAAAACCAAGACAACCAAAACCAGGGAGTAAACTTGATTCTTGACCCCTTTGAACGTATACTGTTGAATTTTTTGATAGTGAGTCCATGGTTTGGGGGTTCAAGGAGTTGGGTTTTTATGCCACAGATCTTCCAGCTGCAACCATCCACACCTCACCACCCTCCCCCTAATGTCTACAAACAAAAGAATTTTATTTAGAATGTAGTTATTTCTTTGTTCTAAGTAATACCTCAGGAATACCTCACTTTCAAATAAAAATACTGTCTTGCCTGCTAAACTCTTTACACATAACAAGCTGAGAGATTCCCACCTACTGAAATAGGAAAAGCGGAATTCAAGTAGAGTAGAAACAAAAGAAAATGGGAGTTAAGAGAAAGGAAAGCAATGAAGCAGGGCACTTTATTAGTGACTTACCTCCTTAATGAGACTCATAAAACGGGTCCCAAAACGCCATGGTTTGTGGCGATTACACTGTAGTGAACTGACAGTCATCTGTGGGAACTGTTGGACGGCCACTGACACTACATGAACTGCATCATACATTAGTGCTGCGTCCGTCTGAAATTAGAATGAAATCAGAACCATGAACACTAAACAAAAACATGGGACAGCCCTACAGAGAGAGAAGGAAACAAAAAAAATTATCTCTGTTCTTTATGTTAAAAGGAGAAAATAAACTGCTTGCATGTGTAGGACTGTAAAATGCAGCCTTATTTCCAAGTCCTACATAAGATATGTCAGGACCTTCAGTATCAGCTTTTCTCTTTAATGCTGAAATAGGGACCCAAGTACCAACTTTTCAGGATCACAGAAGAACACTGGTATCTATGATGACTCAGGTTACTTTAAAAAAGCAGTGCATTAAGGGGGCTATATAAATCACCATACACATGCTTGATTCAAGTCAGTTATTTCCAGGAGTGAGGCAAAATGAGAAAAGGAAGAAAATATTAGCAAGGTATCAAAACCTTATCTATGGGGAAAAATGCACAGACTAATGAAATAATGTTTTTCTGTTTTGAAATTTCAGATTAGTACAGTCCTAAAGGTACACAATTGATTTGTTAATAATTTTTAATGGGTATCAGTTTAAATCCTTAGGACAGATCTAACCAGTATCTTCTATAAATCATATACAAATTAGGATTGCGTTAAAATGCACACTCATTTTAATAGTTTTCATGCTCTATCTTAAATAAATAGGCTGTTTAGATCTGGTATAAACTAATTAATATTGTATTAGTAAAGGACAGAGATAGCCTCTCAATACACACTGTCATACTGAACAAGAAACTGACATCTCTCTCCTGTTCTATTTGATAAACAGAGTCAAGCCTTGGAACCAAAAGCAAGAGAGAACCTTAGATTCAGCTGGTGAAAATGAATGCTATACCATCTGCTCAGCATACCTTAGAGAAAAAGGACCTATTTCCCCTTCTCATTCACATAATTAGTGAGCTGTGAAATTAGTTCTTTAATGGATAGGAAACCTGGAGATTATTGCACTTGTCACAATACAATACAATGCAATACAAAATGAGCTTATATAGTGCCTTTCATGCAAATGCATCCCAAGGCTCTTTACAATAAAACCAACCATAAAAATGCAAAAACGTTCTACCATTATAGCCCATAAGCTACTGTTAAAGAGGAAAATATGCGTTTACATTTAAATGGCTCTCCCAAGGAGAGACTTCAAAATTCAAACAGAAATAAATCCTAATTTTAAAATAGCCAGTATAATAGGTTTCAATGATCTCACATGCCAAGTAGTTTATTCAGGAACTCCAAATCAGTCAGAAAATATTTTTGCTGCCAACTTGTTCATTATCTTCAAGGCATTAAAGTGCTTTTAAGGCAAGCTGATGTTTGACAAGTAGGCAGTGAAAAAAACAAAAACTTGGAATGACATGCTGAGTAAGCATTACACAAAGCTTAATATTCTAGAAGCAGAACTTGGGAGAATTTGGAGTCTAGACAAGAGTTTTTTAAATAAACTACACAGTAACTCCAACACATTAATCTGTCTCAGAAATGCAAACTTTTTTTTAAGAATAACTTTACTTCTAAAACTGTAGTCATTGCACCAATGAAGGAAAAATGAAAATACTGTAAGACTTTAGCAAAAGCAGCTAATGAAGAAGCAACCAGAAGTTCAAAAACAACATTCACTGATTAATTAGATATAGATTTGGACATGGAACTGATAAGACTCAGCAGCAGGAATCAGATGGACATTATGCCAGATGCAGAGTAACGTGGCTTTCTGTCAAATTCTATAAGCCACAGGGCTGGAAATCTGTAGGATGACAAGACAGTCAACTCCAGTAGAAGCATTAAAAAAAGCTATTGCATTTTTAGAAGTAATTCAAATTCTGATATATTCTTCATATATGACTCCTGACTACTACTTCAGAAGAAATAAATCTACATCAGAATGTACTTCTTCTAAATGTACACAAACTAATTATTGGCTAGAAGTTGAGTGTCCTATTTGATTTTTAGATGCTACAAAGATAAATCCCTTATTTACATAGGATAAGATTCCATAATCCACTTTGTACAGAAAGATTAAAGTAAAATAGAAGCTTAAATTTTTGTACTGAATAAAGACAGATAGAACCATATACTCAAAATTACATTGGTTTAGTGATTCAATATTGCACTCATCTCTCAGTGCAATCATTGATTTTACTACAAGAGAAATTAACACCACAGAACTCAGGAAAAGATATTGAATTTGCAGGTTGTGCTCTCCTCTTGGTTGGTCATTTTACCTTTTCTCTGAGAGACAGTAGGAACTGATAGCTTTTGACCTAGATCTCCACCTTCATATATTAGGCTTGCTAAACTTTATGTCTCACCACCCTTTGTCCATACTGCTTTCTCTCCTTAAATCACACTTTTGGAACTATGCTTTGTGGTACAGAAAGTACTGTAGGTTACAGCAAGAGACTGAAATGTCCCTCATTATTTTTTTATAATTCTTTATTTAATCTAACCAGAAATGAGCAGCCTGGAAGGAAGAACTGGTAAAAACTTCAGGAGAAGCAATGATTCTTGAATTTCAGATAGAAACCTGCTGCAATATTTGTATTCACCGGAGCACGTATCATACAAGAAACTAATCTTATTGAAAAATGAGATTAGTACTGATTTAGTTAACTTCTGTAAATCTTTTAAGAATAATGTTGTATTTCACAAATATATCTTGGTACAGTTTCTGAACCATGGGTTGTGGGGTTCTTTTGGTTTCACAATCCTACTTAATATTCATTATTATTTTCTTGGTTACAGATAAACTCATCTAAAATACTGCTTACGATACTGCGATTTGTATTTCTACAACTACAAAAGAAAAAAAAAAATACTACAACCACAGAAGCTACAAACATTTTTTCATCACATTGAAATAGAATGAGATTTACTTAGGTGATTACAATGTCTGGTAACAGACGTCTGTGACCAGAAGTCTGTTTTTAAGTTGACCTTGTCAAGTAATATGGAAGCTTTTAGCACTCAGAGGTAAAAGCTTAACTGGAGATGTGATTTCAGTCACAATATATTTTAAATAGAGAGAAAGTACCAATCTGTGTTTGATTTTTATCACAAATTCAGTTGTATGCCACACATTTCTTCTCAATACTGTTCTGTCATTCCTTCAACTCCTATCTTACTGTGAGTGTTCTGTGTGCCTCTCCTTTTTTACATTTATTTCTGTATAATCACTTCTAGGTCTTGCTAAATTACTAGATAAATATTGTCTAACAAATTTCATATAAGTACTTTAATCTCACTGGGAAAGGGCTCTATTGGAGGTAGAAAAAGAATGACCTCTATTATTAGTCTACTATTTCTCCCAGGGCCTCCTCACAGTAAAAGGTGGTCTTTTTCTTCTCCATCCCCAACTGCACCCAAAGATGTCAAATCCATGTGATAAACTCAAGTAGATATATGCTATGATTTTTGTCACATGCTTCCTTGTCCTGGTTGACCAGTATTGTAAGGCTGGTTTTAGTTTTGTGGGCGTGCAACTGGGACAGGAAGGTGGCAGGGTAGTGCTTTTTACCGGTTTCTAACCTATTGTCCTGGTTTGAGTGAAAACTGAACTAATTCTGTTCAGTGATTTTACTTTTCAGCTTGGTTCTTTTAATTAACTGCACTTTCTGAAGTTAGCAGCCTGTTCTTACAGACAGTGTCTGCTCCTATCAGTGATAACACCTTATGTTTAGAGTTACTACCAAGGATTGGTATGCAGACCAAGGCCACTGCTGGGTCCTGTGTACCACATTGGGGGGTGCAGGAAGTGGAAGGCTGCACCTTCAGGGAGGAGCGGACAGGACGGGTGACTCTAAACTGACCAACGAGCTATTCCATCCCATATACGCCATATTTGGTCTAGAGCTGAGGGACCTGAAGGGTCTCTGGGCTCTTCTCTCCCCTCTTGGACTGTTTTGCCAGCTTTTGCTTGGCTTGGCTCGGGTCCTCTCTCGGTTCCTTCCTCGGAGCACCCAAGGAGGACTCTGTCCGTTCTGCCTTCGATCCGATCTGCGTGTTCCTGAACCCGGTACCAGAATCCAGCTCCCGAACACATCTCCCGTCTGCTGCGGGGCCCAGTCTGGGACTCCCCCGGAGCCTGCACAACATCAGTGGTGACGGTGATGTAATTACCATCAGGGGGGTTGGGTTCGATACTGGTTTTGTATATATTTGTATATATTCCATTTTTATAATTATTATTTTCCTTTTCATTAAAGCTGTTCTAGTTTCCTTTTCTAATCTAAGTCTCTCTCCCTTATTCCCTTTCTCTTCCCCCTTGGGGAGGGAGGGGGGTTAACAGAGAGCGTCTGTTATAGGTTTAAGGGGCTGCCCTGACCCTAAACCACGACACCTATATAGGCAAAGTTGATGCAGAAAAAACTCAGACAAGAAGAAATCTTCCCCACATAAAGGAAATGACAGCTTTTCTGCCAATTTTTCAGCCCTTCTTATGACATATGAAATGTATATTTTTTAGAAACCTTCAGCATGGCCAGTAATTCTTAGACAAGAATTAGTTGAAAATCCTGAAATCAAATGGGCTGTTTATGCATTATAGATACAACTTAAGATCTCAGTCTGTACCTTAAGATCTAAAACAAGTGAGAGAAAGGGCTCACACTCTGACATACAGATAAAATTCAAGCAAGCAGAGGAGTCATGGTTTTCATATCTTCAGACTTTTAGTACATAATAGTTCATTGATGCCATTTGAAACCTGACTCAACAAAGGTACTGTTTTTGGAATGCTTGTGTCTAATTACCTATTTAGGGTTTAAAAAAAAAAAAAAAAAAAGTAAATTCCACATGACATCTAATCAGCAATGTTTTTGTATGACATTTCCATTTATCTCCATCAAACTACATGAGGCTTCCACGTATCAATAAACCACTCGTCTCTGGTTCATATCTCAGTATTCCAGAATTATCTCTAAATTGCAAAAATATGAGCTTTAATTTAGAAACATATTCATCACACAATCAAGTTTCACATTAAGTTAACATGAAGGACTGATAGGCAAATTCTGGGTTTTTTTATGAATGTATTAGAAAGAGGACACTTCTCAAACAGAAAAAATACATCATATTTCATCTTTTCTTATTAAAAAAATATAGTTACATAGGCAAATACAGATTATTAAAACCAGATTGAAAGCAGGAAAAAAACCCCTCAGATTTTCAATTAAATGTTAAACTAATGTGAGTGTTCTCTGTAATGAAAATTTTTACTAATAAGTCTGTGAAGAAATATGGTCTTCTACTTAAAAGGTGCCCTGTGAAGTAATTAAAAATACAAAAAAAAACTTCTATATTGAGTGACATGTCAAATAAAGGAATGGAAAAGAGAAGCTTAATAAATGTACTTTTTGTTCCTTAGTATTTGATCCAGTGGATCCCAGACAAGAATGAGTTATTTGAAATATTAGTAGTTTCTTTTCCCTGAATCAGAGGATCTTTTTATTTACAAACCTGTTACAAACAAGATCTCATAACTGCCCTCTTTGCTAATTTTTTTCAGTGGGGAACATCTTCACAGAAGAGAAGTCAAAGAGGGACAAACAAAAGTTTAAAAAATATATAAAAGTTTAGTTAGTTAAGTAAACTATCTCCCCTACAATATAAGGATTACCTTTTTGAGGATTAGACTGCTTAACCATTTTCAGAATTCTTTTATGGTAAATGTAAGTTATTTTTAAAAATTACCTCCTTGCAAGTATGATACATACTTTTTTACAGTGATCTGTATTTTGTGTTTGAATTCAACCTTACTGATTCAAGTCATGTCCAGAAAAAGCAAATTCATGTCCCTTTAACTCTGAAAGAAAGAAGGAGAAGGGAGGAGGGGCGGGAATAACGCTTTTATGCATGTAAAAGAAGGAAAAATACTTCAGAAATAAATTCAGATACACCTCTTCTACAGTGCAGCTTGACAGTCTCTAGACATTCTAACAAGACTGGGTTTTCCTCAATAAAAGTTTTAAATATTTGATTCAGAAAACCTGTTGCCAGAATATATTTCTTCATCAAAGGTAAGGCAAATGAGAAAGAAAATGCAATAGTGTCATATTCTATAACTCAGTTGACAGCTCCTGTCCTATCACAATGTGGAGATCTGAATCTGCATTTACTAGTCACTACTGTCATTAGTATCAGGTTAGAAATACATCATAAATTAAATACATGTAGATTTTTATGAAAAGACAAATATACTAAAATTCTTCTTCTTTTAAAACAGTTCTTTAATGAACAAAATTTTCCATGCAAAACAAAACTGATATTAAAAAAAAAAACAAACCTCTTGAAGCATAGTATTCTGATTCTATAGTCAGGTCAGTGTCAAACCAAACTGAGTCACTAAAAATTTCAAGGGAGGACACTGTACAGTTCACTTGAAATACTACATTGCATAGGACAAGCTTTTTCTATTGATTAGTAGTGTATGCATATAGTTCTTACGCTATTTTTACTTGCATATTATCTGAATAAGTAATACTACATTAAACAGCATAACATATTTTTCATATGCAGCTCATTATTCTCTTCAAGGTTATCTCTCTTTTCCTATCTCCAGCCAGTCAAATTTTGCCTTTGTGAAATAACTTTAACTACATATAAAAGGCCAAACTGTTCAGAGGGTTCTAGTGTCTGATGGTCACTAAGGTATTCTGAAAATTTTTGTGAATTAATTAAAATGAGGCTTAAATTCTTTTCAAGTTTGACTTCATTAACTGCATCAAAAATTAAATGAAAGTGAATGCAAATGCTCACAAATTTATATCTGCATTTGTTTGCTAGGTGACCATGACAAAACTATCCAGACAAATGTATAAAAGTGAAATAACACTTTACATCTTTTTGTTGTTGTTGTTTAAACAAAGTCCTTGAAAACATATGAACATATTCTAAGCTGTTCATATGTGTGTTCTTGTAGCTAAGAAGGCCATTGTATCTTGGGGTGCCTTAAGAAGAGTGTGACCAGAAGGTCGTGGAAAGTTATCATCCCTCTCTACTCTGCCTTTATGAGGCCACATCTGGGGTGAAGTGTCCAATTCTGGGCTCTCCAGTTCAAGAAAGACAGGAAACTACTGGAGAGAATCCAGTGGGAGGCTACAAAGATGATGAGGGGACTGGAACATCTCTCTTATGAGGAAAGGTTGAGAGACCTGAGTCTGTTTAGTCTGGAGAATAGAAGACTGAGAGGCAATTTTATCAATGCTTATAAATATCTAAAGGGTGGTTGTCAAGAGGATGGGGCCAGTCTCTTTTCATAGGTGCCCAGTGATAGGTCAAGGGACAACAGACACAAACTGGAAGACAGGAAGCTCCATATGAAGATGAGAAATAATTTCTTTACTGTGAGGGCGATGGAGCACTGAAAAGGCTGCCCAGAGAGGTTGTGGAATCTTCTTCTCTAGTTACTTTCAAAACCAACCTGGACATGTTCCTGTACAACCTGCACTAGATGAATCTGCTTTAGGAGCAGGGTTAGAGTAGATGATCCCCAGAGATCTCTTCCAACCCCTAGAAGTCTATGATTCTGTGATATTGAGTCTTTAATGCAGTCTAAAACTCATTTCATCATGTAGTATCAATTGCTAGAGACTGAATTTCCATTAGCTACACAGCCATCTCAGACCACAGTTATCTACTGAATTAAATCTATTTCAGACTGACTGTGGTCACTGGTCTAATAACATACTAACATGTCCATTTCATACTGCAAGAAGATTCCCTCACTCAGCTTTTGTTTATAGTCCTTGCTAGAGTTTAGAACATAATGAAAATTATATGTTCTCATTTGACAAAAGGAGTGTAGGTATACCATGCCAGGGCATGTTCCAGAAGGACTGAATTTTCCATTGGGCCAAATAAATTGTATTTTATTTCTTACACAACAGTAATATCTTGGACAGAACACTGAATGCAAAGCCAGGTTGGTGAAGTTTGTCTTTTTTCAGCTCCCAATATATTCAGATTATTTCTAGTCAGCTGTATGAGGGACAGAGATGAAATAGTACAATTAGGAGGGTAAGAATACTTGCTGTGTTTCTTTGATATAATAGCCTCGGTGAGTAGTGTTACTGGAGGTGCAATGAATGGGACAGTCTAGTCAAATCGCCTCCCTCCCCAGCATAAAATTTATGGAGAAATAACATTATTAAGGTTTTATTGCAAAGTAAGGATTTACAGTGGCATACCTATTCATTTCAGAGCGCTCAAAAATGTCCCATAATCAATCTCCCTGGCCTTCTAAGCAGTACTTCTCCTTTGATAATTAATCATTTTTCTTTCAGTTATCCTTACCGTTAATTTACCACACAATATATATTAACTATAAACCCCTGAATAAATGTCATGTATCATAAAGCAAAAAAAGATTTTTTTTTTTGTATTACTGAACTTCCCACCACTTGCCTTTCATTTTTTCACATATTAGTCTTATTTTCTACATTATTTCTGTTGTGAGCACAGTGAACAGAAACAGGCCTCTCTGCAGTTTTTTTAATGATTATTATTTTCCTTTGAGGACTAATTTTATCACTGAAACTAACTTCACTTTCATTCTTTTAAACAACTCAGGGAAAAATAGGTAGAGAACAAAGATATGAGGAAAGTGAGAACACTCAGAAGTCAGAAACAGGTGACCATCTACAGTGCAAAAGAGATCTTATTATTTACACTATTACTTTCCTTAAAAGCTGTCGTGTTAGAAAGAAAATGACAAAGTTGCCTTTAAAAATTACTGGATACAGACTATGGAAATGATGATAGTGTACATACAAAAATAAGCTAAGACTTACTTATAAAACCCTGTAGTTTCTTTATTATAATCATAGAATCATAGAATCATTATGGTTGGAAAGGACCTCCAGGGTCATCAAGTCCAACCTTTGTCCTAGCATTTCTCAACCACTACACCATATCCTCAAGCTCCACATCTAATCATTCTTTAAACACCTCCAGGGATGGTGACTCCACCACCTCCCTGGGCAGCCTGTTCCAGTGCCTAACTACCCTCTCAGTGAAGAATTTCCTCCTAATATCTAATCTAAACTTCCCCTGACGCAACTTTAGTCCATTCCCCCTTGTCCTATCATTACTAATTTGAGAGAAGAGACCCACACCAGCCTCTCTACAACCTCCTTTTAGGTAGTTGTAGAGGGCGATAAGGTTTCCTCTCAGCCTCCTCTTCTCCAGACTAAACAAACCCAGTTCCCTCAGCCGCTCCTCATAGGGCATGCTTTCCAGCCCTTTCACCAGCTTTGTTGCCCTCCTCTGCACTCGCTCCAGCACCTCAATGTCCCTCCTGTACTGTGGTGACCAAAACTGGACACAGTACTCAAGGTGCGGTCTTGCAAGTGCCGAGTATAGGGGTACGATCACCTCCCTACTCCTACTGGTCACACTGTTTCTGATACAGGCCAGGATGCCATTGGCCTTCTTGGCCACCTGGGCACACTGCTGGCTCATGTTCAGCCGCCTATTGACCAACACCCCCAGGTCCTTTTCTGCCAGGCAGCTCTCCAGCCACTCCTCCCCAAGCCTGTAGCGTTGCTGGGGGTTGTTGTGACCGAAGTGCATGACCTGGCACTTGGCTTTGTTAAACTCCATACAATTGAGCTCAGCCCATCTCTTCAGCCTGTCCAGATCCCACTGCAGAGCCTTCCTACCCTCAAGCAGATCGACATTTGTGCTTAATTTTGTGTCATCTGCAAATTTACTGAGGGTACATTCAATTCCCTCATCCAGGTCATTGATGAATATATTAAACAAGACGGGTCCCAAAACTGAGCCCTGAGGGACACTGCTTGTGACTGGTTGCCAACTGGATTTTACTCCGTTCACCACCACCCTCTGGGCTCGGCCATCCAGCCAGTTTCTAACCCAGCGAAGAGTCCTCCTGTCTATGGCAATACCTGCCAGCTTCTCCAGCAGAATGCTGTGGGAAACGGTGTCAAATGCCTTCCTGAAGTCCAGGTAGACAACATCCACCATAATTTCTACTGTTGTCTGGTCAGACTTTTTTAAGGGACAGATATTGAGTTATGCTAGGACAATGTGATTTTAACCCAAAAAACAGAATAAGTGGTAACATAATAACTTTTTTTTTTCCCCCCAAATTCTCATATAGTGTGGTTCCAACAGTGCTATCATTACCCTGCTCAAAGCTTGATTATATATCCTTGATAAGCTACCTCTAAACTACAGGTAGTTTCAAATATGCACTACAGAACAGGATATTAATGCTTAAGTTTTTCAGGTCTAATGTTAAGAAAAGAGTGGTTGGATATGAATGTGGATGCTAAAAAGCTTCTAGCAGAGGGATTTTCCCAGGTTCTCACAATATTTGGTGAGAATCCTGCCTTTCTCACCAGTGTTATGAAAAACAGTAGGATGGTTTTTGTAAGCTAGAATAACACCTGGTGTTTTGCTAAGTTCTGTTTATGGTACATTGGAAAACTTTATTGAAATAGGTGTTGTAGGACTTTAGCCAATCACCCTAGGAGATGAGTGATCACTGACCAATCGCCCTATGGGGCTAGGGTATATAAAATGGGGTTATAAATTAATAAAGTGTCATCTTCTTCCTCTCCTGGCTCTCTCTTTACTGATCTTGTGTTGCTGCATCTCTTCACTCCCAGTATAAACAGCGACATATGAAGGTGAAGAGAAAGCATCTAACTATTCATGGCTTGTACGGTGTTATTTTATTCACTCAATCTGGAATATTTTCCCTTTTTCAGAAATGATTTTTCAGAAAAAGTATTAGGAGATTTATAAAACTATGCATCTATCTACTGTTATTTTATTTGTAGCAATTACAGTTTATGGCTAACGGGATGGACATATATTCCATGGCTTCCAGTCAGTGTTTGAAATGCACTTCCTAAAATCTTACATTAATTTCTATATTGTGTATATATATATATGAGAGATAATTTTCTATAATGAGATTATTTAGGAACTTCTAAAAGGATCTAGTCATATGCATAACAAAAGATAAAATATGTTGCATTTACTATAAGGATGAAACAGTCAAAAGTTTAGATTGAACAGACACAAGATTGTCTAATCACACAAAATACGCATCAAGACAAATGAAGCCTAATGAATATCCAAAGGAAATATTCATATCACAAATATGTTCAATAATACAAAACACAGAGATGTGTAAGAGGCACAAGAATATAGTATCTTTCTCTGTATACATATATTGCAGAAAAATTTGAATATCATCGTAAATATAGATTTAAATTGACTCTTTACTAATCCTTTACACACAATGAGAAGTAATTAAGTTCTTTTAAACATAGTTTTGCATTGCAGTAAACTTGAAAAATGCATACAGTATACTTGGAAAAAAGACGGATAAATCATGACGTCATATTTATTTTAGAATCACAAAGTGATTGTCATCATACCTGCCCTCACTCAAAAGTAAATAATAAGTATCATACACATACCCCCTCTTCCCCATTTTTTAATTCTATATGGTTACGAATATATAGCTTGATGACACACAGCTTTCAATGATGAGTTTTACACTTCATTTTGTAAAATAGATTCAGGAGAAATGGTCCTTCAGGACATTCAGGAAGAATTAGACAATAAATTAGCTGTAAAAGCTAAATTGCCCCTTGCCATTTCATATCAAGAAACAGTTCTCTCTAATGAATGTAATCCAAGACATAAGGTGCACTGAAATTCCAGCTCTGTGTAAAGAAAGTCTAAAGCAAATGAATACAGCAAAATGGCTGAGCAGAGTGAAAAACCTTTCTAAGTTAAACATACACGAATAAAGTATGTATATCCTATCTTTTCTTAAATATTTCCAACTGTATTGGAAAGCATAAAAGCAAATAAATGTTTATATTATCTTATTATTATAATGTTTATATTATCTTAACTTACCCCAGCTTAAGAATGATTTCAAGACAATAAGGAAACAAAAAGCATTTATTAGGCCTAAGTATAACAAATCTATCCAAGCTCATTAAAACATTCTCTTGGTTATCCCATATCTCTATGGGAAACACATGCCATAGAAACATATGTTAGAGTTTGAACACAGTCCGAGCAGCAATAACAGAAGAAAAGTCCTTTCAGCAGTTCCAAGTAACAAGGATATTAGGATATCATTAAGCAAGATAGCTGTGGGCATGTTTGGACTCTGAGCAGTGCCATTAAGAAGTTTGTCGTGCAAACCTACAAGAATTAAAATATTGGAAGAAATTAACTTTAATTTTTTTTTTTTTGAGAGTTAAATTATATGTTAACATAAGTAGGATATAATCAGGTGGTAAAAGTCAGCATACTATTTCACAGGGATGTAACAATACTCTGGAAGAATAAAGCAGAATTAGGAATCCTCTAAGCAGCAGAAGTATCAGGAAAAAAAAAATGAAAGAACATAATTTCTGTAGCCTATGAAAACAAAGACTGAGAACAACTGTCGAGGGGAACAGAACCCAGGGAAGAAAAAAAGCTACAGAGTGCTGAAAAACAAGCACAGATGCAAAAATGACAAACCAAAAGAATTGTAATAGGAGTAATTTTATTTTACAGACAGAGGCTTAAGGTGGATTAGATTTTAAAATCTTTAATAATCATTAAAAGAACTGCTGCACATGATCACCAGTGGAAGATATTTCAGTTAGATGATGCCTGACAAATCTAGCAGCATGCACACAAATTCCAGAGACCCCAACAGATTACTACTACTCACAGAAAGCTCTCCTACTCAAGGCAATTATAATGAGTGAATGAAATTAAGAAAAAAATGTCTTGCAAAACTAGTTTCTCCCCTCCTCAAGTAATAAAATCTATTGCCCCTGAAATCATTTCACTTAATTTTCACTTGCTAACACATCCCACAAAACCATTTTGCTGAGTGAGATTTAATAAATCTCTTAGCTTGGGATTAAATTTTACTGTTTTATGAACTGTTAAATTGCATTGTATGTTTATTAAAGCTGGTGTTTTTTTACTTCTTGACATATTCCCAACTTCACCCTGGGGTAAACTTAAGCAAACAGCAGAGATTTATTTTTTTTTCAGACCAAAACTGTGTTTCAGCTGGGAACAAGACATGAGCATAAGCAAGCTATAATCAATGTTCAACTTCTTTTAGATTCAAATAATTTGTTAGCATAAAATAGATTTTTTTCAAAACATGGTAGTATTTTATCTGAAAAATCACCACATTAAGGCATAGCTGCTTAGACTATTTTTTACCATTTAGTTGTCAATTTTAAAGAGTGTTAACAGAGATGTGCATGTGATTTGAAGTAGAGACAAAACAGACCCATGTTATTTTCCCCATCATCAAAATACATGGTCTAACATCCAAACAGAGAAAGTGATTTATTTCTTATATTATTGAAAAAGGCCTTAAAATTAACAAACAACTTGGGGTTTTTGTTTTTATTGGGTTGGGTTTTTTTTTTTCCTATAAAAAGCAGAAGTGGCTGGGCTTTTTATTCTTTTTTTAAAGTATAATTTTGCCCACACAGAAAAAGAAAAATATTTTCTTTTTGTGCCTCAATCCATATATTTTTATCTCTAAATCTCATAGAAATGTAAAAATGAAACATGAAACCATTAAAAATTTTAAGAAAATGTCAGAACAAAAGAATATGAAAGGCACTCCAAAGTACAGTGATGACTTTGCCATATTTCATGCCATTAGATTGTAATCACATAGGAAAGAATATGATTTTTTTATTGGCAGAATAAATATATTTCCCAGTCTAAACGTTTATAATCTCTATAATCTAAACAAAATAATCTCAGATAATCATGTAATTTAATAGAACAGTTATGGTGCTAAGAACCTTGAAGTACCTGAAAATGAGTTAGATGGGCAGCCATTTGTTGCACCTCGATTTTAAACCTCTTGGCAGAGAAATTTTCAGAAATTGAAGTTTGGGCAGCAATTAACACAGATGATGTTCTTTGCAAGTAGCTTTAATACAGCTTTTTCTGCAAGTATTCAGGATCTGAATACCATTTTAGCAAATAAAATGCTAAAGATTTAGAATACACCCTGAAATGCACAGGAAAATTTTGAATGTTTTCTGACAAGGACACCTTGTCATTCTTGGGGAGTAAAAGCTTACATCTTAAGTATGAGGGAAAATTTCAGTTAAAATAATAAGTAGAAAGTATCTGAGAATATTTAGAAATGCATCTTTTGCTTCAATGTTTAAATTTGATTGGATGGCAGTCTGGTTTCAAAGCCAGTCTCTCTACCCAAGGTTTGCTATTTTAATGTAAGATTAAGATGTGATTGGTTTCCTGAAATTTCTGATCAGTTTCTCATTCTCTTATTTTTTATATTAACCATTTATTGGACAGGCTATCTGTCACTAGCATGTACAAGTGTTCAGGGTAGTTTACCCCTTTCCAATCACAGAACGAGGAAGAAGTTCCCATTATAAACCATTCAGTCTATATGGTCATTTGCATGTATCTGGAATACATACTGCTAACTGTATAAAAAGAATACAAGCCAGAAAAATAGTTCTAGAATTATTTTTTTTCTTTCTTTTTTTTATATTTTCTGTCTAACAAGACCACATAAAGTGTGAGTCATAAAACCCTGTAAATGCCCCATCATGTCATAAAGTCGACTAATCCAAGAAGCCAATGACATTCAGTATACTGCTTTCAATAGCAAATGCCATCTGACTGCATAAGCACTTGCAGACCTGTGATGATAATATACATTTAAAAATAAGGTGTTATGTTGTTAGGTGTCTATATATCCTTAAAAACAAATGTAAAATTTCCAGGTGAAAGCTACTCTGAAGTACTTTCTCAACCTTTCTTCTGAGCTTTATAGATTATGGTATGTGCTATAATATTTTTTTCAATAAAAAAATTCCATCATGCTCTTTTATGTACCTTAAGGACAGATAGCAAAAACCTAATTATCGGGAACAATAGGTCATTATTTGCTCTTTGGTAGTCTGTTTCCTTTCATCTGTTCTTCTCTTCAAAAATCAATATGATTGCAATCACTGTTACTCCATCAACCACAACCATAATAAAGAGCTGTCTGCTACTATTATATTAGCTCAGTATTCAAGACTTATCACACCATGTGAAAAGTCCCTCTGTATGAGCAATTCATAATTAAAGAAAGATCCTACTCAGCATACATACTGAACACCTTTGCACCCATGTGAAGGAAGAAAATATACCTGACAATAAAAACAAGAGGTATAAAGTTGGAATAATCCACAGATTAAATGCAAATCTGATCCAAAAATTGAGGAAAAAAAAACAACGAAAACAAAGCATTCTGAAAAGTGAGTGTCTACATACTGCTATATTCTGGTTTTGTATCATGTAAATGTTTCACATTATTTGAAGATTTCAGAGATTTCTCACATTCAAATATTTAAATGACAAAAAAAAACCTGTTTAGTGATGACTTCAAAATGCAGAAAAAACAGTGTCTAAATTGTCTTTGACTGCTTTCACCAAGCTCCATTTACATTTCACTTCCCTCTGAAAAATGTAATGATAATTAATATACTCAGAAAAAAAAACCAAAACAAAACATGATTACATGTGTAGCCTTGCAAAGTTCATGTTTGATGAAGAAAATAGATTGTTAAGCAGTGTAAAACATAGCTAGCTCATAAAAGATATATATTTGTTTCAAAACAGAATTCCACTCTATATCAATCTTCTATAGATCCTTAATTATGTCTTATGTCTCTGTATTAAATAAGTAATTATTTTTGCTTTTGGATTAACACCTCCCTAAAATCAGTAATATCCAAAGGAAAAGGTATTAAGAGAGATCACTGGCCTGTGGTTTAGAAAAGCAATCTTTTATTTAGATTTAGAAAGCAGCTATTTTATGGTTGGCATTTTTTCTTTTAGTTTTGAAAGCATATTCACTTACAGATTCTTCATTGGTACTGTCATTTTTGTATAAATTTTATCAACTTGTGTTTTATATGCAGATCACAGCATAGACAGATTACAGAAAAGCAAAATGACCTTGTACCATTGAATTTTCTTTTCTTTGCCATTGTGTCTCCACCAACTACATTTCACTGCATAATTGCTTTATGTTTCAATGAAGTTCTCCATTAACTAGGGTTTGCTTCAGAATAAACTTTTTAGCATGTTATGTTACTAGTTCTAATAACTGGATTCTCATAAATTGTTGACTATATGTTCACCATCAGAGTAGACACAGAATTAAATGCACTTGGACATACTTGCATTAGACCCATTTTGTTTTGATTAAAATCTGCTTATGCTAAGTGAGTTTATTCAGTGATTAAAGAGCTGTCTTCTAATTTGTGACACTGCTTTTTCGGGTTATCTTCTAAAAATGCCTTCACAAAAATGGCCATCTTAGACAGTCTATTATTCTAATATATTAGCCCACAAAAATTTACCTGATTTAAATACAGCTTCAAACAGTGATGTTTCTAAAAAAACTGGATAACTTTGAATGGGAACCTCAATGGCTAATGCTGAGAGGTACCTTGACACAGAAAACTTAACTGAAATTTTATATGCTTTGAAATCCCTAAATACCAAATCACACAGAAGCTCAAATTATAAAGAAAATAAGGATAGAGAGATAATTAAAGTAAGGAAAAATAAAACCTACATGGGTGGGTTTTATATATATGAAATTTTCAGAACTTAGAAGTCACTTGTAGTAATTCAGTACCAGAAGGAATACAGGCTTACTAATAAGAACAACAACATAATTTTGCTATCATGTTACACATAGCTGCTCTTTCAGTGAATATAAGAACCAACCACAATCTTCTTAGTGATCATTTTTTTTTTGATGTATATATGAATCTTAGTACATCCAGTAAAATTTGTACGAAAATACAAAATCCAAATTCAACCCAGTGATCCTTTCTGCAAATTTTGGAACTCTGTCTCTAAACATAGTTCACTCTCAAAAGGATATTTATATCATAAAACCAAGTGATAGTATATAATTATCACAATTACTAAACCAAAAATAGGAATTGAAACTGAATATACTTCCATCTTTTTCAATACCCCATCAGGACTCTATCCATAACAGTCAAATTTCTGCACTACATCTAAATCATCTAAATCTACATTTAAAAATAAAAATGTCTTCAAGCTGAGGCAGAAGTTTTAACTGTTTTCTTTTTTTGCATTTCTCTGACTAATCTGATGAGGATTTATTTTTCCTGAAGTGTACAAATACCTCTTAAGTATGCATTGACTAGACATAAAAACATAATTTTCATGCTATTCATGTTTTTTTTTTAGAGATGTTAATCCCTTTTATTTCAGAAGTTTGTCCATATCTGAAATTGCAGACTGCATACAGGAGGAAGAAGGAAGAAGAGGAAGAAACGGAGGAAATATACAAGTACATTCTGCTTTAACCTCAGTGTCACAGGAATTTCTAGTTTTCTTTTTTTCATACTCACAAACAACTCTACTAACCAAATAGACTTGACAGATAAACCAGAAGTAAAAATGAGTAGGTACAAACGTGGTAAGCCTCATCAATTTTTCCAGGTCTTTGGAGTCTAACACTTCTGTACACTTTCTGAGAGTTCCAAGAGAGAACAGTGAGAGGATCACTCACATAACTCCTTTTGTATAAAAAGCATAAAAGTACAAGTATTCATCTGCACCAGTAAGAAAATTTCACAGAATTCTATTCCTTCTTACATCTTCAAATAAATTATGATGAAAAGTTAGTGTTAATAGGTTTAAGTGTACAAGTTTTCAGTTTGCTGCTATCACTCATCTCATTTCTGTGTATTCTGATCCTGAATTTGTCTCAGTTTAGCTATCTCAGCACTACACAACACAGTATCCTTTAGAAGCATCCTCACTTGTACTAAGCCAGTCTTATATGCCCTCACTTGCCTAAATTCACCCAAATGAAGAACCATATAAATCAGATTGAACTGAAAAAAATGGAATGTAGTTGCAGCAGAATTCAAAGCAATGTCAGGATTCTTTACAAGGCAATAGGTACATTCCCTTTTTTTTATGTTAAATCTTGGTGGCTTCTCCAAAGACTGCCAAATAGTCCAATAAGACGGGTCCAATAAGAAATGCCTTAAAAATGGAAATGGAATTAGTATCAAAAGATGGTAAGAACTTATGAAGATACTTTTATAATTTATGGCTTTATATGATGATATTTTAAAAAATTACTTTCATGAGGTACTAAATGTAACAGGTGTTTTGGATAATTATAGGGAAATAATTTATTCTGTCTGTTATACATATTAGTGCATGCAGACATTTCTATGGGAAAATACCTACCTAACAAATGTAACATGTTCTACATTTTTTTGTAAAACAGGTAAACATATCTTTCAAAAAAATTAAGAAAAATCTTTTAAAAATCAGTCTATATCACATAGAAAATAATGGCTGTAAGGATGCAAGCTTGTATACATTTTTAACGTAGTTTTAATTTATATAACCACAAAGTGTATTTTCTACAATACACATACGAAGTCCAGTACAACTAAGACAGATCAAGATCCTGCTCCACAAGGATTACAGAAGTGTATTGTATTAGATGCAGTAAAAAGCTTCTAACCTGTGGAGACAACATAAAATTCATCCTTGCTTTCCACAAAAAAAATTAAGTGGAAGTGATTATTGATCAGGTATGAAAAAATTACAGTTAAAAGTATAATATTTGTATGTCCTTCAGAAATTAAACAAACTCAAAATAGAGTGCCACAAAATTAAAATCACAAAGAATAACATTTAACCTAGGTGTCTAATGTTACGGTCTTTATGAAACAGGTTGTTTTACAAAGAATCTTAAACAGAAGTAAATTCAATCAGATTAAAGGTTTTATTATCTTATTTTCTTCACCTACTATTTCTTAGACAGACTTTCATGGACGGTGGAATAATACTCATTGATAGAAGCAAAATTGTTAGTCTACAGTGTTAACTTCTGCCCTTGAAGTAATTTCCAGATATCAAAGTGTGCATAAAATATCATGATTGTTTAGGAAAACATTTCCTGAATGGTCAAAAATTGTTTGTAGTAACAAGCAGCATATAAGTGAGGTATACAAGACAGTAGTTCCCTCATTTTAACATGATTACTTATTCCATCTCGTATTTTAACAAAACAGAGAAGGTCTGAGTAATATAAAGCTCAAAAGGTAGGTATTTCTATCTCTCAAATTTCTTAGCAGTTGAGTTCTTTACAAATTCCTAGCTAATATTTAATTAAAAATTGAATTAAAAATTATCCAGTTATAAAAATCCCAGGAAACCTTTAAGCTCCAAAAGGGTAAAACTATTTGCATATTCATCAAAAAAAGAGATGGAAGAGAATTATTTCTGCAGAGGATTAATCCAGTTTGAAACCTTTATCTTGAAAGATCTGAAAAGAAACAGTCTATCCATACAGTGTAGTAACTAAGGAATCTCAACTCTCAGAGCTCTAGCTCGCCACAAACAATGAGACAGGTACAGCTAAGTTTGACACTGGAACCATTAGCAGGACAAGACTGCCAGTGTACAGGTAGGAAGCATTTGTTATGCACTTCTCAAATTCTATCACTTCTTATTACGCTTTACAAAGAACTGCTTACTTTATAGATGATGTGGAACTGCTTTCCTCTTGCAAGTGTGTTTCCATGAATAAATTGATGGATGAAAGTCTGCTTCCATAAATGTTTAGATAAATTAATGGGATTTAAAGGCACAGTCTTTCATCAGACTTGGTTTTGTAGTTTAAAAAAGTATTAAGCCTATATTATTTACTCTTCTTTCTATCTATAGCATTTTCTATGTCTGTTTTTAGTTTAGTCTGTCAATGAAACAAAAACACTTGTCCACTCAATTTTCTTTTATTAAGATTTGTTCTCACAATAATTTTGTAAGGCTCTGCTACTCTGAAAGGTCTCTACAGATTTTATTTTCGATTGGCAGCAAGCTTTTGAAGTGACTCTCCTAATTGTTTCCTCGTACCAGTATTCCAATTCACTTCATGGAGCAGTCTCATAGTGCATGAACCAGGCTCTAAGATAAAGTTCACTAAAAGATGTGATCTAATCCTTTATGTACTCCATCTGCTAATTAGTTTTGTGCAAAGGAATAGACTCGAGACAGTCTGAAGCAAAATAGCTTCAAACAGAATAGCGTGAAATAAGAATAGTCAGGTTTTTGGCATCTACAGTTTTGCTTTATCGGGCTGCCTGCACTGAGCCTCTTCACTTGTTATTGCAACTATATTGCAGCTAAATTCCAGGGATCATATCAGAAAAGCTTGTGCTGTCTTTGAGTTTACTCTATTTCACTATATTCTGAAAATATTAACCTTATATTCACTTCATCTCTAATTCCAGGGTGCAATTTCTGACCCCATTTACTCAAAGAAAGAAAAAATTCCCCTCTGACCTGAAACAAACAAATTAAAAAAAAAAAAAAAAAAAAATTGTCTTGGAAGGATGGCAGCTACTACGTTTTAAATATGAGGAAATGAAAAATCATAAATGAAGCATTTTCAGCTATACAGATATGAAGAAGAGGGGAGAAGCAGCATGTATATGCCATTTATTTATGGTAGATAATAGCTTTTTATAGTGGTCAATAGAGGGTTGGGTTGAAAGCCATTTGTCAGTCTGCACACTTGCACACACACTGGAGATGGGAATGGTTGCCTTTGGCTCTAACTGTTAAAAAACAGTTATCAATCTTCATCTAAGTCTTCAAGGAGCTGCTCTTGGTGAGCAATCAATACTGCATTTGCCACAATAGCTCATTTAATTATTTTCATCCTAAATATCCTGTCAGCAGGGGGAAAGTCTCCCTGATTTTAATTAATTTTGAGATCATTGATTCTTTGCCTTTCCTTTCCTGTGGTTACACAGGCAGACACAAATGCACAGACACACACTTTTAGCCTGCAGGCTGTATAAGATATATGACAAGTCCTTGGTGAAAACCCTGCATATTACTGAGGTATACCTAGATGACATGCAGCTTTAGTTTTAAATCTTTAACCATCAACTGCTGCAAATGAGCCTCTGGCACCTAAACATAGTTGGGGAAAACAGTAAATTGAAAGCCATGTTTACTGAATAGTTTTCAATTAAAGAGTCCTTAAATCAATAGGCAGGATATCACAGCCACAAGCCTGCTATAACCTACCTGAGAAACACAGAGACAGAAAATGGAAGTCAGAGAACCAGAAAATCACAGTGGAATCTATGAACTTATATTACATTTTAAAAGTAAATATAAATCTTTGGATTATTTAACACCCAAAATGAAAATGCATTAGGACCTAGAGTGCTTTGTCACATTTCCTCTGTTAAATACTCAGAAGAAACAAAGCACAATGCAAAGCCTTCGGTAAGAAGAAAATTTGCAAAAGACAAGATCTTATCAGAAGTGCAAGAGAAAAGGTCTAGTCTAGATACCCTAAGTGAACGATGCATCTTACACATGAGAAATCTTGCTTTCCATTCTGGGAGAAAATTGGTAATTCTTTTCATCCCTACACTGAAATTGGTGAGTTGGCTGCTCTCAGGGTCCCCAGCAAGAGCCTGGGAATCAGAAAATGGAACTCAGACACAAACCCATTTTTTCCCTTAGAAGAACCTCTGTACTTCTATCTAAATAGATATGACAATGAGGTAAAAAAACATTAATTTTTCTTTTGTTAAAAAATGGATTTGCTACTTTTTTTGTGTTTAGAGAGACCTGTATTAGGGATATTCCTGAACAAGAAAAGTGGTTCTTTAAGAAAAAGGAAGTTTCTATTTTCAAAAAACAAAAAAAAAAAAAAAGCAAAAAGTGCAAAATTTGAAAAATGGTGCTTGAAAAAAAAAAAATATTAATTTTAATTATATGTATAACCTTGTAGCCTTATTTGAGCCACTTACACCTTTTCAGGAAAAGCGGAGAGAAAAAAACCAATCTGTAGTAAATAAATTGACAAGTATGCTAATGAAGACTGATTAAAATCTACATACATTCTAGAGTGGTTTAAAAGCCTCTTCAGTCATAGCTCCACTGCTGGAGATGACATTTTATTTGTAACTAATAATAAAGCAGCTATATATGATCATTCTGATTTAACATGACATTGCATAATCATAAAGTTACTTAGTTTTATAACAAGAATGCAAATGCACAAAATGCCAGTGCATCAGAAGCAAGGCAAAGCCATATTTCAGTTTGATGTCACTATACATGGGATAGCGCTTGCTGAAACAACTGGACAGGTGAGAAATTAAAAAAACATCAGTGGGATACAGATAATCTTTCATTAGCCTGTTTCCAGTTGCAAGACAGTCTTGAATACAGTGGCTGTCCTAGACAGAGAAGACAGTTTTATATGTTTTCCATCAACATTCTTAGTTTAGCCCTAGGACGGTATTCCAATGTACAGTTCTTCATCACAAAAGGCTTTTCTCCACTATCTTTCCATGGAAATGGTAAAAACTGCCTCTAGAGTGAATCTAGTCATTACTTTATCTAACCAAATGTGACTTAAATACATATAGTTTACATTTCAGAAGCAAGTACAGTCAACTATTTTTTTTACAAAGTAAATAAACATTTTTCTTTCTGAACAAAATTATCATATTTGAATACTGGTAAAATATCATCTATGGATCCTCTTTGGATAAACTATACCCATCTACCTAGCTATATATTAAAATTCTGAGAAAGCCACCATCTCTGCCACAATCCACTAAGCTGTATACAGTATTAGCACAACAGAAAGAATTTAGAAAGCAGACTTTTGCTTGAAAAATAAAAGGTGGGAAAAATAAACCCAGGAAGCAGTTCTGTACTTCAGAGACAAATACAGTTTCTCTCATAGACATTCCTCAGGGAAATAAACAGTAGCAGCAAGGCCAAGCCAAGAAAGCTCTCTGAGACACAAAGCAAGATTGTAAAGTACTCTACCACATGCTCATGTTCCTCTGGGAACTGTTATCTTGCTCAAACAAATCCAACTCGCTAAAACTGACAGTTGTGCACTGCTCTTTTTTCTTGAAGGATTAACATTAGGAAAAAAAATAAAGTGAAAGTATCTTTCAAGAGGCAAACTAACTGAGAGACTATCTAATAACTGCTGCTAAAGGAGTATATGTTAAGATTCCAATCTATTTTTCTTGTATATGAGTAGCACAAGAGACCTGCTCAGAGACTCTTTTTTCAATCTGTTTTACATTCTTAAGAAGAAGAGAAAAAAAGAAAACTGAGCCACCAAATTACCCTTAGAGAGCAGTAGGTATATGGAGAAAACTCTTAAAGGCTGAACATCTTTTAAGACACACATTTCTGAAGATTTCAGAGTTATTATTTGGATGTACATAATACACACGTGGGTTTGTGTATGAATATTTTCCAAATGTACTGCCTTTTAAACAATGTGATCCTGGTGAACTGTAGGTTTACAGAAGTATAAAAAAAAAACAAACCCGATTCGTCATAAAAAAATATTATTAATAATAATAATAAAACAAAAAACAAAGCCCAGTTTTCAAAACCATTTGAGATAGAATTCATTTACCTACCTTCTCCTAAACTAACAAGAGAGCTACGAATTAAAAACAGTGATTCATCTTGGTCTGAGCTTAGAAGAAGACTAGACATTTAGCTTACATTGTATACTCTACTTTCTGTAAAAACTTCAAATACTTCAAACTTTAAAACCTAAGCTCTAAATGGAAACTAGACTCTGTAATGTCTGTGATGCAAATTAGGCTTCATTAAATAATTACAATAAACCTAATCCACAAAGTTAACTCCAAGGAAACAAACTGTTTAGCTGGATTATACCATACTCATTTAAAAAGTTAGACAGGATGGTTCATAGCTGTAGTGAATCACAAATATGGATTTCTGTCTCTGCTAAGCAATTGCTCTCTAGGTAAACTGCAGAAGGTCCTCCATTTCTAAAAGGGTTGATAATTCTTTTAGAGGGTAATTACAGGTGTACAAATGAAAACCAACAGATCAAATAATACCCCAAAGATACTACTGTGAACAAGCAGCAGACAAACACACTACTAGCTTTCTTAATCCTGTCCACTCCTTACTGTGAGAGGTAGGAAAGGGAACAGGAGATGTCTCATTTGGCATTTATCTAAAGTACCTGGATAATAAATAAAATGTTTTATGTTAATTATCATAGAGCAGGTGGAACGGAAACTACACTAGTGTTTATTACTGTAATTCAAGCAGTAGAAGCTAGCAGTTTTTGTCTCCAAAAAACTGGGATTTCCTATTTACTTCAAGAATACACAAAACAAAAAGAAGATGCAGGACATATCTTAGGAAAAGTATAAACTAATTAGATTTAGATAATTAGATTTACAAAGCCCATTGAGACATCCTACCTTTGCTTATAATCATTTTCATTTTTTAATAGGAGTTACTCAGAAGGTAGTATTTCACAGACTTAGTGCATACATTGACTGCCTTATCCTCTGTAAACTCATTCATAATCCTCACACACACCCAGAGTATGATAACAAGAAGCTTTTTCACATTTCCTAAATATATTTTACTATCCTGACCTCCTGTTTTATAGACCCAGCAGTTCAGATTCTCCCAGTTCCATCTTGTCACTCAAAGCCCTGTATGATATTCTACTGAGAAGAAATGTTAGCAATCTTTGGAAATGAGCACATGTATAGAGGCTTGTTTCATTTGACATTCTTTCACATGTTTACTTGAGCACAGCTCCCTAGCCCTTATTTACAAGGGACTTGCCACTAGTATCACATAGAAACCTAAGTGTGACATGTAACTGTCTCAGGAAAGGGATGCTGTACAGATTTACAGGCACTAGTGGTCTTTGGAAGAATTGATTAAGATGCACAAAGGTAAAGTTCAAGAGAAAAAACTTTTCTCAAGGGGGACGCAGACAATGAGAGTCCATTACCTTTGCTTGCAGTGCAAATGTTCCTGTCTGTCCAAATATAAAACTTATACTTTATAAAAGTTTTATATGAAGTTCATACTTTGCAATTGTAAAAAGAAGGGGGGCTGGGGACTCAACAAAAACCTAGAAATTACATTTACTAACTGAAACACAACAAAACCAGCTAACCCCTGAGGATTAGAAAACTTAAGAGTCATATAGCGAAGGAACAAACTCTATCAATAACACAGTTTAGAACGGGTCCCAGCTATGATAAGCAAAAAGTGTGATAACAATCCATACATACAAATGGACAATAAATAACCTGCAGAGCTCAAGAAAAAAGACGCAAGGATATTCTCTTTCCTGCTTACACTTGAAACCTTTCCTATCTATAATGCTAAAAGAAATAAGAAAGGATCTGAAGGGTCAAGCTAATCTGACTATACTAGTAGCTTCTCAGGGTGAGGTCAATGGAAGTGCTTATATACCTAAACTTGTTTTAGCTCCAGGTACATATAAAGTGGCAGAATAAATGATTTTCAGATTAAGGAAAATTCACACTGGTTACACTACACAAACATATAACACTTGGAAAACAGAAATGCATACAATGTGGATATATCTAGCTTATCTAGTTCACAGCCAAATAACAGAGGTATTAAGCATTGCAAAAAAGATAATAAATTAAACCATTCAAGTTCTTCCAAAACAGATTACATAAGAGAAATTTTGTAAATCCAGATTACAAAGGAAAAAAGCTTGCACTTTTCTAATTAAATGCATAATCATGGATGAAGATACATGTTAGCAATGCTAAATGGCTTCTGCTTTAATGAGCCATTTGAAATGAAATGGTTGCCTGCAATTAGACATCTGCAGTCCAAGGACAGCAAGCCAGCTATGTAGTCTGGCTGCCAGAATTACAGTTGCATTCCTCAGCAGGACAATGAGAAGAATGGATAATTGTAATTATAACATATACATCACTTAGTGTTCTGTAGCTGAAAGAGTGTGAACAAGGGCTCTTAATACATTTAATTGCTGGCTACTAATAAAGGGTTGTAAAAAAAAAGAACCATTTTTAAAGTGCATTCCAATTCCATTAAACATCACAAACCAAGGTCACTAACTACCCACCTGAAGGCTAATCTCCAAGGAATATGCTTCTTAGACCCTACATATATCCAGTAACACAGGTTTTGTGTTCAGGAAGTTGCAAGTTGATATGCAAGCAAGTTGAAAAGACGGGAGACAACAGAGATATTATTCTAGAGGGTTTAGTACATGCTGTACTTCTCTATTTGCATTCTCTTGTAAAATCTCTTTGCAAGCTTTTTCCACCAAAACTTGAACAAAGATCCTAAATACTTTTTAGATGTATTACTGTCTCTTTCCTTATACACTTAACATATCTGCATATATCATATCAAAATGTTTCCATTGTATCACAGGAATAAGAGAAAAATAGAATTTAATCCTGATTTATTTAAACTCCATGCAGATATCATAGCTACATTCTCAGACAGAATGCCTCTTTCACCTAATCAAATCATAAATGAAGCAAACTAGGATTCAGTTACCTTCAGATTTTATCTTTCATTCAGTAATGCTCAACTATACAATTCACTGGGAGGATACAAGAATACCTTTTTATTTCTTCTGTATTTGCTGTATATTCTGAAAATAAACTGAAAATTCATCATGATTTTACTATAAGTCCTTCTGTAACAAGCAGCCACCTCAGCTCCTTTTCTGCATGAAATCTCTCTGTTTTTTAAAATATATCATTCATTAATTGTACTGACAAAATACGTGACATTATCATGAATAAATAAGAATTATTCCAAACCTAAACACAGGTTATCATCTTCAAATATTCTTTAATGTAATTGCATTCCTCTACTTTTTTTTTCATCAGTACGTAAACAAATTTGAAACAGATTTTGCAGTTCTTGAATAGATTCAATTATCTAGAGCTTCCACTTGTCTAATTCATTGGATTCTCTTAAATACTTCTCTCAAGGTAAGCCAAGCAACATTTCAGAAACTATGGGAAAATATATTTATTCTAATACTCAGCATTTTTACTCTGAACATTTAGGCACCTGGACCTCCAAATGGAATCCACATGCCTTTATCCAACTCTGTATGCAATGCACAGAAACAGGCATTTCAGAGCATGATTCATCTTAGCCAGAACTATAATTCAGCTAGCCAGTAGCAACTGCTCAGGACAAAAAGAAATCCTACTCTTTTTTAAGACTTAAATATCTGAGGAGGTGTGGAACCTTCATAACACAGTCATCTAAAGCCTGAAATCTCCTCCTCCTCAGAAGACCTCAGCCACTCATTTGTAAGAAGACAAACAACTCATTCCTTCTGACAATTTTGCCTTTGCTTACCCAGGATAAAGACAAATGTCTTGTTCTTTGATTGGCAGGTGTGAGGCCTGGCGGAGTATAACAGTGTAGGTAAAAACTTACTAGATGTCTAGATGTGGATGAAAAAATTATTACACCCTAGCCTCCTGAAAACATAAAATCAAAGTTTGGTTTCCAAGTGCTACCTCAGAACAGTTGAGATACCGTTTTTCTACTCTTATCTGAGAACAACTTTGTTTGATGTAGATGAACACAAATAAAAGCTAAAGCAACACAAGAGAAAAAGCATTTAATATGAGAAGATTCTGGACAGAAATATTAACATTTTCCAGGTCTTGCTATTTCACTTTTTTCTCCCCAAGGAGGACAGCTACAGCAAGTCAAAAGCTAACTGGGCTTAAAAATGGAAAATGTAAAACACCATGCTGGGCATAAAATACTAAAAATATCAAACATTTGCATAATTATGTGTTCTCCTTAAGCTTAGTGTTCAAAGATGTCAGAATAATTTTTGTATATTGACTATTTATTTATTACCTTCAGCACTCTTATTAATTTTCACCAGTTAAAAATCTCACATCTTCATTTGAAGGTGCTTCAGTCATCACCATATATACCACCTGTGATTCTCCTGCTGTCTACACAAGAAATTATGGATGTTTACACTCTATGCTGTCATACTTCATTCCTTATTTGTATCCTTATATGAACCACGTTTATTATCAAAACACAGCTCCAACCCATTCATGAGGACATAATGCAGCTAGTTCCTTTTAAAGCATAAAAAATAGGGCACCACTTAACAGAAGCTATCATTAACTACTATAATATCACTGACATATTGCTATGAAGCAACATATAGTGTATTTCACACAGTTGTTCCTCGTTCCCTATTAAAGCACAGAGCACCCAAGCAAAACTATATTTAATGAGGACTGGATGTCTTCTTTGGATATTGTTTTCATAAGGGCTTACTCAACAAACAACAATTATTTCTCAAGTCTGTCCATGGAGTAGAAAAGTGCTGTAATTAGTAAAGAAACTCTTTTCTTGCAATGGCTCAAAGTGAAATAGATACTTCAGAACAGGACAAAGAAAAATTAAAATTCCAATATCCAATTGCAGTTTTGTCTGTAAAAAGCCTTCTACTTTCCTAACATTACTGAAAATTATTTTTCATATATCAGATGGAAAAATATTACTCCAAAAATATTTTTAGCATTCTTATATTATTTTTTTTACTGAAGTTGTTAATAGAATAACTCCAGCAGAGACTGACATTTTCCTTTATATATCTGCCAGACACTGAAGGTTTAACTCTACTCTTAACCATGCTCATATTACAGGATTGTTAGACATAAGAACTATGTCTAACATAATTCTTACATTGTTAGACATAAGAACAGAAATATTAATATTGCCTGAATAGCACTTAGCATTTAAAATGTATTTACATCTATACCAGATAGCTGTCTAAAAACGCATTGAAAAAGGTAAATCATTTAATCAGACACAACTCTGGTCCAGCAGAGGGGGTTTTAATATCCTTTGCTGAAAAAAAAAGCAAGCAATGTTTTAGATGATCCAATGATATTCCATAGGAATTCATGAAAGTAAACCTTCATCCTTTTGAAATGGATACTGACAGGTGCATATCTTCAGCTGTCTATTTAATTTTTTAAAGCTCAAATCTATGAACAAGAGTCTACTAAAAAAAAAAAAAACAAACCCTCATTCTATGATTCTGTTAGAAATCCATCTATATTTAGACATAATTATTCATAGTTCTGAATACCAGCTTTGTCCATTGTTTTAAGGAGCACTGTGTCTATAGAGGATAGCTGACTTGCATAAGTAATTTCTAATTTAATATATATAATGAACTAAATAAATAAAAATTGCACATATGAATAATACATATTCTACACTAAAATCTATCTGTACTTTCATAAAAGCACCAGCCAATCACAGTTTTCTTCTTCTTGTTTACCATCTCTCCCATGTAAGATTTGAAAAATATTTTATTTATGGCTGTGGCAAAAATAATTTTACAAAATCTTCTGGAAACTCATAAATTAACTAGGTTCAGCTTCACAACCTATAGCACAAATGAAAGACAATCACAGAGAGTTTTATAAACACATATAAAGAAAAGATCCTTTAAATTCAGGGGTTGTTGATATCAGCAGACTTCAGTCTGACATCAGTGCCTGAACAATCAAGAAGATGTCTGGACCTTATGCATAGCCATAAGCCACATTCTATTAAGCAGTAAATGGAGATATTATACAGAACCAATTTCATAAAAAAGTAATGAAAACTGGAACATGCAGTTCTAGTTTTGTCATGTCTCAATATTTTATTATCACGCTCTGGAAATCCACCATTCTTGAAGTGTGTTTGCTCAAGTTTTTTTGTCAAATATCTATTCTGATTTTTAGAAGTATGTTCCTCAGAAATATAGGGTAAAGTCTGAAAATATACATACAACTTAATCTTAGAATAATAAACCCAAATTCTAATATAAATATAAATGAATTCCTACAAATAAATCATCATTGGATTTCAAGTTTCTGTTAAAACACATTTTAAGTCTTAAAATGTATATTGGGCATTTATTTTGCCAATTTCCAACCTTTACTCCTCTCTTCTCTGGTTTCATCCATTGACAGGTTCTTTAGGACAAGTAAGTCATTAGTTTAGTGATCAAAAGACTGTGAGGTTAACATACACACTGTTCCTCTCTGAACATAACAAAATTGATTCTGCAAAGGCAGGTTTCTTTAAATCATGCCATGCCAGAGAGCAGTCCGGTCCTATTACAAGTCAGTTTCTGAAAACTCCAGTTTCAGTTATATTTTTGAGACTGCACCTATGGATCATGTCTGTATAGCCGTTTCTATACCACCTTGTACTAGTCAATTCAATTTTATATTCATGTTACATACTGAAGGGGTTTACATGTTGACAGCAAGCAAGGGTGCTGGATGGCATGTCATAGCTATCGAAGAAAACATTTGCATAACTATATTACTATTCATTAAATAGTAAGTCAAATAAATCAAGTAGGAAAACTTGCTAATTCATTTTTGTATGTTTGCATTTGGGGGGTGGGTAATGCGTGGTATCATCATTAACAAACAAACCCCAGATTTTTAGAGTAAAGCGTGAGCCTCCTGACTGCTATATGAAATACCATAAATTAAGAAATAAACAATAAAAGAAGGTATGAAGTTTATTTCTATGTACAGAAATGGTATTTAACTCTTATTTCTAAATATCCTCAAGTTGTAAATACATTTCTCTAGTGGTTAATAACCTGTAAGAAACTAATCATTCATCTATATTTGTATCATAGATAAACAATTACAGCACCAGTACTATAAGTTACAGCAAATTTGCCAAAGAATGAAACTATGGGCTATACTTATGATAGTTATATATACTGCCTCTGAGTGGATACTAGGATCATTTGCAAAACACTGAGTGAATATATAAAGCAATACAATCACTAAACATCTGTTAATGATACTACAGAAAGGATATTTTTGAGACAGGAGAGGCTAGAACAGATCTTTATACATGTAGGAAAATTGAAAACATTAGCACAAATGCTTATCTGTGCCAGTGCAAATGAACATATATTCTGCTAAAGCATTTGGGTTTACTTTTGTTAATATTATTTTCAATGGTTTGAGGTGTTTTTTATTTGGGGGGGGGGGGGGGGGGAAGAGACCATTTTACAGTATAAACAAGTAACATCTAAGTAATCAATGCTCGTCTGAAGTTCTATACCACTTTTCTCTTTTAACAGAATGCAGTAACCATGTTCAAGAAATAGCCATCAATGTAGACAGTGGTAAAGTAAGTTTCAATGGCTTTATACATTATATTTAAAATATCTGACATAACTTTTCATAACACAAACAAAAAAATAATAAAAAAGAAAAAGTATGGATGAACAGTCTTAGCTAGCTCTTGTCTGATCAGCCATCAGAAGGTAGGTTGAAGAAAGACCAACAGCAGTGGAGAGGAATGTATTAGAAAAGGGGATGCCACATTTTTCCAGATGTGATACTAGGATAGAGGTTTCACAAACATGTAAGTCATAAATGAAAAGAAGCAAAGAAGAGCAGTCTAGATGAATACTTCCCTAAGGAAACGTCTGCCTCATCTGTTTTGACTTCCTGAGAATTCACACAGGAGACATGCCCTAACTGTATTTAAAAAATTCATTAACTCTTACTACCTTACACACTTAGGAGACAAATCCATAGGGAACAAGACTTCCATGCTGCTACTGTTCAAGGTACTACTTACACTACTGTAACAACAGAATTACAGTAAAATCAATCAAGCAGACAGGTTCATACCACTGGCAGCACAAATAGTATATACATTGTATTATTTCAGTGACAACTCATAACAATCTAAGCAGAACATTAGAAATACAGCAATTTTGTTTGTTATTTTTGGAATTAAGAAGCCCATTTATGTATTACCAGAAGTACAGTGTTTCATGAAATCTAAAACTTGTTGTAGGGCAAAGAAAGTTCTGTTCATGCAAATTCGAGCTGTGAATATATGCAGTAACAAATATACACTAGTCAATGCTTTTACTACTACAGGCAATTCTCTTTCTTTCGACAAGAGTTATGTAAGCTCAGTATAGTCATAAACCAGAATTTGCTTTCAGTATAATAAACATTTATAAGTGTTACGCTGTGTTTTCAATTTCAATGTGGACAAGCTTATAGGGATTGTTTTCTCCTGGCATTTTAATTACCAGCATCTTATCCCCCAAGATGTTTTAAGACTTTTGTATGCTTTTCCAAATATTTTTAACAATGCATGCTTTTATTTTACCTAAAATATCTCCAGTGAGAAGAAAATAATTCTGCAGTGAGAATGCCTACAAAAGAATTCTGTCACTTCTAGATGCCAATCCATCAGTAGAGAGTACAAAGTTAACTCTTAGTTTGGTTTATTCCTTTTTATCTCATAAGAAATATCTGTCTCTTGTTTGTAGGGAACATAAATAAGAAGAAAAGCCAAAGCAATAATTATTAATACAAGCCATGAAATTCAAAACCATGGTGAAATTCAGCTCTCCAAGGAGGAATAATACACATGCTATAACTATGTTTTTGTCTTTAATTCCTTTGCTTAAGTTTATGAAGCTAAGTTCATGCAATGTAGTACTAAGTGAACACTTAGAAGTTATATTTACCATTATTCTAAACATTTTCTGAAAAAAAATTGTGGAAAAGAGAACAGATCATCTCAGTTTCATGAGCATCATCTTATTTTAAAAAAATCAATAAACAATCAAAATGCCTGAGAGAAGCCAAATCAGTAATCTCAGCAGAAGTAAGATACATTTTTCAAATAAAGTAGCTTAAATAGTAAATTCACTCTAACTACTTGGGCATTTTTCATAAGATTCATCAAGCCATTGTGAAAAAACAACTTTCATTTCTGCGTCCTGGATACACACTAATGGGTATTTAATTGATATCCATTAGTGTTCCATGAATGATTGTTGCTTTATGGTCATTTAAGTACAAATTATTTTACTTTTTGCACATAGTTCATATTTATCAGATAGACATATTTATTCCTATTTCTCCAAAGTACAATCACTAGCTTTCACAACAACCAAAAGCTAAGACTGTGGTCATAGATCCAGTAGTAATGTAACTGAAGATTTATTTCTAATAAGAACTCTGTTGTCTACTGAATATCGTTTTTTGTGAAAACATTTCACCTCTACTCCCTTTAGTGCAAGAAGAAATCATTGAATCAACAGTGTCAGTGTCAGATAGTCCTAGACCAGCTCAGATGATACTGCTCAAAAACCTACTCCAAGTATTCAAATTGCATTTTTTAAAGTAGGTATAGCCTAGAACTAGAATTAACTATTGACATGAGAGACATATTAGAGAGAGGGGGTAGAAGAAAATTAATAGAAGTATTAAAGGAGATAAATATTTTAGTGGGTTTACAAGCTTGAAATAAACATCCCAAATGAAGTACTGAAAACCAAAAGGACTTTTATGCAGATTATTTTTTCTCTTATTCTATAATATAGTCCTATGGTCTACAGTAATTTTGCTCTATTGAGTAATTCACAGTCAAAAAAGGAGCTGTACATCTGCTATTTCTTGTCCTCATTGGTCCAGTTTAGCGTTCTGCAGGAACCAGAAAGAAACATACACTCAGGTACTGACTAGGAATGGCTCAAGGAGGAGGGTGGACATGAATACATGGCTACAAGCCAGCAGATGGGCAATGAACCATCCTTGAGCAAGTGATAAGA
>JANVCC010000018.1:44277590-44527638 GCA_025345505.1 Todiramphus chloris collaris | reverse complement strand
TGTAACTCATATTGAGTCCTGATCATTGTTCCCAGGCCTTTTCCCAACAAGGTACCACAAATGGGTGTATATCTCACAATCTCAGTTCCTGATTAGACTTCAGAACTTAGTATACCTGTGAATGTTTAATTTTTAGAAAGGAAGTTCCTCACATTGTATTTTATGAAAACTTACTGGTTTAAGAGGGATATAAGGAAGAAATTCTATATTATGAGGGTGGTCAATCACTAGAACAGGTTGCCCAGAGCAGTTCTGGATGTTCCATCACTGGAAGTGTTCAAGGTCAGGTTGGACAGTGCTTTGAGCAACTTGATCTACTGAAAGATGTCTCTGCCTATGGCAGCAATGTTGGACTACATGAGCTTTGAAGGTCCCTTCCAACCCAAACCATTCTTTGATTCTACAGACTGATGTTATCAGAGTCTTACGATTTACTTTTTTTGTTGCTCTAGATACAAACCCTCCCTTGCTACACATATTTCTGAAAACTACAGATTCTTAATCATTCTGATTTTACAATAAAATTTCAGTTAGTGATTCATGGTAGGTTTTATTAAAAAAAAAACCAAAAGAGGATAGCAAGTTCAGCATGGTGTGCAGTGGATAGAGATAATCTACTCCAGTCACTCTGGAAATATACTTTACTCTATTGTTTGATACATGTAGATTGTTTATGTCACAGAATCACAGAATGTTAGGTGTTGGAAGAGACCATGTCTTTCCATCCAAGCATCTTCTACTGAATGATAGAATGGAAAAATTAGAATGGAAATTGCAGAATAGCGCTTTCTAGAATAGTAGGGATATTGCTATTGTAGTTGAGAGAAAAATAGGAAAGCGAATTATCTGGTCAGAAATATCAGCATAAGAGTGAAAAGGACAGTTATCACTACAAAGAAAAAACTCTGAATCAGATTCCCCCCTCCCCACAAACAATATATATGCTCACAGTACATTATAAATACTAATAATTTGTACCAGGTATCAGAAACAACATTAATGTATTTATCCTTCTAAAAGCTTAATAATTAATAAAAAAAAAAACTATTAAGACCTTTATAGCAGAACCATGTATTAGAACTATGCAAGAAATATTAAATGCTTGGAGACACAAATGGGTACCAGAAGATACTGAAATTTTATACTGAAGAGAGAGTGGCATTTATGGGTGGGAAAACCAAATAAAACAATTTCATGTGTTATGCAATATCTATTAAGACATACTAGTGAAAATCCAACCAAAACCAGTAATTCCTCCTGAACTGAAAAACCTAATACTTAAGTGAATTAAACCTTTTTCTAACAACAGAGAAGAACCTTCCCAAGTCATACCAAAACAGCTTGAGCTTGATTACAAAATGGAAATAAAGACCATAGCCATCGTGGTGGAGACAATGGCTCTAGGAGGAAAATCAATGGACTATTAAATAGGAAATCATCTTTTTTCAGATTTTAGTTCACCACTATTACATTGCTCCAGTGAGCCATTATCTGGTAGAGGAGGCCTTAATTTTCTGCCAGAAAATTTCCATACATTTAGCATAGCTATTCATATCATAATGTGCAATCACTCCCTCATAAGAAATTTTAACTAAAATGTATGCTTTCCCAGCATGGTACCTCTATTAGCACATCCAACTGTTTAGTGAACTCAAAATGCTTAATGTTATTCCATTACTGGCTGTTGAAGGCCTCATTATCTAATCTTGGCCTACTTGATGGTTCATACTTAGAAATTATTTTTTTTTCTCCCATAGTTTGTCTTCTCACAGAGCACTACTCCACTGGAAAATGTCAGATATATGTAAATAAAAAGATCGTACTGGTTAGAGACCTGTAGGTCACATAAATTGTTGGACTAATAATAATGTGTATTAGTTGTTTCATTTATTTATTTTTTTAAAACAATCCTCAGATTCTTCCTGTTGCCCAAGTAATGAGGAGAAGAAATATTGTGAAAGAACAGCATCACAGTACATTTGTCCCTGTAGATTTTGCTTACTAGCTTCTGCAGTGGAGAATCTGGCTAATTTGAAAATGCGATGAAACCTCATAAACAGCAATAATACTTTACACAATTAGTATCTTATTGAAAGAAAAGACCTGGAGCTTTACATACTTTTCTGATGCGCAGTAGTGCTATATCTATTTAAAGAATTTAAAACTCCTTCTTCCCTTTCTCCATGTCTGACAAGAATTAAACAGCTCAGGTTTAGAGTACGACATCGGAAGAGATAATTTCACTGGGTCTCTACAAAGTATGCATAGGTTGGTTTGGACATAAGGAGTGAGAGTCTTCATTAAATGTCAATAGGGAGAAAGTAGTATGAAGTGCTATATTTTCTGATATGGTTATTAACTTTGCTATCTAAGTCCCATCCAGCCAGATTAATTGTTCCTTCATGTGGTAAAGCCTGCAAGAGTCCACAACAATTAAAACAGAACACATTGCTAGAAAAATTAAGACAGTACTGACAACTGTCATTCTGGAACCAGCCTTGAAAGCAACAATATTCTTGTGTTTCAGAAAAAGCAGTCTTATTTACTTACAACTTCTACTGTATAGTTAGTGCATTTTTAGTTAGTTTATCAAAATATGTCATCCCCTTGGTGTGTGTGTAGTTGCTGATGCAACATAGGGCACCAAAGTAACATAGTCCATATTAAAGAATACTTATCTCCTTAAAGCTACAGGCAAGGCAGATTAGAATTGTAAATACATCACCAAGTTAAAGGAAAATAAAATAAAATTACGTCTGTGGCTGGGTAGCTGTAAGAATCAGCAACTTTGACTGTCTTACAAAGATCACCAACATGTCTTATAAATATGCAATAAAAACACATTTTAGTGTCTTCCAGGACAGATGCAACTATGATTATATAAGTTATTTTACGGAATTAATTTACTAAGGGTTTTGATATTAAAATTAGTCTGATAATATCATGATTGATGTATTCTAACACATCTTCTGTGGTTCTCAAAGCTTAAAAAATTCTGTTTGAGACCACATTATATTTAAAGAAGTTTTGTTGTAATCTGAAAAATTCACACGCTGGTTAGGATTAAAATACAAGCAAACAGGAAGAGATGCAGATGCTTCTCCCAAAACAGAAGGGTAACTTCTAGAAGATAAAGAAGAACCAGTACTCTGGCTTCATGAGTATGAGTATAGCTTTCAATTTCATGCCTCTAACTGCTGCGGTTTTTGGAGAGGTTCCCTCAGATCAAATAGTACTCTACAGAGCTACTGGAAATGAATCTCTCAGAGGATAGTCATGAGTAGTTGTAATGTATAAATTAAATATCATAATTCAAGCTGGAGAGATCTCAGAACTTCCCTAGTCCAACACCTTGCTCAAAGCAAGGTGTTTTCTGAGGTGGGACCATGATGCTCAGAATGTTATTAGGTCTTAAAAACCTGCAAGGATGGAGACTACAAAAACTACAGGAGACTACAAAAATTCTCTGAGCAATCTGTTACACTGCTTAATTTTTCTCATGGTGAAAAAGTTTCTCCTTATATACAGTCCAAACATCTCTTTCATTTTATGCCTTTGCTCTCACACTTATGCCATGCACTGCCAGGAATAGCTTGGCTCTGTCTTCCTTATAATCTCCTTGTAGGTATTGGAGGGATGGTATTAGGTCCTCATGAGGTCTTCATGAGGTCACCTTCTCCCTAGGCTCGTTCTCTCTCCTTATAGTGCAAGTGTTCCAGTCCCTCAGCCTTGACAAATTTGGTTGCCCTCTGTTGAACTTGCTCCAGTTTATCAAGGTCCATCTTATACAAAGAAGCTGTTGTTTATGTTCTGTTCATGCTTCCAAATGTAACATTTGAAATTCTTCAATGTTCTGTTTGAGTTTCAATCCTCTATTGTCTCCAGCAAAACATATTTGCATTCTTTATTGGTTTTATGTGGTAATTCCAACCATGTAAGTCTAAGTAAACACAATTTAGAGAAGAGGGTAGAGGGTGGGGACTGTGGACCACAGACATAAATATCACTCTAAGAATCCAATTTTAAGAGAGTAAAACCTGACTGACCACAGAATTCCATGATGTTCACCAGATTGCTCCCAGTGATGCTTTTATCATACATACATGCAAAATTTAAAAAATGTTTAAAGTAAAAAAAAACCAAAAAGAATCACAAAAGCAGTCCACATAATAGTAACTTTTTACACTATTACAAAGCCTTAAATGAAAACATTATTGACATTTTCTATAGATTTTAGATCAACTGGGCCTGGATAAATTTAGTAAATCTTGTGTTAGATCTGGTCACCTAGTTGCTGCTATATTCCCAGAAAAGCCCATCAGTACTTTTCCATAACAACTATGATATCTGGTGTTCAGATAGTAAAGAATCTCTCCTGACAGTACTTTACCTCCACTGCTCTACTTTCTCCCTTGATCTTGTAACTCAATACAGGTCCCTGACATATCGGGACTTCATATAGACCATCTAAACATTTTGATTCCCAAGACCCTTCTGACGAAAAGGAAAAGGAGTGTATGTTACTATCCACAAGATAAACAAACACTGATATATATATAAAAATTTGAAAATCTGCTTGCAATTTCTATTCCTGGAATCTCCTCTCTTTTCTGATCTTTCATTCATTAATGCATTTTTACACAAGCATCATCCTTATGAGTCTCTTGATTCACAGCTTTTTGAAAGGAGTTTAATCTTTGCCTAAGAAACCTGTTAACAATGTTGTAGAAACTAACAAAACTCACTGATTTCCTACCAATTTATTTTTCTGGAATTTTATTACAAGCAAGCTAAACTTCAGTATATATACACATTATTATAGTGTTTCACATTTTATATCCCATTTTTTTATGAATGAATCTGATAACCTGATCTCATCAAATTCAGAGTAACTTCAATAAAATTAATAGTTATCTTTATTTATAACCTAATACAGCTTATTTCATTAAATGAACACACACAGTTTATCTAAGTGCAGAAAAGAACATAACCCTCAACTTTTTCTGTGTTCTCCAGACAAATTATAGTCACTAAATCCACTACAATGTAATTCAGTATTCTACATCCATGTCTAACAGACAGAATTGGTAGTGACTTCTTTTTACATTAACAGATTTAAAACATGTTCTTATAAATTCTAATAAAATATTTGTTCATAACCAAAGTAAACCTGAACTTAATATTCAGCCTTGCAAAACTACATACAAAGCTCCTTATGTTGTAATTTATAAACAAACCAAATAAAATTTACCACTACAGGTTAGGGGTTGACCTACTGGAAAGCAGCTCTGTGGAGAAGGACCTGGGAGTACTGGAAGCCAGAAAGTTAACCATGAGCCAGCAATGTGCTCTCGTGGCCAAGAAGGCCAATAGTGTCTTGGGGTGCATTAAGAGTGTGGCCAGCAGGTTAATGGAGGTTCTTCTCCTCTATTCTGCCCTAACAAAGTCATAACTAGAACACAGTGTCCAATTCTGGGCTTCCAGGCTCAAGAAAGACAGGGAACTACTGGAGACCATCCAGTGGAGGGCTACAAAGATGATTAGGGGACTGGAACATCTCTCTGATGAGGAAAGGCCAAGAGACCTGGGGCTGTTTAGCCTGGAGAAGGAAGACTGAGAGGAGATCTTATCAATGCTTCGAAGTATCTAAAGGGCAGGTGTCAAGAGGGTTGGGCCAGTCTCTTTTCAGTGGTACACAGTGATAGGTCAAGGGGCAATAAGCACAAACTGTAATACAGGAAGTTCCACCTAAACATAAGGAGGAACTTCTTTACTGTTAGGCTGCCCTGATAAGTTGTGGAGTCTCCTTCTTTGGAGATATTCAAAATGCACCTGGACACATTCCTGTGCAACCTGCTCTAGGTGAACCTGCTCTTGTAGGGAGTGTTGAACTAGCTGATCTCCAGAGGTCCTTTCCAACCCCTACTATTTTGTGATTCTGTGAAAAGTTTGGTTTATAAGACACAGCTGTGCTTGAGACCCTATGACTTTTCATTTAAAGACAACTTATTTCAAGATCTTCATCTTTAAGTCCCTTTAAATTGTTTAAAAACAGTTTTGTAAAATTGCTGGTGTCTATTCTTAATCAGTGACCTTTATCTAAAACAAGTAATTAGTCAAGTATAGACCAAATGTGGAACAGAAAACCCAAAGAAACCTATGCAGGTTGAATGCTAAAAGAAATACAGAGGCAATACTCCCCATCGCAAATTGACATAAATTTCAATAAAAGTTTTATTTGCATAGTTAGGTTTTAGATCAGGTCTAAACATAGTAAATGAAGATAGGGAGCCCTACTTGTATTAACATTAGTAGAAGAATATCCAACTTTAATGAAAAAGATTGTTGTTATTTTCCTTGTTAACTGCAAAACTGTAGCAAATAAAAGCATTTACTACTCAAAATCAATTGTTTTGTACAAAGTTATGAAGACCTAACTGCACCAAAATAAAAGAAAAAGAAGCCTTTCTCATTGCTCCCAAAAATTACTACATATCTTTCAAACCATCTCCTAATCACAGAATGTTAATGGTTGGAAGGGACCTCGAAAGATCACCTAGTCCATCCCCCCCTTCCAGAGCAGGACCACCGAGAGCATGTCACATAGGAACACATCCAGGAGAATTTTAAATGTCTTCAGAGAAGGAGACACCACAACCTCCCTGGGAAGCCTGTTCCAGTGCTCTGTCACCCTCACAGTGAAAAAGTTCTTCCTTATGTTTCTGTGGAACCTCTTATGCTCCAGCTTATACCCATTGCCCCCTGTCCTATCATTCAACATAACAGAGAAGAGCCTGGCTCCATCCTCCTGACACTCACCCTTTATGTGTTTATAAGCATTTATGAGGTCACCACCCCTCAGTCTCCTCTTCTCCAAGCTAGAGACACAGCTCCCTCAGCCTTTCATCATAAGGGAGATGTTTCACTCCCTAAATCATCTTTGTGGCTCTGTGCTGGACTCTTTCAAGCAGTTGCCTGTCCTTCTTGAACTGCGGGGGCCAGAACTGGTCTCACCAGGGCAGAGTAGAGGGGGAGGAGAACCTCTCTCGACCTACTAAACACACCCCTTTTAATACACCCCAGGATGCCATTGGCCTTCTTATCCACGAGGGTGCATTGCTGGCTCATGGTCATCCTGCTGTCCACCAGGACCCCCAGGTGCTTTTCCCCTATATTTCAATGCCCAACCTATACTGGTACCTGGAGTTGCTCTTTCCCAGAGGCAAGAGTCTACACTTGCCCTTGGTGTATTTCAATTACTATATAGTTTTTTCAATTCATGATCATGCAGTAAACTTCAGGCTGAGGACCTTACATGCATGACAGTGCTATTCCAACAGGAAGTGGTACAGGAAAGGCTGTGGACGTTGTCTACCTGGATTTTGGTAAAGCCTTTGACACCATCTCCCACAATATTTCCCCAGAGAAGCTGGTGGCTTATGTCATAGACAGGTATATTCCTTGCTGGGTTAAAAACTGTCTGGCTGGGCCCAGAGAGTTGTAGTAAATGAAATTAAATCCAGCTGGTGGCCAGTCATCAGTGGTGTCCTCCAGAATTCATTTCTGGGGTTGGTCTTGTTCAGTATCTTTATCAATGATCTGAATGATGGGATGAGTGCTTCCTCAGTGAGTTTGCAGACAACATGAAATTAAGCAGAAGTGAGGATCTGCTTGAGGATAAGAAGGCTCTGCAGAGAGATCTGGACAGACTGAATTGATGGATCAAGGCCAGTTGTGTGAGGTTTAACAAGGTCAAGTGCCAAGTCCTGCATTTCAGTCACAACAACCCCAGGCAACACTATGGGCTTGGGGAAGAGTGGCTGGAAAGCTACCCAGAGGAAAAGGACCTGAGGATGCTGGTTGACACCCAGCTTAATATGAGCCAGCAGTGTGCCCAGGTGGCCAAGAAGGCCAACACCATCCTGGCCTGTATCAGAAAAAGTGTGGCCAGCAGGAGCATGTAAGTGATCATGTCCCTGTACTCAGTACTAGTGAGGCCACAGCTCCACACCACAAGAAAGACTGAGTTGCTGAAATGAGTTCAGAGAAGGTCAGACAAACTGGTGAAGGGTCTGGAGAACAAGTCCTATGAGGAGAGGCTGAGGGAATTGGAATTGTTTAGTTTGGAGAACAGGAGGCTGAGGGGAGACCTTATCGCTCTCTACAACTACCTGAAAGGAGGTTGTAGTGAGGTGGGTGCCGAACTCTTCTCTAAAGTAAATAATGACAGGACTAGAGGAAATGGGGTGAAATTGCACCAGAGGAGGTTTAGACTGGATATCAGGAAGAATTTCTTTACTGCATGCGTAGTCAGGCACTGGAACAGGATGCCCAGGGAGCTGGTGGAGTGACTGTCCCTGGATGTATTCAATATACATATAAATGAGGCACGTCAGGACACGCTCTAGTGGGATAGTGAGGTGGTGGTTTTTTGTGGGTTGTTAGGGCTTTTTTGTGTATGTGTGTGGTTTTGGTTTGGGTTGGGTTTTTGTGTTGTTGTTGATAGTTGGACACAGTAATCTTAGGAGTCTTTTCCAACCATGACAATACTGTGATTCTGTGATTCTCTGAAAAAAAATCATAGAATGGTAGGGTTTGGAAGGGACCTCCGGAGATCATCAAGTCCAATCCTCCCTGCTAGCACAGGAACACCTAGGGCAGGCCACACAAGAACATATCTAGGCAGGTCTTGAAAGTCTCTAGAGAAGGAGACTCCACAACTTCTCGGGGCAGCCTGTTCCAGTGCTCTGTCACTCTCACAGTGAAGGAGTGTTTCCTTATGTTGAGGTGGAACTTCCTGTGTTTGAGCTTGCTACCATTACCTCTTGTCCTATCACAGAGCACAAGTGAAAAGAGACTGGCCCCTTCTAATTGACACCCACCTTTCAGATATTTATAAACATGAAAAAAATGTATCCAACTGTATAGTAAATTGTGCTTGATAATTTCTCCCCCCAAAAAAGGAACATTTATAAATGAAAAACATCTCCAGAGGCAAAAACAGAGTAAAAATATTCATAGGGGACACAGAAGCTGTGAAGATCACCCTGTATTATGCTTCATAGAGGTATATCACATTAATGACAAAAAAAAAAAATCTAATGTCAAAACAACCTTGAAATAAGCTTAATGCTCAGAGTACATATATATATAAAAATAAATTATATCACTTTCTTCCTCAAAGTATCATTACTAAATTGATTTCTATGTAATTATATGTACATTGGTTTTATATATGTAATGACAGTAGACCTTAACGTTTATAAATATGAAGGTATGTTGCTGAATTAATTCCCCATGCCCCTATACACAACTATGCACCTGGTCCTCATGAGTGACTTCAATTACCTGGACATTTGTTGGGAAAACAGCACAGCAGCATGTAAGTCATCCATCAGGCTCCTGGCATGCATTGACATCTGCTTCTGGCTGCAGTTGATGGACACTCCAACTACAAACAATGCATTGCTCAATCTACCACTCACAGACTGAGAAGACAACTACATAACTACCAGTGTCAATCTCAGATACAGTGATCATAAAATTTTGGAGTTTAAGATCCTGGAGAGGATCATGACAACCTGTAGTATGACAAATATCTGGATTTTATAAGAGCCAAATTCAATGAGCTCAGAGCCCATCTGTGAGGAATTCCATGGGAAGCATCCATGGAGGGCAGAATCGCTTGCATATGCTCAAGTTATTCAAGAACAACCCACTGGAAACACAACAGTCTGTCTCCCACAAGGAAAAAGGAAAGCAGCAGAACAAAAGACTACCCAGGCATAACAGTGAGCTTTTGGGTGTGCTTAACAGCAAAAAAAAGAAATATATCAGCTATGGAAAGGTGGCCAAATACCTATCAAGGACTACAAGAAACTTCATAGGACATGCAGAGATGCACTCAGGAATAGAATATTCAAATATTCACACTATACATACACACATGCCTTGGAAAGTGGGAATATGAAGAATACAAAAACTACAATATCTGAAATCTCTGTTTCACCACATCATGATACTTCATTCTCTTTAGTGCATTCAGTATGTTATTTTTTCACTATTTCCTTTTCTGAATGTGACTTGGGACAGAGACATCAAGTTCACAAAGAAAATATACAATGATGAAAGCACATTGATTTTGTTTCCAGCCTGACATAAAGGCACTCAGATGCAGATTCAGCTTGATGCTTAAATGTTTCTTGGCACTGTTTAATAGCTCTGTGTGTGTGTTTGTGGCAACTGTATTTCCACTAGAGTATTTAAGCGGAAAATATATTCACTTGATTAAGCAGTCTAAGTGCAGGTATATAGCACCATTTGAAACATTCAAGAATATGCAAAACATCCGCAGAGGATGAACAGACATGACTTTGGACTTATAGGAGACCTGTGGTCTTCTGGAGAGGCAGGCACAATATCCTGTGGCACCTGGAAAGCACTAAAATTGAGTCCATGATGTTCTGGACAGGAAATTGAGTTATCCTTTAGGAAAATGAATTTAAGCAATAACTGTATATCTGATCCCAGTGAAGTCTACAAGTATTATATAAACCCATTTAAAATTGGAAATAGTATGCTACAGCTTAAGAAGATAAGATTTATGGGGAGAAGTAATATCTTTTATTAGACAAATCTATATACATCTGAAAATGAAAAAAAATTGAAAAAACATTCAAGTACATACCCCTCCAGGTCTTTAGCAAGGAGAATGTTATACCCACAAGTTAATTTATTTCTACCAACTATGTCAACTGATCTAGTAATTAGTAAGTATTAATTAGTAACAGAAAGAAATAACACATACTTTTTTTCATAAATCAGAAGTGTATAACGAATGAAGACAGCAAGAGCTTACAAAACTATGCCCAATTTAACCACCTGAATATTCAGACAAATATTTACGTATGATTTTCACTCTATTTCACTTCATTATATTATGTAGCATTTATACTCCCTCAGGAGAAAAAAAAAAAAAAAAAAAGAAATTCAACTCTTCCGTTCATGTGCATTACCATATCTAAACCATGGAATGCATGTAGGAAACTAAAGGTTAGCCAAATACACATATACAGTAATTACCAAAGAACCAGGATTTTACCCAGAACATACTTTTAAACCTCAATATTGAGTTGAGTACATACCAGTCCTAACAGGCGATGCCTCTGTTAAGCTGATGAGCACAAAATAAGGGCTAAAATGACAGTCCCTTCTCTCCGCATGTTGAATGATCTACACTGCTGCTTAACCTAGCATGGCTATACTATCACTATTACACATTCTGTAATTGTAGCCGTAACAATTGCTAGAGTCATTTATTTCTGTAAATAGGTCTGCTGATTACCAGCTTTAATTGATTATGCGGCTCCTAAAGACAACATTCTTTAGCCACAACAGCAAAGAAACACAATAAAAATCATCTTTCTTTGGGTTCACTTTTCCTAAAAAGTTACAACAAATACAGTGTATAAATAAACTACTGAACTAAATTTCAGAATGTATATCCTATGAAAACTTTCTTCTTTGACATATCATGTTATATTCATTTACAGTCCTCAGACTTTAAATTTCATATGGTGTGGACACTTGCATATTTCCTGCATAAAAACAAGTTCCTTTTTGAAAAAACAACCTATGTTTCAGCTAGTCTTCCAGACTGCACAGGAGCTTTTCACAGGTTGCACCAACTCTGACATTTCCATATGTTACACTGATTTCCCTCTATTACTTTGTAAAGATGTAGCAGTAGAATTCTAACATCAAAGCATTATATAAATACGTGTTAATCTCACTGCATTTGTAAATAAATGCATACATCCTCAGACAATTTCTGGAAGAATTGAATTCTATCTTCCATAAAAGAGAAGGCAAAATTTCTGCTAAATGCTATACCACACTTGGACATATCTTTCCTTTGGGATAGGATCACAAGTTTCTTACAGATCCTGTTTCCTAAGAAAAAGTACATAAAGGAGTAAAATATTTAATAATGCAATTAATTGTCAAAATAGCTGACATATCATTTCTAAAACATCTTGCAGCATGAAATCCTGCATAGTCCCTAATTTCATGAAGTTAACTGTGCCTGAGGGACGTCCCTAGCTTGTAATACAGTAATAAGTAATTGTTTACTATTTCCTTTGATGTACACATTTGCTGCCACACTATTTTATTAAAAACATCTCATCAGCAAATCCAGAAAATTCCTTTTGCTAAAGGGATTGTAAAGCTGTCTACATAACAAGCTATCCTATTTGAAACTCTAAATTATAAGCCAAGACTATCTTTATAAAATAAGTATTTATTTTTATGGATCTTTTCACCCTCAGGAACCTCACAGCACCTTTTTCTCACCAGATCCTTCTCTCACAGTGCCTGCTAGCAGTTACTAAATTATTATTTAACTAGCTATCTCAAATGTAATTGCTATTTCTATACTTTTAGGTAGAGATAAAAACCTGCAGTTTCACAAATATCTTTTTACCGTTAACAGAACTAAATGACTTATTTGTAACAAGCCTTATCTTCTACAAAATAACTTAATTCCTAAATTAAAAGATTACCATTTCAAAACAAAAAAGTAAACAAGTATTAAATAATTTCTCACTTTTAAAATCCTCAAAGCATGCTCTAAGGAATTAGCAAGAAGTAGATTCTGTTAGCACCACTAGATAAGCACCTAAACTTCTTTAAGACACTAACTGAACAAGTGTAAAAATATTATACCTTCAATGAATGTATTCTCTTTTACCCCCAAGTAACTATAAAAGTCTATATTGCCTAAAGGAAAACAAAACTAAGTTTTAGAACATTCTATCTCAGTGCAGAATTTGTACCCAGTGTAATAATCTCATTTTCTATATCAGTTTGCACAGTCACTGAAAATCCTGACATCATGGATGAATAGAGTAAGTCAAACTTCAGTAGTGTGCTAAAAGAAAACTCTGGATGACATGACAATTTTTTGCTTCCTTTGGGAGGAAAGCAAAGCAGTTCATTTTGGAATGCACTGCACAAAAACCTAAGAAATTAAGGTACGGAACAAAACCAAATTAAAACTGAACTAAATATACAAAATACTGGTATTGACAATAGAATGTGTCCAGTTTTACATGTCCCTGATTTCTTGAGTCAGTAATTAAGACCTCAGTTTTACCCCTGTTTGGTTAAAATCGAAACCCTTCATTTATCACTACTGTATTTTTTTGATTCACTTTTTTTTTGGCTCATGATGCTCACCTAATTCTTGATTAAAATGGAACAGAGACACCTAGATTCAAATTTTTTTTTTTTTTTGCTTTCCTTTTGACTAGGGTATTGAAGCTGAGAAATGTCTTTCATAGCAGTAGAAGACTGTCATCAATATTATTCATGACCAATTATCTGACATGGGAGGTTTTGTTGGTGTTTGGGTTTTGTTTTGTTGGGGTTTTTTCCTGAAAACATCATTAAGCCTTGGCTATATCATGATATTAAAAAAAACCCCAAGGTTTTTTGTTTTTTGTTTTTTTTTTTTTTTTAATTCTAGATTTTTAATTTTCAGATGCCTCCTAAACTGCAAGTTCCATGGTTCCAATGCTTTCCCTTCCCTTCTTAATCTCTTCCAGTCTTGTCTATAATGAACAAAAATGATGCTTTCCAACTGTATTAGCTTAGCCAAATGAGTTAATGTGTCCCTCACATCTTTGGGTGCAAAAATATGGAGAGCTAATAAGGAGAAAATGCCTATACATCTATGAATCCAACATTATTCCCTCTCTCACTTCCATTCTCAAATGCCAAAACAATTCAGCATCTTTACTGTATCTCTCAAAATGGCTAGTTTAAAAATTAATTTCCTAGACAGCTCTGTGGAGTGAATTAATTAGAATATTCTATTAATTAAGGACAATGTATGAAGGTATTAGTATTTTTCATGATCTTTGCATCTTTATTACAGTTATCTATTTAAAGAAAATATCCTTAGATCCATTCTCCTGTATGTAAGCTTTTAAAAATTTCAAATTTATTAATAAAATCTCATCTCTCTTTCTTTGAATCAGATTAAAATCTTATGCACAGAAATGAACCATAAGCCTATCTTGGAAATGTAACAAATCTCTACATTTTTGCCTTCAATATGTAATTTCACTCTAAATTTTTATTACAAATAGATTTTACTTGCAAAGAAATATTAGGTTTCATGACACATAAAAGAAAGGATTAAAAAAAATGTTCAAAAAAATCAAAAATAAAAATAAAGAAATGAATTACGAGTGGAAGGAAAAAGCACAAAAATAAAAAGCACTCCATTCTAATAGGCAGCCTACAAAACATATCAGACCCAAACTGATTTTTCTGAGGAAAATGCTTTAATATTGACCTTAGCTATAGCATTCATCAAGTACTACAGTGCTTCCCTGCACCTGCTATATACAGCTCCTAAAGTGAACATTAAAGAACAGAATTAATAGTCATAATAGAGAAACGTACAATCTTTTCTATGAAAGATGAAAGCAGATAACTAAATTGTATGTTAGGCAAAAGCAATTAGTAAGGAAAACTTTACGTTAATAAAGCAGCAGAGCTTGTTAGGTTATCTTAATTATGCATGATAAGGTCTGGCTTGAGGCACAGAAAACTGTGGAAGACTAATAGTTGTAGAGTAAAAGAGTTTTGAACTCATAACACTTTATTCATGCTCTATTTTGATTGGTCTGGTTGTCACATATAAATGTAGGGGTTCATTTATGCACAGAGTTTTGTGGGGTTTTTATCTCTTTCTGTGTGCTACTTGTACAGACACAAAAGTTAAGAAGTCAAGTCTACCCAAGTAAAGCTCCTTGAAAATTGTATGTCACCCTTCTGTTTTCCAGGATATCATTCCATTAATACAGTACAGATGATAATACTGTTAGAATTTAAGAAAAGTATTCTGTCATTGTTATTAAGTAGTTTTTACATCTTGCAAGAAAATTCAAAATTCAGTTTTTTGCTTAAGGCTAAATCAGGATAAACCCTTGTAAATATAAACTCACCAAAATAAAATTAATTTCACATAAATTAAACATTTTTATTTTATTCTGTTGTTTTGTTTGGTTGGTTACTTTTTTTTCTTGTTTGTTTGTTTTTTTTTAACTTGCATTATAAATTCATTTTTCAAGAGGAAATCTTATTCTGGTTGAAAAATAGTGTGGGGTTATTTTTAGTGCCAAGTTATTTTGTTCAAGTGGTTGCTAAGTAGCAATCGCTTTCAAATTTCAGAACTTAGTATAAAGTTAGTGAAAAATAACAGCAATGAATATATCTTATATCAAAAATGTTTAAAGATCCTCAATCAAGTTAGTAGCTTAGTAACATCATAACACATGGACCCATTTCAGACTGGTTTCAGTCTACAGTGCAATCTGCAATGTTGAAATGCTTTCAAGGCAGATTGTCTCAACAAAACCACAGGTTTGCATATCTGAATTTAACATATATTTTGTATTACAAAAAACCCAAACATTCATTTTGGTGACATGCAGCTCCAAATATTTATCTTGGAGCAAACCACAAAACTTTCAGTTATTCTACTCAACCTCTTTTGATTTTAATGCTGTCCATATATTATAATTAACTTGTCTCTGGGACAGAAATGTACATGGAAAAGTATTCTGCAAGTGTCTTTATTTTACTTTTATGTACCAGTTTCCATTAGCCTGTAAAATATGTATAGGCAACTATACATTCTAGTAGAAAGACTAAGCCATAATAGACCACTTGTAATCCAGTTGGGCAGTTAGCCTAAATAATACCTGCTCCTTTTTACCTTAATGTTTAGTATATTTAAGATACTCACAGATGAAGAAAGTGCAAGAAACTAATGAGCCACTCTGTCCACAGATTAACTTTATAAATGTGTGTTTTGAACTACTAACAAGTAGTAGAAATCAGTGGTGAGAAACATGGAAATAAATGAATGAATGGACAATTACCAGCTAGATTGTGACAGATTAGACACACTTTGGATTTTTTTGAAACACGTAAGAAGCAAAACAAACAAAAAAAGATACTTTTGTGTATTGTTGAAATGTTAGAAGTACAGGATCAAGGGAAAATTTATTACAAAGTTTATTCTAGTCTGAAAAGGCCACAGCTTTGGATTTTACATAAGCAAAGATTTTATTCATGATGTCATTGGGACTTTTGCACCCAATAACAACAAAAAGAAACAAGGAAACAATACTCAGAGATATGCAAACCTCAGGTTTTTATTTGGCAAATTCTTTAGTTTCAGGTGGTTTAATAACTAAATACCATTTAATCAGGTATGTGTCTCAAGCGGAATGTGCTTCTATTAAGTAGACTTGCTGCTAATATTTTCCTGAATAAGCTGTAGTCATTATCAACCAGTGAAAATAAAACAAATTACCAGTTCAGCCCATATCAGTTAGAATATTCCATAACAGCAATTAATACATGTCTAAAATCTTCGATTCCTGAGTGCATTTCTGACTTCAAATACACATGAACAGTGAAATGAAAGTAAAATTTTACAAACATAATAATTTTATTGTTAATAAGTCAATAAAATTACTATCTTTATTCCACTTATTATGAGCATGGGAAGAACTCTATGCAATGATCTGTCATGATATCACTTTCTTTTACACCTTCCAAATTGACATCCTGTGAATGTTTTTTCTGTATTTAAAGGTCAAACCATAAAAGCTCTGTAAGCATCTAACACGTGTCAGGATTATTGGGCCTTTAAATACTCTTTAAATTCTATCTGCATATCTCAGGTATCTAAAGTCCAGGTAATCAATGTGCATTTAGATGCTTAAACAACAGAAAGAATTCGTATAAAATAGTCATCACAGTCTGTATGAATACTTGGGTACACAGATTTACAAGGAGGGCTTTTAAAGGTACAGAAGTTAAACTAGTGTGGGTTTTGAACACTTTTATCTTTTTCTAGCCTCAGGAAAAGTTATGGTGTAGAGTCTTACACAGTCATACACTAGCAATAGTAGGTTTCTACCATACAGTAGAAGATTTCCCAGCAATGGCACTTTCTTTACAGCAGCACAAAAGATGAAAAACATGTGACTGGCCCTCAGAACTCTTTTTCAATATCTATTATTCTGTGATTTTATTGACTATGGCCCTATGTTCTGATAAATAAATAGTGCTACTGATCTTGGTAACTACCTGAAGGTTTGAGATCAGTTACATCTTTGATCAATGCATAAAATACACAACTACAAGTGAGATGAACTGCTATAAATTTTTAATTGAAAAGAGTAAAAAATCATAGAATGAAAAGATTAATGCAAACCAGGAAGCACAAAACAATGACTTATTAAGCAGTAGCCATATGTAAAACACATGCATATTTCATGCATTTCTAAAACTCGGGGGGGTGGAGATGGGGTGTGTTATTTGCCTATTCGGAATTATTTAGAGAAATGAACAATGTAACTTTTAAAATAAAATGTGATCGGATCTTTAAAATGCAGAACAACAGAACTGACAAATACATTCAATTTAAAATGTTTCAAATTATCATATTCAAGACACTACATACAAGGAAAAAGAAGGGGAAAAGAAAGTACTTTTCTCAAAAAAAAAAAAAAAGAAAATTTCTAATAACAAGATAAAAAGGAAATTAAGGCTTTTAAATACTGTCATTTAATATCTAATGTCTATAAAATCTTTAAACTTTATCAGTAGAAAAAAAAGATAAAAATATTAGCTATGTTTTGTGGGTCAGTTAACATAATCTGGATAATAAATAGATAACTAAGATACCAATCTTCAAGAAAAAGAATTTGCTGTTTTTAAAAAGGAACTTGAAAAGTTTTCTGAAAAACAAAAACCTAAAAATCTAAACAGCAGTGGAACTATGTCGGCAAAGATTTTACAGATTGCTCCAGGTCAAAGTGGAAAATTAGATCTTTCAACAAATTTGAAAACTAAAGAGGTCCTAATGTAGGATATGTTATAAAATAAAACCATTAATCCCTTCCTGCCATTATAATTCTAGATTTAGTTCCAGCTAATGAGCAGAAACTCATTGAAAAACTAGTAATGAAAGTATTTGCATGAATCTAACTGTGATTTCCATGAACTGAAGCAAGGCCAGAGAATAGTGACAACGCAAAGAGTAAAATAACCCCAACCAACCAGACTAATTAACATTATGAAGGCATAGAAACTGGGAAAGATAGTAAGCAGGTGTTATTTATAATACTTAGAAAATATATTAAGAAACAAATTATGTAGAAATGAAATAGTAGACGTTATTAGTGAATGAATCTTAAATTCATAAGACACAAAATATGGGGAAAGTTGTGATTTAGTTTGTTTTTTGTCAGGATTTGATCCCATACAATATTCTTACCAAAAAAGTAGATTAATTAGGCATTTACAATGTGGCATTACCATTTGGAGAAAAAAACAGTATGTGTAATTTTGAAGGAAAATTAATATGGCCATGTGTTCAGTCTACAGAATATTAACAGAAACACCACAGTGAGTCTCTGACTCATATTTACCATAATATTTGGTCTCAGTCCTCTAAACAATTTTAGTAACAGAAATAAAAAGAGTAAATACTTTTTAGATACACAAACATCTACAAAAAAAAGTAACTAAACACTGAAATTCATACCGTCATAAATCCATCCAGCAAACCTGAATCAGGCTTAGGAGGTGCTTGTAATCGCTCCATAGACCACTTTTCAATGATAGATGAAACCTGGGTATTTTCTGTGTTTAGAATTCTGAATCCAGTCATATTTACACCACTGTATCGATAGGGCTCCACATCCAAGGCAAACAGGTCCTGAAAAAAATTACTAAAATATAAACTCTTTAATACACTGCAATTCTTATTTAAATTGTTAGACAATACTGAAATCTACAGGAAAAACAGTGCTATATATGCTAGGAAGAATGCTCTGTTTATCTGGGGGCCAGTGTCTGTGAGAAAGAAACCCAGTGAACATATAGTGGGAGTAATCTGATTCACAGAGGAAGAACTGTTTCAAGTATTTAAAAAAAAAAAAAAAACCTGATCAGATTTAAATATTAGTATTAATTGTTAAAAATATTATTATTAACCAATACTTTTTTGGATTACCAGACTGCAAATCATAAACAGAGCAAGAGTTTCACTGCATCTTCACTCTATGAAATCTGAACATGTCAATCTTTGGATGATAAATTGAGGAGGAGGAGGGAAATGTACATGGCTTTAAACCTAACCAAAAACACTTTTCACAGCTACTAATCATACTTCCAAACATGGATATATCTTTGACAAGGAATTTACCTTTGCAGAATAGCCTTTGACAATTAATGTATTTTAAATATGTGTGTGTGTGTGTGTGTGTGGATACGCATACGCAGCAATATAAATTAATAAAAAGAAGAAAATAAAGTTTCAGATCAAGCAAGTAAAACTCAAGATTATCTCAATCTTTTGACAGAATCCTTAGAAACAATATAGAACCCATACTTAACGTCAGGAAACTCAGGTCTAAAGCAAAGTTTTGAATATGGAGGGAAAAAAATTAACAACTAAGAAAACATTTATGACTCGCTAGGTCTAGCTGCAGGAATTATAAATGAACTTTCATTCTGTTTACTTTCTGTTTCCTTTTAAATACATTTTTAAGTGATCTAATCAAGATTATACATAAGATGTTACTGTCCTATAACATAATTTTGATTTGAGTAATTTAGTTAGAATGTAGAAATTGTCCACATGATTCATAGTTATTTAACTCATTTTAAATATATTTCTTTGCTGGCAGTTTAATATATTATAAAGGTCTCTGAAACGGTAGTGGTAAGTGTAACACTGGCCTGAATGCATTTTCTTTACTGGTTAGAGCTGAAGAATATAAAATACTGTACTATGGAAAACCAGAATAAAATTTCTTATGGATTGTTATCATCACTAAGCCCAGAAAAATATCAACCAGTTATCATTCTCTATACATTTTTAATTTTAGCTAGTGATTATGATGCCATTTTCCATATGTAATACCTAAGATATTCTTGTGTCAAAATGCTTTTAAGTTATGCATTTACAAGTAACCGAATTCATGTCCTTTTTTTGAAGAACTAAAACATTTTATTCCAAATGAAATGTTGAACACAACTAGAACTATGCTACATCTTTCCCTTTGAAAATTCTATCTTTATTTTGAAAGAAGTCATAACCTCAGATATAATGATTTAATCCAAACACATTCAGGTTTACACTGGAATATAATAAATATACACAAAATTATGTATATATTATAAATACACACAGGTCAGTGTATTAATGAGCTACTGCATTAGACCCTGAATCAATCAAGAGAATACACAGACTTCTGTAAACACTGACTGGAAAATTTATTTGACAGACTTTTGCCATGTCTGATAAGACCATTAAATATATCAAACCAACAAAAATTCAATGCAAGTTCCAAAGCTACATTGCAAAATAAAAATCTATCATCTCTTTGTGGACATTAAATTATTCCTTGATTACTGCAAGTCAATATGATACTTGTGTCTCCTAAAAAACCCCTAGCATTCCAGTAAGGAAAAAGAATGACAGAAAACCCTGGTTTTTAAACATATCTTTAAGAACTAAAATTAAATGCCAATGGACATCATAGCACTTAAAGAAAGAATTTTCACAAATAGCAAAATGAAAATTTAAAAACTAAAAAAATCCCTTGAAACATCTAGAATCCATTTTGATAGAGCAGTAAGGGAAATATTGCATGCAATCCTAAATCTGTAAGAGACTGAATAACTCACTTTTCTAAAATAAGAGAGGTTCTTGTGCAGGGTATTTTGCCTTTCCAGTTCTCATGAACTTCAGAATTTACTTTGTTTTCCATTCAACAAGCTATTTCCATGCTAATTCTTCCTATGAACTTCTGGTATGTGATTCTGAGGTGAAAATTGTATGCTACCACAAAAGATTATTTCTGTAAGGATTTAAACATGTATGCGACTTTAAAACATGGGTTTTTTTCAAGCGTGGTTTTACCAAGGCAGATCTGTCTCATGCTTGAAATTACATTTATTTTAAAAACCTGAATGAATTGCAACCTAAATAGACACATTAGAACACAATGGAAAACAGAGATATGTGCACAACTGTAGTTTCTAGAGTACTGTTTTATCAGCTTCTAAACTGTTCCTTAGTCTGGTGAGCAGCCAAAAAGGTCTTCACATACATGTTTGTTATGTTTTGTAAGAGCATTCACATTTTTAATGTTCATTTATAGGAATGTTAAATCTGATGGTTCCAAGAATGATCAAATCCCTTCTTAGCTGCTTTTACAATGAATGCCAAAGAATACTGCATAATTCACATGCCTAAAAAGCTCATGTGGACTGTTAAATAAAACACTGCTAATATTCACACCAAATTATTCAGGAATCATATGACAGTGAAGAACTACCTTTTAAAATGCTGGATAAAAAATAGGGAATATAATAGTGTTTAAAATGTCATAATCTTCACATAAAAATAGATTAAAAAAAAAAAGACAAAACTCATAATATAAATAAGCAATTAGGAATTATATGATTAACTTTGTTTGAAAGTTAAGAACTGTAGTTCTACAAAGTTTTTCCACGACTATCATTTTCCAGAGCACACTGTTTAACAATAATTAAACCAACATGATGAGTTTCACTGAAAGTAAGAAAACTCAGAGAAAACATCTTGTACTCGCACCCTATTCCATAGAAAATAACTTTTTCACTTTGTCAAGTAATATAATTAATGGAAGTAACATCTTTGTTAGATGCCATCACTGTGTTTTTTATAAACTACTTACCAATGTGGTAAAGATATAGTGATAGTATTCTGTCATCATTCCCATAGCTAAAGCCTTGAAAAAATAAACAAAGGATTAATATTTCTGAGGTCACATAAAACATTTTTATCACATTTACATGGCAAATGAAAAGCTGCAGAAGAACACTACTGGGATCAGACTATAGGGTTGGAACTGTACTAAAATTAGGTCAAGCAAGTCATTTTCTAGCAGTTAAGAGTAGATTACTGACTATTAAAGGAATTTATGAACCAGGTCTTCTGATAGAAAGAATATTATTAGACTGTTCAGTGCAGTAAATGTGAAAGAAGCGTATAGCTTTACGTACTAATGGAAATAGGAAACATTTCTCTCTCTTTTTTTTTTTTTTTTTTTATTATTACAATGAACAATACTATGCATTTAAAAGAAGGATCCAAGCTTATTTTATATGGGTGTACATTTTTACCGCCTTCGATAAAAATATTTATGAGTCAAGTTTTGAAGAGCAAGATACCTACTACTTCAGTAAAAATGAAAAATACTCATTCTATAAATCTATAAACATAGATATCTATCAAGTACCTTCATCTGTCTTGCTAAATGTGTAATACCACATAGGCTTTGATCAACCATGTTTTTAAAAATTTTTATACTTTTCTCTTAACAGCATAAGAACAAATATTTCTAAATACAATTTTGAAGCAATAAACTATGGATGACTCATCACTCTTCTTCATTAAGGGCATTTTTACATGAAGTGCATATATCTTCATGCTCTGCATAAAAGTTGTCTTAGATTAGCATGATTTATTCACATTTTAGTATCTACAGTGATTTTTACCTAATTTTAACACTGTAAAAAGCTACATAAGGAAACAGTATTTTCTTCTTTTCCAGGAATTATCAATGGAATTGTCAAGTTGCTACCAGATACACATCCTTAAACAAGAATTATACAACTGTCACAACACCAGAATTTGTACGCAAAAGAGTTATCAGAGTTCTGAAGGCTATGGGAGCCTTTTTTACTTCTAACATCATCTGAAAAAATGATTAAACGACTAGTATATATGTTATTTTCCAAAGACAAATTAAAATGTATTCCAATTATCAGCTACAGATCAGATTTTATATTTTAGGGAAGACTTTGACAGAAACTGCACGAACACTTTTACAAAGGATGCTTATACCAGTGTATTTAGAATTCAACAGTAATGTTTATAACTACTGTATAGTGTGTCAATATCAATTTAAATTATGTTAAACACAGGAAAACCATTATCTCATGAGAAATACTACAAATCCATTAGAAACTGTACAACTACAAACATTTTTAGCTGTAAGAAATTTTTTGTTGTTGCTCTTATATAAAGCAAAGGTATCTTCCTCTATATACATAACACATTTAGAGTCACCTATTTCTTAACTGGCTTACAATTAGGTCATTCATACTCCACAGAATCTCTACACAAGAATATCTGATGCATGTTCCTGATTCTGCTATATGCCAGTCTTGTCCCTTTCCCAGGTCTTCATTCTCTCACTTTCCTCAGTTCTCAAAAGACATCCCTCCTTTTTTTTCTTAAAACCATTGTGATTTCTTTGCTCTCATTATTCCAGTGCTTCTCTACCCTTCTAAATCATTTTTGCTTTCCCTGGTTGTCTAGTGATGTAGTTACCACTGAGATTTGCCTTAATTTAATTATTCTTGTCTGAATTATAGGATTCTTCTTTTTTTTTCTTTCCTTTTCATGATGTGTTTTTGTCCAGAAAACAGTATGTCCCATTTCACTGGCCTCTCAAGGTACTGTATTTTCTTTATTTCAAATTTGCTTTCTCTAACATCAAATTCACTGTTAATCTTTCCAATCACTCTCCCAAGACAAAAACCCTTGTCATGTCTCCCCAAGTTCGACCCTCCATTATATATATAAAAAAATGGTTAATTAATACTTTTATATATATAAAAAAGGTTAATTAATACTTTACAAATGAATATATGAAGATTTTTTTAATTATTTTTCGACAAAAACTTGTGAACACTATATTTGGAATAATATCATTAAAAAGGAAAACAGTCTTATTATATGGGTCCTTTGTGTCAATTTTTACTGCAAGAGCTGGCATTTGGCTGCAGAACTACCAATTTTAGAAATATTTAAGGCACTGTAATATTGGGGCTAAATCGAAAGCTAAAAGTCTACACAAACTGTATAGAGATGTAAACAGTCATGAAAGAATTGTCTCAGTATCTTCCTTCTATAAACTTTAGGATGTGAAGAGTAGTTTGATAAAATAGTTTATAATTTAATTTAAAGAGGTTGAATGCTCAGTCTTCGGTCCTGGAACATGATTAAAGATATAATGCTTCTAATTATGTTCCCATTTCCCTCTAGTCATATGTTTTTCACAATGTTGTATACCATGAAGGAAAGGTTTCCCTTCACCTAAAATGTACTAGATAGAGTATAAATAATGTACTTTGATGGAGTTAATAGACTGCAGCTTTGTACTGACATCAACATATTTCCATCTGCATTTTTAAGATGTTAAAATAATTAAATGTACATTCAATGATTTTGGCTAAACAATTAGACTAACAGTCTGGTTTATGCTTAAGAAAGAGCAAAAACCACCAGCAGAGGTTTAAAATTAGTAGGACTTAATAAAAACCTTTTAATCAATGAACAATAAAGCAAAGAAATTATAGTATACATGTATGTTTACTAGCAATTTTAATTGTACATGCAACAATACCCCAGACAATGGGGTATTAATGACAGACATATATTCCCATCTTAAATACCTTTTGTTTTCAAAGTAAACCATACAGTCCACTAAAAATATAATAGAAACATGAGTTAAAGTCACTAAAAGCTGTTTATTAGAAATGTAGGATTTGTTTTGGTTTAAGTATTCTTCCTATCCTCTTTATTGCAAGTCATGGTTCAAGTAAGATACTATGGGAAAATTGGCCTCTGAGCATAAGGAGCGTAAGTCTTTGGAACTAGCCCATTAAACTAAAGAAGACACACAAAGGCTTGTCTTCTATGCATAATTCAGGGTTACAGTAAGGATTTTTATGAACCACATCCTCTGTATACCACTATATTGCCACCTTCTCTTGGAAGACATCACTGGAATCTGCTTCTGCAAAATAAAGCCAGTTAAGCATTTGGAATTCTTCTCTATTTCACCTACTCATATTACTTGTACATAACAAAGAAAACAGTTTCAAAGTACCTACCCAAATGTATTCAGTTGTTTTTCAGTCTTTTTAGTAGAGTGAAGAGAATATGGCACAAAAAGGTATCTATTAGCTCTGTCCTCTCAATTAATATTAAAATTAATGTCCTCTCATGAAAAATCATTAATGTGATCTGTTGGTAGCATACTATTCAAGTATCACTATCTGATTAAGAATACATGATTTGGACATTTCAATTAAAAAAAAATTTCTTTGTTATAGAAAATAACACTAAACAAGCATTTCAAACACTGGTTAAGCATTCAGCCTCCAAAGTACAAATTCTTCATAGTTGAAAGACTGATATGACTTTTCCGCTGTACATGAACCAATTAATCTGTACCTTTAAAAACAAAACAAAACAAAACAAAACCGACAAAATGAAAGCAGCTACTGTCAAAATCACCAATAAAATTATCTCTGAAATCCTTGGCTGATTTTCAGTTAGGCCTCAGTAAAACTGACATACAATTCCCCTGCTTGCTAAATGCCATTAAGTCTGGATATTACTTTTATTTATTAGGGATGAAGAAAGATTAGGCCATCTAAAGCAAAATAAGAATTACCTGTTTCAAGATACCTGCTGCCATTTCATGGCTGCAGTCAAAGATTACATGGAATTCTTTGCCTCTTTTCATCTCCTTTAGCAATGGCTTTGCATCTTTCGTGTCAGCAGGTAACTGACGGATTTTTAGTCTCAGGTTGTATCGTGATGGAGCCTTGATGAGCTCTTGTAACCGAATAAGGCCTTAAAGAAAACAGAGGAATAAAAGAAAAAAAAAAAAAAGGAAAAAAAAAAAAAAAGAAAATTATCAAAACAAGAACCTGAACTGCTAGCAGTTCAACTTACTATAAACATTCAAAGTTTCCTGATTTTTTCTCCTTTCTCAGTATGTTGCAACTGAAACACAAAAATGTTATTAAAAATAAAAAAATATAAAAGCAAAATAAAATATCTTCACTCCCAATATTTTCTTATCACAAGTCTTTCTTCTTCCTTAATATTAATAGACAGTAAGCAGCCTCAGTTAGGATTACCTTAAGACAGACAAGTCTTCCATTAGCATTATCATGCAACTATGACATTCCTCTTCAAAGAATTTCTATAATTATTCTAATTCAATTAAAACAATATCCCAGACTCATAGTTTGTAATCAGACTAGCCAGTCTTATAACTAATCTATCAGGTTTACATACAAAGTTGTGACTATTTTCAGCACTGTAGAACACTCTCATATAATTCATATGAGAATATTTGCTCTGAACTAGTTTAAAAAAAAAAAACAAAACCGTATTCTGCCATGCTAACGTCCTTCTTGCATTGGAATAGGCTCCACTTAGTGGCAGTAACAAGGGTTGTTGTTCTTCATTGTATTTGCAGTGCACATATACCATGAATCTAATTGTCAAAAAACGGAAGCTTTGCTTAGGATTTTATTTACAGCAGGATCCAGGTATAAAAAAAAAAGTAAACTGCTTCTAAAATATGAAATATATCTCTTCATTACATTAAAATCTCTTCATTACATTAAAACTATAAAAAAATAAATGTTTTTCCTGATTAACAATAGATGTCAAAGATGTCTTGATTTCAGGAAATGATGATGTCACAATGTAACAGAACCATACTACATCATCACTAAGAAATTATGATAACCTCTGCCATAAGATTTAATATAGTCTTTTTCCAACAGACATTGTTCTTTTACTAAAATAATGCTGATAGATTTTAGTAGCATAATATTTGTATAATTTTTTGCTGTAAAGCTTTTAGATTGTAAAAAACTTTAACCATTTCCAGCAAACGGACATCAATAGAGAATACAACTAAAAGATAAAAATCAGTCTCCTGTTTCATCATTCCCTCTTTTTGACCCCGCAAAGGATCCATGTTAGTTTCTCAACAGTTTTGGCTGAAATTAGCTGCAACAGGAATTATAGCTTACTATATAAAACCTTCCTAAATTAAGACTGCAGGTGTGGAGGTCTGGAGATACAAGTAGACCTCTCAGGCCCAAAAGCAAAGTAGGAAATTTTTTCTTCACTCACAAGTCTATGTCACAGGTACAGTATCTCCTATTTCACCACAATACCTTAGTAATCACTATGTTTACCATCAATCTTAGTAGAGCTACTAAGGGCAGAAAAGACATGGAACCTGAAGTACTTTCTCATGACTAGACCTGGTCCCTGCTTACTAAGATACAGAAAAGTGATAACTAATATATATGTGACTTCTGGGACAACAGCAAATAAGTCTACATTGTTGTGAAAATCATAATTTTAGAAATTAATTCAAACCAAGGATTTTGCCATATTTACCCCAAAAGTTATAATATCTATATAACATGAATTAATGTATTTAATTAAAGCTTAAATTGATTTAATACTTGATTTCTAAATGATCTTGAATAAATACATTTAAGAGCTTTATAGTAGAGGTGAATTTCTAACTTAAAAGTTTACATATCTACTGTGCATTAGTACCATTTTCAGATGATCTGGGACAGTTACATGAAAAAAAAGCTTTGAAATTAATGATATAGATACACCATAGCCACTATGCACCTTATCAAAAATAACTGATAATAGCATGTCAACAAAAACACTTAGGACTGTTCTCAAGTCTTTACCATTTCCTTAAGACTAAGGGGAAAAACAAAACAAAACAAAATAATTGGAATTTATGCCCTTGAGGTCAAAAAATGTAGGTGATCAGTACAAGTTAGGGGCTGACATGATGGAAAGCTGCTCTGTGAAAAAAGATATGGAAGTCCTGGTGGACAACAGAATGACCATGAACCAGAAATGTGCCCTTGTGGCCAAGATGGCCAATAGTATCTTGGTGTGCTTTCAGAAGAGTGTGTCAAGCATGTCAAGGGAGGTTATCCTTCTACTCTGCCCTGGTGAGGCCACATCTGGAGTATTATGTCCAGTTCTGGGCTCCCCAGTTCAACAAGAACAGGGAACTTCTGGAGAGGATACAGCAAAGGACTTTGAAGATTATTAGGGGACTAAAATATCTCTCTTATGAGTAAAGGCTGACAGAGTTGGGTCTTTTTAGTCTAGAGAAAAGAAGACTGAGAGGGGATCCTATCAATGCTCATAAATACTTAAAGGATGTCAGGAGGATGAGACCTGTCTTTTTTCAGTGGTGTCCAGTGACAGGACAAGAGGTAATGGACACACCCTCGAACACAGGAAGTTCATCTAAACATGAGGAGGAACTTCTTTACTGTGAGTGTTTTGGAGCACTGGGACAGGCTGCCCAGATATGTTGTGGAGTCTCCATCTCTGGAGACATTCAAAACTTGCCTGGATATGGTCTCGTGCAACCTTCTCTAGGTGGCCTTGCCAGGGGACTTGGACTACATGATCTCTGGAGGTCCATTCCAGCCTCTATTATACTGTGATTCTCTGATGTTGGATTGAGGGAAGGACCACAGTTCAAAGCAGAGTCTTTCTCAAAGGCAAAGCTGTGCCAGTTGCTTATCTGTGCATTTCCACTTAAGAAATACAAATCACAAGAGTAGCAATATGGGACATGTACTATGACACACTGCCAGAAAAAAAAAAAATTAAAAAATCCTGGCCATTGTTGCTCACTAGTCAAATATGACTGAGCAGACAGACAGAAAGACAGTGATTCTAGATAGCCACATTAGCTCTAATCAGATAGTGCTGGAAAATGTGTTGCCTTATAACAGACAACAGTATCTGAAGTTGATATATCAGCTGTCAGTATGTGAACTACAGACATACATTTATCCAAATGACTTACCTCACACTTGAGAGCAAGAAGACAGGGGGAAAAATGGCAGATTTGGGACAGAGGGGAAAGAATCTGAATGTACAGACATCTTCAAGACCTTGTACCTCTGAAATATTCAGATATTAATGGGGACACTTCTGGCATTAGCTGTATTTTAACATTCAAGTAATACTGAGTGCAAAAAGCTCTACGTCACAGCGAATATTCACCATGAACCTTCAGCCATTTCTCACATCAGTTCATTACAGCTAGAAAACAAAGTGAATACAGGAGATCAAGACAAAACGAAAGTCTTAAACACAGCTTTGTATCACAGATTTGCAGTAGGAAAGAGACTATAGTTTCACAAAACAACTATTGATCTCCCAATGGGAGACCATTAAGTAAACTGGCAAAAGATGAGAAGTCCACAATTTGCTCAAAAAGTCATATCCATGAGGTGTACAGAAAAAATGGAAAGCTATTTAAAAAAATAAGTATTACTGATGAAATATGCCAAAAGAGATTGAAGAACAGGAAATTCAAAACTACGCTGCTGTTTGAGTCTCAAATGGAGGCAATGATTACAAAATATAGATCTACTGAAAATGAGGAAAATCAGAACTGTGTCTCACTCACAAAGTTGTTTTTGGATAATAGTATGATGACTTTGCCCTCAGGAGTTTTGTAATCTCAAGTATATTTGGCCTGTTTGTTTTTCCAGAGGAATCAAATTTTATTTGTGAGGCAATGAATGAATAAAGTATTATAGACTATTCTTATGTTCACTGTTATCCAAATCTGCAGCTGGAGTTGCTCAGTAGGAGATAAATAGACATTTGTTAGTATGATGATTATGACAGTCATATGAGAGAGGAAACACCTGGGCTTTAGTCCCTGTCCTATTTCTATACTGAGACACTTTTCAAGAAGAGCAAGAGACAAAAGCAGCTTTACTCTACTGTGCAAGTTTTAGAATCAGAACTACTCCAGAACAAAACTTATTATGTTTGTGGAAGCAATTGTGAAATTAATTTGATTGTATAAGACATTAAAGTGATTTATGAAGTTCAAGCTTTCTGTGCAAGTAACATATTGAGTATTTTTAACATATCAAGTGTTAAAAGGAAATCTGATTGGTCTTTCTTGACTGCAAACTGTTCTTTCAAATCATTTACTTATAAGGGCAAAATCCCTCATTTGTATGTTTTACTCATACTCTCAGGTGTTACACCAATCACCTTTCTTATGTCTTTGGAGACAGAATTGACAGTTAAGATTGTCAAGGAACATTAAGGTGGGATGGAAGGAAAGGAAAAAGGGAGGCTGCTTTTGGTCCACAGCAAGTCCATAATATCCAAAATTTTAGTATAGAAATGTAGGACATTACAAATTGATAGGTCCCTTGCTATATGCCCATTTCTTGCACCAATGCAATATGTTTTTTTTCTTTTACTGTATGTCCAAGATTTGTTACAGAATGGCAAGGAGTGTTTTGTGGCCTATAGGAGCTCATGAAGTAAATGTCTTACAGTATTCTTATGAATTAAACATATACTGAAAGGCTGACAAAAAACTAGAGGGGGTGAGAGCCAACAATTCAAAAGCTTTCTTCCAAGCTTTGTTCTATTTCAGAGCATTACCCAAGAAGGTGAGCAAAGTGCACATCACTTCATGCTCTCCTCAAGACTTTACCTGGGCTGTTCAAGAATCAAAAAAAGAAAGTCCTTCATAAATGTTGTTATGTTTGGACTACCTCAGTGAAAGAAAAAATCCCACCAAAATTTGAAATAGAATATTTACAGGTATAAAAAATAATACCAGAGCAATCAAAAACTGGCAAGGAGAATACTATGGTAAGTATAGTGTCTGCTTCCTATATTACTTATGTATCTGAAATAGAAGTGATGAGCAATAAATTACCACACTGTAAAGGCAGTACAATAGCTGTAGAAGCTATCAGAGGAACCTGAGCAGAAGAATGGAGGGAAGAAAACCTGTGAATGCACACCTCTATAGTGCACGGACTGAATCCCAGTGATGGGGCAGTAGAGGTGTGCATGAAAGCAAATGAAGTATTTATTCCTTCATTAACTGTCAGAACACAGAAACAGTAACCAATGAGCTTTTTCAAAATATATCTATGATAAAGCAAATCTGAGACAAACAAATTCCAACTGTTTAAAAGATGAATTTTTTCTCCTATCCTCATCCTCCTGAAATAATTAAAAAAAAAATTAAGCTTTTAACGTGGAGCATTTTTGCTCATAGTTTCTACATGTAGCAGAACATATCATTTTAGTAATAGTTACAGTTAACATATATTTCCATTTTTAAGATTATTTTTCCAGCCACCAGCATTTATTAAGCTCAGATGAATTATGAAGGGAAAAAACTGCATTCCAGTCTACTAAATGACTTACTTCAATAGTCTACCAGACCATCCACTACAAGTAATATTCATTCATCCTCATCCACACTTAAAAAATAAATCCTGCTGGCATAAGTTCAACAGTTTCCGGCTTGCTAGACTCTCACAGGAATTATTTCAGAAAACAAAATCCCATCACGTGCAAGGGCTGCTGCAGAACCACCTGGACATGCCTTTCTGCAGAGAACACATGGTGTGGGCACCTACCGTGAAGCTGTGTCACAGGAGGCAAAAGCCACTACCACCATCACCCTACTGCTCCTCATTGCAGAGGAGCACTTCACAGAACAGAAAAAGTCAGATAGTGCTGAGCATACTCTCTCTGGTACTTTTTATTTCTATGTCAGTACACCAGTGGGTAAAGTACTGAGAAGCAGCATTTCCTCATTCAGGAATTAGAGGGAACTGAGAGTGAGTAAAGGCTTTCCAGGTCTGGATCATGCTTCAAAAGCGGGCTCTTTCAAATATAAATCAAAGGCTGAAAGTTTCCTTCCACACAGTACCTAGCATATGTGATGCATTATTTGTGTTATATAAAGTGTGTGAAGAGCTGTCTAGTTTTCCTAGAAAATAAATCCCACCAAATTAATTTCCCGAGTAGAAGTGGCATAATTACTGTGGAAAAAAAACCCCAAATCTCACACACACAAAAACCCCACAAAATCAAACCTCCAAAACAAAATCAAAACACAGTGTTCTTTTTACCTTTTCCTCTACATTATGACTGGATGGGAGCACTGGAGTTGAAATATGTTTAAGATTATTTCCTGTGCAAGTCAAAACGTACAAGTGGGTGCATCATGACCTGCCTAGCGTTGGTCGTAGCAGGTTCCAGCTGATACTGGACCAACTTAAAGAGCAGTGAAGAAATTCTCAACGCCCTCTTCAAGGGATGGAGTTGCTTGCCACAGCCAAGCCTAGCCCAGCTGAGGGGGAGGCAGGGTTTGTCAGTGGACACCTCAAGCCAGGCAAGGACACCCTACGGGGCTGCAGCCCAGAACAACAGATAAAGCTATTACACACAAACCATTGTGGCCTGAACCTGCTGCTACCCCAGTCAGTTCCCAGGGTAAACATTGATGGACTGCATGTAACCTGCAGTGAAAATACACAGAGTGTTTTCTTTTGTCCAAGGAAGGGGACAATTTTTTTCCTCTCAAAAATAAAAACCCAAAAAACAAAAACAAATAAACCCCAAAACAATGAAAAATAAACAAACAAAACACAAAAACCCAAACAAACAAAAAACCCAACAAAATTATCAAAAGTTTATCTTTACAAGTAATTAAGTAAAATCCCCTGTCTCTGGATTGTTTTGCCTGCAGTGTTTTCCAACCATTTTAAGCAGTTTAATTCCACCCTCCCCCTCTCTTTTCTAGATTGTCACCAAAGAAATAAATAAGCACTGAAAAAATAACCTAAAAGAACAAGCTCCTACATGTAAATCGCAGCACCTGGGTCCAGTTGTGGAGAGTAACTGCTTCCCAAGTTGTCCCTGATCTTCTCTTCCCCACCACACCCTAACATCCTGGTTTCCATGGGAAGAGTAGGTGCAACAGACAAGAAAAAGGTCCAGAGGATCAAAATATTACACTGTTGAGAAGTAACCAGGTAATCTACATATAATATAAATAAATAATATAATATAAATAAATCCTGCTACTATCCTTAAAGTAACAACCTGTGTTTGGAGTCATTTCTCTCACCTATAAGACATCATAAATTCAAGGCTTTGTGCAGTAAAACTAGTGCCTTCCAGTAATGAAAAATGAGCTCTACCTTATGTAGTCTAACATACAGTCTTGAATATATCAGGTGATTTCAGACAAATTCATTGTTTGCTTCCATATTTAAATGTTGCCAATATTTGTTCTCTCTGTATTTTCAATTTTTACTAATACTGTTCTGGTCTGTTTGGATGAGTGAGATACCCAATAGCCAAGGAAGAATGATTCCTCCTACAGTGTCCAGTTTGACTATGGGACTCCATTTCTACCCTTCTGCCTTCTGCGCATATGGCTAAAGACTAAGGTAGTTTTATGTCAAACAAGTATGGAGTATTTATACATTAACTCTTTCTGAGTTACTGTTAATCCCAAACTAACTTTTATTGCTGTTGTCTGACATTAGAGAAAATGAGCAAGCTGGTTACTCGGGGTCTAAGTAACAACTTGTCACACACTGTGAAATAAAGTCTCTGGATCAGCAAGGGACAGTTTCAAAAGGGCCCATGTGTAGCTAATCAGGAAAAAAAAAAAAAAAAAAAACCAAACCAGATACCAGAGCCTTCAATGAAAGGAATAACATAATATGAGAACTACAAGGACAGTAAAGCTAAGAACAAAATGAGTTATGTCATCACCATGATTTTGAGGAAATATTTGTCGGCATAAAAGCACAGATTTCAGCCTAGAATATTTTTAAAACAAATGATTTACAATATAAAATGAAGTACAGCCTTCATAGGAAATGCTGACCTCTTGTTTTATTAGCATTACAGGATCCCAGTGTAATGAAAAAAAAAGTCCAAATCATTTGTGTGGAAAAGCCCCTAAAAAAATAAATATCTATTTTACAACAGTATAGAAATAATAGATGCATTTTGGGAATGTACTTCCTGCAATTTCTTTCACCAGGGACACCTTTTTCCTGTCCCTTTAAACTCTCAATTCCTTCTTTTAGTAGGCACTGTGATAGAGCCTTACCTCTGAATGGCTGGGAAGAATGCAGTGTGAGTAACTCTTTTCAGAAGCTGCCATCCATTCATCTTTAAGGAGAGTCCTGAAGGAGCAGTTTGTGAGCTCTCCAGCTGGCATCTTCCTCCAAAGAGATCAATCACATTACCTCCTCGACATGTTCAACTTCAACCAGTCCAGGAAGCAAGAGCCCCAAGTTTGTTTTAAAACCTGGGTCTCCAGCTCAGCAGTCTTGCAAGCCATTGCTACGCCACCTGGCCTGCTCATCAAACTATTTATCATTTCCATTAATGCTGCCTTTGTGCTGCACAGGAAGAATGCAAGCAAATGCAATTTGCAATAGGCTGAACACACTAACCTTTTTCTGTACAAAAGAACACTAATGCTCTTTTAAAGGCTAATCCTATCTTCAGAATCTCAAAAGCTTCAGAAGTAATAATATCTTGCTTTCTAGAGCTACCAGAATATTTGCTCTATTTTCAGCAAGTTGTTTCGTCTCACACCTCTCTGTATTCTTCTCCTTCCCTGACAGACCAGTTTTTCTGGTTATGTCTCAGAAAACTATCATTGTGTATTGGGCTTTGAGAGGAGTATGGGTAGAAGGGAGGAGAATGCCAGTTTATTGGGCTTTGATAGTATGCTTCACATCAACCAGAACTGTTCATTGCTATAAAATGATTCACAAGTATTGAACACCCTGAATAGATTACCCATGAATGTATCCTTCTCATCTTCTACTTAAAAAGCACCTCTAGTTAGAGGATAAAAAGGAGGGAAAAAAAAAAAAAAAAAAAAAAAGATTGCACTTGCTAGTAGAGCTGATTGAACAGTGGGCTGCTCTGTGTCCTTTAGATTTAAGAGCATAATACAAAAAAACACCATTAAGGAAAACACCGAACAAAAAAAAAACAGAGATGAAAGGAAAAGACAGCTTGATGGACCTTTCTCACTTATTCACATTTAGACTTTTTACTACATTAAGATCATTTCACCCAATTCTGGCAGTTTAAAGCATCCTTAAAATTGTTACCCATTGTACTTAAACCCATTTAAATACAGTATCAGTGGTGTGAAGTGTCTTTAATGGAGGAAGATCTTTAAGATACAGAACCCAGAAAAATTTATCTTCTTACCACAAACATAATTAAGATAGCTCCTTATTACCAGCTTTAGACTCCAACATTTTACCAGGAATTTTCAGTCTTGTAGTTAAAGCATTGGAAATTGTGCATGCATGTATATGTGTATATATATTACAGCTATTACTGCATTAGAGTTTTATGCCACTTGCAATCTGCAATATTAAAAATGCACTACAGTTAGTGGAGGTGACATGAAGAAGAGTTCAAAGATCTAGTATTATGTTGACTTAAATTATTTTTCTACTGTTAATCTTAATTCCTAACAGGAAAATAATATCACTGTATCAGTAAAAAGTATGAAAAGTATCTCATAAGTGACTTCAGTAGTAGTTTTGAACAAGCCCTTTGTCAAGAAATATAGCTGCATTGTTTTGAATAATTTCAGATGAAAATTTAAAAATTAGATTAATTAGGGCAAGCCAAGGTACACTAATCATCCACAACAGTAATAAGTGCAAGAATGAGCTCTGATGGTCTATTTAGATGACAAAATTTCCTTTTGAGGGAAAAAGCAGAGATGTGTAGATGCTCTATAAAGTCAAGCTACTTGTAACTATGTACTTAACTCCTTGTCAAAGCATTCAATACTAACCTAAGGCCCCCAACTCTTCTTCAGAGATACAGAACTCCTGTTTATAAATCAGAAAACCCTTATACTATGTTGACATGTTCCAGCCTATCTTGTTTGTCCTATCTTAGCTTGGAATTCATTCCAAGCTTCACTCTGCCCATATGTGGCCTTTCAGCTGTACAAACACACTTAAAGAAGGAACAGGACATCAAAAGCAGCAGTTTCTGTTAGAAAATATAGTTTCATAATCAAGCCGGTTTTGGACTTTTTAGGGGTGCAGAAGGGTTGTTGTTCTAAGGATATATATTTCTTTTGAGCATATTACTAAAAAGGAATTTTAGTCAAACGTAAAAGCCAGTTGCAGGTCACTGAATATGAAAGGACAAATAAAAGTTACATTATTTCCAAACGAAAAATAATTTTCAAAGGCTATCTCTCTTGGATGACAGCCATGTCAGTAATCTGAGAAAACTTTTCAGTTTAGCTAGCTAGTTCTCTCCTGGCATTTCTTTTCCCAAATCAACATCTTCTCATACCACTTATTGTTTGGACTGAACTGAGACTAAATCTTCAGCTCCAGTTACAACAACATAGAATAATGGTACTGATGCCAGAAATACATTTACGGACTTTTTTCTGATGAAACAAAACTTCTAGGGCTAGGAACCAAGCCTCTGTCAAAACCTCTCCATAGTTGTGGCTATGATGCAGTCTCCAAAGATTCATCTTGCCGTCACGCTGACATATTGAGGTGTATGCTATTCTGTGTCATGCACAGTTGGACGTTTATTAAGACAATCAAATATTTCTTCATGAGCTCCAAAGCTCAATCTTTTGAAGCATGCAATAGGAATATTTTAGATTTTTATTTTCATTTTAAAGACTTTACAGTTTCCTTTGTTTCAAATAAACTCATTCAAAGATGAAGTGTGTATTTGAAGGAAGGAGATATTTGAATGTCTTTGGCTGCAAAACTTCTCATCTTTAAAGGTTTGGCATTAGAGAGCAGATACCTGGTTTGCTGTCATATCCACACTTTCAGATTCAACCAAATGCTCAGGTATAGTAAGTAGCACCCTCTGGGCAAGTTAGGAGTCAAAGTCCATGTATGTGGAAAGATGGAACTGGCTCAAGGCCTTTAACTTTTATCTCCAGCAGTCTTACCCATATTTGGTCAACATCAGCTCAACAAACAGAACCTAGTTAGTTAGAGAACCTGGGATCAACAGTGCATACAAATGCTATGAGTATGTGTCACCAGACTGAGGGGACATTTCTTTCACTCTTTGACCTGTATTTCCATAAAATGATGCTGATATAAACAGGGGTGTACCTCAGGAGGATTTAAAGTACAATAATACTAATAGCTGAAAAAAATGATACTTTTTAAAACAAGCAAAAAAAGGCTGAAGCATGTTTTTAACTAGATGTGTGTGCATGTATATATATCTATTGGAAATACATTGTTATTCTGAATGATCTAAGAGTGTCTAGACTAAAGACAGAAAAAACCCTTCTTTTGGACTACAAAAATATCTGTTTTGAAACAATTACTTAGTACAGGAAAGCAGAAGTGCTTCTAATCATATTCATAATTTATACTGCAACTGAGATTACTAAAATGCCATGTGTAGGAGTGACTAGCCTTAGGTTTAAAAATCACTGAACAAGAAAACTGGGGATCCAGGTTTAACTCCACAGTCATATTTCCATTCAAATACTGTGCATATCACTTAATTTTTCCGTGTCTTGGGTCTTAGCATCTGAATGTTAAATCCTTTTTCCTGTTGTTTCAGCATAACCAGCTGTAAATGAAATGCAAGGCAATAATCACCTTTATTATTTTCCTTAAATGTGCTAAGTGATCACATCAGAGCTTGGGTGCGAATGTCTTTTACAGTTAGTTTCAAATAGCCAATCCAAATTCAGCCTATTCCCAGTAACATTTCTTTTTTTAATAATGGCTTTTCAGCATTGCAGTGAAAAAAGCCCTCTACCCCCTCCCACACAGTTCCACAAGAGGGAATCAGTGTGCTGTTTTAAGTTCAGAAGAAAAAAAAAGCCTTTCATGGAAAGGTTTTGATCTTTATGATCACCATGACAAGATGAAGAAAATAATTATTTTCATACCACCTGAGTATTTAGCTGCAGCATAGAGCAACTAGAAAAAATGCCAGAAAATTGCACATTCATTCCCTTACCTCTGCATCTTGTGTATAAAAATATATATTAAAAAAATGTAGTGTAATTGAAAAAAGTGTTGAAAATTAAAAAAAAAAAAAACAAACAAACAACCTTTTCTATTAGATTTTCCATGTTTTTCTAGTCTCCAGCAACATGTGTCATTCCTTTACATATGTGGCTCTATTATGATATGCTTGATTTGAAATATTGTTATTACTCATTTTTCTGTACATGTTTTTGAACAATTTCTGAAGAAAGCTTTGTCTTTAATTCAGTGTGATGATTATGACAACAATGACAATTAACAGTTCTGGGCATTTCAAAAAAGTTCATGTATTATTGTGAAGTATGATCTCTCAAGTGAGTGATATCTATGAGTAGTACAGTTTAATGAGGGTGAAGATTTAAAAAGAAAAAAAAGAGATTTACTACAGTCAAAGGACAAAACTGCTTTTGTCAAAGCTGTCAGAATCAATAATAAAAGAAGTAGTAGAACAAGCCTGCAGTCTCTAGTCATACCATAGAGTTATCACTATTGTAACAAACCATACAAAAATAATTTAAAAGTTAATATGTATGAGAAATCAAAATGGACTTGGTTGGAAAAAAAACCCAAAAACATAGATGAACATTCTAAACTGGAATTTACACTAGGTAAGGTGCATTTATTTGTGGAAACAAAATCAGGGGTTTCTGCTATTAAAAAAAAAAAAATACAGTTGATAAGAGTGCAAGGACAGAAGGAAAATCTGGAATTTCAGCTAAAATGTATTGAGAAGGGAATATTTGAGCTGATGTAGAGAAATTCACAAAGAGTATAACATCTCAGGTGCATTACACAGTATTCCTTCGACCAGAGAACAAAATATGTAATACTGAAGTAGGAGTAAAAGCATAGTGATATTTGGATATATCTGAGTTTAAATTTATGCCCCATGCAAGACAAGATACTGATTCTGTCTCCATTTTTCAATTAAATAGATTTCCCCATCATATTTTTCTGTATATGAAAATAGTGAATAGCATTTTCCAGTTTTTATGAAAGAATTATTTTGATCATAAGTTCCCTAGGCAATTTTCTATAAGATTTCAGTTCCTGAGTTTATTCAGTCCAAAAAGCAAAATAATTTGATGTACCATTTGCAATCTTCTCACTGTTAATGCAATGGCTTCTAGAAATATCCCTTCCATTTCTATTCCTTAGGCTTATAGAAAAAGACTATAAAATAACTTATGGGTTAATTTTATTTTTATTTTAAACCTATAGTTTTCTTTTTACAATACCATGTCTTCTTTCAGTAAGTCCAAATCCAATTCTTAGCTGAAATGGGGGAGGCAGCTGTGGTACATGTTTTACTGAATGCATTCTGTTTAACTTGATGACATTTATTTTATTTTCAAAAAAATAATCAAAAACTCTATAAAATTATTCTCAAAGACAACTACAGGTCCATTTACCACAAAGAGTAAGAGAATTTAGCTTCTTTCTCTTCAGACAAATAGCTACAGTAATTCTTAACTTCCAAGCTTCAAAAAGACTTAAGAAGTTTGAAAGTGAAATTTTTAACTTCACAACATCCTCCTGTAGGTATTCTCATATAGCACTGGAAAAATAATTCAACTTTACTAAGCAAATCTACAATAATTTTCTTAGAAAAGGAATATATCAAACTAACCAACCAGCTACATCTAAATATCACAATTAGGTTTAGCACATAACTACTAATTGCATTTTCACTTGAAATTACTGTGCATAGCACTTGACACACTGTACTGAAAAGATACTATGCAATAGGTAATCAGTCTTAAAAAATATTTCTTCATCTCCTAAAAAAGGTCAAAATTATTAGTGCTATTCATTATTACAATTCCACTAAATCTCAATTTATCTGACAGTTTATCTGTTGTCTTTAAAAAGAAGATTCAATAAAAATATGAATGTTTTCAGAAATGCTGCAACCTCTTTCACAGAATTACAGAATCACTCAGGTTGGAAAAGACCCTTGGGATCATCATCTCCAACCATTAGCCCTACTCTGTACAAGTTCACCCCTAGATCATGTCCCTCAACACCACATCCAAGCGATGAACTTAGTGACTGAACAGATCTGGAACAGAACTGCATGCCTTTCCAGCTGTTATGTCTGTGAAGCCTCAAGACTGCTTTGTTCACCGTGGCAAATATAACACTTCTTTAGATATTCATGCTCTTCATACCATTAAATAACACAGACTAAAGGATTATTAATTGATAACGCACAAAAATATTTTCATTTCAAATCCTGTACTAAGATATCCCATCCCACCCTGCATCTTTGATAAGGTTCATATACAAGTTTATTTATATACTATATTTACTTTCAGAGAGGATACCCACTCAGCCCTTCAAGAATAACTAGTACTGTGAATTCTGCATCTGCTTCATAGAACCAGAATAAATGCTAGTTAAACTTACACAAGTCAGAACAGTATAAATATAAAAAAATAAACATAGGTATTGTTTTCATCTAATTGACTTCCAATTTGATGAACAATTTTCAATGGAGTAACTTAATAGTAGTTTATAATTTAGTATTTTTATGCATTCAGCAGAGACATTAGTCAGCATCAGTGATAGGTATTAGTCTTGGTGACCATTACCTGTTTTTTGTGTTCTGTCTTGCAAAAGCAGTGTGAAAATATTGCTATTCCAAAAATAACTAACTAAATAACTTAAAAGTCAACAAAAAAAAAAAAAAAAAAAAAATGCTGGCAAAAAAAACAAAGCAAGCCAGCAAACCCCCAAACCTCATGAGATGGAGTTCCCATAGCCTTTCAAGGATATCTGTTATTTTGTTCTAACCTAAATGTTGCTAGCTAAATAATTTCTGACATAATTTTAAACATGTCTCAAACTATGCTGTTTAACAGAGAATATTTTGTTTCCTTTGCAAGACCTTTTTGTCCTCTTCCCCTAGACTAAACCAACATTCTTTTAGTCTCTCCTTCCACACCACATTATTCTAAAGACTCTTCTTTAGAGAACCCTCATCTTTCTTGAGCACTGCTGCAAAAAGTAGTATAATATGGTGAGATGCCTTTCTTATACAGATTAAATTGGAATTACCTCAGAATTTCTTAGACATGAAATTCCCGGTCATACTTCTGAGTACAACATCATACTTGCTTTCTTCTAATGCCATTATTGGCTTATCCATGTTGACCATACCTTACATTCAATAGGTAACTATTAAAATACTTTAACACAAACCATATTTTCTAGGGTATTTGTGTAATTTGTATACTCTTCATAGCAGAAAATGAATCTTTTCAATGTTGCAGTAAGCTATACCCAATCTATTTACACCTTGTTGCTCTTTTTCAGATCCATTTGACAACTGCATAAGGAACCTATTTCTCTAATTTCATGTGAGTGTCACCTTGAACAGTATGACTTTCTTAACTCAATATTTATCACATCCACTGCATTTTCCTTACTCACAAGACACACTGACCTGTCAAAGGAGGCTACACTATTTCCTCTTAATAAAGCAACCTTTACATTTACTCATCACTTTTAGACCTTTAAAATGTTTACAAGTAAGTAATTAATTTTTACAGGAATAGAGTGGTGTTAAAACAGGGGGAATTTTATATATATATATGTATATAAAAACCCAACACAAACAACCCTCTACTACAACCTCACTTTATTATACCTGATTTTAAGCACATTCTAAGTTTAGAAAGTAGTTATTATAATAGGTGGATGATTGGGATGTTAAGCAAATATAAAGAACCAAGATAAATGTACTTTAAAATCTAAACAAATATCTAAACTGGGATAAATCCAAGTTTGTCTACTTTTTCCAGACTTCTAGAACTATCATCTGGGAGTTCTTAAAAGGTAATTATTAACAGGTCTAAGATTACTTAATTTTAAGGTTTTTCAAAAGTCTCTCACTCAAGTGATTTGAAAACTTAGGTCCCTTGACAAATGTTGGGGGGTTTTTTATTCAATTTTAGTATTTTTAAGAAATCATCAGCTGATCTGAATCTTCTTTGGTTTAGACTCCAATTAATTCTGTTGGTAGAAATTCCAGTTTTAATTACACTTTCTTGAAATCTCTTCATTACATTTTGCTATTTTGCACTTTCCATTATTTTCCATTTCCAAGGATTGACTCACTACTAGAAATAGCACAAGAACATTTCATATGTGACCACACAGTATTTACAGTATTAAAAAATCAACATACATTATAGCATCTTTCTAAGAACTAAGAATATTATATGAACTGTGTCTGTCTATACTATTTTTCCCAGTAAACATCTCAATGGACATATTTGTTGATATTAAAACTTTGCATTTTGTTAGTTTTGTCAGATGACTCTAAAAAGGATGGCAAGAAAAAAAATCCGTCCACCTAATTTTCTTGGTTTAGTCGTTTGTTTTGGATGTTGATCCACAGCAATGCAAATCACATTATCAATAGCCCTTTGTGCTTTTTAGAATTACACTTGCTCCCAACAGATGTCTCCTATGCTATTGTGGACCTAATACCCCAGATTATCTTTAAGAAATTTCTCCCTATTTCTGCCTGTCATTTATTCTTGAACAAACTTTACCCTCCTATATCAAAATTTGAAACCTGAAATATATTCTAATACTTGGAATCCATGTCAGTTTCTAAGTTTCTGTTATAGATCACCAAGTCTTCTAAACTCAGATGAAAAGCACTATTATTGTATCAGTTCTCAAATGTTCAAGTACAGCATTCTACATTCATTTTGTTCCTTCTTTCTTATTCTGCTCAGAGCAGACCTTAGCTTTACAGATGCGTTTATACAGGAGAACAGCTTTTTACATAAATTGTGGTATTGCTTAATGCATTTACAGAAAAACAGATAGGAGCAGGCATTTTCAGACCATCTTATTTCCAACCCACCTTCTCAGTTGCCTGTTGTCTAAAGTTTCTTGAACATCTGATAGTGCACTATGTATATTCTCCTTACAGATAATTTTTCTCCCTAGTCAAGATTTACTTTGAATCACTTACAAGCTTTTTTCCCTTAATGCTTTAGCAACATTTCCCAAGTGCCACATACATTCCCACCCCATATCCATTTCAACCCCAAGATATTTAGTTTCCCTTAGTGTAAAGTTATATTAACTGCCAAGGTGCATATCCTCTTTTATTAGTAGTATGGGGGAAAAAAGATGTTAAAAAAAAAAAAGCAAAACACCACACACAAAAAACAGAATATTGTAAGCTATCTGGAAATAATGTGAAATTTCAAATAGAATAGTATAGTTGGAAGGGATGTAAAACATTTAGGGCTGACCAAAAGTTAAAGCATATTATTAAGGGCGTTGTCCAAGCGTCTCTCAAACACAGACAGGCTTGGGGCATTGTCTGCATATCCAGGAAGCCTGCTCCAAACGCCAAGAGTTTGACCACCCTCTTGGTAAAGACATACTTCCTAATGTCAACTCTGAATCTCCCCTGTTGCAGTTTTGAGCCATTCCCATGCATTCTATCACTGGATACTAGTGAGAAGAGACCAGCACCTTCCTCTCCACTTGCCCTCCTCAAGAAGCTGTAAGAGAGAAATGAGGTCACCCCCCACCCTCCTTTTCTCCAAATTAGACAACCTCAGTGTCTTCGCTGCTCCTATTAATGCATCATGCTTTCCAGTCCTTTCACTAGCTTTGCTGCCTTACTCTGGACACACACAAGTACCTTAGTATTCTTTTTAAGTTGCAGGGCCCAGAACTGCACACAATACTCAACATGAGGCAGCAAAAATGCTAAATACAGCAGGAATAAGATAATGTGAATAGTGGTCCCTAGGAATAATTTGTAGGGTTTTTTATAAATCAATGCTACCTGTATAACACAGTAAAAATGTCAACAAAATGGCATTTTTATTTTCACTTCATTTGAATTAAAACACAGGGTTCAATACTAAAGACCAACACAAAACATTTTTCTTTCTGATGTCATTTTCTCCAGCTTTTGCTTTGGCTTCTGTTCACAGATGCAACAGATTTTTGGTGTTTATATTCATTCACCCAAGACCAAAACAAATGTTAATTAAGAAACAAAAAAATCAGAACCCTGTTTATAAACTTGATCTGCATAAAGCATTAGTTGGCAATACAAGTGCCACTATAATTTAAAGGCCCCAGCATCTAACTGTTCATGTATTCTTTGTTATGGAATTCTCTGATTCACAAAGTTATTTAGAATTTTCTAGTCTGTTTTCTTTATCACAGTGATTAGAATATGTACTTGAAATTAAGTTACTGTACTGAGACCAATTAAAAACATTAGAACATGCAACTGATGAACATGTTGTCATTTTCCCCATTTTTTTTCTTAAAAACAATTGACTGTAGCAAATTTGTAAATCTGAAAGGACTTAATTAGTATCCAGGGAGAGTTTAGTGGTATCTAATTAACAAAGAGACCATAAATTACTTTAAAGAAAAAGCCAACAAACTAACCAACCTCTCATTAAATACTGCTAGGTTGTTACTTTTGGGTTTTTTTTTTCATAGAGGAAATTCTAGTTAAAAAGATTACACTTTGCCATTTAGAATGATCACAGGAAGCAATACTTATCTTCAGACTAGCAAGAAAAGTGTTCTAGAGCCTTATTCCAATTTTTTGACTGTACAACAGATGGTCTATATTAAAAAAAAAGTCTCAAGAGCTAAATAAAGGGAGAAAATAAATCACAGAGGGAAGCAGAATATAGCTATCATTTAACATAAAAAAAAAAAGTCAGATGCAGAAGTATTCAAACACAGATTCACAGAAAAAGGATGCACACGTTTTTTCTTCCCTGAAAGAACAGACTCATCTACCTACTGACACAACACCTACTCCTTAAATTACTACCAGGGCAGATTGCTTCATTACAATCTTACAACCTTTGCACACTCTACGTTCAATTTTATTTCTATTACCTTGTTCCCATTTAACAGACTTCATCTCTTCTTACTGAGAAAAGAGAGAATTAAGATTTCTAGTTTATTCATCTACTTCATTCTTTTTGTAAAATCTTGACTCTTATTATGCTATATCCAACCTGATCCCTGCTTTCTCCACTGTTGTTGATCAAATCCCTTTAGAAGCATCTGTCCCTGTTTCAGCATGACACAACTTCCATTTCTCCTGTGCCAAGTTATCCAGCTTTCCTCCTTATTATAGGTTACAGAACATGTGAGACAGGTCTGATTGGCACAGAATGTCCCAGTATTCTGAGGTCCAAACTGATAGCAGGACCCCAAAGGTTAATCTTCTCCAACTTAGTCATTTCTGCATCATAAATCTAGGAAGCCTTGGAGACAGGATCTAGTAGCTACCCATAGTGCATGAAAAGCAACTTCTTTGTGTCTTTTGTCAAATTAGTAGTAAGTTATATAGCTATTCTTCCATAGAGAATACTGGGAGACTACTTCAACAAGGGAGACAATGCAGTCATGGCTGATCTTTTTGGCAAACTTTCACATGTGCAGATGCTTATTATTACAAAGGAAGTCTGGAATTCCAAATTTCTCTCTTGTTTCAAACTGGGTTCTAAACATGGACTGACTTCCACTGTACTACCGCCTTACCGCACAGTCTCAGACCAAACTAGATCCAGATTAAACACAAGTGGTTGCCATCAATTTTGCACATCTCATCACAGGGAATCTTGTGAAGGCAGTTACACTAAGGATTGAAACCCACACAAAACACAATGGAAGACTGCATCTACACATATGTAGAATGTCTCTTGTAGCATCAGGAAACTGCTCTGCTGTCTATTAGAGTCACATATAACTGGCTTCCTATAAGATAGGAGCATAGAAGATTGCATATGATTGGACACAGTGGTTCTATCAAGAGGCAGTTCAAGTGTGTACTTGAAGTATCAGTCTCCATGGGCTCTTACTGACCGTGGAGTGTCAAACAACCACATAGCTTTTTCGATTTGACTTTGTTTGATATATTCTGTATTGAAGGACAGAAGAACATGGACATGGCTGTTATTTCAATGAGTGAGGTATCTTTCCTTTATTAGAAAAGTAAAAATTTTAAAATTTCCTAGAGGATTATTAAAACTGATCCCTAAAAATTAAGACAAAGATATTTTAAAAGAAATAAAAATTAAAATTCATATTTTTCCTTAGAATGGACTTACAATCTTCCAGGATTTTGGCATCTGGCAACTCCCCATAATTTATCTTGAGTAAAATCCAGACATAGTTTTTGCATGTTCCCTACCTTTTCCTCCTGTCTATAGCAAAATTATCATCTCATCTTGTACCCATGTTCAATGAGTAATAATAGAAATACATAATTTAAAATAATTACAATTAAAAAAATATCACCATAAATGCTATACCAACATATGATTGTCTTGACCTTGGTGTACTTTTGGGAATTGTCCATTCAGATAAAGAAATTCCATAACACTAAAACTGTCATAAAATATGGCATGAGTTATCATCCTCAACAACTTTTCAATGAAGGAGAGTCAAGTATGGGTGATTAAAAGAGAAAAAAGGAGAGGGAAATAATACTTATTTCTATCTTACATTAAGGAATCACTGTCCAAATAGAAGAAACAGATATAAACAGTGATAAATGTTTTTTCTTCATTGTCTTCATTTTAATGGATTTGAAATTAAGTCTTAAATTACACAAGTTTTACAACACAGTTTCTTAATACTAGCCGCAACTATGATATTTAACTTCAGCCTTAGGTTGACAGCTGAATATTTATTTTATCCCATGGCAGGAGATAATCTCTTCTAAGTTACTTCCTGCCTCTTGCCTCAAAAAACAGCAGTTTGCTCTGAGCTCTAACAAGATTTAAACTCTTCTTCTTTAAGATTGGCAGTTACTTATAGCTAAAAGTTGTTTCTGTATGTACTTCAAAGGCAAACAATGTTGTGGAATTCTCCCAGCAGTAAGTCCTGCTTTTGAAGTCTTTGAATTATCCATAGGAGACACAAGTAATAAAGAGAAACTCACAAACTTTAAAAATAATAGAATTTAAATTTACTTACAGCAAATGGCACAAAAAGAGAGAGAGGATTACCTTTTTAAAACTGGTTCTTTTTTCTGTCTCTTCAGAAAACATCACATTTCAAGAAAAAAGATATTGTGGCTGGAATTACTGTTTATCAGCAGGAACAACTATTATCATATGTCCCGGTTTGAGTGAGAACAGAACTAATTCTTTTCAGTAATTTCACTTTTCAGCTCAGTTCTTCTAACTAAACTTCACTTTATGAAGTTAGCAGCTTGTTCTCACAGCTTCTGCTACTAGCAGTGATAACACCCAATGTTTAGGGTTAATACCAAGGATTGGTATGCAGACCAAGGTCACTGCTGGATCTTGTGTACTACATCGGGGGGGTGCAGAAAAGTGAAAGGCTGCACCTGCAGGAAGGAGCAGACAGGACAGGTGACCCTAAACTGACCAATGAGGTATTCCATCCCATATATGTTATATTAGGCATAAAGCTGAGGAAGATGAAGGGTCTTTGGGCTCTTCTCCCCTCTTGGACTGCTTTGCCAGTTTTGCTTGGCCTGGCTTGGTTCCTTCCTCAGAGTACTCAAGGAACACTCTGTGCATTCTGCCTTCGATCCTGACCTGTGTGTTCCTGAATCTGATACCAGAATTCAGCTCCTGAATACAGCTCCCATCTGCTGCGGGGCCCAGTCTGGGATGCCCCCGGTGCCTGCTCCACAGCATCACTGATGAAATTACCATCAGGGGGGTTGAGTTCAATACTGGTTTTGTATATATGTATATATATTCCATTATTATTATAATCATTTTAATTAAATCTGTTCTAGTTTCCTTTTCTAATCGCTAAGTCTCTCTCCCTTATTCCTTTTCTCTTCCGCTTTGGGGAGGGAGGGGGTTTAACAGAGAGTGTCTGTTATAGGTCTAAGGGGCCGCCCTGACCCTAAACCCTGACATCATAATAGCCACTTCAGAAATACATAAAAATGTACAGTGATTTTTTTTCTGATATAATTCTTTATGCTTTTTAAAGAAACTAAATACCTGAGTCTCCTTGTTCATTGTCAAAATAATTTTTAAATTATTTAAAGGATTTTTTTTTTCTCTTAAATGTTAACAGTAGTAACAAGTAGGTCACAGCATACCCAAGAAAAATTTCTTTTCCATCTTCATTCCTATTTCTACTTGTATCCTGACTTCAAAAGCTATTTTATGTCTAGCATGACTGTTAACAACTTCTCTCTTTCAGAAAACCCAATGTTTAGAGAGCCTATTAAACATGAAATTGTTCTTCTGGTTGTTATTTGGGTTTGGTTTTTTTTGTGAGGGGGAGAAAATTACTTGAAAATAACTTGAAAATATCAAGCAAAACAGTTTCAAAGTGTTAAAATATATGACTTTTCTAACTGAAAGGCCTGTTTTAAAAGGTAAACAGTTTATTATAAAAATAGTCTCCAAATTACCTAAATCAAAGTGAAATGTTTCCAAATTATGTAAACCTAAGTCTATAACTATTTCACTGAAACACAAATTACTTTTTCAATCATCATTTGATTAAAATCTTGGTGTTTTTTCACTTCCTGTCCTATTTCAGAACATTAATATTAAAAAAAAAAGTAAAAAAATAATGAAAAGGCTAAGTATTTCTTGCCTTAAGTCTGTAAGTTAAACTTGTTATCAGAAGTTTGATTACCTGAGGCTTTGGTGACATCAGCCAACAAGCTTTCAGGTAGGCAGCCTCTGTACTTCACTGTTTTGCTTTTTATTAAACACATGAAGAATAAAGCAGTTATAAATAATTTTATGCACTGCCATCTCTGTTCCCTTCTCACTTTTCTATAAGTGAGAATCTTATCTTATTTAAATTTGAATCGTAAGTGATCATTCTGTCCTGCTGTAACTGCTGTTTATCTAGCAAAGTTAGTCTTCACTACAGGTAGTCTCACATGTAACACATATTATTTTTTGATCCTATTTTTTAATCTTCAGATTTAGAGAGATAATAGCCTTATGTAACAAGGGTATCAACAATCTTCCAGTTCAGTGAACCATGAGAAGTGTTTGAGGATGACCATGTTTTTTTTCTTGCCAATGACAGTTCAACCAGCATAAAAAAAAAAAGTTAGCAACATTTCCAAGATTAAATGTATCTCATTTGGCTAAGTACCTCCCTTCTATCTTCTATGACAGTCAGATTTTCCTCTTACCAAGGTCTTAATTCTGACTGCCACTAGATAGACCTCAAATCAAACTTAAGTTTTTAAAGCATTTTTCAAAGATGCCAAAGTAAAACAGAAGGGCAAAACAAATTTTAGAGTGAGGTAAGAGAAAGGTAGCAAACTGGTATATTTCTGCTGGAGAGTCAAGAGTTCATTTTTAACTTATGTCATTCATCTGCAAAGCAAGCCTCCAAACTTCCTTTGGTTTCAATTCCTAACAGCTGAAACCATGGGTTCTTTCAGACATTCTTTCTGAAAAGGCAGATGTCGAAATTGCAGACAAATATGGCATCTGGTTTTTAACTTAACTAATGTCAGAAGCAGTGCTAGAATTTAGGCCACCTATTTCACTTGGCATACTAGTACCTCTTTCAGGCTATTGTATTTTTCTTCAAAATTTAAGTTTTAAACAAAATCAAAAGACATAGCTGTTCTCAACAAAGGACACTGCAGAAAAGGCAGATAGAGCGTGACTGATTTATTGACAGCTGTGAACTCAAATTCACAGAACTCAGCAACTGAAGCATGCTTATGAGAATACTTATGCTAATAAATCCACATTATTTGTATACACTATCTTGGAAAAATATAATTCTTGTAATTTCATTAAGATTTGTTAAATTAAGAAATATGAGTAGTGACACCCCTCCTCCCTCTCTTTGTACATGTGAATACATCTACACATAGTCTAATGTTTTAGCCTTACCAGTGCTGTCATCATAAACAACAGTAACTGTTTTCCACTTGAAGAACTGCACAAGGTCAAGGATGGCACGGCTGAGAGAAGAGAAATCTGGATAGAGGCTGACATAGAAGGAGTCCTTGTTGTCTGACACCTGATGTTTCCAGCGGGTCTGGATATGTGGAACACCCAAAGCGTTGCAGATGGATTGCACAGCATTAGCTGAGGAGCTATGGGATGGTCCAAAGATGGCAGCCACCCCAAGGGACAGCTGATCGCAGGCTGAAGAGGAGACAGAAGTCTGTCAATGATGAGAGGAAAGAAGGCAGTGTCCCAGAAGCTATTGCACAATTCATATTAAACAAAAGGCACTCCATGAAATAACTTTACAGCTCAGAGAGTTCCCTTCTTGTTTAACACTTTCACTCACACAGATTTCAAATTCAAAATACGTTTCTAAGCTTTCACTATGACCTGCTGAGTAGCAACACTTAACATTGAAATAGCACCCAGCTACATTTAATAAACACTTCTATGTCAGTGGAAGTCACTACGGCCAGCAATTGTGTATCTTTTTAAAAGCACTGTCAAGAGAAGAGATTTATGCTTAGCTGCATCTTACATTTGGAAAAGGGCCATATGGGACAGTATTCTAATCTAGGCTGTTTAAGCATTAACTTCTTCCTCAGTCAATCAACACTGTTTCTACTGAGATCCTAATAACTCAGAAATTGCATATATTAAGTATATTCTAGTTAAATATCAGGTAAATTATTCATTTCATTGAAAGAGACATTTGAATTTCTGTGTCTGAAAAGTAGGCATGCTGACTAGCAAAATTTAAAAGTCAACATTTTCCCTAAAAGAAAATTAAATCACTATCTGCTAATAAATAAAAAAATAAATGATAGGAAAATAAATAAATAAAAATTCTGTGTCCCTTCTTAAACACTGGAAATACTCAGTTTTGCCACACCTACATCAGCACATAAAAATGGCCATGAGAGTCACTAACATGATAGTGCTGAAATCAAGTGGCTTAGCTCTCCTCTTTCCTATATAGGGTGTCCCTACCTATACTGTGCATTAGCAGTCTCTGGGCTGTATTACCTCTCACAGTATGCTCCAGTATTATCTTGTAGAATATTATCTGGGTCATGTGAAAAAGAAGGCAGGAACATCAGTCAATACAGCAGACCGGTGTTACAGCCCATGGCCTGCTCTTGTTTAGGTCACTCCCATATACATAAGCTTTATGAATATGCAGTTCTGAAAAACAACGGATTCTGTTTTCTAAGAAAACATCCTATTTGGTAGAGAGAAGTAACAAAATGTATCTCCCTAATACAAATTAGATAACAGTATTTGTATAAGGTTTGATTAATTAATATTGTTACTCCACCAACAATGTTCATGACATCTGAGGAAACAAGCAGTAGGAATACATATTTACTTCATTACTTTTCACAGCAAGTCAAAATTAATTGTTTTATTGTGCACATCTTTTTCACCATGATGAAAATATTGGTAAGTCTTTCAAGTGCATTCCAGAATCTATGATGGCACACCTTTTTATTACAGCAGAGCAGTGGTGGTTTAAATAAATTTCTCATATAAACACTGGATCTCCATTGCATTTCTGAGTACCAGATCAGGGCCTAAATGACTAGCATGATAAAAAAAACATTTATGCTAATATTGCCCTTCCTAAGAGTAATCAACAAGCTTTATGCAAATGTCAGTAAATGGGATCACTAACAACAGCAATAGCTACCAGATGGCTTTTCAATGGGCTTTTTTTTTTACCCTGTTTCTGAGATTTGAATAATGCCATGCTTTCACACGTGAATTAATATGGTACTGCCTGTATCAGATGCATACCAATTTTTATTGTGAATTGAGGGATGTTTGGTTTGCATTTACATTATTCTCCACTGAAACAGTATCTTGGAAATATCATTGTGCCTTCAGGTTGCTCTTTCATATAGTACCTTTAAAAACCCATTAATATTTCTTCTATATTCAACTTCAAAAGTATGTATTACTAAGAGGTATAAACAGGCTATTTTTGATGCAATGCCTGCCTGCTCACTAATGGACATAATCATGAACCACAAAACAAGTCAAATGCTTAAGCCTCATTGTTAAAACTCTGCTTTGGAGACATCATAATAAAATGAGCCATTTTATGTTAACCTTTAGCCTTTGATTCTGAACTAAAGCACCTGTCAGCACAAATGTAGTTGGCTGTATTGTTGAATTGATGAAGCAAAAAGCTATTAGCACTGGAAGATTAGACAGATTTTGATACAGCCTGACCAGTTACACATAAAGATCTGCATTCTCATTCAAGATACAAGTGGGAACAATGAATACATACAATCTATTCAATATATCAAATCAATGGCATGTTGCCATTCTAACTTCAACTATCATAGTCTACCAAGAATTAGCAATATAATATTAGGATTGGCTTGTACCTTCAAGCAAACCCTAAATAAGAACTAAAGGTAGTTGTATCCTGTTAGGAAAGACTTAAAGAATTAAAAATTGCATAATAAATTTCTCTCCATGTCCTCCCTCAGGAGAAATTGTTCCATTTAGTTTCACAGGACAGCATGTACTGGAGTCAGTAAGCTGTTCAGTTTGGAAGACTATGAGGAAAGGAGAAAGAAGAGGCCAGAATTAAGGATCAATCTATTTATTCACTCTTGGCCAAGGTGGAAAAGAAAGAGTAGCCTCTCTCAGAAGCTGCTTTAATCCATCATCCAAAAGAACTCAAAAATGTTTTGTTAAAAGTGTGGTTTCCCTCTTTCTTCTTCCACACACTCTTCTCTGAAAAGAAACAATCTTGCAAGGCATAAATATTTAGCCCATAATATTTTTCATAAATCGAAGCATCTTACAATGACCAAACTGTGTGTTTTTCTGTACAAATATGGATGTGGTCTATTTTCATATCTAATAACAACAGTCTATATTAGGATTGTTTATTTAGCAAATAAACATATAAAACATGCTAGAAAGATCAACTCTTCATGTACATTCATCCTGACAGCAGCTTTTCCCTATGCAGCATTCTCATGTGACATCAAATGATTTTATTTATCTTAGCCCACTATAACACCAAAAATTCCTTATTGTGCAAATCTTTCTGTCTTCAACACTGTTCTGGGTTTGTCTAGAGTAGGGTTAATTTTCACCAGAAGCTGGGAGGCAGCCACAACCAGGACAGACAGCTGAACCAACCAACGGGATATTCAATACCATACTGACGTCATGGCCACTATATAAGGGTAGATGTTCAGGGGTGAGCCAGGCATGAGCGTCTCTGGTGCGGTGGCACAGGCCAGTCATAAGGGCTAGATGGTTTATATATTATTTCTTTACTATTATTGTTATTACTCTTGTTTCCTCTCCTCTTATATTATGTTATTAAATTCACCTTCTCTCAACCTACAGGGTTTTGCCTTTTTCTCCCTATTCTCCTTCCCATCCCACCAGGGGCAGGGGGTGAGTGCCTGAGTGAGTGACCACATGGTGCTCAATTCTTGTCTGGGTCTAAACCATGACAAACACTTGAGAGTGGCACATTGGAAACAGATGACTTGGCAGGTTTAGGCTAGAAATCTGTCATAAGAAACACAGGTTGACCTCTGATTCTTTCACTCTTATTTTTTTGTTAAGGATAGCATTTACATGAAATTGTCTCCTCAATTTGTGAAAAAAACCTGTTTTTAAAAACATGTAAAACAGTGCAAAATTCAGTTCTATTGAGTTCTGACACCAGGCTTTATATTTTCTCCTATATATATTTAACTTCTTGGGGTTTGTACTTTTAAGTCTATGGCAATGATACAGTACAACCTGCATCTATTGTTACAGTTTTGAAACTAAAACAATCTGAAAATTTCAATTTTTGTGAGAATCAAAGGTTTGAAAATTTAGGAAAAATACTCAGAATTATTTTTAACTTTTCCTTTAAACAAAACATTTATAGTTACAAGAAAACTGATGAACTCATGTCTAGACATTAATCTGATAGCAATATTCTTAACCACATACTATATTTAAGCTTATTTTTATTCCTTGTTGACATAAGGTGCACAAAATTATGACTACTGTTCCCCATTGAAACACACACCTGATTAAGTATATGATACACATATATACTAAAGGTATTTGTGGAGATGTACTTAAAGTGGTTGAATATTGAAAACTGAATTGAGGGCTTCTTCCACAGTCACTAGAATTTGGGGGCTCTTGGCACTTTCCAGGACAAAGTCTGAAGGAGGTGTTTTCTTACTCCAAAGTAGCTGGTCCTAAAAACATCCTAGTCACAAAGCTCAGAAAAACTTACTTGCAATTTTAAATATTGAAAGAAATAGCTTTTAGACAGGGCCAGTGGGAGCAAAGGTGACAACACAATTTTCAAGCAGTTACCGTTGCAACCTTGAAGGTGTGGTCTTCAAAGCAATTTCTTGACATCAGCCACAAACTTGTACAGCCTCATTGTATTTGGCTTCATTGGACAGACATTTTTTCAGGTAGGCAAACCAAGTGAGTCTTACTTGATCATTAAAAAAATTAATTATGCAAATGCTTACCTTTTTTTGATGCTTCAAAACTGTCATAGAGATTTATCTTTTGGGTGTCGTATGTTAATGTGGTGTTTGGCAGAAGAGTTCTATTTCTGTTGATTGTGTTCACAGCAAATCTGAAGGCTAATTCTTCTGCTCCCATTGGACCAGATTCCACACACTCAAAAATGCCTCCTGGTAGTGAGAGAAAGAAGAAAAAACACCAAATCACATGTAAGCCAAAATGACATTCATGAGCATCTTTAATCATCAATTAGGGAAAAGATTAATTAGTCTGAAATCTCTGACTTAATAAAACTGATGTAGTGCAACTCATGAAAATACCTCATGATTTTGGTGAGGTTTGGGTGAGATCGTAAGTAACTCAACAACAAATTAAACTTACCTTAAAGAAAACTTGTTTGCTTTTTTCCCCATGCAACATTCATTTTACTGTTGTGAATTTTAAGAAGTATGGCAATATAGGCTAACCACATTGTTTAGAAGAAAAATAGGAGATGAATTAAGAATATGTAATCATTATTTTACATAGTTACACTTGAAATTATTACATTTAGCCCTTACAGATCATTCACAACCGGGGGGGGGGGGCAGTGGAGCAGAATTCTGGGCTCTTGTTTTCTACTTTTCTAGACTTATGATACAGCCATAATGAAATGGAGAGTTCCCTGGAAATGCAACATATAAAGAAGCACAGAAATGGGATGCCCCAAACCACCTCCAGAAATGAAGATGTATAGACATTTTAGCATAACTGTGTGCCTGAACTGAAAAATATATTGACCAAAGGGTTCAAATTTTGCTCTTTTACATGGAGACACATGTACATGCTACACCTCATTCTCAGCAAATACAGGATACTAAGCTACTATACCCTGCATAAGCTTTCATACCCTTTCATTATGCAATGAAAGCATCCCTAAACAAAGTATACTGCCAGAGCAGGACATGCCTCAAATGACAAGCAATTTCTAGAATGCTTCTGAAACTACCTTAATCTTAAAGGATGTTGTGCTTCAGCTGTCCTTTTCTCATTAATGAGATATCATTTCCCATGTAATGTAAATTTATATGTACTTTGGGGTAACATTTTTCTTGGGTCTGGAAAAGCCAAGGATACAGTAATAATACAAGTAATCTGAAGATAGGTTCTTACTATGGTGACATGGAATGCCTCAGAAAAACAATCAGCACCCATATGGTCCCTTTGGTCTTCATGCTAACAGTATCTGTCGGTACTAACGGATGGTCAATGACCATTATGTGAGGATTGCTAGTTTCAAGCTAGGCACTGTATTTGAGCAAGAAATGTTTTTCAGTTGCTTTTTCCTACCTTATTTATTTCCAAAGTAACATTGGTACCTGGCTTTATATTATCTAAAAAATTTTTATTCAACACTCCACTGCTTTCTCAGCAAGAAGCTCTCACAATCTGAATGTGCAGGAACTGAGTCAGACTAAACTTTGTAAATTACAGTTGGTTTGTAAACAGCCTTGTTGAGCAGCCAAGTAGCTAAACAATTTCTAAAGCAAAAAGAATGTGTATTTAATTATCATCTCTCCCTTTCTGATACTATTAAACATGAAAAGGCTTTTCAGTTTTCAAACCTCCTTCCTTTTCCCTGTTTCTCACTACACAATGGAGGTGTTAACTTTTTCCTGCAGATGAGCCCTTAAATTCCTGATGGAAGCCCTAAGGGCAAATGCTCAAATAATTTAAAAGCACAAGCACTAATGACTGAGATGAGATGTGACTACTAATATTTTAAACATTAGTCATTTAAAGTTGAGAATGAGGCTCTGATGAGAAAGGCAGATGCTTAAGAAAAATTTAAATACCTAGGGAAATTATACAAACTGATTTAGCATAGAATGGACATGTAATCAGTAATCAATATTAACATTACTTCAGAAAGAAACTTGGATAACATTCAGGTAAATATAAGTGTAGTAGACTTTAAAACTGAAAAAAAAGACCATGTTTATTCACATACTAATGCAATATTTTCATGAAAGTAAACCTACTGCTTTTGAAATTAATGAAGTGCTCTATTAAGGAAAATATAGTCTGATAGACTATATGGCTGATGTTATGCTGCTTAAGACTTATAGCATCTAAATATTATAAATCAAACTGTAACATATAGGAGGAACCTATTTAAAAAATATTTTTAAATTGCTGCAGAAACTTAAAATTTAGTGAATAAATTATAAGTATAGACATTAAGAGGGAATAAAAATAAGAAGATATTCCTATTAACAGAATGAAAATTAAGACAGATTTTACAGGCTTTCCTGAGGCATCTGGAAAGCAGTTATTCAAATGTATTTGAATAAGCCAGTATGGCAGAAACAGTTATTAAAAAAAGCATTATTATTACCAAAGTTACAATGGTTTCATAAAGAGAAATAATCATTACAATATCTCTTTCTTCTCCTGGAACTTTTTACATTGGAAGAACTCTAATTTCAGTGTGTCTGAACCTCAATACAATCTTCACTCTTTATTCCTGTATTTCTCAGTCTGCTCATTTCTAAATTCTTGAAGTAGGTAATTCTTTATAAAAATTGCAGACACTACTCTCATAATATGATAAAAAAAATAAAACGGATTTTGACCTCTCAAATCTGAGTAATTATAATGGTACTGACATTTTATCACATAGTTAAGAATTTTATGATGATGACAAAATCTCTACCTCCTGTGAGAGACAACATGTCCTGGGTTTATCTAGGATAGTTAATTTTCACAAGCAGCTGGGAAGGGACACAGCTGGCATAACTGACCTATACTAGCCAATGATACAGTATATAAACTGGGGCAGCTGGCCAGGGATCATGGCTCCAAATGGGCTAAGCATCGAGTTCTGAATGGTGAGCAATTACATTACGCATCATTTGTTTTACATATTCTTTTATTAGTGTTATTGTTATTCTCCTTGCATTGACACATTGTCTCATGTGTATTTGTCTCAACCTGCAAGTTTTTACCTTTTTCTTCTGTTTTTTCTCCCATCCCACTGGCAAGGGGGAGGCATAAGCGAGTGGCCACATGTTGTTTAGTCACTGGCTGAGTTTGTACCATAACACAATCTGTAATTTCCCACATGCACTCTTCAGTGGTTTCTTCCCTCACACACTCTCTGTACCTGCAACAAACATATCCCTGGCAAAGCTAGCAGCATATGGTCTGTCTGCCTCAAGGTAAATTTCCATTCAGAGGTAGAATAACCTGTTTCTGTTGTTCCATGATTAGGATATTTTGCTAGGAGGAAAGAAAATAGCTTCTGATTCCTGCTCCTGGATATTTTCACATTTTACACAGACAATTAAAAATAAGAACAGTAAAGGAATATAGATTAGACCATATATTTACAGTTTTCTCACTGTTTCCTAACCTGTAGGACATCAAACTTCCACCAGGCTCCTTTAATTTCAGTTTTATGCTACTTTTGTACTGTCTGCTAAATAGCAGATCAACATCAACTTGAGCATCACATAATTAAATACATTGGATGTTGGCAGGTATAGGTTCATCTTAAACTTCACACTAAGAAGAGACTCAAATCAACTGGTTGCCAAAGTGTACCATGTCCTACTAGTATGAAAAGTGGCTGAAAATGACAGGTTCCTTCACAGGGAGTAACAGCTGGTAGCTTTGGCCAACCTAATACTGCACACAGGGCACCATCATTCTTTTTTAATTGAACCTCTAAGCAGTTTAAATTGAACTGCACACTAATCAGAGGAAAAATGTAGCCAGACACATCTGCATTCTGAATATCAGAATAGTCACAAAACATCACCTCATTCTCCAGGTGGGAGCCCTTTTAGATGTGCATGGAAGTCTGTGCTTCAGATATTTTAAGGATGCTCAACAAAAGCATATGAGTTCAGACATTGACCTGACTGGGAAGTTTTTTTGCTTCTTAACATGCAAATAGAAACTTATTTTGTAACTTTAAACTGCCTTGGCCTTACCATTATGTTCCTATATTTGTTACTCAATATGTAAATAATAGCCAAAAAAAATGCATATTTTTAAAGAAAATGTTGTGTAAATCCACCAGCTTAATATGGGAGACAAGCCAGAAATTACACTATCATTTTTTAATATAATTGAAAAGAAATTAATAAAAAGGATTGGCTTTTCACTTCAGATATAAAGGGACAGTGATATCCAGAAGCTGTTACAGCATACTGAGTCATGTTTTTCTCTCCCAAGTAGGCTGGTTTTTTCTGCTCTTGTACCTTGTATTCAGGATAGCCTTATTAATAACCAAACTGAGGAATGCACTGCATGCTCTCAGATAAGCAGACAGAGGAGTCTTAAATCTTGCCATTGATATGTGGACAAGCAGCCAAGCCAATGCCTATCTCTGTCTAGCAGCTTGAAAAATGCAGGTGTTGGGGTTTGTCTTATTTTTAACACAGCTTAATAGGAAGAAACATCAGTTTTCAAATAGAATCAGCAGTGTATCCTAGAGGAAATGTCTGAGTTTTCACAAGTAACTTGAAATAGAGACAGAAAACTTAAAAGGAGTAGTAAAATGTGGTTTTAATTCTTCAGTTGCTTTAACGTTCTTATACATGACTTGTACCATTTACAATGGTAATGATACAACAGTTCATCTCTGCCCTGTAACAGTAACTCTAGGGAACATGGCAGCACATAGTTATAGATCTGTCTGTAGCTTATGAAATTTTATTGACTGTGTACAGTAAATGACTGCTGTAGAGTTGAATATTTCTTCAAGTTTTTACTGTCACGATAACCGCTTTGCAAAAGCTTACTAGGTTTTTGTAGTGATCAACACCTGAAGGATCAGTGATGAGAGATGCTTAAGACAGGCCAGTCCAAGACAGATATGCAAGATCAACTGTAAAATAATCTTTAAATACTGTATCTTTTGCAGTGACATCTAGAATAATTCAGATTTCCTATTAAGCTTGATATACTAAAAGTGCTTTTACTGAACCTCAAATCCAAAAATGCATTTTCCACCAAATAAAAGTTGAAGAATTGTCATTTTTATTTCACAAGCCATCTTGTTGGTTTTTGTTGGTTTTTTTTTTTTTCCTTTCTTTTCAATTTTCAAATAATGTTCTTAATCACAAAATCCAGAGAGGGTTGAGGGGGTGAGAAAGGCAGCTTGCTACATATTGTGGCAAAATTAACCAAAAGCTGGTGCTATTCTTAACTGCCTAATTTCACCAGCAATAGGATAACCATTTCAGGAATTCAGCTTTCTATTTCTACTCTACAAAAGGGTCATAGTTATTTTTCTCCCTGCAAACATTTCACTTTGGGGATTACTATCTTGAGTGTTCTGTATTATGATGTCCATGTAGTATCTGATAAAACCTCACAGAAAGTACAAAACTGCTTACCTACACAAAATCACTAGATGAATACAAGTGCCAGAACAAGTTATCTCTCCTTCTCTTACATATGGAGAACTGTTGAATCAGATGCATGCCATAAAACCTGAGATACTGTTACCTACTTGAAATAATCCACATTCAGCAAAGCTTCAAAAGTGTCTGAATAGAACTACAAATGAGCAAAATAGCAAACCTGACTGATACTAAATCAGATAACTTTTTGCTTTGTTTCTACTACAGTGCAAGATTGTTTCAGTAGAAATAAATGCTTTTGAATTACAGTAACTACAGACCATTTTACAGCCTGTGCCCTCTGAAATACTAAGCCTTTAAATATATAACAGAAGACCACATTACCTCAGAATATAACCTGACAAATCCATTGAAATGAAGATTACAGAATAAGTTATTGAATCTAAAATAATTTTCAATATCACTCAAGTATACCACTTATATACAGATAATTAAATCTTCCATGTTTTGGCAGTATCAGGAATTTACCAGACTGATTCTCAAATGCAAAATTGGGAGAGAAAAATTTAAGCACAAACTCAAGCTAAATATAGCACTGTTGACATCAACAAAGATATGGAAAATAATATCAGCAACCATAATTTCAGTTTTAACTGTGATTTCATTGCATGATGTAAGATGAAGTTTCTTTTTTTTAATATCAAAACAATTTGTTAAAGATCTCACACACACACAGGCTAGTTTTTAAAAGGTATAATTTTTTGACATTAGAATTTTTGATTATTATAATTACCATGCACCAAACTGCACAAATTTTACAACAGCTATGAAGAAGGTCTTTATTTGTACACTATAAAAAGCAATATCAGTCACATTGTGGCATAAGCAGCAATTTTTTTTAATAATACTGTAACTTTTAAAATATAATAATGTAAATGCTTAAGTAACATTAAAAAGATGACTGAGAGCCTGGAAAAAAAATTGCTTTTAAAACTAATTTTTTACCCCCCTAATATTTCTTCACCTCATTTTACTTTAAAAGTATACAGATACATTTCAATTATAATAATACATTGATATGAAGTTATATAGGAATTACATTATTTCTTCCTCACCTCAGATCAATACTTTGAATATAATATAACCATGATGCCCAGATCTAACCCTGATAGGACAAATACAAATCTTTAATTCTGACTGATTATTTCTCATTCAGAAAATATGAACTTTCAGACAGCATTTGTTTAATTAACCTGGAAAGATGAGAGAAAGGAGAAACTGGTATCTGTGAAAAAGGTATCTGTGATAAAAGACTTTTTATGAAAAAGTGTTTCAAGAGAGAATCAGGCAAGTCTAACAAGTATTATACCATTAAAGTATACACCTATATCTGCTATGTTGCAGTTTTCAAATTGGCCATTTGGTAATCGGAGTCAATGATTATGTAAGGTGGTACTACATGTAGAGGGATAACAAGTCAAAAACTTATTATTGACAGTTCAGTAGAAGCTAGTATACTGTCAGCATTTCCAGAGATAGAAGTAATGGCTGCAGGTCTCCCAAAACAGACATAAACAGAAGGCAGGGAAGAGGCTCATCAGAAGAGCCCAGTATCCCTAATGTGGCATGAAAGATACTGGGAGCAGGAGGCATTGTAGGTGCTGTGCTACAGTGACTGATCAGGGTTTCTGGCTGAAAGCATTTTATCCCTAATCAAGCATGCTATGTGCTGTACTGATAATCCTGTTTCAGATCCTGTTATGGATTAAAAAGCTATAGAGGTGGTTCAAAGACCTCCATAAAGGTTGCCAGCTTAGATGTGTGCTTCCTATAAATACAGAACAACATTACATCTTAGCCACTCATTTCTGTCTGGAACAGGATTTAAGAAAATTAATCATTTTCATGCAAGACATTAAAAGCAAATGAATTTTTTTCTTCTTTACAACCTTTTCCATAAAACAATGCAGTTTAATTTTATTTTTTTTTACATCAGTTGAGTGTACAGTAGTGCGAATCTGGACTATACTGTGGGTTTATTATTCTTTTTAAAAATAAAATCGAAAATTTTCTGAATCTCACAACAGGAAAAAGTTTAAAAGGATCATCTGACAGAAAACTCTGCTTGTTTGACTTTAAAATTCTTGCTATGTGGAACAAGCCACTATGGGACAATAAAATACACTTCATCAGTGTCCATACTCAGTGTACCTAGGGTTCTGGAGGAGGGAAGCAGAACCTATCATTTCTGAGGTTTATGTTCATTGCAACTGATTTCCTATGTAACCTTGGACAAGAACCTTTTTTGAAAAATAATTATCTCACCCAAAAATAGGTGTACAAACATCTCAAGAATGCAATAAAGGCACAATTGCTGCAAAATCCATAACATTTTGAAGTGAGACATTCATGGAATTAGTGCACAAAAGCATGAATCACAGAATCCTCAAATCTTGCACTATAAAATGCGTAGAAATATTACCTTCAACATCTAAATTATCTTTTGTTCTACACTTTAGTGTCACTGCAAGAAACTCTCAACTTTAAGACATGATTCTCCTAAAAGGATTTGAATTATGACAAATGAAACTATATATTTTCTGATTGTACAATACATAAGAGGGTAAATATTCAGTCAATGTTAAGTTCACCCTGTTAATTTAGTGTTAAATAATATATCAACCATAAAGAGTTTGGTTTTCTTAAATGTGAGGAAATAAAAAGGGATAACATGAAGAAATAATAAGTGTGGATCTCATTTGAACAAAAGCATATCTTACATAACTGGTGACAAAGATTTTTAAAGGTGAATGCACACAACTGATAAGTATCTTGAAAACTTTGTTTTAAATATATTTTTCTGACATCTTCTTTAAGTCAGATGTGAAAAATGCCACAAGTCAAAACTCTTACTTTTTATCAACAGGATTACAAATATGCTTTGAAAATTGATTAAAAAAATGCTACGAAAAAAATATTACTAGATTGGAATATGCAGCATACTTATAAAACACTGCTTCTGATAGCATCTCTGTTTATGAATATTACTCCTTTCAATCCAAATATCAATGGAGCATGACTAAAGATGACAGGCAGAATAAGAACACCTAAACACATTCATCTACAGTGTTAGAATGTACTATCTATAAGATTGTACTGGTAGCCCAAAAAGACAAACATATCCTGAGTTGCATCAAAATATGTGTGGCCAGCAGGTCCAGGGAGGTGATTCTCCCCCTCCACTCTCATGAGACCCCACCTGGAGTACTGCATCCAGCTCTGGAGTTCCCAACACAAGGACATGGATCTCTTGGAGAGGGTCCAGAGGAGGACCAAAAAGGTGATCAGAGGGCTGGAGCACCTCTCCTATGAGAGCACTCAGGGAGTTGAGGTTTTTCAGCCTGGAGATGAGAAGGCTCCAGGGAGACATCATAGTGGCCTTCCAGTACCTGAAGGGGGCCTACAGAAAAGCTGTGGAGGGACCTTTTATAAGGGTGTGTGGTGACAGGACAAGGGGCAATGGTTTAAACTGGATCAGAGTGGATTTAGATTAGACATTAGGAAGAAATTCTTTACTATGAGGTGGTGAGACACTGCAATGGGTTTCCCAGAGAAGTTGTGGATGCCTTATCCCTGGAAATGTTTAAGACCAAGCTGGATGAGGCTCTGAGCAACCTGGTCTAGTGGGAGGTGGGAGTTAGAACTAGATGATAAATGTCTCCTCCAACTCAAGCCATTCTATGATTTCCTCCCACTTTAAGGGTATCCATTAGCTTCCTCTGACATGCTAAGCAATTTATTAGAGAATACACTTGATAATTACAATGCAATTATCAAATTCACATAATATTTAGTCTCTCATGACTAGCAGTAACAAAAGGAAACAAAACATTAAATGAAAAAGCTTCAGGAGATTTTGTTAAAATGTGCTTTTCATTACTTTGGCTAACAAAATGTTTTAAACTGTCTTAAAAATATATACATTTGCTTCACTCTTTTTTCTTTTTTAGCTAAAACCCAAAGGAAAAGCTTTTCTGTGTCCATGAAGAAAACCTTTTTCTCCAAAACTTAAAGAAGACAATATGCAAACTTAAATTGTTAGGTTTTACATGCATACTTTCACAAAGACTAATGCAGAAGTCTGCACTTGTAAGGCTACTTACTGAGCAGCTACAATTGTCAAACTTTCCTGCTTATAAGTTTAAAGATATGCAAATCACAGACCATTTCATTATATTCTAGAAACAGTCATAAAATATATCAGCCCACTGACAAATCTTTCACTAACCTCCTCATTCAAATCATATATAAGTGCTAACAATATTGCATTAGGCCAGGAGTTTTTCTTTCCATCGCACTGAATTCCCAAATATCGTTTTCTATCCGGAACTGCATTTGAGAAGCAAAAGTGTGCACAGACAATGAAGGAAATGTTACCCTGATTAGATGCACCAGCTAATTTAAAAACAGTAAAGAAAACCCTTCAGCATCTAGCAAATGAGAATCACTAAATATGCTTGATGATTTTTGTCAAAGGAAAAAAAAAAACCCAACAGATTCTCACTCTTAACACCTATATAAATCTTCAAAATAATTTCCATTTCCTCTTTTCAAAAAACACCAAGAAACAAAAACTTCATTGCAATTACTCGCAAAAGCTTAAAGTTATAACAACAGGTCATAAATAATCAATTTCTCTTTTAAAATAAAAAGGAAGATCACTTATCCTTGTGGTTTTGGACATTAAAAAGAGATCAATAAAAGCTTATTTTCAATCATGAAAGCACATAATTAAAGGAAGCACTGATTTTAAAAAGAGGAAAAGAAAAAAATATATAACTGGGCTTAAAATTCATACATATACACATATTTAGCAGAAGAGATGCAGTGTACCAAATACTCTCTGGATGGTATGAACTATATATATTTTACAGTGTCTGTAGAATAATCCCTCTCATAAATGGAATTATTTTTGTTAGCATTTCTTAGTCACTCTTTGGGCTAATGAAATAGTGTTCCGACTTCTATCACGAAGAAAGGTGCTACAACTGTGTATTTAAAGGACCATATTGCTATCATTTAGTGAAATGCTTTTTTCTTTGTGCAGACATTTCAGACAAAGGAAAAACTGTGGTATTTTTGCTGTGCATAGGTGAAGTAACCTCCAAAGGATCAGCAAAAATTTGGTTTTCTCAATGGAAATAAAGCAGAATTCTACAAGTGCTCCTCCAGGATCCTTGAAAAATCAGAGGCAAGAACCCATAAATCTATTTGTTCAGCAGGGACAGGAAGACATGTGAGTTTACTATCTATGGACTGTACATATGAGATACAAATTAATGGTTTCTTGTCTGGATATGGCACTGTAAATTGTGAAAAAATGAAATTTTGGGGTAATTTTTATATTTCAGGAAAATATTTTCAGATTTTAGTTTGCTATATTGTGTTTTACATTATTGAATAGTAATGTATTACTATTCCTTAACACTGACATGTTACAGTAAGGTAACCAGAATATTTTGTTCCCATTTTGTCTTTAAAGTTATTAAAAGACATCTTCACTACTGCTTGGAGTATTTAATCATCTTGTTGAAGCATTTCCTGAGTGTATTACAATTAAACTGTTTGAAATTAATGCTAGAGAAAAATACTGTGAAATAGAAGAAAAAGATAAAACAAAAAATTCAAAATCAAAGGGAATGGAAGTTTTAAATGTGACAAACACTTTTTTTGCTGTTTCACTTCACTACTCAAAGGTTTTCATCTCAGTAATGATGTTACCAATATCAGTTCTGATTAAAGTATTGCTACACTTGTAATAATGTGGTACATTCTGCTACAGGATTATGGTGGGATATTGAATATTATTTGGAAAATCTTCACTATTCCTGTCCTTAAGGTACCAGCTGCTTGGGTTGCATAGAAATAATATGTCTGTATTCTCTCAGTGATTCCCTTTTTGAGTCTCAGCCATGAGTGAAAAAAAGAAAAATGTGATGCACACAAGTACAGAAACAAACAAATACCATGAGCAAACAAGTATCAGATGCTGTTAATAAAAACTACAAGGAGCAAGAAAAAGATGTATCTGTAGTAAGATTGTCAAATGCTAACATGGATAAAAGAGGAAGTTAAACTAAAAAATAAAAACTAATTTTCAAAAGAAGAAATATTGTTGCAGGTGCATCTGCTGCACTCCGCAAATCTATTCTGAAAGTTTAAAAAATGCATTGATTTATGTTATTTGAGTTCATCTATTTCAAAAGCTACACCAATAGTGAAACATACTACACTTAGCAATGTGATGTGAGATAAACTATCACAGTATGGCTTATACAAACATGACATTAGAAGATGAAATGAAGACAATGCTCTCCAAAGAAATGAATGCATTGTACCATATCAAATCCATAAATAACAATAATTGTATAATTTAAACCAGTTTGAAAAAATTTGCATGCTATTTCTCTTCCAAATATTACACAAAATACATACAAATTTTGCCATGGATTCCTATTTCTAAAGTCATTCAATTAAGATGGATAAGAAGCACATTAGTTCATATGAAAGGTGATATATGGCAGATTCATGTGCAGAACAGTTTCTAGAGGGATCTTGAAGTACACAAACAAAAAATGTTTAATGAGGCACAAGAGGGTCTGTTTCAGTATGATACATATCGGAGAATTCTTTCACTTCTCCAGTGATAAACCAGTGGTGTTTAATTCACAGCCTGAAGAAATTTGGATGAGGGAAGGGGGAAGTAGAGGGGGCTGGGGAAGTGTCCTAAAGAAGCAGAAGGTAAAAACATTTTATCTGAAGCACAGAGATACTGAATAGTTTACACTCATTTGCAGTACATTTGACTGTCATTTCTTTTTCTTAATAGCTGCCCAATTATCTTTCCCATGACAGGGAAGGTGTTTATATTCCTAACAACTTGAAATGTGATCTAGATGTGCAAATGATACTTCCATGGTACCTCCTTTCATTCTGTTTACATCTATATCCCAGAATCCAGTATTAGTTGTATCCAGAGTTGGGGTTTAGATTAATCATCAGTTATATGCAGATACTTTGTTTCATTAAAATTTTAAATAAGAAGTTATTAGCTAATATGATAATTCCGCTCTAAAAAGTTCTTCACTAATTTTATAATTAAGTTTTAATTACTGAATTAAAAGCCTTGAAAAAAAATGAACAGTTGTTTTGGCAGGAAAGCAGGAGTTATGCATCCTACCTTATCTGAACCCCATATATGGATTAAATCTTAACTGTTACTGTATATAAAGCAGCTTTTGCTTTTTATTCTTTATATATATATATACATACACACACACACACACACACACACACACACACACTTCTATAGTACATAGCTAAATGGTCAATAGCCATCTGAACATGAGCCAGCAGTGTGCCCAGGTGGCCAAGAAGGCCAATGGCATCCTGGCCTGTATCAGAAACAGTGTGACCAGTAGGAGTAGGGAGGTGATCGTACCCCTATACTTGGCACTTGCAAGACCGCACCTTGAGTACTGTGTCCAGTTTTGGTCACCATAGTACAGGAGGGACATCGAGGTGCTGGAGCGAGTGCAGAGGAGGGCAACAAAGCTGGTGAAAGGGCTGGAAAGCATGCCCTGTGAAGAGCAGCTGAGGGAACTGGGTTTGTTTAGTCTAGAGAAGAGGAGGCTGAGAGGAGACCTTATTGCCCTCTAAAACTACCTAAAAGGAGGTTGTAGCGAGGCTGGTGTTGGTCTCTTCTCTCAAATTAGTAATGATAGGATGAGGGGAAATGGACTCAAGTTGCATCAGGGGAGGTTTAGATTAGTTATTAGGAGGAAATTCTTCACTGAGAGCATAGTTAGGCACTGGAACAGGCTGCCCAGGGAGGTGGTGGAGTCACCATCCCTGGAGGTGTTTAAAGACCAAATAGATGTGGCACTTGAGGATATGGTGTAGTGGTTAGAGAAATGCTAGGACAAAGGTTGGACTTGATGACCCTGGAGGCCCTTTCCAACCATAATTATTCTATGATTCTAAACTCTTCCAGACAGATACATATTTAACCACAATATTGTCTTATCTGGTATGACCACTGTATTAGCTTTACTTTTTAATTTACAAGGATTTTTAAATTTTTTTTTAAGTCTAAAATGCTTTAAACTACTTTGTCCACAATGAAGGCTTGTATTTGTAACAACAGAAGACTAGACAGTAAAAACAATTCATGTTTTTCTTCTAATTTACATGATTTAATATGAAAGGATTTTTTTATCCAGTATGATCAAGTTTTCCCCCTGTTGAGGTTTTTTTTAACACCTCCATGAGGAGACAATTTTTTCACAGGAAGATGGTCTATGAATCATAAGTATAATATAAAACATTTTCTCAATGAATCTATGTCTTACAACTGGATTTATCAGAGTCTAATAAAAACAGTATCTCCACTGAGGGCCATTCTGGTTTAGGCATATGAACAGGCTATTGAGCCACCTTTTTCACAAAACTTACCTCTGCAACCTCTGTTCTCAGGTATTCAAGTGAGGAAGAATACTTTTCAAGGAGGTGGAATATTGACAGTATAGTTACAGCTATTTCCAGGAAAATAGTCTAAATACCAGCAACAAAATGGAGGGAGGGGGGTGGGGGGGAGGTTTAAAAACAGAAAACCCGAAGATAAATTGTGTAATAGTATATAATGTGAAGACTCTACTTTCATGCTAGTATTTTGCACATTGTTTTAATACCCTCTGGGTGTCTCAGGGACAATATCACTGAAGTTGAAGCGTAAGACACCTGTGTTTAAAAGCCCTTAGGCATGCCAGGAGTGACAGTTCCTATTGTATTCAACTGATCTTGGAAAACAGTTCATTTCACAGTCATCAAGGACTGAATGCACATGTACACATATGGGCTATCTGATAATGCTGAAGCTACCCTCCTGGCCTCTGGTACAGAAAAGGAATAAGTCTTTCCCAAGTCTCATGTTTTACCTGCACAGATGGCTCTGAAACAAAAAGTGATCTCAAATTTAATCAGTCCTTTTGCAGCTTATTAATGCAGTTTGTCCATTTAATCTGATATCTTCCATTGACTAAAAGGGGTGTTTGAGTACTTGGCACACGTGTATCTGAACCTTGAACCACATTTAAGGTTCAGATCAAATCATATAATTTCAAAAATTATGTAAGAGATTTAGAAGAGATCAAGAAAAAGTCAACAAAGTTTATAACGAATTTTACATAAAGAGTGAAAGAGAAAGGATAATTCAGCCTTGAAAAGAGACAGCGTGAAATAAAATAGAGTTCCGCAAAAACATGTAAGTCATGTAAATAGTGGGTACATTTTTCTTATTCATCGTTTCTTCACATACAAGAGCTAGAGGGCCTTATTTGGTGATAGTTATAAAGTGTTCAGTGCTAATTTTAACTTTTTTTTTGCAGATTAATGTCTTAGGGAAACCAAACAAAATTTCAGTGTAGCAGAATGTAGACATAATTTAACTTCTAAGGTGGCTTAAAGTACAATTAACAAAATAGGTTTTCTTTCTGGAGGCAGGGAATTTTGCTGCTTTCTGATGATGTGAAATTGTGATATTTGCAGTATACAACTTTATGTAATACAGTTTATCTAATAGGTGGTATGTACAGACTTGAAGAGAAAGCTTTAGGGACACATTATAGCAGCCTTCCAGTACCTAAAGGGAGCCTAAGAGAAAGCTGGAGAGAGAATTTTTACAGGGACCTTTAGTGATAGGATATGGAATAATGGCTTTAAACTGGAAGAGGGTAGATTTAGATTAGATGTAAGGGAGAAATTCTTCACCGTGAGAGTGGTAAGGTATGGATGCTGAAAGGCTGCTAGCCGAGGGATTTTCTCAGGTTCTCACCGCATATTGTGAGAACCTGAGAAAATTCCTCTGCTAGCAGCTTTTCAGCATCCATAGTAAGGCACTAGAACAAATTGCCTGGAGAAGCTGTGGATGCCCCCACCCTGAAAATGTTCAAGGTCAGGTTGAATGAGTCTTTGATCAACCTGGTCTAGCAGAACATGGCCGGAGGGGTTAGAGATGGATACCTTTAAGGTCCCTTCCAACTCAAATCATTCTATGATTCTGTGACTGTATGCTGAGAGAGAAAACCTTTGAAACTGCTATTTGAATTCTCTTCATTTCGTGTTTATTCTGAAGAGATGTATTTGTCCACCAGAAGTAGTAATTTATCTAAAAAAAATATATATATTTCTCAAGCACAGCTGACAGTTAAAATCATAATAAATTTGCCTTTAGTGACACACAATAGAATTGAAATGTTATTAAAATTTATCAAACAGAAAGGTCAGAGACAATTACATTTAACATTTTGGTGGTGTCAAAACACAGCTACATTTTTACTAGTTTCTAGACCACTAATACTTTTATTCTATATCAAAGAGCAATGCAATTAACCTTCATTTTTTTCCTTTTAGACCTTTATAATAGTATGAGGTTTTCTGTCTTGAAGCATTTTTTAAAATATGGAAAAACTTCAAATCATTTTTATTTGAACAAAGCAACAGGTTGTTTGCCATTATACTATTGTATTTCAGTTTAGAAACCGAAATAATCAAAGCCTCATTATGGAAACAGTTTTACTGTGTGAGTTTTGTCTAGTGTTTAAGACCAAAACCACCTGCTTTTTGAGTACTCAAGTCTTGTGCAACAGTTGGTCGCCTGACTGTCATCATTCAGAAATTATTCTGACCTCAGAAAACAAGACTTTGTTACCTTCATATTTTTGTGTAGCAAGAAGTAGCTTAAATTTAGTGCAGATACTGAATATCACCATTTTATCTTAAAAAATGTTAATTTATCTTTTTCTAGTCTTTGACAATTCACAAGTTCCACTAGTAAAGCCTTAGTGACAATTCTGAGGGTTAGTTATGACATTCTGGTTTCAACAGTTTGTTGTTTGCTTCATTTTTATTCTGGGCTTATGAGCCCAGCAATTTAAAGTTATTTGTAGACACAGTTAATACTTTAGCATTGAGTTGCAAACAGGAATTTGGGGAAAAGAAAAAGCAATGTTCAGTTTACTGAAAACAAGCATCTTCTGCCCTTTCAGTTTGCCCAAGATTCTATTAGGGTAAAACATGTAGAGACTGGCATATATGGCAAAGAACTCATTGGAGTTTCAAGTGCTTTTGTAACTGAGGCAGCATGTCTCATAGCACATACATTATGGCAGCTGAATCCCATTCACTGAGTTGGCTTCAATATCACCTACTCTTAGTTTTCTATAAAGTGGATGTCCCTTCTGAGTTGGTTATTGTAAGCAGCCATTAAAGCCTTCCTTAAGATGAGATTAATTGTAAACTGAAAGTAGTAATTAAAAGAGGTCAAATTTCCCCACTGTTCCTTGTTGAACACACAAATCCAACACTCCAAAATACTCTTGCGTAATCCTCAATGATTTCCTGCAGGTGAACGTCAGTAACTGTTTTTCACTAGACACTAAGTCACTAAGGCTTTACTAGCAGAACTTGTGAATATTCAAAGACTAGAAAAAGATAAATTAACATTTTTTAAGATAAAATGGTGATATTCAGTATCTGCACTAAATTTAAGCTACTTCTTGCTACACAAAAATCAAAATCTTATTTCAGTAGCCCTTCCAAAGAGGATACTCAAAACAAATGCATACAAAGTGGTATTAGAGAGTTTAATTTAAAGCAACTTACATCCACTTCAGAATAAAAAAAAAAAAGGAATGGGAAGAAAAAAAAGGAATGGGGGAAGAAAAAAAAGGAATGGAAAAAAAAGGAATGGAAAAAAAAAGGAATGGAAAAAGGAAAAAAAAATGTCTGGATTTGCCACCTTTCACAAATTTTAGACAACTAAGACATTGATACTTGACAATGACTGCTACTTATTAACAAAAAAATCAAGTTAAATTGAAGTTGTCACCTTCTGATCCTACTAAACAGAATTTACTTCCTGAACTAGAAATCATTTTCCTTAAAATCAGTAAATACCCGTTGATAAAAATAATAGTAGATTTAGTTATATAAAATAATTGTCTGGTCTTTTGAAGCTACATTGAAAAGATCTGTAGAGATGGAGCTTTCTATATATAAATAAATACATATTTATATATGTGTAATATAAAAATTATACAGGTGATACAGAATACACTTACATATACAAAATTCATTCTATTAGAAGATCATTGAAGTTAGTATGATAGTTCCCACTATAGTAAAATAGGCACATACAGAGACTGATTCAGAACGGGTAGACTGAAAGGCTATTGGCCCATGTCCTTTTTCTTCCTGCTCATTATAGTGTTTAGATAAGATTAATTAAAACTCTTTTTTCAAGCCCTTCCTGCAGTTCTCCTCTGTGTGTATGTATCTGCACGTGACTATCAGACACATGCATGTGAGCTGATGATAATATACTATAACAAGAGCTTCCTGACAGAGTACTCTTGTATATTCATAATTAATTTCATATTTATACTCCAGCATTTCTATTTCTTATTCTTTACCAGTTATACTTCATTATCACATTGCTATTTACCAAAGATAAATATTAATGCTGATATTAGAGAATGGTGGTTTAGTTGTTATTGTGATTTAAATATTTAATGTTAATTCCGTTTTGAAACAGAGGTGTCATAGCATAAAACATAGTTTGACTTTTATGAAGATCCTTCCCTATAGCTGTTTCCCCACAGTAGTCAAAAAAGGAAGATTCCACACACTGATTTTCCCATGTACAGCATTTTTAAAAATGTGCTCACAAATTATAGCTTTCCATATCAAGTAGCAGGGATTTCTTTCGAACTGACAGAGGTAGAAGCATACCATTCTACAGAGCTCCCCCCTCCCTCCGCCACCCACCCCCCCCCCCCCATAAGAAGTTCAAATTGCCAAACATTACAGATATCATGTAAATTAAATTTAAATAACATTGTCTTAAATTATTAGCCCATCATTGTTAGTGACCTCTTCTGAGAGAAACAGATTTTCTAGCCTTTCATAGTGATTTATGTAAACCACTAGCCTCAATGTCTTTATAATTCAAATCTGTAATGAGTCAGACCTGTGGAAAGGCCTGTTCAGAATGAACAGTGACAACTTTGTTGAAATGCTGCTCATGACATGGAAACAATGAAGTGTGACATTTTGTTTTTTACATCTGGAAACAAGTTTACTGGGAAAAAATAAGAGTCATTTATTCTGTTTTCAAAATGACAACAGTATCAATAGGAGAATTAAAGATTTACACTGGGGGAGTGCAAGGTCTTTCTTTGTATTTTTCACATATTCTTTGTATATTTCACATATTCACAAGGTCTTTCTTTGTATTCAGCTGTTTTCTAAATGTAGTTGGTACTTTGAATATTAATTATTTTTAGCTTTTCCTGCATTGAAAACTATACATACTCACCTCTGAAAAGCTTCTGTGACATTTAAGATACTTCTTTAAAAACATTTTTTTCATTCAGTTGAAGCCTAATCTTCAAAGTGCATCTTTCACTTTGCCTGTGTTGAGATATTTATCCAAGAATAAAAAGCTGGAAGCATGTGTAGAAAACAAGGCAATTGTTTCAAAATCTTCAGTGATTTCATATTTTTTCTGTGATATAAATGAACCTAAGTAAATCACTGTGAATTAGTACTTTTTATTTTTTTTTAATAGGGTTAATACTAATGTGAAATTACATATAACTTTTGTCCATGATCATTTGTTAATAAATTCATATCCTTAGACCAATAATTTATGTATCCACTTTCGAGAAAGATTTTAATCTAAGATTTCCCAAAGCTCAATGTATTTTATTCATTTATTACAACATAATGTAGAGATGTGAAATTTCAGATTTATTATTAATAAGTAATAATTTTAAGGATTAGCTGTAATGCTGCATTCCAATTTTTTACAGCTTAAATAAGAGGCTATTTTCAAAACTCACATGGGTTTAAAATCAAATTATGTATTCCATCAGCTCCATGATACAACTTTTCATTTGACATGGGGCAATAATATGTATATCTCTGCTCTATTCATGTCTGCCTGCAGGTCTGTTTCTTTCAAAGTAGACGGCTAATGAAGTACAATAATTTAAGACCACATTTGGAATATAGTAGTGTTCATGCTAGAGTGTGTATTGCAAAAATAATGCAGAAATTTATAACCAAACCACTGATCAAAAATGAACAAGGTGTATCAGCTGGTCACCCAAGCCTAAAATAAGAGCCCTTGCTCCAATCCTCGTTTCTGGAAGGTGTTCCTGGATCCTTCAGAAAAAACATAACTGGAGAGTTTTAAGTTTATGGATCTTCAGAAGCAAGAAAATAATTTGATAAATACATTCTAAAGATATTTCAACTCAGTTCTCCATTATAAATGGTTCAGCTCAAAAAAAAAAAAAAAAATTCTTATTCTCCAGGCTAGAAACTACTTGTTGATTGTGCCTTGTATGGTAAATGACAGGCAAGTGCAATCAGAAGGGATTCTAATCAGCAGGAGATTTTGACATGAACTGTCCCTTATGCATGCTATTGTAGGTAATCCCTGCTGCTAGAATTAGAAAATACTTGAAATAAAATACCTGTTACAGTCTTGCTCAGCTATTCAATTATATATACAAAAACTACAATGAATGATTTAGACTTTGGGTGATGCTTTATTGTGTGCTATTTTTATTTTATTTTTGCAAAATACAGATTTGACATCATAAAATGTTTGCTAATTTGGGCAAATTATGGTTTTTTATTTTGAAAAAAGTGGTTTTGTTTTAAACTACATTTCAGACTTTCATATTTCACTTCAGTTATTTTATACTTCTGTTTTACTTTTAAATTGCCTTTTTATAAACAGCAAAAAGTAAAAGCTTCTAGTTCAAATTTCAAAATTTTACTTTATCATGTCTTCTCAAATTTGGTATGTTGGTAGTCTTAAACTGTTGTTGCCCACTGTTCAACATAGACAATGAAAACTGGGAAATCCACGGTTTTGGGGTTTTTTTTTCTTTTTTTTTTTTCTCAGTTTTCTAAGTGGAAAACAAAGCACTCAGAAGCTTAGAAAAATAAAGACCGGACATGCTTGTTCAGCCATGTAGTGGGTATACCTGGCATGGAGTTCCTTTTCTTCATAGCAGCTCATAGGGTTCTGTGTTTCAGGCTTTTGCCTGAAACAGTGTCGATAACACAGATGTTTTGGCTTTTGCCAAACACTGGATGTGTTTTCACAGCATCAAGGCCACCTTTGTTTCTCACTCTGACACCTCAATAAGTAGGCTAATATTGGGCAAGATGTTGGGATGGGACACAGCCAGGGCAGCTCACCTGAATTGACCAAAGGGGTGCTACATATTGTAAGAGTCTGGCTATTGTGTGCCTCAAACCTTGTGTGGTGATAAGGTCTGGAAAGACCTGTCTGGAGAGTGTTGATTGCTTTTAATGCCTATGTGCCCCTCCTCTGGCTCCTTGCACACATGCTCTAACAAAAGGAAGAGATAAATTCTGCATAGGTGGGAATCTGTCTTTTCTTCAGTTAAGTGCTCCTGCTGACTGTGCCATGGGGGAGGTGGATGGCAGGCACCACACTACTTCTAGCTCGTGGGGTTCATGCAAACCAACACCACTTCCTGTGGAAATCTGTAAAGCCACATAGATTCCTCAAGGGTATAAAATGGACAGAAAAATATTGATTGGTATGCATCCACCACCAAAGAACTGAAGACTTAGACTGACCCAGAGAGACATCGCTGGATCCACAGGTGGTAATAACCTTTTCTCTTTATCTTTCTCTCTCTTACTATCTCACTCCCCCTAACTTTTCCTCTTTTCTAACAAATCTTTCTTCCTCTTCCTCAAAATTTAGTCGTGCCATAAAATAATAACCTACAAAAAGTAACACCTTTATCCATACTGTTTCTTGATTGTTCCATTAGGGAGAACTAATAAATTGTTTTGTTATTTTTCCTCGGAGTCATTGTCATGACTCTGCTGCCCCGACATGCAGGGACAGCCTCTTTCAGGGCATCACAAAGATTCACCTCCCTCGTTGTCCACTGAGTGGGATGAGACACATATCTAACATCATACTCGGCAATAAAACTAGGGATAGAGTTTTTTCTAAAGTAGCCATTGCCGGGCATCAGTCTGCTGATGGTGAGTGATGGCTTTTTAATCACTTCTTCCTTACTTTTTTCTCTCCACTTACTGAACTACCTTTGTCTTGATCCATGAGTTATTTTTCCTCACTTTTGCCCTTCTAATTCTCTCCTCCATCCCTCTGGGGGTTTGGGATCAGTCCACCACAATACATTACTCTCTTCTCATAATGGCTCTCTACCAGTGACTGTGCTGAAGAATCTTTGAAGGGCTCTGTTTGGACATGCATGTATTTGTTCTTAAATAGAGACACTTGCAACCCTGGAATTCAAGGTGTTAGTTTCACATTATGAATACTTTTCCTGCTGTGGCAAGTGTAGCACCCCCACAACAGACAAAACAGACAAAGCAAACAGGGTGTGCTGGAGCAAGTTGGCTCCTTGGCCCAGAACAGTCTGAAGCTTCAGCCATTAAGCTGCACCTCACGGTGCTTAACTGGCAACTTGGGGTCCTGACCCCTTAGCAAACAGGCTTGGGGTTGGTGCTTGTCTGTTATGTCTGGGCTTGTCCCCTCAACCAATCAGAATGACCACTATGGAACCTTGACTAAGGTATAAATGGGGTCCTGCCTAAGAGCCAGAAGTTGGTTCTTCCCAGAGCAGCAGACCTGTCAGTCAGACCCTCCCCTTGGACACACCATGCAAGGATACTTCCATGGATTGAGTGAGTCTCCATGGAAGCATGTTTCTTCCAGAAACAAGCTTAGAGCAAAACAAATTAATTCCCACCACATGTGTACTACTGAAATTCTGAGTTTGACAAAACATTTCACAAATATGCACTTAAAAATTCAATCAGTTTGTTTGGGACATAAGCACTCTTGCCAGCACAAGGCCCATTAACAAAGGGCAGTAAAAGGCAAACAGAATACCTGTCCCGAGAACCGCTGTTAGGTTCAACTCTGATTATTTGTGAGTGAAGGTAGAAGCATATTAATTACATTAATACAGCACCTGAACTAGAAAGTGCCACAACAGCTTGCAAAAGCAGGAATAACATGCAATCATCAATACAGATTTCATTAAAAAACTGTGTCAGCTGGAGTGAAAGTAAGGCAAAGTATTATTATCAAAGATACTTCACTTAAATCATTAAAATAATAACAACAAAAAAAATATGCTAAAACCTACGTATGGTATTTCAGAAATCTGCAGTTCATTATGTCAGAGTTGAAATATCACATCAAAGCCCACAGAGGTTATGGTTGTTAAGAAGAACCTACCTGAAGCAGCATGCAAAAATAAATGCTTGAAAGGAGAGCAGAGGTTAGGGAGGGAAAAAAATAAACCTAGAAAGACTTGATGAACAGCATCAAAATAACAAACAGCCAGGAAACATCCACAAAATTCATGATTCTGCAGATGCAATGTATTTGAGAATTCTCAGATGTCAGTCTTTTCACTCAAATTCATGGGAATCTCCTCTCAGAAATAGATGAGGAAACTATTATGAGGCTTTATTTGTCTGGGTTTGTATTGTAATAGCCAGTAGAATGATGTTGCTCAGAATCACAAACAGAATGGGATTTCCTTCACACACATACATACAGTTTCATTCATTCCTCTACGCCTCTTTCAACTATTGTAGCTTCAAATTATATCCCTCTATTTCCCGTGTCAATGAAATTAATATACCAACAGCTTTTTAGTAAACCCATATGAATGCTTACCTCTAAAGAACAGTTAATGATTCCAAATTAAACTTTGCTAGCTGCTTGGTCCTGTTGGTTTCTGCTTAACTTTCTCACTGCATTAAATCCCTGATCCTCTGTACCAAAACTCCCACTTCAAAAAAGCCAATCCATTTCATCTGCATTCCAAGCTTTCTCACTTTCTACTCTACATTTACAGAATCCAGCAATGCATTTTCTAGAGTCAGAGGATTAGTAGTAAGGTGTTTGACAGTTGCAGAGCCAACATGCACCAGAGGGAATAACCAACATCTCCACTTGAGGTCTTGTACATGTTTGGCAACCTGACTGTCTTATATCTATGTAAGCACAATACTTCAAGAATATCTATAGCTCATACAACATGCAGGTTGTTCAACAATGCCATTAACAAAATTTTGTCGTTTAAGAAAAATTTATCATAAGCAGAAATGAAAACTAGTATCAACCTGGCAAACAAGGTTTCTCAGGCTTTAGGAGCCCAATCCAGGAAAAGATATAGTCATTAATAAAGACAGAAAAACTGAAACAGACATTTCAAAAGAGACAAAGTAGACATCTTTACAACTCTTACTCACAGGAACTGCCTGAGTCAATAACATCTATAAAGCACAGATACACCTTGACATTTCAAATGACTTTCTGTGAAACCTCTTCGATATATTTAATACTTCACTACTCTAGGCTAAAACATATATCAAGCATTAATGAATGAGTTGCTACTGGGAAGAGCAAGATACGTACTGTGACAGAATACTGTCCAAAAAGCAAAGATTTACACTATCTCCACAGATTTACTCATATATTCATAGAATCATAGAATAGTAGGGGTTTTAAGGAACCTCAAGATCATCAAGTCCAACACCCTTGCCAGCGCAGGAACACCTAGGGCATACCACGCAGGAACAGATCCAGGCGGGTCTTGAATCTCTCTAGAGAAGAAGACACCAAAACCTCTCTGGGCAGCCTGTTCCAGTGCTCTGCCACTCTCACAGGGAAAAAGTTTTTCCTCATGTTGAGGTGGAACGTCCTGTGTTTCAGCTTGCTACTACTACCTCAGGAGACAAATATTCATTCCAAATAATAGTAAACTATCTTTTAGAAAGAGTATTTTTTCAGGACTCAGTTTTCAAAGGACTCAGCATCTCCTGCTCTTAATGACTTTCTCTTATATGGTAGGACAGTCATCATAGAATCCTATCTGTCAGCTTCACCTCTGTGCCTGGAAAGACCAAGGAACACATTCTCCTAAAAGCTACTCTAAGACACATGGAGGACAGGGAGGTGATTCAAGACAGCCAGCATGGTTTCACCGAGACCAAGTCCTGCCTGACCAAACCTAGTAGTCTTCTGTCAGTGGACAAGGAAATAGCTATGAATGTCAATTACCTGGACTTCTCTAAGGCCTTTGGCTCACTCCTCCACAACATCCTTCTTTCTGAATTGGAGAGATACTGATTTGATAGGTAGACTGTTCATTGGATAAGAAAGTGATTGGATGATTGCATCCAGAGGTTAGTGGTCAATGGCTCAATGTCAAGATCAGTGACAAGTGATGTCCCTCAGGGGTCTATACTGGGACCAATGTTGTTTAATGTCTTCATTTACAACATCAACAGTGGGATTGAGTGCACCCTCAGGAAGTTTGCACATGACACCAAGCTCAGTGATGCAGTAGACATGCTGGAGGAATGGGATGCCACCAGGGGAACCTTGACAAACTTGAGAAGTGGGCCTGTGTGAACCTCATGGGGTTCAACAAGGCTACATGCAAGGTCTTGCACCTGGACTAGGGTAATCCTCAGTATCAGTATAGGCTGGGAGATGAAGGGATTGAGAACAGTCCTATGAAGAAGAACTTGGGCATACTGGTGGATGAAAACCTGGACATGAGCTGACATGTGCGCTTGTAGACAAGAAGGTAAACCATATCCTGTACTATATCAAGAGAAAAATGGCCATCAGGTCAAGATTGGTGATTCTGCCCCTCTACTCTGCTTTGGTGAGACCTCACCTGGAGTACTGTGTGTGTACTGCTCTGGAGGCCTCAGCATAAGAAGGATTGGTCCAGAAAAGGGCCACAAATACAATCAGAGGGCTGGAACACCTCTCCTAAGAGGAAAGGCTGAGAAAGTTGGGGTTGGTCAGCCTGGAGAAGAGAATGTTCCAGGGAGGCCCTGTTGCAACCTTTCAGTACTTAAAGGGGGCCTATAACAAAAACAGTCTTTTCAATGTGGCCTGTTGTGATGGGACAAGGGGTAATGGTTTTAAACTGAGAGAAGATTTAGACTAGAGAGAAGGAAGAAATACTTTACACTGAGGTTGGTGAAACACTGGAACAAGTTGCTCAGGGAGGAGGTGGGTGCCTCATCCCTGGAAACATTCCAGATCAGGTAGGACAGAGATCTGAGCAACCTGATCTAGTTAAAGATATCCTTGCTCTGTTCAGGGGAGTTGGACTAGATGACCTTCCAAGGTCCGTTCCATCCCAAACCATTATATGATTCTACTTTGAAAGGTCTCAGGTTTTTGCTTGTTTTCTTAACAATCAGATCCATATTTTATTATTGCTTGAAAGAAAACTCCCAGAGTGTCGTTCTATATTGACTCAGACTAAAAGCTTTTAATAAAAATTTTAAACGAAAAAAAATTAAGAAATTAACAAATCTTGGTATTCTGTCTTAAAAAGTAGATAGAAATCAACTTTGCTATTTCATTCTGCTAGAGCTTTGAATTTATCTACTATGAAAATGTATGATTATTGACCTTTCCTCTCTGTTTATCCCAGATTAACCCCTATAAATTCTCACCATCTTTGAAAGACAGAAAAACTTTTCTCACACAAAATGGATGTTTCTGTAAACGCAAACCTGTGGTTCCATAACTAGGCTCACAAAATACCTTCCACTCAGAGTTTGGATGGAAAGGACGTCTTCTAGAAATTAATAAGGTGGTGATAACAGGTAGGAAAACCACTCTATGAATCTTTCCTACATCAAATTTTCAAGACCAAACACAAGTTTCTTGTCCCCAAGCAAAGAAATAAAATAGCATGACTAGCTGAATTTGCACTGATTATAAATATAAATAAAAAATAGCTCTGATATTCATTCTTTAAAAAACAAGCAGTTGATAGTATGGTAGAAATTACTCTGGTAAAAGCAGTTTGAATTATATATTACCAAACTAGAGGACAGATAAATGACAAAAGAGATCATAGAAGATGGCCCATGCTCTGTGAAGTTTTCCAATACTTTTACTGTCTACAGAACTACTGACATTTAGTCCCCTAGTTGTTTAAATAAGAGGTTAAGATGTTATATTTCTCACTTGTGTTAACAATTTGGACAGTTAAATAGTTTACATATTCCACAACTTGCCAACTTTCTAAACTATCCCAATGTTGTTTTCATTGTTTTATTCTATATTTATTTTTAGCATCTGTAAAAAATTAACATTCAAGCAAATATTATGTCCCACTAAAGTGACAAAGTATTTCTTCTATATAGAGATGTTATAATATTTGTGACTCTTATTGGTATGAAGGGAAAATTTACCCAGTGGGGGGGGGGGAATCATTTCTGTCACAGAAAAAAACAACCAACCAAACCAACAAACAAAAAAACTCCACAAAACCAAACAAAAAAAATCAAATAAGCTCTAGGAAGATAAATGAGTTATTGTCTTTCCAAGGAATGGTTGCGTGCTATTAAAAAAAAAAGAAGTGTATTCCAGTTTCATAACCCAACAAAAGATTCAAAAGCTTATTACTTCCTTTATACCCTGGACTTTTTTCCACAAAGGATACTGTTAACAATTTATATTTAAAATTCACTTACATTGTATCTAGGAATGAGAATGTGGTCAGGTGAGGGAAAATTTACAGTACAAAGCAAGCTGTTTATGCAAGATGATTGTGATAATCTTTTATTGTTTTGGTCACTTTATTAATAATGCTTCTTTAGCATATTCCTTATTAATTATATATTATCAGCAGTCATATACTTAAACCAGCATCCTAAGGCAGGTGTCTGACAAGGTTTTTTTAAGAAATGGTAAGCATATTTCTCTTAATATACCATAACTGAGTGCTCAGAATATAGCACAGTTTAATTCCTCTTTATAACATCAGTTTGCCATTCTAGATTCAGACAGCGTGGAATCCTAAAGTGGTTTGGGTTGGAAAGGGCCTTTCACGGTCATCTAGTCCAACCCCCCTTTTTCACTAGATCAGGTTGCTCAGAGCCCGATCCAACCTGACCTTGAATGTTTCCAGGGGTGGGGCATCTACCACATCTCTGGGCAATCTGTGACAGTGTTTCATCACCCTGAGAATATTTCAGCTGCAGCTGTTAGAAGCTAGATGTAAACCCGTTGCCATACATATATTGTCATTGTTAGAGCCTCAGTACCAAAAAACAGGAGAACTAGTTTGTCAATATGTGATTTTTATCCACCCCCCCCCCCCCCCCCCCCCCCGCTTTTCTACGCTTGGGAAAACTGGAGTGCAACTAAGTCAGTCTAATATAAACATAAGTTATGAACTACAGCAAGGAATCTCTGCTTGGACAGATTTTTATGTTGAAGACTACACAGTCATTAAACATAACAGTTTTCAAGTAGTACAGGAAAACACATATCCTCAACCTAATTACAAATCCTGCTACAGTTCTACAAGGTTAAGAAGAATGAAGAACAGGCAGTCTTATGTGATTTAGACTTAAGTGGAAAAAAAATGATGCAAATGTTTTCTTCTCAACATAGTATCTAAAGGAAATAATAACTTCCTAATGGCTGCTGAAAAGCACTGAATTTTTGTTATTTCCTCTTTTGGATCAATACTATCAAACAGCTCCTGCCTAAGGAAGTTTCCTTTCCTAATGGTGTTATTTTCTTTCTCAGCTAAATGCAAAATCTTCCTTTGGAAAACTAACCACCAGCATAAGGTGTAAGTCTAATCTGTACACAATGTCTTGCACCTTGATCCTGTTGGACCCTGTAAAGTGGTGCACTGGAGCACCTAAATCAGACAGGTTTTTCTACCAAGCTCCACAGCTCTCATGAGCTCCAAACTTTCAGATTGTTTTCTTTTTTAGTGTGTTATACTCGCCAAGAACTGTCATTCCCCAGAGGGCTTAAAGCACTTATGCTGCAGAATATCCCAATGCCTTCTGCATGCACATGTGAGACAGAACATCACACTACCACCCCTGTAGGCCATATTTCTGAGGAATTAAAAGGTGTTCCTGACTCAAAATACTTCTTATAAATAATTATAAATAAACTTTAAAATAAACATGAATGGTTAATACCTGGCTTTTCATGTTTAAATAAATGAAAGATGCAGGTAAATAATATTTTAATCATTAAAGGCAAGCTCACCATTCTTTAAGCAAAATAATAGTACAGGAAGTCCCCCACTAATGCTTTTATTACAACTGGGACGATCCTAAAACACAAAGAATCTGTGTCATTCAATTGTACATTACAGGTTCTAAGAAAAAAAAATATATAACTATATGAGGACACTAACTTTCTACAAACCTCTTTAATTGCTAGAGTACATAAGATGACAGAAAAGAGTGACAAAAGCATCACTCAGAGATTCAGATAATAATCATGTAAAAAAACTATCTTTTTTCAGATTAAAAATCTATCTAGCCCAATATCCTATCCCCACAAATGGCCAATGAAGACTGCCCAGGAAGAAACTATCCAATGGGTAGCACATAAGGATACATTTACTATTCTTACAGGTTTTAGTAAATCTTGACATGAACCAGAGGTTCAGTTTGCTGAACAAGAGTTTTCTTTGGGCAAATTTATGGAATAAAGACCCATTAGATGCAAACACTCTTTGGATACAGATGAACTTCTAATAGCTACAATATTTCATGGCAGGAATTTCCACAGAACTTGCTCCATGTTAAAGTCATTTGATATCTCATGGTTCTCATATTGGAAGAAAGAGAGACTAGTTATTCTATATTCACCTTTATATTCACCTTCTCCCCACTACTCATTATTTTACAGTCCTCTGTTATAAGCCTATTCAGCTATCTCTTTTTTGTAGGTTAAGAGAAGTGTCCTACTGAATTACTTCTTACATGAAAGCCATTGAGGATCTTTGATCATTCTTTTCTGAAGCTTTTCAGAACTAATATACTTCAGTTAGGCATTAAAACTATAAAAATATATCTTTTAACTATAGAACTATAAGGACACAATAAGCCTTTTTGAGAAATGCATTCAACAGGAAAAAAAGAAGTCCACACATTAGACTTGTACAAAGTTGTACAAATAAACATGCAGGTACTCATGTATTGATGTCTACCTGTTTCTTGCCCTGCCTGTATGTTCCAAACATCACATTAAAAATGAATTTACAGTACCATCAGTGCTCTTGTTACTCTAACCCCTTCCACCTTTTCACTTCTCTTTTAATGAATAGAAATTTTTCTGTCACTCTGGCTAAACCCACCATTCCAATACCTACCAAGCTCAGTATATGAAAGGGCCATACCTGGCTTCAAGCCTCTCATGATATGATCTAAGAGAACAAGTACTGGAAAAGTTAATAATAGATATGAACAACAATAATAGAAGATTTGATAGCCATACATAATATTTGTGTACTGAAGAACAACCAGATTGTTGAAATGATTATTCACCAGTTACCTCCCACTCTAAGGTCAGAAAATCCCATATGCCACAGATACCAATTACATGGTTGTATAGTTTTACGGCCTGCACCCTGTAATCATTAGTTAGTTCTCCTGACTCCCTACTAAGTCTAACTCCCATTACCAACTTTTCACCTTTCTTGATGTTTTCAGGTTTGGGGTTTTTTGTTGGTTATTGTTTTGTCTTTTGGTTTTTTAATAGTGATAACAGATGATTCCTTTTTCAGGAATAAGACAAACCCATTTTGTCCCTGAAAACACAGAGATTCCTCTTTCAAAGGAGAAAGGGAAAAGAAATGTTTTAAAGCATGTCACTGGACCTTTGCACAGTTGCAATCGTCAATAGTAATGTACTGTTTTATTACTAATTAAACATTTCCATATTTAGCATTTTCCTTTACTTAAATTCATTTTATAATCCCCAGCACTACAGACTCAAGGTAATGTACTTTTGAACAGCTTCTATCATATTTCTGGGGAGATGGTGACTGTTTAAACACTCAAGCAGAAAACACAGTTCAAGAAAATAAATTGTTGCTTATAACAACCTTTGTAGAAATAATTGTCTTGCTATGTTAGCCATGCATTTAAGCTTGCTTTTTATTGATCTGGAAGTATTTATGTAGGTCATTTTCCTACACAATTTATCCAGTGGCCTCAAATTCAGAAGTATGTATTGAGAAAGACAGACATTAAAATATAATACTTGTAGCCTTCTTTATGTAAGAGTTGGCAACTGACTTTCAGGCACTTGCCCTGCATCTTTAACTGGTAACAGTCTCTGCTTTTTTCCAGTCCTGATAAATACTGCTTCAATTCTACTATATAACTGCTAATAAACAGTACAGCACTGAAGAAAATAACAAAACTAATTGCCATAAAAAAGTGGTCCTGAAAGCTTTATTTTTAAATATATTTATTTTATGCTCACCTTTCAGGATGAGAGAAGAGGAAATATGTTTGTGTGGGTTTTCCTCTTCCTCTTTCAGAGGATCATAGCCCCTAAACAGCCTAGAGCAATCTCCTCAGTGTGTGTTGAGATATAAACACAAAATCTGCTACAAATTTGTTTCATTGACCTTTCGGTAAGACAGGAAGGAAATTCACATGAAGGAAAGGTGTAGGCAGTCAAATGTGTCTTAAAATTAACAAGAGCATCTGTGAGGGACACAGCTGGCAATCACTGTTTCATTTTGCACTGTTGCAAATATGTTCTTTATAATAAAAACAGTACCCTACATAAGGCCTCCGTGCCTAAGAGAACACAAAACATAGAAAAAGAAAATATAACATATAAACCAGCAATTTCAGTATACAAAACACAGAAAGCACACTATTCCATACATGCAAGGTTCAAGGAACCTATATATGGTGTTGAAGCATTGGTTAAGTATTGGATCAAACATGAGTTTTACATTAAGATTAACAACATCATCTTGTTGTTAAAAACATCATGTTGGCTAATGGAGCAGATGAGCCTCGGTTCTACTATGCCACACATGCAGGACAACCACGTGATCAGGCCCACTCAACATATGTTTATGAAGGGCAGGTCCTGTGCAACAAACATGATCACCCTTCACAAGGGTGACCCGCTTGCTGGATGAAGGCAAGGCTATGGATGTTGTCTATCTTGACTTTAGTAAGGTGTAGTGGGTCTGGCTGAGCTGCTTTTCCCCATCCAGCCCTCATGCTGCAGCACTGGGAGCTGGAGGGTGTTGATAACACACCCGTGTTATGACTGCCAGTGCTCACATGGCACCAGAGGATGGGGGGCAGGATGGGGGAGAAGATACAACCAACCTGAGCTGACCAGTGGGCTATTCCATACCATATGACGTCAGCTCAACTATAAAGGGAGAGGGCAGGAGGAGGATGAGGGGGCATTCTGCTTTGTTCTCCAAGCGGCTGCTACGTGTTCCTGGAGCCCTGCTTCCTGGACTTGGCCCGACATCGCTTGTGGACGGGAAGTAGAAAATAACACCTTATCTATCATAACCCACACCCCTGTGCTTTGCGTCTTATTCTCTCCCTGCGTGCCGTGCTGAAGGGGGTCAGGGGGAGTGATAGAAGGGCTTGGTGGGCACCTGGTGCCGTGCCGGGGTCAACCCACCACATAAGGCATTTGATACCATTTCCCACAGTGTTCTATTAGAGAAATTGACTTCTCTTGCCTTGGATGGGCATACACTTTCCTGGGTGAAAAACTGGTTACATATATGAGTCCAAAGAGTTGTGATCAATGGAGTTAAATCCAGTTGGCTGCCAGTCACAAGTGGTGTCCCCCAGGGCGCAGTACTGGGGCCACTCCTGTTTAATGTTGTCATCAATGATTCGGACGAGGGGATAGAGTGCACCCTTGGTAAATTGGCAGATGACACCAAGCTAGGTGGAAGTGTCGATCTGCTTGAGGGTAGGGAATCTCTACAAAGGGATCTAGATAGGCTGGATCACTGGTCCAAGGCCAATTTCATGAGTTTCAATAAGGCCAAATGCCAGGTCCTGCACTTGGGACACAACAACCCCCAGCAGCACTACAGGCAGGGGGAGGAGTGGCTGGTGAGCTGCAAGGCAGAGAAAGACCTGGAGGTGTTGATTGACAGCTGGCTGAACATGAGCCAGCAGTGTGCCCAGGTGGCCAAGAAAGCCAATGGCATCCTGGCCTGGATCAGGAATAGTGTAGTCAGCAGGAGCAGGGAGGTGATCCTTCCTCTGTACTCAGCTTTGGTGAGGCCACACCTTAAATACTGTGTCCAGTTTTGGGCTCCTTTCTACCAGAAGGACATTGAGGTGCTGGAGAGGGTACAGAGGCGGGCTACAAAGGCTAGTCAAGGGTTTGGAGCATGTGTGTTATGAGGAAAGGCTGAGAGATCTGGGGCTGTTTAGCCTTGAGAAAAGACGTCCGAGGGGAGACCTTATTGCCCTCTACAACTACCTGAAGGGAAGCTGTAGCAAGGTGGGAGTTGGTCTGTTCTCCCTAGTGACAAACGATAGAACAAGAGGAAATGGCCTGAAGTTGAACCAGCGGAGGCTCAGGCTGGATCTTAGGAAGCATTTCTTTCCAGAAAGGGTTGTCAGGCATTAGAATATCCTGCCCTGGGAAGCGGTGGAGTCACTGTATTTGGAGGTGTTTAAGAGCCAGTTAGATTTTATGCTTAGGGACATGGTTTAGTGATTTTTGATAGGGCTAGGAATAAGGTTGGACTTGATGATCTTGAAGGTCTCTTCCAGCCAAAACTATTCTATGATTCTATGTTAATATCCAAATAATATGTTCTAAATTCAGCAAAATATTACTAAAATAATCAATTTATTTTTCTTTTAAATCATAGTAATATGGTATCAATACTGTTATACTAAATAATATTTCCTCAAAAATTAGTCACACACTTAGTTAAGCAGATGATTGTGTCTTGCTAGTTCACTAATGCCAGTTCTTTGGCATGTCCTTAAAACCCTCTATAGAATTCCTTAGATGTTATCATCCTTTAAATTTTAGCCCATAATATTAGGGACTTCCCTAAAACTTACTCACAGTAGAATTATTAAAGAAATATATGATTAAACATGAACATTACCTAACAGACAGTTTACAAATTGAAAGCATTCTTCTTGTATCTCATTAGTTCAAGAGTGAAAATGGAATTCCAGCTTCAAAGAAACAGCAGCAACTGGAATACACATGGCTTAAGCTGTTTAGGAAGTCACTCAATGAACTTAAATTAAACATTTTCCTTCTATAGCCTAAAACATTTGGAAAAAAAAAATCTATGTCAGTCATCTTAATTTTTAGACAAATATTTGCTGAACATGACACCTTTGTTAATATTAATTGTAGCACTTAATACTTATGATTATTGTTCACCAGACAGGGACAAGTTGCATAAGCCTTGATACTGGTCTGTTAACTAGGTGCTTAAATCTTAGCGTCAGGTCTCCTTTCCCTTTCCTCTTCTTCCACACCTTTGTCCCACATAACCCAAACATCTACCAAGAAGAACAAGGGAAATGTGCATTCATGAATCTGAAAACACTAACTTTGCTCCTGTCTGCCACTACACTAAAGCAGCCTGTGATCATGGCAACAACCCAACCATGGCTTGTAAATCAAACCTGTTAAGCTGTGTGAGTAAACCCAGTGTGAACAAAATATTGAGTCAGCACTGCCTTGGGGAAGTTGCCAGACACTGTGCATTATTTCACAGCAGAGATCTCCATGTGACCCATGACCAAACCCTTGTGATTACAATTTTCAGTTATATACTTTTTATATGTAAAGGAAACCAGTCCCTTAAGATAATTAGCTAAGTTAGAATTTAGAGAAGAATAGGACACTATAGAATAATGGAAAATTAATAGCATGCAGGTGCTGTAGAATATCTTAAGACCATGGGAATGCTTTTCTTTGTCTCTCATATAGCCCTTACCATGGCTGGTTTAAAACCCAGTCCAGCTGAGTGAATAATGGTTATGAATAGATTAATTTTCTATTACATATAAGACATGATAATAGATGGGTAGTCAACCTAGGGTAAGCATTTTATTAAAGGTTAACTACTTTTAGGTAAGGTATAGGTCAAGATAAATTAAGATAAAGGGACAACTCGAGTCTTTTTCAGAATTCTGAAGGCAAATGCCTAAAGATAAGAGACTGTGATGACCTGTGACATATGAAGAGGAACCGAAGCAAGACGGTGAAGAATGGCTGAAGATTAATAACGGACTGGGAATTGAGAGTTTGGAAAAGACACAAAGGACTTTTAAGAAGAACACTGATTACTTCATATTGTGTTAAGAGTATATATACGTGCTGAATTTTATAAGTCCTTCGCCACTTACTGAGGTGATGGGCCAACTCCGAGTTGTTAAATAAAGCAAACCTAGAGTAACCCACTGTATGGTGAAATCCTTTAACATATACTGTATAAAGGCTTTATTATATGTAGAGCCTTTGGTGAACTTTGAGAAAATAAAAGAGCTTGAGCATGGATTGGTTGCTATGGAGGTTCTGGAGGTATATGCATCAGATAACAGCAGAGACTGTAAAAGGTATAAACAAAACCCATAAGTGGTTAGTTCCCAGACACTAAGGAATATAACTGTGCATATTCATAAAACAAATTTTAGAGTTTAAGATGTCAAATAACATGCATACAACATCTGGAAAACATCCTTTGTATAATTAATTCACAAAGGGGATAAATTAAAGAAAAAAAAATTAGAGCAAATATGAATAGGAAAGTTATCAGGGATTGCCACAATATTTTCTTCTCCTTTAAAAGATGCTTTACCTTATCAATGCTAATTCTAATGAATTTGAAAAGAAAGAGTGCTGCTTTTTGACTTACCTTCTGCCCCATGGTGACTGGAGTCTCAGTCACATACTACAGAATGAGTTCAGATGCGCTTTGAGTCTGTGTGTTTCTGTTACAACCTTCATAGAATCATAGAATTGTCAGGGCTGGAAGGGACTTTGAAGATCATCTAGTTCCAAGCCCCCTGCCATGGACACCTCCCACTAGATCAGGTTGCTCAGAGTCCCATCCAGCCTAGTCTTAAAAACTTCCCAGGATGGGGCTTCCACCACCTCTCTGGGCAACCTGTTCCAGTGTCTCACCACCCTCACGGTGAAGAAATTCTTCCTTATGTCTAACTTGAATAGATCTATCTATAATATTAATCCATCCCCTCTAGTCCTATCACCACCCGACAGCCTAAAAAGTCCCTCACCAGCTTTCTTGTAGGCCCCCATAAGATACTGGAAGGCCACAATAATTCCCCAGAGCCTTCTCTTTTCCAGACTGAACAACCCCAACTCTCTCAGTCTGTTCTCTCCACCTTCTCAAACACCAGGTCAGTGTGTTGTATAGAACAGATTTTGCTACAGTGAGTATTTTTACTGAAGCTCAGTGCAGTAGACTTCCTTACTCCAAAGACTAAATATCAGAAGATACTTTCAATTTAGTAAAGGCAGAAAGGAAAAAATAACTTTTTTCTTTTAACAAGTACGAAAACTCACAGATGAAATGTGTAATAAAGCCCAGTTGTAATCACCATATGGAAAAGCCTAGGCTTAATCATCTACATAAGTTTGGTATCTTAGCTGAAACTGAAATTCAGGCAGGAGCTAAAACACAAAATGACAACCTGACTATGCAGAAAATGTAGAAAAAAAAACCCAAATAGGGTGCAAAAATTCATTTTATTCATTGCAGATTTAAGGATGTGATCTAGGTGCTTTCTATTAGATTTTGTAGTGCGAAGCAGCAGGAACCTATTTCAGCTGTCTGCTTAACTTACCAACTTAAGATAAGATACAGAATCACACAGAAAATCTATTGCAAAGTGGAAAACTGAACTGGGAACGTACTGCCATTAGTCACTGCCCCTGTGATTTCATCAGTGCTCTGCTGAAGCAGCAAGGAGACCAAACAGCATGCCAAAGCCCCTGTGGAGGGTGGATTATAGTGTACTCTTCACAAAGCCAGTTTCTCACAGCTGATTAAGTAATCACACAATTTTTGTTTGCTTGATCATCTGTGAAAATAGGAGGTTCCAAGATAATACAGGAATACTACATTTCTGGTGGGGCTTCTGTAAATCTCTGCTGTTCGTCTGGACAAGTATGAGCTGCTTTTCCTCAAATTATATTCTTATGCTTGCCTGTAGCAGCCCCAAAATGCAAGTCTGCCCATGCAGTAAGTCACTTTAAAGACCATGGGAGATGTATTCATTAAGAAAAGGTCAGCCAACCTTTGCCTGTTAGCATAACATTTATGCACCTGCAGGTGTCAAATGTAGTATCATGTCTCCAGACGGTAAACTCTGAAGACATTAAATCAACATAATCATGCCAGTATGTTTTACAGATGCTGAAGCTTAAAAACAGAACATGGAAAACACTGTTATTTCCTGATCGAATGGAAAAAAAAAAACCCAAAAAAAAAGCCAAAAAAACCCCACCACAAATAAAATAAGGCAGCTCAGATCTATTGCTTTGGTTCATCCCCAGCAATAATTTTACATGTACACAATGAACATTCAAGATAATTTCAGAAGTGAGAAGTACCTAGCTGGAGGCAGGGAAAACACTCAAATACTTCTCTATCTAGTTTTTCAGTTTCATAGATTCAGAGAATGGCTTGAATTCAAAGGGACCTTAATGATCAACTAGTTCCAACCCCCCATCATGGGCAGGGACACCTCCCACTAGACCAGGCTGGTGAAACCTCCATCCAAGCTGTCCTGGAACACTTCCAGGGATGAGGCATCCACAACTTCTCTGGGCAACTCTTTCAAGTGTCTCAACACCCTCATAGTAAAGAGCTTCTTCCTAATGTCTAACCTAGATCAATGAACAACATAAATACCAAACCCCATGGAAAAAGTATTTCTTAAAAATTCAAGTGTAACTTTATATTTTGCATAAAAATATAAAATTAAAATTATCTCATATTTTGTATTGCAGTGCTAAAATAAAATTATTTTGGTTTAGGTAGCACTACTTTGTAATGGCAAAACATGTCAACTAAGTTAATGTTTGTTTCTTGTTGCATATAGGATATACTGTGTAAACTGTGAAAAACCTTTTTATCTCCCTGGCAATAAGTAAATCATCTACATATATAGTAGAAAATAAGTAACTGCTGATGAAGTCATTGAGAAGTGTGAAAATGTTTACTTTACATGAAATGGTGACAGAGAAATTGATATCTTATCAATATACTTACACTACAATTGTATTGACTGTTTATGCCTAGCTGCTGGCAAAAGTGGAGCTGCAGAGGTGGCCTCTGTGAAAATAAAAAAAAAAAAAACGGGGGGGGGAAGGAAGGAAATAACCCTCTGAACACCAAGGTAAGAGCAGAAGATTGGTAGGAGGTGCTCTAGGTGCCAGAGCAGGGATTGCCCTGCAGCCCATGGTGGAGCAGATATCCACCCTGCAGCCCAGGAAGGACCACATAACAAAGCATGTAGATATTCCCTGAAATAACTGCAGTCTATGGAGGACCCACATAGAAGCAGTTTTGAAGGACTATATCCTGTGGGAAGGACCCACACTGGAGCAAGGGAAAAATGTGAAGAGGAAGGAGCAGCAGAAAGAAACTGCTATGGAATGGCCACAACTCCCATTCCCCAGTGGAAAGAGTTTCAGTTCTTTCCACTGATTTTTCCACAGATATGGGTTCAACACAGAACAAAGATTTAGTTTTGATGAAGAATCCATCTTCCACATTTATAAATGTCAAATAGATTAATTTTGCTTTGCTATAACTGAAAAATTATTCTGCCTTGGAAAGAATCTCACATAAAGATAGTAGTTTGGATCTTGTATTTTTAAACTGCACACCTGGCTGATCAGTGGAGTAATTTATGTATGTGGAGCATGTGATTGAAAGGCTATTTATCAACCAAGATGACATACTGCCTCCTTTAATCACAATAAGCAACTTCTTACTGAATCATTAATTGTAACCTTATTTGTTAACAATTCGTACCAACACAGCTGAAGATACAATTTAACATGGAGAATGATGGCAACATATGATCCATGTGTTATAGAAACAAAAAACCCACTGTCTGGCAAAACATACCTAATCAAAGCTATGAAGAAGCATAACCAAGAAGGCAGAGAGAAATAAATGAGTTATCTAAGATCATTGGTAAAGCTAATGATGACAAATTGTAGCAGGGTGACAGTTTAAAATCAGTTCCTTAGTTCAAATCCTACTGCGAGAGAAAAGCGAAAGTAAAACTTTCAAAGAAAATCTTGATTTACAGATTTATAGATGTAGATCTTAAAACATTATAAAATAAACCCATTGATAATTTCCTGCCAGGTTGATAAAAGTCTGCCTAAGGTCTCAGTGTTCCTGATCACCCAAAGCTACCTTGCAATCCTGCTACCTGGTTTCTTCTGCAGCAAAACCAATCAAACATTGGAAAGAATGGAATTAGGTCTACAACTTGAAATTAATTTTAATTTTCATGTAATACAAACAGGAATATGCTTCTAATTTGACAAGTCTTGCATTGCTACAATGCTGATATAGTCTGAATTTAAGCCTATTTCATGAATGTTGCTCATTTCTATTCAAAATTTATAGATATCAAGAGTAAATTTATCATCTATGGTATTTTCTTTCTTCACTTTCAACATAGACTTTAGTGTTGCATTTTGTTACTTCAATGCAATTTCAATTTTACTGTGCTGCTACATTAACTATTTTCTGTCAGCAAAATCTACATAATATCTTTAACAGAGAAAATGCGAGTTATTACACTACAAGAGTGAAAGCATTTCAAATTCAGTCATGAGCAATATGTTAATGATGTAGTACAGAGCTCAGCAAAATAATATCAACATTATCTGCAATCTGCACAGCAAAAATGAAATGTCAGCCAATTTCACCAAATGGCAAATGGTTTTACTGTTCAAGGAGCTGGTTTATAAATCTGTTCGTTCAGACAAAATGACATAAAATAGGAAACGGCAGATTTGGGAGAAGGAAGGAAAAGAAAATCAACAGAGCTACCACTTCAGCATTTCCTCTATGGTAAATTGTAGGATTTTGTAGGTTCTGGGGTTTTTTTAATCAAACTAACAGGTACAAAGAATCAATACAGTTTTAATGTTCAGAGAAAATTATCCTATGAAAAACAGTTCTCTGGTCTTTACATATGCAGCCTACTTATGCAAATGAAACCCTGCAAGCATTTTTAAGCTCAGGAGCCTCTCTCATATAGTACATCTTTCATATCTAATAACAATAGAAAGTATAACCTAGACAGGCTTATGTCTTATCCAGTCTACTTAGAGCAAGAGTTGAACAGGATTTGCATCATGTAGTACAAGAGTAAATATGACTGAGTTGTTTAGATAGAAAGCAGTATTTACGTATACAAGTGAATTATCTCTCTAACAGATATTGTTCTAAAATTTACATAGGCTAACACCTGGTATAGTGACTCTTAACGACTTACTGCAGCATCAGTCACATTAGTTGCACTTATTACTAGTAAGCGTACACAATTTCCATCAAAAACCCTAATGTAGCTCAAAGCCATCAGATTTTCAAGCTGAGTACCAAGCCTCTTTTGACACTTTAGGTATGAGGGTAGAGAGGATCAGTTATTACACAAATCAGAACAAATGTCATTAGATAAAATTCTTAATATTAATTTGAAGTAATGCACTTTGGTTAGCTAAGCTGGCAAACACAGCCCAGGCCATAAACTGCAAGAGGCAGCAGAACTATATTTCACAGCACTATAAATATTCTGTAACTGATGCAGTTCTAAAAGCCTCACCTAACACTGCCACAATTAATGGAATCTGTAAATTTTGTATTATTTTACTAAATTGACCCATTTTATGGAACTAATAGAAAAGATTTTCTGAAAACATTCAATAGGATTTTCCTTATTCAGCCAAGGCTCTCATATCTTGGGTTTGTGCCTGGCAAGGTTTTGGTAGCAGGAGAAGTGGCTACTGGCATAGCTCCTGTGAGAAGCTTTGAGAAGCCCTCCTATTTCCAAGTCAGACCTCGCTCTGGCCAAGGCTGAGACAATCAGTGCCTCTGTGATAACACATTTAAAACTTGTTAGAAAAACTTGTGGAAAAACTTGTTGGGCAAGTTCCTTTGTTTTAGGCATTCTTTTGTTTTGAGCAGGAGCAGATCATTAGAGACACCAAGGTCAGTGAGGAAGGAGGAGGGAGAAGTGTGCTGGAGCAGTCATTTCCCTTCAGCCCATATGTGAGACAGCAGGCTGACCACCTGCAGCCCATGGAGATCAACAGTGGAGAAGAATCCCACCTGCAGTCTGTGGAGGACCTCACTCTGGAGCAGGTGACTGCTTCCAAAGAACTCCATGATTGAAGGAAGGCCCAACTGGAGCAGTCCCTCACCAAGAAGACTGAAGCTTAAAGTAACTCAAACTAGTTGGAGAAGTTCATGGAAGAGTTGTTTCCCATGGTAGGGATGCCACGTTGCAGCAGGGGAAGACTGTGAGATTTCCCTCTGAGGAGGAAGCAGAGGCAGAAACAACAGGGATCAGACCAAACACAACCCCCATTCCCTATCCTCCTGCATGATTGGAGAGATAGGAGGAGGTAGGAAATCAGGAGCAGAGCTGAGCCTAGAAGAGGGGAAGGCTGGTCTGAAGGTGTTTTTAAGATCCAGTTGTATCTCTTACTGTCCTGCTACAATTCAATTAATGAATTGGTGGTTGTTTTGTTTAAATTAAATTGATTTTATTTCCCCATGTTGTATCTGTCTTTTGCACATGACCATAATTGGTGAGTTAGGCTTCCTTGTCCTTTGTCTCAACCCTCCAGCTTTTTGTATTTTTTCCTCCCCATTCCACCAGATGGGTGTGGGATTGAGTGAGCAGATGCATGGTGCTTTGTTGACTAGGTGGATTTAAACCATGACTTCTTACTTAAAGCAAACAAAACCAGTTTGTAGTGTTGGAAATTGGTTACTTTAGAGTGTTTTGCTCAGTGTTATTGCATCATGAGAGAATAAATAAGCACAAACTCTACATGTTGTGACCTTACCAGTTTACCTCTTGTCTCTGAAGTGTTTTCACAGTGCTGTTGCATGGCTCACACGTTTTTCTATCTCAAGGTGGAAAAATGTCCCTATTCTGCAGCTGAAGTAAGGTCTCAGCCAGAAGAGTCTCCTCCTTAGAATCAAATTAGGGTCAAAAGAGAGCGTTTATAAAAATGAGTGAAATATTGCCATAAAATACAACGCAGGGGAGAATCCTTACTCTAGAGCGCAACCATCCTAGGAGAGCTGCAGCTAAACCACTACCTTTCTTAACACATTTGCTGCCACTCAATTGATATACCATATTCTATGAATTGGACCAATACTCATTTATACCAGCTGAGAAACTGTCTCCTCCTTCTCCAGTGAAAGGCTGTCCCATCATCCACCAGGCATTCCTTCAAAAGGAGAAAATCCAGATCATATTATGCCTTACTTACCCCAGACTATTCCAATTTGTCTGAAAATTCTTTATCCTTAAAAAACAAATGTCGCCTCTTTTTTTTTTTAACCTCCAAGTACTTCTTGAGCTTGCCAGCTCACCTTAAGCCTCTGGATTCTAATGTTTCATACAAAATGTTACATAAAGGACATGAGCAGCCATTCTCAAATGACACCTTAAGCCACTTGCTAATTTTTAACCAATACTGTGTAAGAGATGTAGACTTCAGTTCCTCTTCCATCAATGAAGACTGGAACTCCCATTTCCCTAACATCAGCAGTGTCTTTATTACTAAGGAACAGGCTTTATTAAATGAGGCTCCTGATACTTAGGTGCAGGAAATACTCATGTATTTTAGTTACTATCATCACTGCCCTTTTGCCCCTCTCTGTGAAATAAATAATGGCTGCCCTTCCACATATACTAGATTTTCTACACCATACACTTAAGATTCAATGGCCATGGTGAATTTTATAACTATGTACCTATCTCAGAACTATGAATTCTTATGTATCTGAAAATTAGGCACTATAATGTTCAGTACTGTGAGGTACCAATAATATTGTACTTAGGTCCTTTCATAGAGCTGTTCTTGAGTCCATTACTGGATACCATGTAGAGCTTCACAGGGTTAAAGCTTAAGGAATGAAAAAAACCTAACTGAAATCCCTCATTTCTCCAAAAATCTCAAAATACTCAGTGGGGAAGAAAACAACAGAAAAACCACAACAGATGTGAAGGAACTGAGATGCTGTTGAAAGTTACAACACAAGTATAGAGCTCACTGGCTATTCAGAAAGCAATGATTAATCATATATTTTAAAGTGAGCAGGGGTTCTGCTTGGTGCTAATGTATTTTCCAAAATCACCATCCAGACCTTCACAGTCATTGAGTAAGTAGCAGCAGATGTTGAGCTGTAAAACCACATAATTCAGCTAAGATTAGGTATTTTATAAAAATAGACATGCTTGACAGAATCTTGCCATTAGTTTACTAAAGTTGTACTGAAAGGGCAGTAAGCTGTCCTCAGAGGCACACTGTACATTGTCTCCTCAAACCTAAAAGCAATGTTCCATTTTGTGACTACTACAGCATCTATAGGCTCCACACCTTGGCTACAAGTAGAAATTGTAACCAGTAATACCTAACAGATTTAGTAGATAGAGTTGTCCTTGAGAGTCACCTTCTGCTAGTGTTTGTAAAGACATTATTTAAAAAGAAGTAGGAAAGAGTAAATAGTTTTGAAGGGTGATCAAGGTACATTTGCTTATAAATCAGTTTGCTCTTATACCATTTTTATTATTTCCTTGAATGTAGCAAAATCACTGTTAGGCCTTTCTTGGCTTTCTGTGAATTGTGAGACTGTAGCCAAATGAAGTGTAGAAGTGGACTGACTATAGTTTGTCTTGGACTGGCATAGAATCGTAGAATCATTTAGGTTAGAAAAGACCTTCAAGATCGAGTCCATTGGTTAGCTGAACACTGTCAAATCACCACTAAACCACATCACTAAGCACCACAACGACACATCTTTTAAATACCTCCAGAGACAGTGACTTGACCACTTTCCTGGGCAGTCTAGTTCAATGCTTGATAATGCTTTCAATGAGGATTTTTTTTTTCCTAATATCCAATCTAAACCTCCCCTGGCACAGCTTGAGGCTGTTTCATCTTGTCCTATCACTTGCTGTGTGGGAAGACAGGCCAAACCCCAACTCACTAAAGCCTCCTTTCAGGTAGTTGTAGAGAGCAATAAGGTCTTCCCTGAGTTTCCTTTTCTCCAGACTAAACCACCTCAGCTCCCTTCCTGGCCATCTATGCACACCTCTTGCTCATATTCAGCCAGCTGTTAACCAACACACCCAGTCCCTTTTCCACCAGGCAGATTTTCAACCACTCTTCCCCAAGTCTGTATCATTGCACAGAGTTGTTGTGACCCAAGTGCAGGACCTGGCATTGTCCTTCTTGAACCTCATACAATTGGCCTTAGCCCATCTATTCAGCAAGTCCAGATCCCTCTGTAGATCCTCCCTACCTTCAAGCAGATCAACACTCCCACCCAAGTTAGTGTTATCTGCAAACTTACTGAGGGTGCACTCAATCCCTTCATCCAGACCGTTGATAAAGATATTAAACAGAACTGGCCCCAGTACTGAGCTTTTGACTGTAGACATGGAGTAACAAAAACAAAAACAAAACAAAAAAAAAAACCAAAAACAAAAAAAAACCAAAAACCTACCAAGCAAAAAAACCTGTGCTTCAGCTCACACACCCACACAAATCTTTGTGTTGTCAGTAAAACTGTATTTCTCTTTTTTGATTTTGATCTTTAACACAGGAAGTATCTTTCAGAATGGACCTCAAGTCCAGCTTGGGTTAATGCAGCTCAATAATACATATAAGCATGATTAACTAGATAGAAAAATTAATGAAAAATTCATGAAAATTAAATTAGGGGAAAAAAATAGGACAGCATAAATGTATTTCTGTGTGTTCTCAAGAAATTTAAACTAGAGGTATAGACCAGTTCCTCTGGGATTCCAGTTTAAAGTCTTCAGCCCTAAGGAAACACAAAATCCATGACCTTAGCATGCAGTTTAATTCAGAAGCATATGCAGTACTGGTAGATGGTCAAAATCAAGCAGCACAGCTGACAGAATAACACACACATGAAATGGAGACAACCAAATGTTGTTGCTCTTTATAGCTCCAACTACACAGAGGAACCAAGCAATTTTTCTTAATGAATAGACTTCCTTGAGAGAAAGCAGCACACAAAGAAAATTAGGATAAAATATTTTTTAAAAATCATAAACTTAAAAACTATGATTTCACTGCACTGATGAACCTTAGACTTTAAGAGATATCTAAAATACAAACAGAACTTAGATGATAATTATTGAACACACATCTACTAGTCAAAGTCATCTAGAACTTTGTGTCTTTACCTCAAAACTAATAAATAAAAATTGAAAATTAATCACATGAATAAACTTGCTGTCTGAGCTCAGTCATTCAAAATTGAAATTCATATTAGATGAGTAGTATTTATCATAGTTTGTCAAAGCATACTTATATCTTAATTGTTATTTATGTCTTTATCTGCATAAAAAGTCATGTTCTGAAGGCACTGATCTATGCTGTCTCCCAGAAAGCGCCTTACTTCCCCCCCAGATTCTATAGTCTATACAATGGCTTCTTAGTATGGAATAGATAAACAGTCTTTAAAGAAGAACTGAAATTCAGATGAGTTCTTTATCCATTGTGAAATATCTCAATTGTTTAAAGTTATGTCATTCAAGAATGAAACTAAAGAAAATAAAAAATATGAAAGATCCTCCACCTTTGCTTCCACTTAAGCAAATCAAATGGCTACATGTCTACAATTCGGACACTCTCTAGGTTTTCTAATCAGCTGGCTCCCCAGAAAAGAGGAGCTTAAACATGCAGTCTATTACCAGACTGCTAAATAAAATATTTAGCACAAACTACTAAATAGAAATGGCTTGATGACAAAAACAACTCATATCAGTACATTTGGTGTGATGACCAATCCTATAATTTTCCTATTGTACTGGGAACAGAGGAACTTAACTCCTAACCAGTATTCAGCACCAAAAATAAACTCATCTTGAGACCATACAGAATACAGCTAAACTGCCCGAAGTGAAATTACCTAATCTGCTTCTAGCAGCCCTGAGAGGAAGTCCAATGTAACAGTAAAATAGATAATCCCTAATTGAAGATGTAAGATAATACTTATTCCAGTATTATACAGCACATACAGAGATGCTAGCTCACATCTGGAAGCAATACAGTTTTTTCAGCAGAATGCCACAGTTACACTTCTATATTGTTACAGTAATTAAACAGATTTACCACTTATTCTTATATTCTGTTAGAATATTTAGTGATTTTCAGATTTGTCAAGCGATGCAAGAAAAATCTACAAGTCACCAAATCCTCAAAGTAATTAATAAACGTTAGATCTTAGAGAACAAAACAATTGCATTTGTGGTAAGAAAGACTATTTATTTTTAACATTTCTGGAAATGTCATCCAAAAACCAGGCAAAACTGGTCTGATGAATATACCTCATTTTGAGGTATGTCTAGGATTCTCTGAATAGAATTACTGCATTATCTATCACATATAAACCATACATAGTTCAAGAGGTTTCTCAACAGTTTTTGCACCTTAAGTAAAAAATATACTCATTTTGACAGAAGTACTGTTGTACCCTTTTATAATAAGTGCAACTGACTTATAAACCTATAGCTGTAGCTATTTAAAACAAAATTCTTCTTTTTGTTAATGCTATTTGGTGATATTCATTGATTCTTTTATCTCTCAACTATATTTCAATATTAAATAGGTCATTTACAAACTAATTCTTAAAGAAATTTTTAACTAGATCATTTTTATAAGAGTGCATGCAAACTGATTTTCCACAAAACTACTTACATTTTCTAGATTAAGTGGAAAGTAGAAAATCTAAATGATATCTTTAATACTAGTAATTTTATAGATATTAAACATTTTAACAATACACTTCTGTTTCATATAATTGTTTTCACTACTTGAAAGGGGTGATTAATAATTTTTTTGTACTTGAAAAGTAGGGGAAAAAAAGAATTTTATGTATTGTGAGATTTCAACAGAGCACAAGAAAATCTAAGTGAAAATTTTCATTGAAAAGAAAGCATAGATCTTTGATCCTTTCAAAAATTGCAGTGATAGCTGATATTTTTTTCTCTTTTCCATAAAGCACAATATTTTCTGTCAGAGAAACCTCAAAGTATTTGTAAGATGGTAACCACAACTGATATTTCTCCAAAATACATTGGGACACCACTTAGTACTGTCTTTTTACTGCCCTGTTTTCAAAATGTTTAGTACTTGCATTCTGGAATCAGGTCAGTCTCTGAAAATGGAGATATAGAAAACTACTCATCACTTTTCAACACTTTGTGATGTTTAAAAATGTAGACACATATTGACTCTTTAAATTCCTATATTTTTTCCATTATCTCCACTCATATTCCCCTAATGGAGGAAAATCAATAGGCAAGGAAAATATTTTTCTGAAGTTTTTACTGTTATTACAATGGTTACTTTGGTAATAAAGACTTGGACAACTTAGCTGTCAGGTATCAATTTATCTTTTCAGAAAAGGATGAGATGACAGCATTTCAACAGAGAACACAGTAAGTAGAGAGTGATTCCACATGAAAACTTCAGGTTGCTGCTTCTGCTTTGCTGCTTCACTGATGGATAACATGTGGCACATGAGAGTTTTAATTAGTTAAGCAATTAATTATGAAGCTTATTCTGAAAATTATAAATGCGCTGAGGAATCAGACCCAAGAAAAAAGGACATTAATTATTTTGTTCATGGATTAGTATGATTCATTGTAGATGGATATACACACACACCCACAGTGGACACGTAGGATTTTTTTTTTTTTTCCTACCATAACAAGGTTGTGTGGACTGACCAACAATTTGAATAATGTAAAACAAATCCAAAAAAGTGATAAACTAAAAGCATCAGCCAACTACTTGAACGTCTAGGCGAAATTGTTATCGTTTCTGTGATACATGTCATGTGATCTCCACTTTTTATTGTAGTTGGAAAGCAATTTTCAGTCAAAAGTCATGTAACTTTTGTTCTATTTGAATGATCACTCAAATACCAGAAATTTTACTAAACTAGTGGAAGCAGGCCTCTTTGAGCCATGAATTTTAAGGACTTATTCCTATATTTTTTCTGTTGTGAAAATACATATATTTTAAGAGCAGGTTCTGCAATCTTTGTTTCAGCTGTACAGCAATTTTTATTTTCATTTGTAAAGTCAAAATAGGGGTTGACTTTATATCCATCTGAAGCCAATGGGGAGAAAATATCTGGTCTTCAGCAAATAATTTTTTTAACCTTGTAGAAAACATACTGTCTAGGGTCACATGATTAGGCGATATTCTCAGGTACTAATGTTTATATCAGGACTTTAAACTCAGTGTTCCTCCATGAACAATGGAGAAAAATGCTGTCTAAAGGGTTACTTACAACAGGATTCTTAGGCCCAAAGCAGGTACCTGTACTTTGCTCCCTTGGTGGACTCAAAAAAAAGCATAAGAAGTTTAGCCTTACCATTAGTTCCAACAAGTACAATATACAAGAAAATATTATAATTAGAGGTCTAACATTGGTTGTTTCTATATATCTCTCAGATTAATTGCAGATGTCTATGCCATAAAGTATGCTCAGGTTTTTATATAATTTTTTTTTCCATCATTGCTTCTGATATTCTTTTTGTCAAATCCTCACTTTAAAAATTAATACAGCAAAGGAAAATCCACAGTTTTGAAAAACTATCAATTTTAACTAATACAGATACAAATGTGCTTTAATTCAAATCAGCTACCTACACAGATTCCAGACATTACTCAAAAGAACAATTTTATTTAGACTACCACATACAAAAATATCACTATACTATGAAGAAAATCTATAACAATAATTATGTATTTGACTGGCCCCTATGCATAAAGAAGTTAAAAGCATATGGTATAAGCCTTTTGAAATCCAAGAAAAGGAAAACATATTGGTTTAGTTTATTTTGTGCAACACTTATTTGCTTGGGACCAATTCTATCATTTTTATTATAAGAGATCATTATTAGACAGAAATCTGTCAATGCTGATGAAGGCCTCAAAAGAACAAGAGAGTCAAATGTGTAATTTAACAAATGATAATACTGTAGAACTGATGCCCCCACAAGTGCATATCAAATTCTATGTTGATATAATTAGATTTCATTAAAAATACTCTAGATGTGTGCAATAACATTTATAATCGTGCTTCATAATATACACAAAATCAGAGATTATAGTTTTAACACATGCAAGCTTTAAATATTTCTCAGATGCTAGTTGTGTGCCCTTATTGCTTATAACCATTTTAAACCTGTTAAGTAACACAATAGACTGATGGGGTTATGCGTTCTTGGGGCCTCTGTCACTACCACAATCTAAATATTAATTGTGCCTTTTATCTTATGGCATATCATTCCAACAATAAGGCACAGATTTGTATAAATTCAGTGCTGCCAAATTTGATTTCTATTTTTACTTATCACACTCAAAGCAAAGACCACTTTCCCCAGTAAGATGAAAGCGTAGCAGTCCACATTTGCCCTTTTCATGACAAGAAGTAAATCTTATCTTTTTATTTGTCATCCTAAGAACTATTCTGTCCCTAAAGAGATTATACTGTACAATCTGAAAAACATATCTACAGATGTTCTTAATAAAACTGAAATATTCTACTGTAAGTTACTCATGACATTTTGGCAATAAAGAAGTACTAAAATTTTTGTCATACAATGGCTTGCAGTTAGTCTTTGATCCACTGTATAGATTAAACATATATGGTTGCTTCAGTACTTAAAAATTTAAATATGAACTTAGTTCTTCATAGCAAACAACATGTTGTAGAGTTCACCGATTTATTTTATGTTACAAGTGGAAATAGAATGATTGGAGACAAGAAAACTGAAAGAAAAAGAAATATGTTTCTAAGTCAGCACAGACTACTCTTTTATCAGCATTTCTACTATCCACAGTGAATCAGCTCTCTAGAGTAACTTTGAGGTACATAAGTTGTGCATTATTACTGTCATGTGTAGATATGAAAGGAATGAGAAACAAATTTTAGTCCTTTTATTAGGCATAGAGGAGATGCAAGTAGGTACATATTGCATCTAGAGTATGCTTGCTTAAAATTAACACTCCTGAGGGATGGAAGGTAAATGTTGTGGATGGGCTTGGTGGGGTGGAGGTGGAAGTGGGGTTGTTGCTGCATTTTGGGAGGAGAGGTTGTTTGTTTTAAGTAGTCTTTGCTCCACTTTTCAAGTACACCCTAATTTCCAGGTTCCATTCTTAACCAAGGTTTTATACAGTCTGATTTTGAGTATTTTCACTCAAAACCTGTATATTTATGAGGTGATATAACATGGAAATAAAATACACTATTTCAAGTTCAGGGTTGACCTGATGGAAAGCAGCTCCATAGAGAAGGACCTGAGAGTCCTGTTGGATCACAAGGTAACCGTGAGCCACCAATATGCCCTTGTGTCCAAGGCCAATGGTATCCTGGGGTGCATTAAGAAGAGTGTCACCATCAGGTCGAGGGAGGTTATCCTCCCCCGCTACTCTGCCCTAGTCAGGCCATACCTGGAGTACTGTGTCCAGTTCTGGGCTCCCCAATTCAAGAGAGACAAAGAACTACTGAAGAGAGTCCAGCAGAGGCCTATAAAGATCTTTAGAGGACTGGAACATCCCTCTCACAAGACAGGAAGAAAGGCTGAAAGGCCTGGGGCTGTTTAACCTGGAGAACACAGGGCGGATTTTACCATTGCCTATAAATAGCTAAAGATCAGGTGTCAAGAGGATGGGACGAGACTCTTTTCAGTGGTACTCAGTGACAAGACAAGGGGTAACTGGTACAGACTAGAACACAGGATGTTCCATTCAAAAATAAGGAAAACAACTTCTTTCCTTTGAGTGTGACTGAGCACTGGAATAGGCTACCCACAGAGACTGTAGAGTCTCCTTCTCTGGAGAGATTCAAACCCACCTGGACATGTTCCTGTGCAACTTGATCTAGGTGACCCTGCTTTATCAGACAGGGCAGACTAGGTGATCCCCTAGAGGTCCCTTACAACCCTTACTATTCTGTGATCAGTCCAATATAAATGAAATAATCAGCATTTGCTATTTTTGAAATTGAATGAAAAATGAGCATTTTCAAGTAAAGGTTGACGGAAAGAGGAGATACACAAAAGAATGAGGTCAACAGAGCGAGGAAGAAAAGTCTGCAGAGAAGGAGGCATTACAGCTGCAAGTGAACAAGGATTGAACAAAGCTATGTTTATAAAGCTATAGTGTAAATTGTGATCTGATACCTATGATCATTTTGATTCAAATATTGGAAATGCTTAAAAATCACCTGTAGTGGTTGGCTGGTTGGAGATGTTCCTAGCAGTCACAACATGGAGCCAAAAATTGTTTTCAAAGCATAAACATATGCACCACAGATATAATTAAATTATGATTATCAGTCCAAATTGAAGAGACCAGTACAACTGCAACTTCCTGTAAAGGTACTTATCTAGTTTTATATTCATTTGGATTCCATTAATACAGTACCCATGGAGCTCAAAGAACTCTCTAGAAACATGAATAACTTAGATGACTAACCTGTATTGATATTTGTGCACAAGTTTACAATCTTAAAGTTGTCCATGATTTAACTGTGCTTACAGATGGCATGACAGCAGTGCAGTCAGAAGGAAACCAGGTAAAATGTGATGTCATCTAATAGATATGGAGCTCTCATTTCACCAAATTAGAATTTTTTTTTAAGTAATGGTATCACTGATTTTCACTACAATATTCTTTATAGTAAAAAAAAAGAAACAATATTTTATTTTTTTAATAAATAAAAATATATTCTGGACTTTTGCTTAAAAAAAGCAATGAAGCAAGAAAGTTAAGAGACAACTTTCATGAGAGTGTTTTGATTTGTGATTTTTGCTCCAATTTTCCTGTTATAACCAAAGTGTTTTTGGAAAACACAATCCATTTCTTTCATGTAATTCAAATGACATCTGTTTGCAACCAAGTCACATAAAATAGGTTCGGCTTACAAGTGAAAGCCACTGTCACTTACGCTATACATTGACAAATATCTGAAAATCTCCCCCCCTTTCTAATTGAATATGTTGTATTTCAGAACTGTATAGAAATTTACAGTAATTTTCTTCATTGAGCTACCATTACTGAATGTTGCTGCTATTATAAAACATTAAAAAATTACAAAATGGCAACAAGTTTGAATTTTTTTTTTTTAAATATCAATAGAGGAACTAAATTATTCTAATAAAAAAATATCAAGCTTTGCCCACTCAGAATAATGTTTTGAGTTATACATTTAGGAAAATTAAATGCAACTGTAAAATGGTATATAAAGAAATTCTGTTCTATTAAAATTTATGTCTTTGAAAACAGTAACATTACTTCAAACAGAAGATTGAAATAATCATGTGAGACAACTTAGGATGTAATCACAGGTAGGGTTTCTTTTTCTTTGTTTTGGATCTTTCCAAACATTGACATAGAACAGAACAATCAAGAACTGCAAGCTTATCAGTTTGCAATATTTCTATTGTGATACTAATAACTACAAATTTTATAAGTGCAAAGACTCAAAAACTGAACTAACCCTCAGCACACTACGTGGTTTTGTTCATACCTTGATTTCATAAAAAGAGAGAAGGTGTACACACAAAAAGTGGCAAAAAAACCTGTATCTACTAACCCAGAATTACTGTTCAGCTCAGCTCTATTCAAATCGTGCACAACCTCTTTTGGCAGCTCCATCAAAAGGTTAAAAGTGGTACCATGATCACATGGCAAAATTTTAGTCCCTTTGCAAACATTTTCTTTTACTCATATAGGAACCCCCAAAACATGAAATTCCTGTCTAATCTGAGATCTTCAACAGTCATGTAAGATGAAATCATCAACCTTTATTGTTCCTCATCATCATGCAGTTTGTAAAGAATAGATGTCTATAGCCACATACCTGTGGAAGCAAATGTTTCTCAGGCTTCATAACTGCAAACATTTCCAGAGGCGCTGTATCAAGCACCAGTTGCTCCCATTAAAATGGCACTCAGTTAATAGACTGACAGCTGCTGAAAACAAGCAAGAAAGTCTTCAAATCTGTCCTTTGCAACAATTGCATATTGAGCAAAGGTGAATTTTACTGCCCCAACTAATATTTTGACCTAGATCTGCCAAAAGATGACATTTTATATTCATGTAGCACCTATCACCTTTCAATCCAAAAGATTAGAGCACTTTTCAGTATCAGGAAGAGTAATCTTAAGTGGAACCTTTGACACTAACCAGACTAATTTTATTTTCAAAACTACTGTATAAGAATTGGAGAAAACCCTCCAAGGAAAATTCTAAAAATAAAATAGCCTAACAAGAGATGTAAAAGCATAGCTGTGATAAGTTCACCATTCACCTCTGAGTAAAAACTATGCTCTGCAGAGATGTATGGTTAGAATAACATGCATCTTACTTTGCAAACCATCTTTCAATTTTGTATGTTAGGTCACAGGCAAACTGTACATTCCAGCTTTGTTCTTCCAAGGTAAAGAACATAGAAGACCTTGCATTCACTTGTGAGATGGAGCCCACAATAACCCAAGTAGAGGATTACAATGTTCCCCAGTCCGTCCACAGCAAAGACATGTTGAGTCCACATTCCTCAACAGACAAGGCATTGTTCAGCACTTTTTTATACCACAAAATCTTGTAGTACTCCCATCATAACTTGTCCCACACTTGCTGTTGCTCTGTCAGAGCTATGCAGAAGAATCAGAGAGCACTTCCAAAGGTGAATAAAAATTTCAATTATAATTCTCTGAAATCAAGCACAGGACAGGAAACCGCGACCAAGGGTATGTCCTTGCCCTTCAGTGATAACAATAGCTGTATGGGCTTTAGCCTCTAGATTTGAGTTAATAGTGTCCCTGTACCAGCAGCTTACAGAACCTTTAACTATGGCTGACTGGTGTTCAGGTAGCTTATTTGTACCAAGCAACAAAAAAAGCTCCTTAATAAAATAATCGTCTCTCAAAACACAACTCATCCAAAAAAATAGCTGCTTTCCAATACTTCAGCTCTTGTATCTTAAAGACTGAGTTTCTTCTGGGGTTGCTCCAGAAAGGCTGTTTCTCAGACACATCTATGCAGAGTGCAGTGGAAACCTTCCTTAAGACTCATTCATACTCTCATCAGTTCATGCAGTTATGCAGTTGATCCTAGACATATGCTTAGGTTTAAAGCACCTGCCTTGACAGAGCATGAGAATCATTCTGAATGTTCCTCTTACACTTCGGTCTGCATGCTTGTCCTCCTCATGCAAAAGGACACATGCACAGAATATGGACATTGTCACATGAAAACTTCTTATGCTGACAACCTTCATAAATTCTTTTTGTAGGGCAATGGATGCATTTTACTAGCATGACAATAAGCTCAGTTCAGGAAAAGCAGGGCAGGCCTTCTGACCTGTACTTAAAAATATCTGAAGAGAAATCTCATGCAGAAGAGTCACAATTAGGTGACTTAAGGCAGGGCAGTGCAGACTGTGCTGTGTTGCCTTATGCAATATAAATTCCAGATAAATACACCAAAGTGAAAGATAATCCCATCTGCCAAAGGAACAGCATTGGTTTGGTCTTTATAGCTGTTGAAATTTTGAAATTTTCTATTCAGAAAATATTTAACGAAATGCTTAACATTCTTTAAAAAACAAACAAAAGTATCATCTGCAGTAATGTTCCAAAACCTCATCTCAGACTGACAACTTCTTCACCTATATAAATGTATGCACAAGATACAAATTTATTCAGAAGTCCTTTCCCTGTCCCAAAATAAGCAATTAGAACTGACAACAAAAATAACGCAGGCAGGCAACTATTGCCATTCCTGCACTGTTACTGTTAATTTTGGATAGACAGTGTTCAGCAGCACTTGAGATAATACTTTACTTTTCAGGCTGGTGGGTTTTTGGTTTGGGTTTCTGTTTGTTTGTTTGTTCCCCCCCCAAAAAGTGTTCAGCTTACAAACTTCTCAATCACTGAGGTTAATCTGGGTTTACACAACTATGACTGAGCAATAGTTGTGGCCTCTAGTAATATCTTTCACTTAGAGAGCTTTAAGTTACACCTTCTGATGTGAAAATTGCCAATAAACATAACAAGTCCTGACAATTGCTTTCCATGGAAATGAGTAGGAGTAGCAGGTGTCCATCAGCTGCTAGGAGCTGATGCTGCCTGCAGGGCAAAAAGTATTCAATACAAAAAACAGTCTTTGAAATCAAATTAAAGTCCATGAGGGACTTCACAATATAATTTCAGTATCATAGGTTGTACTGAAATACACTTACAACCAGAACTACAGATTAAATCTTAAGCATTGTTCTTGTACCTTGCTAAATCAGAACTGATATTTTGATTTCATAACTAGGTATTAGCAATTGGATGCTATAGTGTACTTGCTACTTCCCTAACAGTGAGCAAGAAGTACTACAGCTTAACAAAAAAAAAAATGCTCTGATCTTAATATTAACATTATGGTTTAGATAGTACTTTTTCTAAACGAATCTTTCACACAGAGTATTTACTGACATTGACTAGATATCCAGCTGAACTGACAAAGCATAAGACACAAATCAGTATCAAATAGTTTATTCTTAATGGATCTGGCATGCCATACAGTGGGAAGATAACATTACTGTCTGGTGGCAGATTTAATTAATTACTAATCAGGAGCCATGCCAACTGCTTGACACAAGTTAGGGTCAGAGCCAATTGTTTGTGGGTACATGCTTAATCATCTGCATGTCAGCATGGTTTTTTGCCCTCGGGTACATGAGCAGAATGTCAGTTCCTACATAGTTTATGAATGAAGAGTTAGATGCGTGGATAACATGGGAAACAGGTTTTGGTGGCCAAATGATTTTCTAATGTTTAAAAAAAAATGCTACTATACTAATCTCTCAAAATTTCTTCAAGATCACAACTTCAATGGTTAAAGGATGCATAAATATAAATATTTTCTTCCAGTCTTTGGAAAATGCACTGTTTTTAAGAGGAATTCAGCAGTTTAAAATTTCTTCAGAACTGCTTTATTTCTGCCACTTATGACAAAACAGGTCCAAGTTTCTTTTATTTTGAATTAATATGCCAATTGCATCTGGTTTTGCCTCCTACAGTGCCAGAACTTAGGCTTCTTCATCTTTATTCCTCTGGTCTTCTCTACTCAAGGAAAAAGTAAAAAATGTCTTTGCAAATTGTATCAGTTTTTCTTTCTTGTTACTGTAAATTAAGCAAACATAGGAGCTGTCAGTCAAATTAAGCAAACATAGGAGCTGTTACCTGTTGCAGCTTGTTGATTGATTTTGTCCAGTTTTCAAACAGGCAAGTGAATGTAAAAAATTACATTTAATAAAAACTTCAGACAATATGGAGGAGACAGAAATATGTAATGGGCACAACAGCAAGAGCTCCAAGACAGTTTCCATCTCTAATGAAGGTACTTTCTGCCTTGGTAACACACAGAAATATCATTAAATGTTGAGGTACATTAACAGTGACAGTTTTGTCACCAAACACAAGAAGCAGTTGCAGTAAAATTTTGAAACTTTATTGCCAACATGTTTGTCTTTACAAGAAGGTATACACTGTGATTCAATATTAAAGTTGTAGATTAGTATTCCAGAACTCTTATGTTACACCAGACTATTCCTTTCGGTATGTTTGTTAATAAAAAAAAAAATTGACTTGCAATCAGATTGAAATACCTGGACCATAAGTGCCAATACTTAAATCCAGAACAGCATATGGTATTGGGGCCACCGTAAGAAGTAAACAACAGAAAATCATAAATATGTAAGTCTTCATGGGCTAGAACAAACCAGATGTTTGTGTAGCTGGACAGCCAGACCTGAATTATTTTTCCTAAGCAGTACATGAAAATATTATATAGATATTTCATATACAAATCCTGCCTCAAAAAATCCAACACATAATCCAAAAATTCTGTAGCCAGATTAATAATAAAAATTCTCAGTTTCCTAATAAAAATGTACATATCTCTGCTCAAGTAATCAGAAAAGATCTAATTCAGATTTCAGCACATGCTTGGGATTTAAGGCTGAGTTGAAATGTGTGAGTTTGGGTGGTGATTATCAAGATATCTGAGACAGACTTTATAATATGGAGTCTAAAATACAGCAACAAATTTATTAACACATACTAAGAGTAAAATATCAGAGGGGATCCTATATTTAATTCAGGCAAAAAACAAACACCTTTAATCTCAATCAGTTCAGCAGTACTCTCTTGAACACTTACCAGCTTTGCCAAAGTTTTAAGAAAGCTGTAAGGGTTTCCTGGATGAGGGCATATAACAAGAACTAATGTATGCTATGCTAGTTCCATACTGTCTTTACAGTACTTTATGGCATGTAACCATCCCAAAGTCACTTCTAGGAAAACTGAAATCTGATTCCTATTTTTAATGAAGAGCAGTATAATTATTTTAAAATATATTTCATAGAAAAACATTGTTTAGGATTAACTAAAACTTTCTGTCCGACTAATGAAATGTTTTCCAGATGGTCTGAAGCTGAAAACGCACATATATACACATTAACTTAAAAAACAGTTTGTTTGACAATAGTCATTTAATATTGTGTGCAAAATTTGAATTTGCAAGGAAAAAACCACCAGAAGTCAATAATTGTTTCTATATAAATTAAGTTTAAAATTTGAAGTAAATGTAATTTTTGCCACAAAATGTGGGTAGGTAATAATGTGGTTTCTTTTCAACTTTAATTTCTCCCTTATGAACTGATAATATAATTTAAGATCTCATTATTTCCTTAAGCAATTCTGACGGGAAACCAGAAGTTGATAGATTTCTTCTTTAAAATGATTTGCAAAAATTATTTTGTACTTGATAAAATTCTGAAAAGATTCATGGCTATGAATAGTAGTAGAAAGAACCATTGTTTATGACCTCTTATAGCAAAGACAGGGTGTAAAAAGAATTACGCCTCATTCCATATTATAACCTGAAGCATCTTCCAAACCAGTTTTTCAATTTTAACAGTTTTTATGAGAATATTACAAATAAGACATGTGGATGGAAATAGTTCATATTGAAGAGAACAATCTGCAACTAAAGCCCTAACAAAACAAAATATAAGCTTTATAACTGTACTGCTATAATAGGAGCTAACTATTTAAGGACTCATTAATCATTTTTATTCTTCTTCAGCTTTAAACTTTAAAGTTCGAATTTCCCATATCTTTCCCATTTTATGGTTAAGTGAAATTTGTCTTGCATACAACTTGACAGGATGAAAGAACAAATATGATCATTATACTAAGCTGTACACATATTCTGCTATGGCTGAAATTACTTAAGTTGTCATCCATTATATTAGACTTCAAGAGGAAAAAAAAGTCTGGCTTTAGGAATAGTCAAGGGTAAACAAACATAATATTCTGAGCAAAGAGGAGACATTCAACTAGAAGTAGTTTTAAGGCACTGTTGTCTCTCTGTGTATTACAAATACAGATGTAAAACTTTTCATACTGACATTTTTTTGTTACTATTGCAGAGACTACTAAAGCAAGGATATCTTTTAGTTCTTGTTATAAAATAACTGCCGTTCTTGTTATAAAATAACTGCCTCTTTTCAACAGGAAATCAAATTTCATAACACAATTATAAACAGACATAGGATTGCAAAGGCTATAGTTACAGCCCAGCAATATGATTTTTAATAGTAGGTAATAGAATTGTACATACATCAGCTACCACTGGGTATAGATTCCCATGAGTAAGTGTCAACTTAAATAGCTTTGTTCTGAAATAAGTAGCAAGTGAAATGCTCATAATTCTTCTGCTGACAGCACTAGAAATAGGGTTCACTTTTTTTTTTTTTTTTAATTATTTTTGAATGTTTGAATGAATGTGGAATGGTGGCAGATAGCTTTTCATATGTATTTATGTGCAGCAGTGACATCAAGTGAACAGGTAATTTCAACAAAGCAGTTTTCTACTCTCAGGTTTCCATAAAAAAAGTTACACATTTTGTCAATGTACAGATATTAGAATGAGGTATGTATGGAATCAATGGGACAAGAACAGTGAGATTGCATATTGTCCCCATCTGTCAGAAGATTTAAATAAGATTTGGAACTCCAAAGAGAGGACTATTCAAGTGCTCCACCTGGGAAGTGAGGAACTTCCAGGAAACAAAAAAAATTTATTTTAATGAAGTAAATATATATTTGTGTTCCTGATTCACTGCTGCTAAATGAAGGAGAAAAACTTAAGGTATGGTTTTACAAGCCACTACTTACAGAAATAGTTTTAATTTCTGAGGTTAGTTTAATTGAAGTCAAGGTGGCTTTGTTGCCAGATAACATGTACATCAAAGAAAAAAGGAAGATTTCTGATATATGAAGAATGTAAGAAAAGCCTCGTAATATTTTCCATAGTTAAGCATTCAGCTCAGCAATGAATTATTTTTGAGCCACAAGTATGAAAAATAGCAGCTGACACATTCTTCACTGCAAACTATCAAAAACTGCTGCTTTTTCTCCACAAAAGTATGTTAGATATGCATGTCTAGTGTGCCCGTCCATAAAAGTTATAAGAAATATGATTGAACTAGGAGTGGATGGTTTGACTCCCATTCACCAGCTATTTTGCATTCTTCTGCCTGAAACTACAGCACATCAGGAGACACTTTCTGACTGCAATATACTTGCTGCTGTTCCTACAGTAAAAAATACGCACATAAACTGTCTTAGATGAGTATTCCATAGAGAGCTGACTACTTTCATGGAGTTTTACGTATTTTTCAGCTAACTCAAAGACCCAAGTGCCATACAGATGTATTTGTGTTACAAGAAACTTGAAATTTATACATCTGCTGTATCCATTTCTTTGAACTTGTGTACTCTTCTCTAATTTATGTTTAATAAATACTAATACTTTTTTCCCTTGCCCCCACTTTTCACCTTGACATTTATCTCTGCAGTGAGTTTCAGGTTAGACATGACAGAATTGTGGCAACATTAAAAGCAGGAAAATATATCACAGTCCAGAAAACTGGAATATATTTTTTTCTAGGCTATTTAAATTCATTATTTACACCTGGCACAAATACCATCTGAAATACTAAAGGAAAAGTTCCTTGTCACAGACTCACCTACTCTTCTTTTACCTCCCATCTCCACTTGCTTAACTTTTTGCTTTTTTTTCCCCAGCTATTTGTATGTGTGTTTAAGGAAATAATATTTCGTTTGGAAACTTAGCAGAAGAGAATGAAGTATTAACAGAAATGCAAATATGAGTATCTGACTGGAGATTCATTTGTAATTTAATCAGTTGCAAAACAAAACGTTAACCAAATATATATGGTAAACTATAGATGTTTTAACTTGATTGTTTACACTGTGTCTGGAATAGTATTCACATAGACATGACTCCCATTAAGTAAAAAGAGTCTCACATCACAGAAAAAGTGAGATCAGTGTTTGTAAATGTACCTAAAACATTTATGCACCTTGCTGTAATCTATATGCAATTTGATCATTAGACTATTATCACAATAATACTGTAAAAAGTCAGTATTTCACTGTTGACTTACTGCTGCTCAGCTTTTAGGAGGCAGCAAAAGGAATACTCAAAAACTCTAGATGATATTCTGTTAGTATTTTATGCTCTCATTATTATCTTCCTTAAAAACTATTCTTGAAGTGATTTCATTACTGCTTTACTCATACAAAGTGAGGGGCTGTAAACAAAGTTAATAATAAATGCCAGTGTATTAACTAGAAGTTTCTGAACTGTCACAGTGATTTGTATTATGGATTACTATTTTGTATGACAGGAGAAAAAACACTTTAGTAAAGGGTTTTGATGCCTAATGGTATAGTCCACTCTCCTCACAATACTGCACAGCAGCATCAGTAATGGTGCTAAAATGAGATCCTAAATTATGATGTCAAATAATCCTACAAAGGTTTAGGAGGAATGTGAAAAGATACCAAAAAAAATTTAGGATGCCAGAGAAAGCAGGAAGAAAGAGTAGTGAAGATGAGAATCACATTTGTGCAAAGAATGGCTAATCTAGACATTACCTGGACCAATAGAAACTTGCCTGCACAACCTCATATGGAAAAGGCTAGAGTTTAGAATACGCAAAACCAGACTTCACACATTTTATGAAATGTGCTGAGAGGATAATTCTAAATTTGCAGGAAGCTAGGCTGGATGACTGTTCTCTCATGTTGCTCAGTTCTATTCATGCCCGTTAATTGAAACTTCTCCCTGAGTGGTGAGGTTTTGATTCAAAGCTGGCTCAGGTATATAACACCATATCCACCAAGTAAAGGTCCTTAGAATTTCCTAGCTTTAATGTACTTTCAGTATCAAAAAAGGTTCTTGTAAAAAGGTTTTGTTAAAATAGCTAATCATTTTATGTCCAGCCTTTTATTCCCCAGTTTGCTATAGCAGTTTTTTGTTCCATTTTGTCCCTGCCCATGTCAGGATAGTTGGAACTAGGTGATCTTTAAGGTCACTTCCAACTCAAACCATTCTACAATTTCAGTATTTAACTTTTATCTAAAAGTCAGAAAACTATTTCTCTGACCTATTATAAAGGGGAGTCTCAAGATGAGCATCTCTTCAATGGCTTCTGATGAAGCCTGGAAATGTAGAAGTTTATTTAGAGTGAATGGCAAGCTTTATGATGAGTGCTTGGTAAAATAAGCCCAAGCTACCTCCTTAGTCAACACCAGAGGATCTATCTATCGAGCTGGTCCTGCTCAGTCAGACCCATTACACATAGTAGAAGAGACTAAAATCCCTGTCGTGTATGAAAGGAATCTGTTTTGGAAAAGTGTGGGGGTATTTCCTGCTTCGGGCAAAGGCAAAACCATTTGTGGGACTGCTTTCACTCAAGGACCTGGAAGTACTTGGTGGGTGATGAAAAATCGTGAAGTACAAAGTGTACCTCAAGGAAATTTTACTCAGGGTGAGAATACTCGATTCAAAGCTGTATATTAATTGCATAATATTAACAGTATTCAATAAGTCCCTTTCAGGATAATAGCGTGGTGGTGACAGGAGCTAGCCTCATCAAGTGGTGTCCAGTAACCTCCTGAGATGAATCTGAAACCTGTGGGCACGAACTGTGATGATTCCATCTTTCCTACACTGAGAGACTGTTACAATAGATGGAAATCTACAATCATGAACTCAACGAACTTTTCTGTAGAAAGCAATGATAACCTAGTGATGAGTATTCCATAACCATTTATGTCATAAGGGGTGGAATGTCCTGGTTTGAGTGAGAACAGAACTAATTCTGTTCAGTGATTTTACTTTTCAGCTCAGTTCTTCTAACTAACTGCATTTTCTGAAGTTCGCAAGCATGTTTGTGCAGTGTCTGCTTCTAGCAGCAATAACACCCCTTGTTTACAGTTAGTACCAAGGATTGGTATGCAGACCAAGGCCACTGCTGGATCTTCTGTACCAGATTGGTGGGTACATAACAGTGAAAGGCCACACCTGCAGGAGTAGCAGACAGGAAAAGTGACCCTAAACTGACCAACAAGGTATTCCAGCCCATAAACATCATATTTGGTATGAAGCTGAGGGATCTGGAGGGTCTGTGGCTTTTCCACCTCTTGGACTACTTTGCCAGCTTTGCTTGGCTCAGGTCGTCTTTCAGTTCCTTCCTTGGAGTATCCAAGGAGGATACTGTCCATTCTGCCTTTGATCCCAATATGTGTCTTCCTGAATCTGATACCAGAATCCAGATCCTGAACACAGCTCCTGTCTGCTGCTGGGCCCAGTCTGAGACTCTCCTGGTGCCTGCTCCACAGCATCAGTGGTGACTGTGATGAAATTGTCATCGGGGGGTTGCGTTCAATACTGGTTTTGTATATATTTATATATATATATTCCATTTTTATTATTATTATTATCATCATTTTCATTAAATCTGTTTCCTTTTCTAATCACTAAGTCTCTCTCCCTTATTCTCTTTCTCTTTCCCTTTGGGGAGAGAGGGAGGGGGGTTAACAGAGCATGTCTGTCATAGGTCTAAGGGGCCACCCTGACCCTAATCCATGAAAAATATTAAAAGCCAAGATCACTGGCTCATTGTGAAAGTTGTGCTGAAATTCCTAGTGATTTTCTATCAAGAATTAAAGATCAAAAGTCTAAAGCAAGGCTTGACACTAGATATGTATTCATGTATCAAAAAAATTTAGACAAAAAAAGCACCAAATCAGTAGTTGCTTTCTATTTAGCATGTGAATTGGAAACTAAACTACTTTCATCTGGCAGGTAGCAAAAAGGATGCAGAAAAAGCTAGCCTTATCCCTGAAGTAAGGGTCATCCACAATGCTATGATGTGGTTCTATGCTGCTGACACACCTAAAGTTTATGATGCATTTAAAAGAACATTTAATGTGACTCCCTCAGCAAGAAGGAAAAGGGTGTCAAAAGAGAAGCCTTCCTAGACAAAGAAAAGTCAGTAAGACTTTTTATAAAAGAACAAGGTGGCAATCTGAAAGGAAATGTGATGCTACCAATTCAACAATGTACCACATTATGAATTATGTACTGTGCTTAAAAATTAGTAAAGCAGAGTACATTTTAGTTGCTTATTGCAACTAAATAGGTTACACATAGCTTTGTCCATTTTGTGACCTAAACAAGTGCAATGAAACCCATTTTAAATCATAACCTAAGGAACTGGCAAATGTCCTAGAGTAACAGAGACAGATCTTCAACTGCAAGACAATTGAAGTTTTTACTAAAAATTTATGGTCTAGGGCTGAGCTTGTAGAGTAGGGCTAATGGTTGGACATGACGATCCCAAGGGTCTTTTCCAACCTGAGTGATTCTGTGGTTCTTTAAAATGTGCTTGTCTGTTGTAGTCATACAAGTAGTACTTAATGAATTTTTCTTTCATATGCTATTTGTATACTTTATATTTAACCAATAACATTCTGATAACATGGAGTTTGCTTCATGCTCCCACCTTGTGAAGATAAAAACACTCCTATGTGTAAAAGCCTCCCATTACATTTTCTTTACTGTAGTCCAAATATTTCAGTTTTGCACAGTGGGTACAAATATGATACATCTATTTAGCTCACCTAGCTTCTCTAATATATTGCTTAGGATTGTTCTTGTGAAAAAAAAAACACAACCTCAGATACAGTATATAGGCAAGTTAATCTGCTGAATACTTGATATAGTAATTATCTAATTAGCTCTCCTACGTATCCTCTGAGAAGGCTCAATATATCAACATTACAGAGAGTAGAAACATAGCAGGGAAGATCACTGACATGGCCAGGGTTATTGGAAACATCCTTGCCAGACATTGAAAGTGAGCTGGCTTATGTCCCATGCTTAGACCATGTCACTTATTAATGAAAGTCTGTCAAAAAATAATTTCACATCCAGAGCATATGGTGCATCAAAACAATTGTCTGCAGCAGTTCCTGAAAGCTATTTGGAATAACAGTTGTTGCATGGGGTGGAGGTGGGAGGGGAGGGTGGAGGGGGGGGACATAACAGATTTAATGATAGAGAATGAAAGCAACCATTTTGCTCAAAGTTATTAATATGACTGTCTTAGGTTTACATAATGTCTTTAGCATGAAAGATGCTGAAGTATTTTACAAACAAAAGGCCTGACATAAGGCAAGGGACAGTAAAGTAATAGAATAGAACTGCAGGGTGGTTGCAGCTAACGAAATTAGTATGTTGCTTCTGGTCATATATGCTGTCAGGACAAACCACACACAAATGCTTAGGCAGTTTGAATAGTTTGGGAAGCAGTAGTCACCTGAAAATCCTGCACATAGTCTGGCAGAGGTAAGACAGATGTATTTTTTATGTCTGTCAGTAATTACATTTTGAACTAGTGTAGACAGGAACATTTCATTTGTCCTCTTACTATGGATGCACTGGCAGGATTACAAATCCACTGTTGACTCCGCTGCATGTGCAAATTTTCCCCCAGATCTAGACAAGATCCCTAAAGGATTTTCCTAGGAACTGGAGCTTTCCCTGAACATTAAATCCCAACAGAACTATGGTAGCAGGAAGAGGCTGAGGCTTAGTGCTTGGCTAGATGGCCCTAACACCACACAAAGACAGTTGCCTTTGTTTCTCAGTGAATTTTCATTTAGAGAACTATATTTGTTTTACCTATATAGATTTAAATGTGTATTAACATTTTTTTTTTGAGTAGATGTTTTATAGACTCTATAAAGAATCAGTACACAGTAACAAAGGCAAGTGGTGAAGAACACTATATCCATTAGAGCATAATTTCCCAAAAAAATGCTGTTGTTCAAATGAGAGATTAGCCACACTACTGTACTCAGCCCTTGAACTGTCATAACCCACTTCACCCCTAAAAGGTGCTGCTTCTTATCCTGTGCTAGAGCACAGACTAACCAAGAGGAAATGACAGTAGGTCAGAATGACTGGTTTTATGAATCTTTCTCCTGGAATAATAACCAGGTCCAAGTAATTCCTGTTCTCATGGTTTTATCATAGTCTTTCAACATCTGAATTTTTCTTCCAAATAAGGTCCTGGAGACATGTGGCTATAAGAAAAATAGGGGTGGGAGTGAGGGGACGGGGTATTGTTAACAATGACTTGTTCACAATTTTTCTGATGGTAAAGAAAGGTTGACCATATGGCTACAGGTTACTCTCCTAATACCAGCAGACAGTGGCATACACTCAGACATATTCTCCCCTTTTTGAAACTGTTGGAACCACCCACTTTATCAGACACACCAGATTCTTTGCATCTCAAAACTATCTACATATCTTGGTCTTTCTTCTTTCATATTAGTGAAGTCTACTCAAAACTTACAGTTACAAACAGAAATGAGATCAGCGGTGCCTGGAGGAACAAGCAAGTCTGTGGAGACCACACTGCATGCTAAATAATTCATTACTGAACACAAGAGTAAAGTGCAATCCTTAACTCAGATATTAACTATATTGCACACAACTCTCTTTTAATGTCCATTATAAAACTGGTTTCCAGTCACATTCAAAACAAGTGCCACACAAACTGAGTAGACTAACAGGTACTTCCTGAAGTATTTCAATTTAAACAAGAACCAGGAAGTTTTGAGCATTTCTCCCCCACCCCTCCTAAATTAAGCCTCTCTTTATCCAGCATTTGTCAATCAGATCTTTCAGTCTGTCATCATATGAAACAAATCATTGCTTGATGTCTTCTGATGGTAGTCCTGGCATTTTTTTCCCCGATAACTCTTACAAAAAGTCCTTTCACCAAATCTAAGATTTTTATAATTCAGTGTTATAAAAGATTCCATAATAACCATAATCAAAACAATATTTTTTGATTTTAAGTAAATTTATGAACAAGATGCTATGACATAACTGTTTAAGTAACCTTGCAACCCTTTCAGTCTCACTCTTCTACAAAATTTAGAGCTGGGCTGTTTTACTGAATATCACATACATTAAGCATTGTGGTATCTAGTAGCACAAATATAGGCAACATTGCAGTAGCTCTATCCCCCCCACTTCCAACCAGTTACAAGGCTGAGCATGTATGCACAGTAGGCTCACAAGCACAAGTATACAATGAACATACACATCTCACCACACAGAACAGCAGAAACATTCAGCACTCACATAAACACAAACAGCACCAACAGCCTCATTCTGCTGTCCTCTCATGGTGGGCAGATCAGGACGAAGGTCTCTTAGTGAGAAATTTGTATATGTACTATGTACAATGAGGATCCTTCCAGCAGTTTGAGTCATGATAACCAGTCCCTGGATCCCAGTCTCCTGAGTTACTGGCACCTGGACATATGAGCACCTGAGACTGCAGCCCCACTCCAGTTGCTGGTACAGTGCCCTCATTCACACACCTCCTAAAACAAACACTGTGCATCTCTCCAATAACTGGATTTAGATATACAGTCCATCCATCAGTTGGCCTTGGATTATCACTCTTCCAATCAGCCTCCTGCACAGCAACACATATATGCACAGGTGTCTCAGCCTCTCCAACACCTGGCCTTGATCCCTTGGTCCCTCCAGTAGCCTCCTGTGCTCTCACTTTCAGACACACACACACACCCCTCCCTTACTCCCAGTCACTTCACTGGGATGGAGCATCCTTTTATGAAGAAAGGCTGAGACCTGGATCTGTTTAGCCTGGAGAAGAGAAGACTGAGAGGGGAGCTTATCAGTGCTTATAAATATCTGAATGGTGTATGTCAAGAGGATGGGGCCATAATCTTTTCAGTGGTGCCCAGCGATAGGACAATGAGCAAAAAGCACAAACTGGAACACAGGAAGTTCCATCTGAACATGAGGAGTTCCATCTGAAGTCTGAGAGTGACAGAGCACTGGAATAGGCTGCCTAGAGACGTTGGGAAGTCTCTTCTGGAATGATCCAAAGCCTGCCTGGATGCATTCCTGTGCAACCTACTCTAGGCCAACTTCCTTTGGCAAGGGGAGAGGGTGGACTAGATGGTTTCCAGACATCCATTTCAACACCTACCATTCTGTGACTGGCCCCTTTTATCCCCCTGTCCCTTTGATTTTCCACACGCATGTTCCTCCCCAAACCACATTGTTCCCTCCCCTACTACCCCTTTGGTTCCTACTCAAAACATCCCACAACTCTCACAATATCACAAAATTCTCTTTTCCTACATCCCATAACAAGTCCCATAGCCTTAGGAAGTGACCCCCCAGTCTGTAAGGTGACCTGAAGAACTGCTTCTACTGACTCACAGTAGTGAGTCTCAACCAGCCCATAGGGCTGATGCCCCCTGGGATGCCTAGGGAAGGGGCTTGTTCCCTAGACTGGGGTACAGTGATTCCCCCACCTGCCGTCATGCCTCTATGCATCCTTGTGCTTGGGAAGAGCGTGAACTTTTAATGGTCTGATCACATTCTTGTAGTGGCCCAGAGATTAGCCCAAGCAGGGTATTACCCAGTTTCCATCATCTGCCCTATGTTCCTTTATGAGTGTGCAGGGAGAATGGCTTTTTTATTACATAACCTAACACTATATAACTTTCCACATTGCAAACACCAACCCTTAAACATAAAAAATATGTCTAAAAACCTTTATATATTTCACAGGATGTTTCATTATAATCAAGAAATAAATCTTTCACAATTGCTTTGAATCCTATCCTAGGCTTCATTTTTCCTGTATTTGATAAAGCAGACATAGCTTCTAATTGCATGATTGTCTAGCATAATGCTGCAAAGGCCTTAGCTAGGTCTGTAGGTCTATGCATTAAAAAGAAATAGTGGGAAAGTGTCATCCTATGCACCAGATTCTAGAATCCTAGACATGATATAATTTATATATTTTATTATTTATGCTGTGCTCTGTCAGGCTTAAGTGGAGTTACCACATTCTCCTGAATTACATGATTACAGATCTGTACAGGAAACTGATTCTCCCTCTTTATATACACAAAACATTGGGGCGTGTTTCCTCATTACAGAGCTTACAAATAAGATTAATAGGCTGTTGCCTATAATACACTAAATTATAGAACCACATGCTTTGTGAAAGGGTTTTCATTGCAAAGGATTTTACTGTGTTCAGCAGAATACATTAGAAAGTATTTCTCCATATATTAATGTATTTGTGTTTTATTACTCTGAAAAGCTCTGAAGTGCTTTTCTAAACTTTAGCAGAGAAAGTGTCACAACATCTGAGGATTAGATGCTGTCTTTGTAGTATAAGGTAAGAACAGTAGCCCAACAAAATAAAAAAGTACATAACAGTGAAGGGTTATAGACAGTGAACATATTTAGATCACTCTACAAAGGAAACAAACATAAGAAATATATTGTTCATCTAAGTTTGCCAACATGATTCCATGGAGAAGTTTGTACACATGATAGGATTTGCTTCTGGCAGTTGTTTGATTCTTCAGTGAGCTCATTTAATTCACTAATTAGCAGAAAACCAACTAGATAAAAAACCCTAGAACTGCTGTCTTGGCAAGTTACATTGGCTAACAGGAAGCAGGGGCAAACAAGGGCCAAGAGTAGCACAAGGAAGTGGACAAGTTCACAAAGCTGGGAACAGGGGGCAGAAGTCAATCAACAGCATGAGGCTACTCAGTTACCAGAAAGGATAGTCCAATATCACACAGTTGTGACAAATAAGTATCGATAGCCTTTCCTTAAAAACACATAACACCAGCTGCCCACTGCCAAACCTACCTCAAAAGCACACTACAGAGGGGCCACAACACTGAGTCTGAGCAATTTCTTTGTATTTGTATAGAATACAGAAAAGAATAACGCTTAGAGATATAACCCATATGGGGGTGACAGCAGCAAGAGGAACAATGAAAGCAGTATGTCTTCTATAAAACAGTCACTGGGTACAAGACATAGAAATTCTAAGAGAGGAGAATGGTCAGGATTTTTTTCTTTTCTCTGTATTTCCTCATTTTTTTTTAAAAACCTTTCCTTGTGCCTGTTCATCTCTTTAATTTAGGCTGCCTGCTGAACTGATTGCTTGTGTTAAGAGTCTCTTCCTTAAATAGCTGCAGTCTATCTTTTCTGGTCAATGAATTTTCTTCTCAGCTCTTTTGCAGTTTTACTATAATACTGGTTTGCATTCTTTCTACACTTATCAAGCCAAACTAGGACAAATTAGTGTTATATCAGCAACAGTAAAATTGAATATGGTTAAGTGATTTTAAGGTCAACGTTCCATGTATTTATACAAAATCCTTCTTTTATACATGCATATGTGTTGATATCTTTTGTATATACATATACAAACATTCAGACACACAAATCACTATTCGTAAACAGCTTTTTTCTTCATTGTTAGCTATGAAATAAACTCTTGTATTGGAAGGGTAGCATTGCTCTTAGCTGTATGTCTTGAAATAACAACCATCACTGACTAATCAACTGGCCTTCTAGAATGGACTAACTGCATCAGTGGACAAGGGAAGAGCTACAGATGTCATCTACATAGACTTCTATAAGGTCTTTGATACAGTGCCCCACAACTGTTCTTGACACTAAACTAGAAAGATACAGGTCTGGTGGATGGACTGTTGAATGTGTAAGGAACTACCTGGCTGAATACATCCAAAGAGTTACAGTCAAAGGTTAAATGTCCCAGTAGAAACCAGCAATTGGTGATGTCCATCAAGGGTCCACAGTGGGACCAATAATATTTAATATCTTCATCACCAGACAGTGGGATTGAATGCACCCTCAGCAAGTTTGCAGATAACACCAAATCTGAGAGGTGCAGTTCCTTCATTAGAGGTAATGGTTGCCATCCAGAAGGCCATTGACAGGCTTGAAGAGACCTATGTGATACTAGTTGTCCTGGTTTGAGTTAGAACTAATTCTGTTCAGTGATTTTACTTCTCAGCTAAGTCTCCTAATTGCACTTTATGAAGCGTAAAGCATATTTTTGCAGACAGTGTTTACTTCTGGCAGTGATGTCACTTGATATTTATAGGTACTAGCAAGAATTGGTATGCAGACCAAGGTCACTGCTAAATCTTGTGCACCACATCAGGAGTGCAGAAAGTAAAAGGCCACACATGCAGGCTGAAGCAGACAACCTGCTATACAACCTGCTCTCATTTAGAGTGACTAAAATGACTAACAAGGTATTCCATCCTATATAAATCCTATTCAGTATAAATCTGAGGGATCACAAGTGTCAGTCACTCTTCTTTAACGGATGGTGTCCAAGAAAGACTCCATCCATTCTGCCTTCTATCTCAATCTTTGTGTTCCTGAATCCAGTTCTGGAATCCAGCTCCTGAGTTCAGCTCCCCTCAGCAACTGAGTCCAGTCTGGGACTTCCTCAGTGCCTGCCTCACAGCACCAGTGGTGACAATGACATAATAGCCATCAGGTGGGTTGGGATCAATAGTAGATGTGTATATATATTTTATATAAGTCATTTTAATATTATTATATTTGTTAAAACCATTTTAGTTTCCCAATTCATAAGCCTCTCCTTTATTCCTTTCCTCTTCAACTTTCAGAGGGAAGAGGGCTTAATAGACAGTATCTGTCATTCATCTAGTGATCGGCCCAACCGTAAACCTTGACCCTGGTAGATAAAAAAGCGGACAGGACCTGGCAACGTGTGCTTGCAGTCCAGAAAGCAAAACTGGGCTGCATAAAAGGAAGCATGGCAAACATTATGAGCGAGGTGATTCTTCCCCTTTACTCCACTCTGGTGAGACCCCACCTGAAGTATTGCATTCACTTCTAGAGTCCCCAGTACAAGAAAAGCGCGGACATGTTGGAGCAGATCCAGAGGAGTGACACAGAAATGATGAGAGGGCTAGAACATCTCTCCTACAAAGAAAGGCTAAGAGAGCTGGGGTTGTTTAGTCTGGAGAAGAGAAGGCTCCAGGGAGACCTTATTGCAGACTTTCAGTACTTAAAAGGGACTTAAAATAAAGCTCAAGAGTGAATTTTTTTCAAAGGCCTATAGAGACAGGACAAGGAGAAATGGTTTTAGACCGAAATAGGGTAGGTTTAGACTGGCTGTAAGAAAATAATTTTTAATGATGAGCATGTTGAGACAACAGATCAGATTGCCCAGAGACACTCTGGATGACCCATCACTGTTAGTGTTCAAGGTCAAGTCTGACAGAGCTTTGAGTAACCTCATCTAGTGAAAGATATCCCTGGCCATGACAGGGAGGATGGACTATATAATCTCCAAAGGTCTCTTCCACCTTAAACCATTTTATGATTCTATGATACAAACATGTCATTACAGTATTTCAAATCACAGGGTCTGCAAGAAATCCTAAACTATTGATAACCTGAATAGGCAAAAAAGTTACCTTAGCACTCTACATGCAATCAACAAATATAATACTATTAAAAACATCAATATAGATAGATATATATGTATATGTAAAAAAAAATCCTGAGAGCAAAAGGGATCAAGTTTAGTACCCAGAGATTATCTACTAAAAGCTCCTTTCCATAGTAAAACTGAGACCATACATTCCTTCTTTATATGCCTGGCCTCTGAAATTGGCATTGCTGTTTTAAAACTACTTTTCTTTCAAAATCCTTCACTGATTCCAAAAAACATCAAGCATACATTACTGATTAATCTGTCATTCAAAGCAGCCTATTTCACTCTCTCTAAAATAACAGACAGCTAGATTTATACAATTTTTAATTTTCTCCTTTTACTGATCATTCACTTTCCCACTTAAATAACTACTTTATACCAATTACCACAGACTCACACTTTCCTCAAAAAAAGTCCAGTTTGAAGCTTTAGCAAAATTTAACTAGGAACTCCAGAAAGAAAATAACTGCTCACCTTCTATTCTTGCAAATCCTTCATTGAATTCCACTGACATATAGAGCTATACTGTTAAAAAAATGAAGGGGAGAAAGGCCAGGGATTGACAAAGCAACAGGGCAAGAACATACCATTGCTTTCTGTATCAGAAGAAAGAGCTTTACAGCCTAGGCTATTTAAACATGGTTGATCCTAATCTTAACAGATGGACAGTATTTAGCTGATTTTTATGATTCTGTGCCAGTTGATACCATATGAAAGTCACTAGGGTTATCAGCAATAAGAACAATATGAGACAGGTGAAGCCACTTCAAATTTGAAATTTCTTGACCCAGTTGATTTACAGGTCTTGGAAGATTATAGAAAATTTTACGTTTTCTAATCAATAAAAGCTGTCATGCTTACAGACTTTCTCAGATATATACAATGTACTGCTGAAAAGATATGAAATTACGTTGTTCTAAGTTCCCTACTTAGATACATGCATGAACTTTTCTTCCACAGAGAAAAACTTCTATCATCAAACATTAATTAAAGAATGATCTAAATTCTGACAGCAGTTTCTAGATTTATCCTAAAAGATAATAACCTGAATCTATCTCTTATCCTTTCAGAATTTAAAGAATACTTTATCACCATTTCCCCCCAAAGGTTGTCTTTATTTTCATTTTAAGCAGATGTAAACAATAGAAATTTTGTTAAAACTCAGTACAAGATTTCTCTGTTCCCAGAACTGTCATCTTTCTGCTCTGGTCAAGTCTCAGAAAGTCTGTTTTTCACACTTAAAGTTAACTTTGGAATCCCCTAGAATAAAAAAGACACTTTGTCCTTTTTTCTCTGTTAACATCTGTTGAAGTAATAACTTAACATTGTCAAATCAGCCTTTTTTTTTTTTTTTTTTTTTTTTTTAAATAATTAAAAAAATTTTTTTTTTTTTTTTTTTTTTACTTTTTTTGATTTATTATTTTAATTTTTCAAATTATGCTTTTTTTTTTTTTTTTGTATGAGCTAACAGAAGTGAAAAACAATGTTTAGTTAACATCTTATAGCCTATAATAAATATGAAACCAAATTAACACGTGCCATCATAGTAACTCTTCCGTGCAATCCAAAGATCAATAGGATGCTATAGACAGGCACTTTGAAATAAAGTCTTTAACTCCTCTCCTTAACAGTACCCCTACAGACCTATATTCTGAAATGTACAATTAATTGACTATTGTATACTACAATAATGGAAGCCCAGAACATAAATCTCTGGCATTAGAGACTGATTCTGAATTTATTTTATATTTAATTCAAATATAAACAAGCTATAGAGCTCTCACTATTAAATAGCGCACTGAATAATTTGTCTGTCATGGACAGTATGATACTTTAGAACTAAATGTATATTGTCAAAATGGAGATTGTGTTATTCCTCTTCCTCATTTCAATTGCAGCAGTAAATCTGAAAGAAATGAGGAAGTTAGCAGCAAGCAAAAATATAAAACTGCTCTATTGAAACAGAGGTTAAAAGCCAATGCTGATGATTTCCCTGGTATGAAACTATCATGACAACAGAGATGGACCTCTACCACATATAACAAATAATTGAAAGTGATTTACTTTTACATCAAAGCTGGGTTTTTCTTTTTTTTTTTTTTTTCCTCTTTTGTTTTTTTGGGTTTTTTTTTTTTTATGAACTACAGCTGTGCTTCAGCTTCACTGGGCACTCTGTCATATTCTTATACTTTTAGGGCCTTTTTTTCATTTACACTAAAGCCTTGTTCAACCATTTCAGAAATATGGAGAAAATATTAAAGTGGAGAAAAGTGCAGTTTTATCTGGTTTAAGGTCCCTTTGCAGAGAAACAACATAAAGAGAATTTAGTGTAAATAAGACTCCTTAAAATCTTCACATAGCTGCCGGAGAAGAAGGATGAGAAAGTATAATCATTTTCCATTTCTAAAGGTGAATGCCTTGACATGTCTGAAATTTGGTTCCCTTTCAGTGACCAAGCTTATTTAATATCTGATTATATGATATATTCTAAACCAATGTCATGTTAATTTCAATTCCTTGTAAACATTTATCTTTTAAATTTCAGGAAATAATTTCACTTAACAGGGAAATATTTATTAATATTAATATTTTTCTTTTAACTATTTTACATCAAGGTCAGTAATTGAGATCGTGGAGGGTAGGGCCATACTTGAAGAAAGTGCATTCTTAACCTTCAATTTCAATCAGTTTCAGTTCAACCCATGCTTTATTTTTAACTTGTAACATTCGAGTTTGAACTCTGTTTTACTTCCAGGGACAGTGGTGTTGAAGATCTGATCATTAGTGGAATTCAGACCTGTTTAAAAGAATTACATGGATTAAAAACTACCTCCAAGAGTTCATAAATTTTCCTTAGACTGTGCTATACTAACATTTTCTAATACACTATTTCACACAAAATTGTAGAGAGAGAAAAATACTGCAACTGCATATGTAGATGGTTGAGAATCATATGATTTTAGCAGAAACAGGTAAATACATGGCTTTTAAAGACAAGCAGACAGTAGCACATCTTCCTGCCAAGTAAGAATTTTAAGAAGTTTAAAGTTACAAGAAAGAAAAAAATAGATATATATTCCATTTAAGCCTAGTGGCTATGGAAGTGGATCTCTGATAGTAAAAATATTGTTCATAAGTGGCTCAGGCTTGATCTCTTTAAATCAGTACTTCTTTCTAGATCCCTGTGACTAATTCATAAACATGGCTTATATATAGGCATGTCCAAATACCAGATCCATAAATCAATGTACTAACATTAAAGTAATAGATTGTTGAATATTTTCCCAGCAAATAAAAACATATTATTGATTTACAATGAGTCTCAAGGAAGACATACACCCATTATAAAAGGCAAAATATATTCCCTTGGCTTTTGCTTGAAGGTTGCAGCAGAGATGAGAAGTACGAGGACAAAGAAATCATAGGACAGTGTTTACTTTTAATGACTGTGAAGTGTAGAGAGGAGGGTCTTAGCTATGAAAAGAATTCCTGTTTTAATTGGACTTTGGTAGGAAAATCACTGTGAAGAAAGGACATTGTTAAAGTAATTTGAACGGACTGTATGACCAGAAAACTGTGGGCCAAAGATGAGCTGCAACCAGAAATACGTGTGCATGGTCACCATAAATGCATGGTCTCCAGTTAAATGGACACACTTTTCTCTGTAATAGATTACTGTCCCCTTTAGATATCTTCTTTACTGTATCTCTTTTAAGAAACTGAGAAACAGACATAGCTTTTGATTTAATTGGAAGGGTTACAATAATGTTACCTCATTTTACTTATTAGAGGACAATTATACTTTAAAAAAATAATTGTATAAAAATGATTTTTTCATATTTTCCTAATCACTCCCTTTCTTGTTTTTCAGAAATATCTGCTGATTCAAATGGAGGGGAAAAAAAAAAAAAAAAAAAAGAAAATGAAAAAGGAAATGTCTGCTAGCCCCACACAGCTTTAAAAAGGAAAACATTCATGATGATACTCAGAAACTACATTTACATAAATGTACTGTAGACAGTAGAGATGTAAGTTTTGCTGAGGTCACTGAGGATATAATGAAAAGCTTAATTTTACATTCACTACTTTTTTACTAATGACAGCACAAGGGAAAAACACAGCTTCTCACTGTTTAAACTGGGTGGGTAGGGTTGGTGATTAATATATTTATTTATATAATTAATGTATTTGTTATAGGATGAAAGGCACTAAATACAGAACTATACCATTTTTAGAAGGTGGGGGTGGGGTTTGGTTTTGAGGGTTTTTTTTGTTGTTTGTTTGTTTGTTTTATAGCAGAAGCACACGTAGTTCTGAAAAAATGTTAATACCTCTTTTTTTAGGATGAAACTCTGCTGCAGCTTATTTCAGTGGATATGCATTTGGGGTCAGGGAGTATGGGTTGGAAAGGGCTTACACTTAATAGCTTTACCCATACTCTTGAGTGAAAAATACGTTGTAGCTCTCTCTTAAATGCACAACCAGGCAGCTGAGGCAAACCAATTTCTTCCCCAAACGGAAATTGTTTCAAGCTGTAATTTTAATTTATTTATTTATGAGAGAAGAAGTTGCTATTTTCAAGTGTCATTGAACTTGAACTACACTGGAATGACTTCAGCCACAGCTGAACAAAATGAAACAATATACTAGTTCATCTCCTAGCACATAACACTGTCATTCAGATATAGCTATGGCCACCCTTGGCACAGTTGGAGGGCATGTGAATAGGAGCAGAGACTAAACTGAGTCTGCAGTCTGCTACTGGAATCATGCTAAACTGGGGAAAGATTTCATTGCATTGTAGGAGGGTGCTTTGTTGCTCCTGTGAACAGCAGGATTGTGTGCCCCCAGGCTAGTGGCTGTTGCTGACTATAGCACGCATACAAGCCAGGTAGAAAGTTTGATTTACCATGCTCTCTTAGACCATGATGCTGGGCTTCACTATTACTGTCATCTTCTGATGACAAATTTTGTTAGACTGATGTCTAGACACTCATACAAATGTAGCCCCCATTAGCTGCTACTGCAGAAGGCTGAATCCGCTTTCTGGGTGACTGAATATCTTCAGTTTAATATCTTCTAAAGAGTCACAAAATTGTTCTAAGTGGGAAATTAGAAAAATAACAATATAAACATGCATATTAGTGTTCTTAACTTTTTAATTGCCAAGTTTTCTAGGCTTGATTTTTCAGTATTTTAATACATTTATATGCCATAATATAACTGCTTTTATTTACTTGTTGCTCCTTAAGAGGTAACTTTCTATAGTAGTTTCATGTCATATCTTTCCTTTCTATCTTAAGCACAAGGGCCAGAAGTATCCCTGTACATGGTGTATCTCTTGACACATCTCAGTTTATCTACATTTTATGGTGCTGCAGTATACCCATGATGATTTTTTTTTTTTTTTTTTTTTTAATTATGGCATGTCTAAAATCACATCTGTTCTTTTTTGTAGATAGCCTGTCACCAGGTACATGACATTGATACAGGAATGAACCGTATATGCATGATTAATTTCATACCTGACCCAGGTATATGCTAGGTAGGGCATGCAGAGTCAGAAAAAAGGAAAGAATAGTATGCATCCATGCTCCTCTTCCTTAATTAATTCATGTCACAAAGTTAAAAGTCCTCTCCTGAAAATCAAGACTTCTGGAAATGACTTTTAAAAAATGACAGAGGGAAATGAATGCATGATTTTCACTTTATTGTCTCTGCTGGGATTTATATTCCCCATATAATTAAAGGAGGAAGTGAACAGTATGAAAATAGAACCTCAACACCTATAAAAGCATTTCAGAAAAGAAAGGGGAAAGACAAGGGGAAAAAATGTTACAAGGTTAAGAAACAGTCTAAGAGTCAAGACCACAGCTGACAGGTGAAGTTATTTAGTTAACAATGTGACAAGCACCTGTGCTTGGAGAATGATCACTGTTTTAATCTGTGAAGGTATAAGACAGGACACTATTTGGGAAAAACAAAAAAACAAACAAACAAAAAAACCACAACAAAAACAAAACACAGAAACAAACAACCAAACAAATAAAAATCCCCCCCCCCAAAAAAAAAAAAAAAAAACCAAAGAAAATAGCACCTAGAAGTAAACCATGAGGACATTTGGAATATTTTGCTGAATATAGAGCTGGAGCAAATGAAGTTGGCTTTACAGCAGCTGCAGCATTAGGGTCATCAATAAAGAAATTAGCTACTCACATTTGAGATAAAGGGCAACTTATGCTTGCAATCACCCAATCCAAAAACTGCTATGAGAGAAAAGCAAGCATCCAGCTCATAAACCTATCTGTATAATCTTTTTGGAAATGGTTAGAGGTCAGCATTGAAATTCTGAGTAAAGCCAAAACCAGGAATGATTGAGGGAAGCAATTTAAGAAGTGGTGTCCATTTCCAGTGCTGAATAGAAAATCACCCTGTATTTTTGAGGTCATGTTAGGATACATGGTATCACCAAACACAAATCTGGAATTTGGTAACAAGTGGGAAGAAGCAACCTGTCACAACTTTTTTCCGTCCACAGTATTGCTCTACCACTATTATAAGTAACTTTGATTCATTCTGCTATCCCCAGAATGTTAGTCATTAGCCTGGCACAGTCCTCAGCCTGTAGCTTTGTGATTTTGCGGCTTTGAGAAGGAAGAAATCAGTCAATTACTGGGGGTTTTGTTATTTTTAATTCCCTCATTATTTGATTTCCCCAGGCATGATAAGATAACTATATGACTTTAAAAATCAATGTATAACAAATTACTACAGAACTAATGATTCAATATATTTACGTGGTATATTCAGTTCAAATAACTTTATCATGACCATACAGTTTGTAAACTAAAGAGATTTTAAAATATAATCAAATGTAATTTTTGTTTTCTTGTTCTGAAAGACTACAGAACTTTGAGTATAATTTTGAAAAGCAGATGTTTCCACAGTTAATTGAGTAAGAGAGCTCTTCATCTCTTCAGATGTAGTTGCATTTTTTAATCTCCTTTATTAGAGTACTAACACTCTGGTCATGAAAAGGCCATATTCAACCATTCATTCTACAGTCATTAATTATGCATTTTATTTAGCACATGCACTCTGAATAAATAAGCATAAATGTTCTTTGTATTTCAGGGAAGGTGTAGGTTTCTTTGCAATCTATTTTGAGAGAAAAAAATGTCATATGTGTACATATATACACTATTTTGCTACAAATAAAAGTTTTTGATAAAGACTGAAAACTTGTAAAAGACCTTTTTATCAAAATATTTCAGTTCATACTTGTATAGACCAGATAGTTTAAAATAAGTGATAAAAATCAAAGCTGGTATGAGTGATGAATCACTGAACGTAGGTATGAAGTTGATATATTGCCTTTATGCATTTGGAGGGGTTTCCAAATGAATATCACTCAGATATTCCCAAATGCGAACATAGCAGAAAATAGAAATGTACTCCATAAAATACACATAACACTATAAGAAAAAAGTACACATCTGCAAATCTGAAAATTTGATATCTTAACACTATCCTGTGGTCTTATAGGTGTCAGAATCAATTAAGATTTCTCCTATTAACTTCCTTCTGAAAGTGTCTAAAAATGAAAGACACTCTCTTTTGACTGCTGCTCATTTGAAATTGGCATTTTCATGTGGCAGATGGTGACCTTATCCGTGTGCTTTCAGAAAAACGATTTTTATTAAGCCTAAACAAGTGTGAACAGTGCTAATTTCCTGCAGCAGGCAGAATTTGAGTGAGAGCATATAATGATTGGAAGAGTCCTGCCTCACCATATGGAAAAATATGCATGATGCCAGCACAGTAGATTACTAACAACGCAGCCCCTTACAATTATATCCAAATTTCCATTTTATCGATAGTCATGAAGAGCATATTTATTTTAAGATTTCTAGGAGCTGCTGAGGGTTGTTTGCAGCTAGTTCATATCCTAAAAGCTAAACACATAATAACAGAAGACATTGGAAAGACTACAAAAATTCTAAAAAATTATCAGATGACGAGAACAACTGCTAGTTTCTATCAAGACACAAAGATTTAATCCTTCGCTAGTTAGGAACATGTTAGTCTCAATAAAGAATATTTAAAAGTATAGACATTGTGTTGAAAGTGTGGGTTTGATATCTACACTGCAAGTTATTAGTAAATTTGATATTCTGAATAACAATCTCACTGCTGTCTCTAACTAACCAATAGGAAAGTATAGAGAAAACAAGGCCAGACTGTCTTGAAGGTGCACAGTGACAGGACAAGAAGCAACAGACATAAGTTGTAACAAGTGAAATTCTGAATAGATTCTGGTAAAAAAACCAAACAAACAAACACAAAACCAAAATTAAAAAAAAAAAAAACACACTTCCTGGTGAGGTTCACAAGCCTGGAATAGGTTGTCCAGAGAGGTTCTGAAATATAACTGGAGATATGCAAAACTCAAATGGACAAGGGTCCACTCCACCTGCTCAAATTTGGCCCTGCTTTAAGACAAAGATTGGACCAAATAACTTCCTGAGATCCCTTCCAATCCCTTCTTCTGTGCATCTCTAGGGGCAGGTACTGTCTTTTAAACATCATTGGTCTAGAAGCAAGACTAGAAGCAGCATGGCCTTCCAAGAAATAACAGAATTCACTGTAGCGTTTCTGACTGAATCTAATTAGACCACCAATTAGCTGATTCTAAGGAAGAAAAGGAACCATTAATGTTGTGAAAGTCCTTTGTCTTATGAATGTCTTCTGAAGGGTTTCCTTGCTGTTTAGTAGTTTGTGAGGGAAAAAATATTGCAAACATACTAATGTTTATTTCTGCAGTAACTTCATCATGGCTGTGACCTCTAGGTGAGACTGAGGCATCTCCTGTTTGATAAGGAAGTCAAGAGCACTCTTGAGGGCACTGAAGAAACTCATAGGCTAGACAGAAAACTAAAATTCACCACATGACTTTAAAATTTCAGTGAAGGTGAAATTAACATTCCTTCAGGGAAAACGAAGTAGCAGAAGGGGAAGACTGTCAGTTTGACTTTGGTATCAGGAAAGCTGATGGAACAGATCATCCTGGGTTCTATTATGCAGCACATGCAGGACAACCACGTGAACAGGCCCACTCAACATATGTTTACAAAGGGTAGGTCCTATGCAACAAACATGATCAGCCTTCACAAGGGTGACCCACTTGTTGGACAAAGGCAAGGCTATGGATGTTGATCTTGACTTCAGTAAGGTATTTGATACCATTTCCCACAGTGTTCTATTAGAGAAATTGACTTCTCTTGCCTTGGATAGGCATATGCTTTCCTGAGTGAAAAACTGGTTACATATATGAGTCCAAAGAGTTGTGATCAATGGAGTTAAATCCAGTTGGTTGCCAGTCACAAGTGGTGTCCCCCAGGGCACAGTACTGGGGCCACTCCTGTTTAATATCATCATCAATGATTTGGATGAGGGGATAGGGTGCACCCTTGGTAAATTGGCAGATGACACCAAGCTAGGTGGAAGTGTCGATCTGCTTGAGGGTACAAAGGGATATAGATTGGCTGGATCAATGGGCCAAGGCCAATTTCATGAGTTTTAATAAGGCCAAATGCCAGGTCCTGCACTTGGGACACAACAACCCCCAGCAGCACTACAGGCTTGGAGAGGAGTGGCTGGTGAGCTGCCAGGCACAGAAGGACCTGTGGGTGTTAATTGACAGCTGCCTCAACATGAGCCAGCAGTGTGCCCAGGTGGCCAAGAAGGCCAATGGCATCCTGGACTGGATCAGGAATAGTGTAGTCAGCAGGAGGAGAGAGGTGATTCTTCCTCTGCACTTGGCTTTGGTGAGGCCGCACCCTGTTTTGGGTCCCTCTCTACAAGAAGGACATTGAGGTGCTGGAGAGGGTACAGAGGCGGGTTACAAAACTAGTTAAGGGTTTGGAGCATATCTCTTATGAGGAAAGGCTGAGAGATCTGGGGCTGTTTAGCCTTGAGAAAAGACGTCCGAGGGGAGACCTTATTGCCCTCTACAACTACCTGAAGGGAAGCTGTAGCAAGGTGGGAGTTGGTCTGTTCTCTCTGGTGAAAAGCGACAGAACAAGATGACATAGCTTGAAGTTGAACCAGGGGAGCTTCAGGCTGCATCTTAGGAAGCATTTCTTTCCAGAAAGGATTGTAATGCATTGGAATGGCCCAGGGAGGTGGTGGAGTCACCATCCCTGGAAGTTTTTAAGAGGCTGTTAGATGTTGTGCTTAGGGACAAGTTTAGTGGTTTTTGATAGGGCTAGGAATAAGGTAGGACTTGATGATCCTGAAGGTTTCTTCCAGCCAAAAGTATTTTATGATTCTAAGACAGAGCAAAGCTGGCAAAATTTACCCAAGGGACTGTTCCCCCTATATGATAGTTATCATTATTTTGATATACCAAGACAGATATATTATTGAGGAACAGAAATATTTCCTCTTCAACAGTGAAAAATCTACTTCAGTCTTAGATCAGTTTCAATGTTGTAGTGCCTGAATACCTGCTGTCTGAATGAAAAAAAAATTGTTCAGTGACACTCTATAGTGCAATGTGTCTCACGTGGTATTCATCTCTTACTTCTTTTAGGGGAAAGCTTGTAGGATAATTTGTCATACTTTGATTTATTTGTGATTTACACTTCATTTATAAGTGTAGTCCTTGTCTGAATATTCCACATTTTGCTTTAAAAAGAGACACATCTAATATATGTAGTAAGTCAAAAAAGTAGGAAATGTTCATGTGGTCATTCTAGCACCTTGCCACATTACAGAGGATGAAGTTTCTTGTAACAGTCAGCTATTTCCCTTCTCTGGTCATTCCTCAGTTCATTCTGAAGCCAGTTTTATCTTCCTGAGACTCCTTTTCCAGTGTTCATATGTAAGTCTCCAGTTTATCTCAATTTTTTTCTGACTTCTTTTATACCAGTCTTAATGCCTGTTGTGCAATTAATCTATCCCTTGTATTAAAATACACATCCTTCTTCTCCATCTGGCTTGAAATAACTGTAAGTTTATACAAAATGGGCAGGGGAAATAACATTACTGAGAGCACAAGAGACGGACTTCTGTTGCTTATGGAAGTCAGTATTACAGTCAGTGTCAACCTTTTCCATATGAGTTTGAACATGCTTCTTCTGTGAAAGAGATGCATATATTAGTCAGTCTTACCTCCACCCCTGGAAAGATAATGGAGAGGCTCATTCTGGAGGTTATCTCTAGGCACATGGAAGATAAGAAGGTTATCAGGAGTAGTCAACATGGATTTACCAAGGGGAAGTCAGGCTTGACTAATCTAATAGCCTTCTATGACATTGTAACTGGATGGCTAGATGCAGGGAGACCAGTGGATATAGTCTATCTTGACCTTAGCAAGGCTTTTGACACAGTCTCCCATAACATCCTTGTGGAGAAGCTCGGGAAGTATGGGATAGAAGAGCAGGTAGTAAAATGGATTAGTAACTGGTTAGACAACAGAGTCCAGAGAGTGGTGGTCAACGGTGCCAAGTCCAGCTAGAGAGCTATAACCAGTGGAGTCCCCCAGGGATCAGTGCTGGGTCCGGTCCTGTTCAACATCTTTATCAATGACATTGATGACAGGACAGAGTGTCTGCTCAGCAAGTTTGCTGATGACACAAAACTGGGAGGATCGACAGATACACCTGAAAGCTGTGCAGACATCCAGCCAGACTTGGACAGGTTGGAGAACTGGGCAGGGCAGAACCAAATGAGGTTTAACAAGGATAAATATAGAGTCCTGCATCTAGATAAGAATAATAAATTACACCAATACAGACTGGGAGGTGATCTGCTGGAGAGCAGTCTTGTGGAGAAAGACTTGGGAGTCCTGGTGCAACAATGTGCCCTTGTGGCCAGGAAGGCCAATGGTATCCTGGGGTGTATCAAGAGGGGCGTGTCCAGCAGATCAAGGGAGGTTCTCCTTCCCCTCTACTCTGCACTGGTGAGACCTCACCTGGAGTATTGTGTCCAGTTCTGGGCTCCCCAGTTCAAGAGAGACAGGGCTCTGCTTGACAGAGTCCAACGGAGGGCTACAAGGATGAGTAAGGGACTGGAGCACATGTCTTATGAGGAGAGGCTGAGACACCTGGGGCTCTTTAGTCTGGAAAAGAGAAGACTGAGAGGGGATTTGATAAATGTTTATAAATATATGAGGGCTAAGTGTCAAGAGGAAAGGGACAGCATCTTCTCACTCGTGCCTTGTGATAGGAGTAGGGGGAATGGATATAAGATGGAGCACAAGAGGTTCCACCTTAACATGAGGAGGAACTTTTTTACAGTAAGGGTCACAGAGCATTGGAACAGGCTGCCCAGAGAAGTTGTGGAGTCTCCTTCTCTGGAGATTTTCAAAACTCACCTGGATGCGTTCCTGAGTGACCTGTGTTAGGTTAGATTAGGTTGTAGGTTAGATTATATGATCCTGCCCTGGCAGGGGGGTTGAACTCAAAGATCTCCAAGGTCCCTTTCAACCCCTAACACTCTGTGATTCTGTGATTAGTCATCAACGATCTCAGAGAAACTTAATGCTGCCCAAAAAAGGGTAGCATTTTGGGGACATAGCTGTTAAAAACAAAGATGTTCCCACTAAGTAGATTTGGGCTGTGATTTTTTTTATTTTTATTTTTCTAAGCTTTCATTCTGTAATCAAGGTTATACACATTTTCATGAAAGTGATAAAAAGCAATGCCATATGCTAATTTCAGATTCCTGTTCAAAAACATCTGAACATAAGATGCATGCAAGGAAGAGGTGTCAATATAAAGCAGGATCGGAATATGACTTGTGCTTTCAAGTCTCATTGGCTGAATTATCTAAACCACTCCTGGCTGAACTTTTCAGAAAATGATCTTCCAGAAGCAGCCATTCCATATAACAAATATCAATTGAAATGGCAAGCAATCAAAACATTCTGTGGTTGTTTTGTTTCTAATGTGAAACCACTGGTAACCTTAAAAATAATCAAAAGTACATTTTCTTTAGTTTGTGTTGTAATATTTGGTGTTGGATTTTATGTGCATCAACAATCCCTAGACTGATGTTTGTCAGGAGAGAAGTCTTCATGATTAAAGTGGGAAGGTCAGAGGTACATAGGAAAAATAAAACCACTGAAAGGCACACTTCTAAGTGCTATTTTTTAGCAGTAAGCAAGTAAATAAATACAACTGAAAAAACAAAAAAAACCCAAAAACCAACCAACCAAACAAAAAAAAAAAACAAAAAAAAAGGAGTAACAACCACAGAGGGAAGAAAATAAAAAGATTGAACTATAAAAGATCATTTTTAAATGTTACTTGTAGTAAGAAAAAATTAAAAGACATGAGAAAATAGTGTTGAATAATAAATTATTCTTTAAACTCACTCTTCAATCAAAATATTAAAATTTCATATTTTAACTGCTGAAGTTCTTTATAGCCACAATGAGATCCTTAAGTACTTTTTTCTTAGAATATCTTTGCTTTTAAAGGAAATTACTCACTGTAAGGGGTCTTCCAAGTTTGCTTAACTGTGGAGTGTGCAGTAATTTAGTTGTTCAAGGTAGCATTGAATCTCCTGGTTAAAGCACTTCTAGCTTAAACACATCACCTTTCAGATGCTTTGTTATCAGTCATTAGAAATAATGAAGGCTCACAGAGCTTTATTTCCAAATGCCTTTTTTCTTCTCAAAACCTAAGAGAAAATCTTCCATTATAGAGAAATGTAAGGGTTGCTCCTTTTAGTTGCCTGAAGAGAACCAACAGGCCACATAATAAATCAGTCAAGTTTTTGTGCATGCTGAAATAGAGGAGACTATGTTTGTAATTAGCAGGACTATCTACTACGTTTTATACAACCTGGCAACTGCTCATTTTTCTATCAAAAACTGAAAAGGCAGTAGTGGGACCACTGAAATGTTAATCAGTGCATACTTTTACAATTTTAGGGTTTTTTAAGAAAACACGGTACCCTTTCTCAGATGTTCTTTAAGCAACCACATTACTGCTACCTCATTATGATACAAATTCCTCAAAAATTGAGCTCACCAAAGAAACATTTGCCCACTGATGATATGTTACCATTTTATCTCAATGTACAGTTTTAACTATTTACTATGGACTAAAAAATTTAAATCTTCCTTTATATGTTTATGAAGACTTTTGCATGTGTCATTCCAAATAATACCATGGTGCTGTTATATTTAAACTGTTATTAAGAACACAAGAGTTAAAGATAAGTTAGATTATAATTATGTGGTAGGTTGATCCAGGCCAGGTGTCAGGCACCCACCCAACCACCATCTCACTACCCTTCCTCAACAGGGCAGAGGGAGAATATAAGATCTTGACCTCATGGGTCAAGATAAAGACCAGAAGGTAATTTATTAAATAACATCATGGACAAAACAGACTAATCTTGGAGAATATTGATTTATTACCAATTAAAGTTGGATGGTAAGAAACAAAAACAAATTGAAATTACATCTTCTCCGTACATCTACTTCTTCTCAGGGTCAGCTTCACTTCTTTCCCAACTCTCCTTCCATCAATACCCTAAGCCGCGCACAAGGGGACAGGCAATGGGAGGGTTGTGGTTGGCATGTAACAACTCCTGTCTACTACTCCCTCCACCTAACACCAGTCTTGTTCTGTTGAATTACAGAACAAAGCTGATTGAACTCTTGATCATAAAGCAAAATAGGTGGGTTCCAATATAAGATTGAAGGCCAAGAAAAGAAATACACTGAAAGGAAGTTAGAACTCATTTGGGGGAGAAATGACTTTGCTGTGGCTTATTTTGTGATATTTCTATTGCATTACCCAACCACATTACTATGTATTGAGTCTTTGTATGTACAGAGAAACAACTGCTACATTGTGTCCCAATAAAGCTTGCAAGGGAGCTTACATGTAAATATGTTCTGTTCATTTAGGTTTCTTCTATTCCAAATTGTCTAATATATAAAAAAGGCGTATTCTGACAAGCACCCATTGTGCTTGAGAAAAAATTATAATATTCCTTGCAACCAGCAGCTCTTCTATCCCTGTCCAGTGTCAAAATTTGATGAGAAGCATTGAAGGAAAATGGAAAATTTTTATCTTTACTTTCAAAAGATTATTTACTCGATTCTCAATATTAATAAGAAGGAAAACCAGTGCATAAACTGAAAGGAACTGTGCTTTATCTGCCTGCATCTTCACAGCTGTCTTCCCTTAATTTTTTATACCAGTTATCTTCCAACTATTTTATCAGAAATATTTTTGATTTACATTATTGTCAGTGATCATAAAATCTCTTTATATTTAAAATTTCAGAAGCCTTCTTTACATAGCATAAAAGTTGTTGTTTGGAATTCAATGACTTGGTAACTTCTTAAAAAAAAAGAAAACAATCATCCTTACTTGTCATTCAGTCAAGTATTCAAGGAAGTTCTCCCTTTAGATGGGATTTTTGAGGCCTTGGATATGAGATTATAATTTTCCCATTAATATCATTATCTGCATTCTGGAGTGAAAAACAAGGATGACCTCTGCATTCCTAGTATCTTCATTGCCATGGTGGCATTGGTACTAACTGCTGTACAGCAGTTTGTAATATGCTAGAATTAAAGTTGCCTGTATACAATGAAAAAAAAAAAATCTAGAATGAAAGAACAGGTCAATGAGACAGAATGATGCTGGAAAGGCTGGTTGGTTACCAGCAGAAATGTCATCTTAGGGAGTCTGTGTAATGTATTTCTTAGGGTAACCCTCAAGTAGGTTAGAGATCTAAAGACTGCTGTAAGCAAAGAGTGCAATGTAAATATTCCAAAAATTACAGAGACAAATCTTCAGATAACAGTAAGAAAAGACAAAATGGCAAGTTAGGTAGGGGAGCTAAAAGTAGAAGCATTTAAATCATTTAATGGCCCAAGGACTGGCATCTACAGGTTTAGTTTAGACTTTGTAAGGCAAAGTGAAATAGCTGGAATATGGCAGCTGTTACACAGGTATTTCTTTGCAGTTTGGTGATCGATCACAAAGCTTGCTTTCCTGAAGCCAAAGGAACTAAGTGCTTTTCTCTAGAACTCAGCTGATAAATATTATGTCTAACATACCTAAGGGCACAAAGGGTCCTTTAAAAATGTCACTACAACAAAGTGTATACTTGGAACTAATAATAGCAAAGAGAGGTTGAGCTGTTTTAGAAGTGCTGCAAGGTCAGTGAAAATAGTCATAGAAACAATCCATGATACTTCATTTGTAGATTACAAACTAGGTTTTGAAATATTACAAAATTTGGCATGGAACTTTTTACTCTTTACACTTAATGCAGAATTAAAAACATACAAAAAAACAACTCCAAACAGAGAAAAAAAAACCAAAACCAAACCCAAGCACAATAAAATGCTCATACCAAAAAAAAAAAACCCACAAACCCAAACAACTGAGAACTACTGAAAGCCTAAGAAAGAAACAATATTAATATAAAATAGAACAACTCAGGATCAATAGCAGGAGACAAATTCTCAGCAGCAGGAAATAAATAGGAGAAGCATTTATTAGACATCAAATTCTGATCTTTAACAGAGTGGAAAAATTAGAGAGGTGATCAGTTTTATGAATCATGAAGTTTGCATAAATAACACAATGTGAAGCATGCCATACGTTATATAGGCATGTTTTCTAAAGCAGGATATCCAAACTTTTGTTTTAATTGAACAAAATTTACTTTAATTTTTACATGTCAGTTCTTATCTCTTTTGTCCCATATAATAGGTAGAAGTCCACATGCTTTATATGCAGATATAAAGGTTCAACAGACCGCAGATGCTTGCTTTCAGGACACAAATCTATTTCTCAGTCCAGCAAGTTAAATTGCCTGGAAATAGCCTGCATAAATATGCCTGGACCAGATCCCTTGTAGATATATTCCCAACATTATGTTAGACATTTTGCATCACTCATAATTAAGAGCTAACATTCAAGTTAAAATGGAAATTAATATGATTTTTAACTATTCAAGTCCCTAAAGTATAACATCTCGAACTTTATCATTCTTTAAAATTAGCAGTCATGTAACTGAAAAGATTGTAGAATAAATTGTGTAACATTTTTAAATCTCCATGCTGAACGACTGCCAATCAACTGATTATAATTACATATTGTGCTTTTTAAAAAGAAACTCAAAATAGAAAACTGTCCTCATTCATACTCTGAAGTATGTAATTTTTTTAATCTGTAACTTCATGAATTTTGAACTGATGTACTGCATATTCTTTTATCTTGAATTTATAAGATCTAAGTTATATAAAGCAAAATAGAAAGACATGACATAAAATATACATTAAATTAATAATACATATTGTGTGCATGTGGATAGCCTTCCATGATTGTCCCTACAAATTACCTTGAATTCTCTTTAATTTATACATTTAGTTTAGGAAAGCTAAAATTTTTCTGTTAAGGTCAGGTACTTAATATTTAAGCTTAAGCAAATATCATTGGAGGTTTTGAGAAATAACACAGTGAACAGACAGTCCTTACTGTATTTGTTTTCAAGCTATGGTCTTTTTCTGAATATGACACAGGAAAAAGCCAACACTGAGAGGATAAATCCTCAATGGGATCAAAATCTTCAAAGTCTCTTCCCAACGGAAGAACATCAGAGAACAATAAGCACTTTTGTCTTGAGCTTAACCATGTGAAAGTTACCAAAGATATTCCATAAATATATTTTTGATCTATCCAAAGAAGTCCAATGCAACCTACTAAACACTAAGAAGCTAAACCTATTTAAGAGTTCCACATCCCAAATGGAAAGCAATGTTTTTGCAGCTTTAGTTATCAGAAGATGATTAAGATGAGGCATAAGGAATAACAAGTTTTTAAAATATACCAGGGGTATCACAAAGGGAAAGTAACTTTAAACTGACCTTTTTTATTTGTATTTTTAATACTGACAGATGTATACAAGATTAGACCAATTACCAGGTTTAGATCTCCTGATAGTTACTTCTGTTGCATTACTGGAGATACCACTATATCCAACAAGTCATACCTTGTTCTGGAAGTTGAGGCATATAGGAACTAGTAGCTTCCTTATGAACATTCAAGAAGTTGCCAAGCATGTGTGTGATTCATGTAACACAGACAGTGAAAATGTGTGTTCTTATCCAAACCACATTTACTTTCCTTTGTTATCAGCATGTTATCCAGGCTGTAGAATAGAAGTTTTCTAACACCTTGTAATGTAGATGGCAACTTTACAGATGCAGTTGTTCCTTATATACTTCCCTAGGTTACTGCATAGTCCAGGTCCTCTCCCTATCGTTGAAATGCAGCATTTTCTAACTAGAGTTCTGTATTACTCAAAAGAGTACTTAGTGAATCACTTGGCTTCTCTTAAACCCCCAGATTAACAAAGAGAAATAGTAACACAGATTACTATGATGTTATGTCAGAACAGACTGTTTGAGCCTTATTCAGGGGAAAATCATGCCCATCCAGAAAAAAGCTCTTCCCTCACAGAAGCTGCTCAGAATCAGTAAGTCTTCTCCTGCTTTGACTATCTCCAAAGGCTTCATCTAAGGTGAGAGGCCAAGATGCTGTAAAGAATTAATGACTTGTCTACTTATACAAATATGTAGGCATCTTATCTACTTGTATAGATAAGTAGGCATCTATAAGTATATTGACCTATACCCTGGAGAACACACTACTATTTGTTCTGGAATTCTCCCTTATGTGGAAAGGAAAAAAAAACATCTGTCACTTACTATCCTAAATATTCAGTGACAACTACAGGGTACTTCAGATGTCACTCAACACAGGAAAGGAGAGAAACTGTGGCCTTCTTTAGTGCCTAGTCAAGTTAGTTGTGCTGGGCAGCACACTTGGACTCTGTGAAAAGAATATAAGCATTAACCTGAGTTATACCTCATACTTTCTCAAAAAAAAGTTAAAACGCTTTAAATAACTGAGTGCTTTTACTCCTTATAATGTGTAACACCAAGAAAATCAAAAAGCATCTTCACACCTATCACCTATGTATATGGAGGAAAAGAATGGATTTCAATGAATATTACTGAAATCAATACTCCTTGACAGGTCTCTGAGTTTCTGACAGCATTTCTACTCAGCACTTGAAAATAAAAGTCACTCTGATTGGGACAGTATCAACACAAACAGTAACCTGAGACCAAGAATATACAAAGGTCTTGACATTCAAATTCAGGCTTTGTATTAGGATGACTCCACATTCACATTCACAGTGTTTGCCAAGAGGCTAGGAAGGGAAAAAAGATACACTAATGAGCAGAAATTTCAGGGGAATTATAGTGTTGTTTTCTGATAGAATATCTGTGCTGTCAAGAACAAACCCACAAGTCTATGCTGTCTGTGACAGTAAATGAAAGGTTAACACAGACTTGTGATTGTTATTTATTTCAGCAAACCTTTATTTCAATAGAGCTCTTCCAGTCCCTGTGAGTCAGTCTTTTTTTCCAGTAGGACTTCCCTCACCAGTTCTCAATTGCTGCCTGACCATGCAGGAAATCAATCGAGGAATCTTACACTATTTTGTAGGTCCTAGAGTCTGCAATGTTCCTTTCATTGATGACCTACCACCCTTTCTATCCCTTTCTGTGTTCTGCTTCCTTTTTATCAAGGGGGAAATTGACATACAGACATAAAATCAAGTATCTTGGTTCTTGTTTCCCTTAATTGTCTGTTATTACCTTCTCATTATCGATCCATCATCAGCCATTAAAGATTATATCTCCATACTTCTGACTCACTTATTATCTATGCAGCCTAGTGTTCATTATTTGTATTTATGAACATCCCTACAGAACACCTGCCAGGAAATAGTAATTTTATAATATTCACAGACTGCTATCAGCAATTAGTGAAATGGGATTTTTTTCCTAGGGTTTTGTCATGGTTTAAACCCCACCACAAGCTAAGCCCCACACAGACACTAATTCACTCCTCCCCAGTGGAATGGGGAGATAATCAGAAGAGTAAAAGTGAGAAAACTCATGGGTTGAGATAAAGACAATTTAATAGGTAAAGTAAAAGCCATGCCTGCAAGCAAAACAAACCAAGGAATTCATTCATCACATTTCCTAGGCAGGCAGGTGTTCAGCCATCTCCAGGAAAGCAAGGCTCCATCATGTATAATGGTTACTTTGGAAGAAAAACACCATCAATCTGAACACCTGCTCTTCACTCTTCTTCCCCGAACTGTATATGCTAAGTGTGGTATGTAATTTCCCTTCAGTCAGTTGGGATCAGCTGTCTTGACCACATCCCCTCCCAACTTAGAATCAGAATCATTAAGGTTGGAAAAGACCTTCAAGATCATCAAATCCAACCATCTACCCAAGATTATAATGACCACTAAACTATGTCCTGAAGTGCCATGTCCACAAGTTTTTTGAATGCTTTCAGGGATGGTAATTCCAACACCTCCCTGGGCAGTCTGTTCCAATGCTGCACCACTCTCAGTATAGAAATTTTTCCTAATATCCAATCTAAACCTCCCCTTGCACAACTTAAGCATTTTTAGGAATACATTTATTTTAATACTAAGCCAGAAAAGGAAGTTCACAAAAATTTAAGTGATCACAGCCCTGCCCTGCTTGGCCATGGGCCCCACCCAAGCCCAGCCCATCCATGGGTGCACATCCTGACCCAACCTTGGCCTCTCCCCAGTGAGGTGCTTGATACTCAGCAATGGGGCTGTCCTCAGTGCAATGGTCCAAGTAATAAGTTTTCTTTGATCTCACTAAAGAAAAACTAGGGTTTCCATTTACCCAACATGTGCTAAACCAAAGATCTGTGTATGTCTTCAATCAGTTAGATTTACTGTGCATGGAGTAACCACAGTTACAACACACGTGCAGCAGTTTGGAAGCATCCAAAGGGCCATTTCTCTGGATATGTGGAAATCTCTGACAGGTGTCCAAAGTCCTCAAATTCTGCCTAGATAAGATTTCCAAAATGAGAGTGTAGACAGAGAAATTAAGGTATATTCTACATCAAGGAAAGTCAATAGATTCCAGGGAACTGTTTTAGTTAATCTGTGTTGATGCATAAATTCTCTTGATTTCAGTGAAATAAAAACTTAAATTGATCAACACATTGTGTAGATACACTATATATCTTCAGGATTAATTAATGATTATTTTGAAATCCATTGTATTTTGTTTTATTGTAACTATATGAGAGAAGAGACAAGCTTTTTCAACTAATCTATGAGACAATGTTCAAATCTACAGCAAACGCATTTTACCAGCTACAACATGAATCCAACAGATTGGTTTTAGCAGTGCACTGAAAGATTAATACAGGCAACTAAAAATTTTAAGGATTCAGGTCTCAAAAGGAATTCTCATGAAGGTATAACACACTACACATCTGTGACCTGAGGCTAAAAGTATCATCATTTCATACCCAAAGCAGAGAGCAAGATAAGGATTTGAGTGCAAGAAAAGAATGTGAATGGATCCACTGCAGATGCTCAGATTCTAGTCTTTCTTACACCCTCAAAATAGTACAAGAAGAAGTGGAATTATATGCAACATAACCAATAGACATATTTGGCAAGATGAGTTTTATCTTATGTCAAGTTGCACAAAGAACAGGTATTTAAGGAAATTAAAGAAAAACACACTGAGCCCACTGAAATTTATTTTTGCTTCTCTAATCTCATGTAATACTATTAAGTTTTAGTGAGTGATTTCATAAGAACACAATATAAATGAAATGTTTTTGTTGGCACATCCGAAAATATGTTATTCCTACTGATGCATTAGAAGGATTAGGAGCCTCTCTAAAAGCTAAAATAAGATCTTGCATCCCAAATAGCATTATCAAAGACATGGGTGTTTCTAGGAGCTGTTTTCCAGAGCAGATTTCACAGATTCAGGAATTAAATCAAAATTCAACCTGCAGAAATTCAAACTCCAGATTGATAGCTGTTACGATATTATCCACAAATAAATAACAGTTATTATTACAACTTGTATCATTGTAGACAGAATGGCATAAAGTGTAAAACTGCACTGTGGTCATTTGAACATGGCTGGGTGCCAGGTGCCCACCAAAATGCTCTATCACTTCCCCCTCTCCTCCTCTCAGATGGACCAGGGGAAGGAAAATAAAATGAAACTTGTAGGTTAAGACAAAGGCAGTTTAATGAAAAGCGAAACAAGGCCTGGGAGGGCTGCTATGGGGAAAATTGACTCCATCTCAGTCACACCAAATACATGCACAGAAGTAATAAAGTTATGGTTCATTTTCTTTAGACTAAAAAGTTTGCTGAATAGAATGATGAATAGAATGGTACTAGTACCAAATATTGAAGAATCAGGAAACAGTGATAGTAATGTTCTCTAAACAAAACAGAACAGAAAAAAAATGAAGAAGCATAAGCACTAGGCAGAAACTGTTTTATATTGATACGTAAAGAAGGCACTGAATATAAGACTAAACAAGTATTGAGAAATGTAATTGACTGAGAAGTAACTTTACTAAACTTATCCAGTTAATTTTAAAAAGTAGATTTTCTAATGAAGCAGTATTATATGAAAAAAAAAAAAAAAGATTAAAAAAAAATATTGCAAGCAAAATTAAAATACACTCTGTTTGCAGAACAAAGTCAGCTGTTTAAGCAGGATACATATCATCCAAAATTCACCATGTATACCTGCTATTTTACCCTTGTTTAAAGATCCACATGAATAATAGGCCAGGATGATTTCATCTTGCAAGTTTTCACTTAATTGATGAATAATTTATGTGAAAGTATTGTAGCTGTCTTAATTAATCAAGAAAAATCCCCTTGTGAAATACCTAATTCAAAGCAAGAGAAATTCCTCTTTCAAAATCTCGCTACAACCAAGTAAAACTCAAACATGTTTCTTTTTCTTGACATCACACTGTGTTTGCTTGTAAAATGAGTATGCCATGCTATGAAAATCCCTCAACACTGCATTCTAGCTTGTTTTTTGGAGTATTTTTTGAAGGAATGTTATACACAGACAGCATAGGTTGCAGGCTGAAAAAATATTGGAAACTACAGAACTAAACACAGAAAACATTTCTTCCCCATCACACTCCTACAGGGATATTGTACGTCTGCAGAAAGCAAAGGAGAGCACTGTAAATTCTAGTAGACTCTTTATAGTCTCACAACAGCTCACTGCTGGCTTATAGTGACATTAAGAAACATAAAGATAAATTTTAAAAACCTAGGAAATACACCTGTATCTACAGCAGTTCATTAAATTACTCTATTGGTCTGTTCAGTGAGGAGGTACAAGGCTAGAACACTCAATCCATTTGAATCAATACAGCGAAGCTTCAAGAACATTTAAGTTACATATACCTGATTTGTGACCAGTCTGAGGTACACTTGGACACACTTACTTTACCAGTCATATAATACACCCAGCAAAGACTCTTTCGGAGTTTGACCTGTCTTCAGTGGATCTTACATCATGCACACCTAATAAACCCAACTTTGTTGTCCTCTGCAGAAGACGTGCCAAACTCTTGCTATCATTCACAATAATGTCTAGCAAAAAATGTAGTATACCAAGCACCTCAAAGAGAGGCAAGGTTCTAAATCAAGCCAAGGCTACTGGTCTCTGTTGCACCTCACCAGACTTTTTGGCACTCTTTACTCAGTGTTCTGCTGCATTCTAGGCTCAACTCAGGACATTCTGGTGAAGTTTGAAGCTGCCTTGGGTCTCAAGGGGAAGTTCCACAAAAAGAAATGTCTTTGTTGTACTAGAAAAGTCAGTAATTCATCCATGCCTCACACCAATAACTTATACAGTCAAAAAGCCACAAATCCACACTCTCCTTCCACAACAGCTTCCAAATCAAGGCAGAAAAGTTGTCTGCCAGTGAGACTTTATGCAGCATGGATCAACTTGTGAACACAGTGATAACATGAGACACTTCCCATTCAATTCAGCAGCAATGGATTTGGCAGATTTTTACAGGAGAATCCTCAACATTTTTCCTCTACCAGGATAATAAAGATACACTTACACAGGAGAAAAAGAATACTGGACAAGCAATAACTTCTATATTTTACCATTACTCATATAACAATAAAGCTCTTCTCAAGTTTTCATTGTCAATTATGAAGAACTTAAGATACATTTCACATAAGGCCTATATGCTGCTTTCTATCTACCTCTATCTTCTACCTATTTCTACCTTCCAAGTTTTCTCGGCTATTGCTTTTACCCTCTAGAAGTCCACACAAAAATAAAATAGAACCCATCTTACAGTCACAATCTTCTCAGGAAATAACACCTGCTCTTTAAAATTCTTACTTGCTTAACTCTATTCCATATTAAAGATAATACTTCACATACAATTGCTGAGTTAGAAGTTCTGAATGTGATGAAATGTGGTGAATGCAGTAAAAATCAAAGAGGCAGTGTTCTATGTCTTCCAAGAGGTAGTGAGGTCTTGCTGGATTTTAGGTAGTGGCTTTTACCAATGCAGAATCCTCAACCAGGGAAGATATTACTAGAGAAATTCTCTTCCTGTTCTTTCTTTTGTCTTTTCTTGTAGGGACCATGTTGGCTTTCCATACCTGTTTGTCATCACCTTTGTGTTGTTACCACATATGGAATATTTTATATATTGGATATGCATTCCTTGTTCTCTCTGTCATTCCCTTGTTAATAATTTTGCTCAGTTCCTAGAACTTTCTCTTGAAAATATAATGCCAGTCTCACAATGGAGAATTCACAAATTGGCTTTATGTAGTTTATCCTCTTCAGTGTGGAGAAAAATCTTGAAGACTTCTCTATGAAAATTGTTAACTTGATAAACTGGAGTACTGCATGTGAAGAATGCTTAAATATCAGAAAATGACTAGTGATATTAAATACTTTAGAGATTGCTCACAGAGCATAGTACAATTCAAGATCATTGAGTGAAGACAGACCACAAAAAAAAAAAAAAATTAAATCACACTTCTTGAATTTCTCAGATGGGAAAAAATCCATTTGTATTTTCCTATCAAAACCCAGAGAGCCCTTTTAAATAAATAAAATACAGAAGAGGTGAATACATTGCTGTGTATTTGCAAAAGTAGATATTGGGATTAAAGGAAGAGTTAATAAAAAGTTGTGCCTGGAGAAAATATGAGATTCTACAGAGAATAAAAATGCAGTATTTCAAAATATTAGAATAATTATATTAAACACTAATATTAAAACTAATAATTATTTTAAATCTTGTAGTGATCATTTGCTATCTGCAAACACTCTGTCCATTCCTACTTCAGATTATATAAAGCATATTTTGTGCTTTCACAAGTGGAGATCCAGGCACTGCCCCAGAGAACTTTACTTAAAATTACCCATATTATTATCTGAAAGAAAAACAATACACCAAAAATCTGAAATCTTTGTCAAGTGCAACCATGTTAGTAACTTACACACCTACATTCATTGAGCTATGACTCTGCTTTTTGACATACAAAGACTGCTTTTAACTAGACTCAGTATATATATTTTAATGCCTTGGGTTATAGACTTTTTCAACCTATAACATAATCCTTTTACAGCTAATAAAATGAAAACTTGTTTTAAAATGGGGCTTTTGTGTACTACCACTGTACAATCTTAAATAATATACACTCTCATTTTTATATGTCAGTGTTGTAGAAAGCTAAAGACAAATTTTAAGTAATTTTAATCCACCTTCTTTGATTTCTGTGCACTTGCTTGCTGTCCTGCCTCCACTCTTTTTCTTCTCACTTATTCTCAAAAAGCAAAGTAAAGCAGAAAACTGAGAATGGGTCCCTGGCAACCATACAATAATTATATTTTAGTAAGGGAAATCAACTGAGAAAGCTTTTTGAACACCTATCTGTCCCCAGACAAGATTACTTTCTTATACATTATTTTTGGTTTGGGTATCCAGTAATTCGAAACAGTACATGGGAGTTGCCTTTCCTTAGTGGAAGAGTATACTGACAAGCTCTCCCTCACCCATCAGCTAACAGTTTTTGTCAGAGGGGTGGAAAGGAATATGGTAAAAGATAATATTTTTTTTCCAATGAATGCAGTATCATGTTTACTAACGGCCACCATACTTTAATTCCTTTGTATAGCAAATGATGGGAAATATTCTATGCTGGACTTAGCTGTCATGGGACACATTTGTTGTTAACGTTATGTGTTTTGTAATTTCTTATGAAGATGGAACACTTACATGCTATATTAGCTAAGGGATAAGGACATAAGATTTACTGCCCTTTGATCTTCAGACTTCTTTGGTTCTAGGCAGAATTGCATCTTGATTAACCCCTGGTTGTTATTAAATATTCTTAGGAACTATTGACACAGCAAGAATTAATGACAATCTATTCATGGGGAAAAAAAAAAAAGAGAGAAAGAAAAAAAAAAAGACAAATCAGCTGAATTTTTTGGGGAGAAATAGACTGGATTTTTTTCCCTCTGTTTAATTGTCATGGTCATAAAAGGAAACAAATTAGAATACAATTTTCAAAAAGGTAAGAACTTTTATATAAATAACAATTTGCCCTTCTCTTCAGGCCTTGGTTTGTTGGTTGGTTTTCTTTTTTCCAAATATTTCCCATTACCTAGATACCAGATATGAAAAAATTTTGCAGTTCTACTAAATACAGTGCTTTAAGATTACTTGACAGTCTCAAGTGCAAAATGAAGGAGGTATTTATTTATTGTTCAAATTTTTTTTAAGATTAAACTCATTTTCAATTTCTACAGCTTCCTAGCTCTATGATTCTATGATCCTCTATAATATCTAAATATGAAGTAATCCTATAATATCAACAATGACAAAACCAGAAGTATAATTAAATTACATATTAACAATTAACATTCAGGCCACAGTAGAATTAAGATCTGTGAGCAGAGTGATATATTTTAATTATTTAATTTATTTAAAAAATATTTATTAATTAAACTTTTGTAAGTTTAAAATAAACTTCCACTGACTCTAAACTCTCTTGTCTTTTTGTTATTTTTCTCCTTCGTCACCTCTGTCTTCACAGCTCAAGGAATAGCTGGTGTATGGCAGGATTTCCCCATGGCCTTGAAAGCCTCGGGCAAGAGTGGGTAGTTCCAGTCTGCCCAGTTCTTCCGTTCATTATGCACTGTGACTATTTGAATACTGCATTGAAAATGTTTGTACTGAAAATATCATTCCCTCTGAATCAGTTATTTAAAAAACCTTGCTGTCTAGGTGACTTTGAGGACATCTGATTTTGCTTCTTTTTATGACATAGTTCTGCTCCAGGTATGCACTTTTTTACTGGCCTGTGTAGTTTACTTGAACTTCTGTTACATTTACAGGCAAGACTAAAAATATGTGTTTAAGGCCCAAGATTAATAAATAAATGTTTTGCTATACTAAAAAAACACAAGTTTTTTTCTTGACTTTCATCTTGTGCAAACTTCAGTAATATATACAGTGCTGTTCTTCAGCATGCATACGCATATACACATACACCACGACTTAAGAGTTGTGTAAGAAATTTTTATCAGCATGTATTTGTTAGTTTTCAAGAGTCAACTTCAACATTAGCCAAAGGTCTGTACAACTGCCAGTGCCACTTCTCCTCCCTCTATACACCTCTTCTAGCTGAAACCACAGTAGTCTGCAGGTAGATATGCCTCTGTTATCTCTTGTGTCACCTTCCTGAGTGGGAAGATGTGTCATCAACAAATTAACATTTTTGTGGTATATTGTGAAGGGCCATTCCAAATCATAGACGGCTACATGGTGGTGGTCAATATCCACACCTCTCTTAACTACATTTCTTCTTCAGGGTAAGAATATCCTGTCTTCTAGAAGTCTTGTATTTCTTCAGCTCTTCTATTTCATCATCTATGAATCAGAACAGGTTACTGGAACATGCATGTGTTTACCAGGCATCTGAATGATTCTGCTACATTTTCATAATTTAAATATCACAACATGGACTATTTGGAGATAAGATCAAGATTACTTAGACAGACAAATAATGCATTTTTCTACATATGAATTGTCAGCTGGTACAGATCCTTACTCGTCAGCTGCATATGACTGAAAATTAGGCATCATGAGGTAACATGACTAAGTAGACAATCAGTGGCTGCAGAAAGACCAGAATAAAAAGTCACCTTTCTGGGGTTATATGTTGATCAAGACTCAACCCAACATTGCAGAACCAAAGTAAGAGCTACTTTGACCAGAAAAAAATAAAAATAAAAAATGCAATAAACTTTTTCAATACTAGGTTGGTTCTGGCTAAGAATAATAAACATTGGGTTTTCTCAAACAGGGATACAAGGAGTGTTAATTACATATTACTCCATCAGGCTCTGCATCTCAGCAGTAATTGAAAATTATTAAAAAATCCGATTGCTTCTAAGTATTTTCATTTTGATGGATTGATAGCACCTATATTCTACTCCTGTCTTGCTCTTCTTGCAAAAAGACACTGCCTTCTTACCTCGGAATTTATTTCTGTGATTATGCGTATACTGATAGATACATAGAGATGTTAAATTTATATTAATTATGATTGATCAGAAATGGAATTGAGTATACACATTTTCACACAGGACTTACCCAGAGAGGCACACAGGGCTATTTTTCTATAACTGCCATATTCACATTAGTAGTGTTAAAATGCCAGTAGTAATTCTGGGAAGTGATTTAACTCACAAAGCTATGACCCACTTAGATGAACACCAGCAAGGAAAGATTCAAATACTGCCTAAACTGAGTGCCTGTGTATTTTCCAAGGAGATTATTGGCAATGCTGTAAAGCTAAGCTTGATTTCAAGAATAATGTTTTTATTATTTTTAAATAAATATATCTATTTTATAAAACATTTGCATTATACAGTATTAACTAAGCAAATGAAAATTGGGTAAAGCAAGATTGTCTATTGAGTTCTCAATTCCAGACAAGATGTTGTAAAAAAAATGTAAGAAAATGTTGGAGTGCGGAATACTTAAGTAATCACCTCACAGAAATGCACTGTATTTTCTACAGTTTTTCCATGTGGCCTGAACACCCTAAGTATATACAAGACTGTTTTAAATTGGTCATGTTTTACATGCTATTTTCCAATAAAGAGTGAATTAAAAACACAGAAATAATGCTGGACTGTTCAGTTAAAACAAAAACCATTGTTTTTACAGTTAACTTGATTTAAAAAGTAACAACAAAATGATTGCAATATCAAGGAAGTTGCAAGATGATGCAGGGCTTACATTGCTCAAAGTTTTATAGATGTGTGATTCTGATTGTAGTTTTTCTCATCTTTGGTGCTGAGCAGATAAAACTTCTGGCTGTAATTCAGGGAAACAAAGCTCTAAAAACTTGGTATTGCTTAATGAATGGAAAAACTGTGTAGTGATTTTGGCTTAAGTTCATCCCACAAATTTGAATGAAATCTTCCAAAGGTTTCATCAATAACCAATTTAAATATATAGATAACATGGAATGAATCTTTGCTACCTCTCTGAGTTGTCTAAGCAGCTGATTGATGTGCTGATACATCCACCTAACCTGCTCACACATCCTCATCTTGAAGAATAATTTTTTTCTTCGCATACAATCCCTTCGGTTCCTATCCTTCTAAACATCAGCCTATGAAGAGCAGAAAAACCCTGCAGATATTTCCTTCTTTTATGTTGTTTCATTTCCTAAAATAGGTCAGTCCTTCAGGAGATATGGACTGAAGGTTTAAGATAGGATATCTTGCAATTAATTGTACTTTAAAGCAGTAGCTGGATTGTTAGTGGTACTTAAGTAAAATAGCTGTGTGATAAAATGACTTTATTTCTATGAGCATTTTGAAGGTGAGAAATCAATTAGAACTTAATTCAAAACTTCTTTTACCTTTATGCGTCCTTAATGAATGTAAATCAGAAAAACATACTACCCTCCAAAGACTCTCACATCCCTTTCATATACTTAATTTACACATTTGAGAGTTCACATTCATAAAATTCTAGTAAGAAAATCTGGTCACATTCAGTGCCACAGAAATATGTAAGTAAAAAGTAAGGCTGAACACTTATTAATTCCTTCTCTTCTAGGATCAGGAATTCTCCTATATTTGAAGTGTACTATAGATTTCTCCAGCATTCTGATTAAAAAATGGCAAAAATACATATGCTAATATTGTCCTAGCCTATAGTGTATTTTTCCCCACCTTCACGCTGTTCTTTCTTTCTTTTTCATAAATTCCTAGATTGCAGAAAAAAATAAAAAATAAAAAAAAAATCAATCAATCACTATCCAGCCAACAGCAACACTTTTGGAAAGTATATGAAAATTATTCAGAAATTAATCAAAAGGATATTTCTATTGTCAATAGAAATTTTCTGTTTTCAATGGAAATATTAGTCTTCTGTATCACAACACAGATTCATAAAAGGGATTTCATCATTATCTAAAAAGTGTATAAATACATTCAAACAGGTAGTCTCACTAAGCCATTGGAGCAAGAAAAGAAAAGGAGGAAAGAGATATTTTGGGTTGGGGTTTTTTTTGCCTTTTTGTTGCGGTTTTTTTTTTTTTTTTAAATCAGTGTATTCTCACTGCTTAGAATTGCATAACAGTCATGTCAATACAAGTAAACGCAGCTCCTGCAAAAAGGTATGGCTGGCCTTCTTTTAAACCTCAGATAACAAGAATTGTCCCAGTAGTTGAAAATGGAATTATTTGCTTAGGACCTGAGCCTCCACAGACCTTCACCTTCAATTTGTTAACCATATTCTCTATTTTGCAATTTCTGTTCTTTATCTGTTCTTACTAACTGTACTTAAGAAAACATGAACTTTATGTGAATAAGAACACAGGAATAGCCTCCTTAAGAAGAACATTCCTCTTATATATCAGATCCCAGACATACACATTTGCCAGTAAGAAACACCAGTTTAGTTCATGCAAGTACTATACATCAAATCATCATCTTTCTAAGCTTATGATATTAGTGCATGCTGAGTACTGCAGTACATCTATATTCTTTTCCAACAAGACTTCTCAAGAGAAATGCAGTACATACCTTTATTTACATATGGTATTGTTTTTCTATGTATGATTATATCTAGGTCTATCAAAATGGACCCAGACAAATATAAGAGCACTCTCTGACACACACACACATAAAACCCCCAAATAAACAAAAAAAATAACCCCACAAAAAAAAAAAAAAAAAACAACACAACAGAAATCCCCATAGACAGACCCAAGTCATTATTTAAAGGGATTTATGCAACAACTCTTCATAATATCAGCTGTCTGCTGGAGAAGAATTACAGTGTCTAACATATATCAATATTCTATTGCCATAATATTTAACATTTTTTGGTATTCTTTTTATCTCCTCAGGTTTTGCTGTAACATATAAATGGAATTCAACAAGATATCATTTCATTCTGAAAAAAAGGTTAAATAACAGGGAAAAATATTTTTGTATATACTTTCTATATTTCTGGGAACACGTGTACATATAAACTAGTTTTCTAGTGCAGATATTATCATATATTCTATTTTCTTTATTTTTAACAATGCATATTCACTGTGTCTGCAGTGAATATTCTTTAAAAAGTGATACTCGAGTACTGTGAAGATTTATGAAGCTTTTTATGGCATCAGTGGAATACAATATTTTGTCAACATAGTCCCACAACACCATGTATTTGGATACATGGAGTTTAAAAAGACACATTTATATCCAGTTAAGGAATATATTATTAGTTCATTTCTTGGGAAAAAAATATGAAATGAGCAGTGAAAACTGAAGAGTCACTGAAGGGACATAACACTGCTGTTTGCAGATCAAATACAAATTCAAAACACCTGTGGTCATCTTACTTTTACATCACAATATATAAAATTATCATTAGAAACTTATAAAATATGGTAATATAATAAAACAATATTAAAGGTAGAATACTAAAATCCCCCTTTTAATGGTATTGTACCATTTTTGCAATATTTATTTTAATTCTGAGAATACATGTTGCTATTGCTACACGTGATACTTTCCAGAGCTAGAAAACCACATAAGATGCTGTGGACTTTTTTTTAAAGTTTGAGTATCTGATATTAATTGATGTGCATAAAATTCATAAATTGACAGATTTTATAGCAAGCTATTTTCCATTTTGATCTACAAATAACATCAATAGTTCAAAAATCAATGTTACTGATTAAACAGAAGCACCCAAAAAGGCTAAGTCTATTTATTATGTTGGATAATTAATCAGCCATATCACAGAATCACAGAACCATTAAGGTTGAAAAGACCTCCAAGATCAAGTCCAATCATCTACCCAACATTACTATAACTACTAAACTATGTCCTGAAGCACACATTTTTTGGCCACCTCCAGGGATGGTGACTCTACCACCTCCCTGGCTAGTCTGTTCCAATGCCTCACCACTCTTTCAATATAGAAATTTTTCCTAATGTCCAGTCTAAACCTCCCCCAGTGCAACTTAATTCCATTACCCCTTGTCCTACGATTAGTTACTTAGGAGAAGAGACCAACACCCACCTCTCTACATCCTCTTTTCAGGTAACTGTAGAGAACAATAAGATCTCCCCTCAGCCTCCTCTTCTCCAGACTAAACAACTACAGTTCCCCCAGACACTCCTCATAAGACATGCTCTCCAGACCCCTCACCAGCTGTGTTGTGTTTCTCTGGACCTGCTCCAGTACCTTTTTTCTACTGTCTTTCTTATACTGTGGTGCCCAAAATAGAATACGATACTCAAGTGTGGCCTTACCAGTGCCAAGTACAGGGCAAAATCACCTCCCTGATGGTCCTTTTACTCCTGATGGACTCACTGTTTTTGATACAGCCCAGGTTGCCATTGGCCTTGGCCACGAGGGCACAGTGCTAGCTTGTGTTCAGCCAGCTGTCCATCAGTATATATACATTTATGCAGTACAAATCCACAGCATTTTCATCTAACTTTCAAAGGGCCACTCAGGGTTGAGGAATAACAGAAAGAAATTAATCCTTTTACTGTCCATGCTAGCTAGGCCACATCTAGGAATAATACATTCAATCTCCACATCTGTTACTGTTACTATGGTAACACTAAATTCCCTTCAAATATATAGAAACACAGGACTGGGGGGGACCTCTAAAACCTTTTTCATCAAAAAGAAGAAACTTGTCACAGAAATATTGTCTATTTTTATTTGAGTCTTCCTTAAATACAATCTCATGTTTTACTCCACTGTTCCTATGAAAGATGAATCAAGAAACCCTGAGACAAACTCCTGACATTCAAAGATCAGTTGTGTTCATATGTTTGCATTCTCCTTTAAGTTAGGTAATTTAGCCTCCCAGAAACTTAATTTTGTAAGTTATTTAGAGATCATAGTCCTATTTTTCCTCAGGATCATTTTGTATGACTAAGACTGTGTTAGTTACCTCTTTTAAAGCCAGTTTTAATTCACTGACCATACCAATTCCTTTTTTTGTACTGCTTTTTCAGTTTCTGCCCATCTTTACTGAATATGGGTGACGATAATAGCCTATCTATTTCCAAGTAAATTCCTAGTCTGATATTCCCCTCCTACTCATCATTATTTCTTTTCCACATATATTTATGCCCTGGTGCATCTTAACGTATGCACAAACTGCACTTTTTAAGTCTCATCCCATTTCTAATATCTTATGTCATCAGGATAGTCTTTCTTACTCTCTCATAGTTCTCTTTTTCTTGGTTATATTAGTAATTTAAAAGTGTAAAAGTCAGTGTCAAAGTGTAACTTCAGAAACATCACCTCTCACATTACTCTTACCCATTGAAATAGTTCATTTCACCTCTTCTTCAGTTTCTTCACATCATCCCATAATAATGACCACCATTTCAAGCCTAACTATGACATTTCCCTGCTTACTGCCGGGGGCGTTGGACTGGATGACCTTTGGAGGTCCCTTCCAACCTGGGGCATTCTATGATTCTATTTTATGATTCTATTTCCCATGTGGCATGTTGTCAAATAACCTACTGAAATTTAGAAAGATGAGACATACTTTACCTAATTTCTCTAATAAAAGTAATAATTTCTAAAATAGATTCCAAAACTTGAATCTACACTTCATAAAATCTTTTAAAAATACCCATTTTCTTTTTAAATCTATTTCTTGATCTTGAAGGAAACCTTCAAAATATGGACAAAAATCTAGTCAGAAGTTTAGCATAAGCTACCAGAGATCATACATTTGGTAATGCCGTATTTTTTGCTAATATTTGTATCTATTAAAATCTTGTCCTTTTTTTCAGTACATAGAAAGAGAGATTACCTAAATCCTTACGACGAAATTATTAAAGTGTTTCAGTTGTGTTTTCAATTTGTTGTCATTTTCATTTTCATTTTCAGTAAAAGTTGGTTTTCTCGTTTTGCCTTATGTTCTACCCCGTACTATGGTTATCATCAAATTTACCAAACACTAAAGAAAGCATTTAGGTTCTAGGTCATCCTGGATTATATACTGTTTAGCTCATCTTCACTAGAAAACAGATCATATCACTTTCTTTTCCTTTGGTTGGGTATTTTAAACTCTATATCTTATTATTTATTTATAAAGTTAAGAAAACTTTTCATATCAATTTTCTTTGCAAGGTCTAATTCACCCTGACTTTGGACAACTTTCATTTTATGCTTATGCTTTCTCATTCCAGGAAGGTTTGCATTCCAGATGGCTACCCCAAGCCAGTTCTCTTACTTTACCAAAGGTTGCCCTTTAAATTTGAAAACATTAGTTCTCTTGTTTAATCTTCAGTTTAAATGTCAGTCCTTTGTGAAGTTTCTGACACTTCTAAAAGAAAGTTTAGAGTAAAGTCCTGTCCTGCTCTTTCAATGACTGGTAAAGAAACCTGCTGGCCTCTGTTTTTTACAGTATTGATAATATATTTTTATTAAATATTACTCTTTTTTTTAAATAATAATAATTTTTTTAATAAGAATAATTTTTAGAATTATAATTCCTTGAAATTCCTATCTCTATTTTATAACACAAGTCTCTTACCACTTCCATATATAGTAAGGGGAATCTCAACCAAAATCATAATACCACTGCAATATCTCCTGTACAATCTATCTTTGAAACTGACTGCAAATCAAGTATTTCAACCAATTATGTCATTCATGCACATTATAGTGTATTACACTTCTGAAGTGAATGAGTTCTTCTTTTTGTTTAGACTGCTGTATTAAACTATACTTGTGACATATAAGTGTGCATATTAATCCACAGCAGAATGCTCATTTTAATCTAGTCAAAATTTGTTCAGAGGATTTACTTCAGGAGGCATCAAGCAAAATACTGATATTTTTCACAAATATATCCACAAATCTTTAGACAAAGTAAGATGAACTCAGACTAAAAAGTATACTACTACAGTGTCCTCACAGTTTGCTGAAACTTATTTTAATTTTGTGAATATTAATATTATACAAACAGCCCAATTTTTTTTTTTCTAACCCTTGCAATTGTCCATCAACTTGTCCTGAGTTTTAAGAAACAGGAAAAAAGGAATCAATTGCTTGCTGCAGCTACTTCTCTTAAAGTTAATATTCGATTATACTTTTTTTGTTTCTTTTAGCAATAGCTGCTTTATAATGCATTAAATATTTCGGCATCAAAATTTTCCTATAATCTAAGAATGTGCAATTAACTGGTTTTGGTTTTGTTTTTTTTAAATTAGCTGTATTTCATTTCCATGCAAGAAAATATCATAACAAGTCAGCAACAAAAAAAAAGTCCTTATCATTAGAGAATGCATTCTTGTTAGGGCAAAGTTTATGCTTAAAAGCTTTTCATTGTAACAGTTTATATTGTGTAAAAGTAGTTACCATTTTCTATGTCCCTCATAAACATCAAACGCTGTTGTTATGTTTATGATTTTTAAGGCAAAATCTCAACAGATTGATTTGCCTTGCACAAGAAGTTAATTTGGTTGACAGCAGATTTATTCCTGATTTATGAATGTAAGTAAATTAATTCATACTCCATTATTTGTTGAGTGTTGCATAGATACAGCATGCTATAAACTACTTTTGTTCTTATTGTGCTAGTCACCTCAATGAAATCACTCAGTCTCAGATACATCTATTATTTAACTAGTTCCGAGATCCTTTCCCAGGAGAGCTAACCCTGGGGTTTTGTTTGTTTGTTTTTTTCTGGAGAAAGTTTTTTGACAGACTGTCATTATTTTGTATTTGTATTTTACTAAAAACATGAAATTAAACACATGTTTTCCCAACATAGTCTTCAGAATATCAAATACATAGGCAATATGGTAACTTGGGTTCTGACTAGACATGCCGTATAGAATTTCAGAGCAGTTGTCGTGTACTGCACCCATCCCTATAATCTGAATTCAAAAATCTATTCAGGTTGTGTGAAACTGATCTATTATTTTGACAATCTTCAGTGCAACAAATCCCTTAAATAATAATATACGCTCTTTTATGTTACACAGATTTATTTTTTTTTTAGATCTTAACATAAGAAAAAGTAATTATGCTTTGAATGCTTTATGCTTTTATGAGTGATTTCCTTACCAAAGGTAATTATACTTGTCACCTCTAACTTTGGTTTGGGGCCCTTTACCTTCCTGATTTTTTTAGTAGCTAATTCTTACATGGTTTATTTCTATACTTTATAAATCAGGTTCATCCCAGTAACTGAAACTTCTAACGAGTAACTAGAACTCCCAGTCATTCAAATGAATAGGCAGACATTGACAGAAAGACATGGAGTTTTGAGACAGAATGAGAAAGATCTTGAAAGAAATATGGCAAATACAATAAGAATAAGTCATTTCAGTATTTTTCATGGAAAAAAAAACTGTATCAATAACAAAACAGCCAATAATCTCAGAGTTTTTCTTTGGATATTGAAAGCTATTTGATATTCTGAATCTGCCTAAAGATTACTCCACATGCTCTCTCAAATTATCAGTCTGTTTTAAAGGATTAAATTTATTGATCAAGAACAATTTCTATTTACACAGTATGATTTTGACATATATGTGTAAGTTCTGTATCTATAACATTTTTCCTATCTCATTGCGAATTCCTTATATGCATCTTACAACCAGTCCTCCTTTTTAAAGTATCTTTAAAGTATGATTTGCTATTGATAAAATTCTGCATGGAAGAAAGGGTATACAGTTGGCTTTTCTAGTAGGAGAAGAGTGTGCAGTCTCCAGTGCTTCTGACCAATCTTGGCAAGATTTACCTTGTCTGCACACATGTGCACCTTGACCTCCTATCATAGCAGCATCTGTAGACATTTGCACAAAATGTAGAGGCTTATACTGACAACAGAGTAGGTAAGAAAGATTGTGACAACAAAACAATATATTGGAATTTGACAAGGTCTTTTTATGCTGCATAGTACATTTACATAAACCACACAAGTTAACATCACTTTTATGTTGCTTTCTTTAGTTCAATAGAAACAACGCCCTCACTTGGATTTTTCCTTCTATTATACAGATATAGTAGTTACCATACCCCAAGTCCAAATGCCTAAATTGTAGCCTTCACCCCACTCAGTTGCCATCTAATTCTTCAGCACCTAAAGCCAGTAATCCTTGTTTCTTATTTTAACCTTTCTACTCTGCTAAAGGTTCTGCTTTTGTGCATGCCTGGAAGAATTTCATGATCAACAGTAGCAAGTGAGCTCAGTACTTAAATCAGGTTTAGACCTACTGGAGTACATAAATAGATGAGCAATTATTTTATTATTAATCTGATAGGTGATGTTGGAGCTTGCCTATTGAATTTGGCTTCATACAAATACCTCAACAGGCAGAGGAAGAGATGTCTTCCATAACTTCTTCTGGTACTTATTATGCTCACCTGCCTCAACCTTGCAAGAATTTAAATCTATGCTTTAACCCTGAAGTTGATTGTCTTATCCATCAAATTATTGAAAATTCAAAGGTAATAGAATTGGGGAATGTCTTTAATCCCTTCTGTTGAAGCATTTCTGTTTTATGTAAGAGTGTTCGAGATTCAAAAGACCAGCAGAGGAAGAAAGAGCAGAAACAGATTAGCAGTCATGGGGCTCAGTCTTTAGCCTCAAGGATTATTATCCATTTAACAGCCAAGGGATAAAAAAGTTATTTTATGTCCAGGACTCTTCGAAGCAAGTCTGTTAACTGCTAAGCTAAAAAGTCACTTTCTCTCTTACAGTCTCTGCTTCAATAAATCATTAATTATAATACAAAAGCTAAGACAGCATCAGCAGTAGGTTTGCAGCAGATGTGGGCTTAAATCCCCCTCATACATAAACTATAATTAACCTCATAACTACAATGTCCTCTGTGTATGCATTAACCACTAGACAATTATATAAAACCTGTGCCTCTTCTCTACTAGTCTTTTAAATGTGATTAAAATGTTTGTGTTTCAGGGTTTTCTTTTAAAGAAAGTTTGGTAGACTATTGTAGAAACAGTTCTTTCCTGAGACATGAAGCCATTTCCTCATAGCTATGAGCAATGTCTAATCTCAGGATACAAGCCATTCCCCACTTTTCTGCTTATTTTTGACAGCTCTCTGTTCCACATGCTGGTTTTTGTATCTTCCTCTTTCTCCCCATGTACCAAATACCTGCTCAGCATCTAACTCAGATTGTGAGTTCTCCTTTTCATGATGCAGTTCCTCAAATTTAGGTATTGAAATAACCACTTGATTATTAACACAACTCTGATGAGTATAACCAGTCACAAAATCTGGACATGCTGGAAAGAACTGGTCAGCATTTCCTTTTTTTCTCATAAATGTTTGAAATAAAAAATATTTCAATGTTGTTTGAATTTCTTGTATGTATATATGGAACTTTTTTTTTTCTGTGTAATTGAAAACATTTACCAGTTTAGTTTGCATCTGGTCAAAAAGCCTCCTTTGCTGCAGTGCTTAAGTTACTAAATTCTTGCAACAGAACATGACTCAATTTCTTGCCAACATTTATTCTGAAAGAAAATTATGTAGATTTGAGATATAAAATTTTTTAAAATAATAGGAGGATATTATAAGGAAATTTGAAACTCACCTTTCAAATACCATTAGAAATCTAAACAGAGCTCAGGGCATTTATTTAACTGAGAGGTACCATTGTCTTTGTGTTTCAAAACAACTCCAAGCAATTTCGTTCTGAGTCACTGTTGGCAATTCTGCCAATTGCCTCAGCAGGCATCTTACAACCATGTGAATTTAAATGTGTTTCTAGAAGTGTCATATGTTTATCTGGCTGCTCAAATTAATTATTGAAATTTAAGAGGTCCATACCTATATGCAAACATGTGATTGATTGAAACTACATATTAAATCTGAGCATGCTGTTGAGAGAGAAGAAGAAAAAGGAACTATTAATTCAGATACATGTGAAATATTTTCAATCACATTTTGTAAGTATGTGAGTGTAAAACTATTAATCAAATTGGTCTAAAAGATTTTCATGTGCTTCTTTGTCATACATATCAAATTCAGGAAGCTCACATCTCAGTTTTGCATTTGTTCAGGAAGCAGTGATCACTTAGTGTTGTGCAACCAGTGTTTCAGCCACTGAACTTTCACTGAAGTCAGAAGTCTTACTTATGTGAAAACAGAATTACTGGAACTTGGTAGTGGCCATCATGTAGTTTTGCTGTGTCTTATTTCAAATCCGTTACATTCAGAAAAAATATTTGAAGGAGATTAACTTCTTTTTGTTATCTGATGTTTGCTGCAAAACTCTTTTTGTCTTTGAAAGAATTCATCCTTTTCCTGTCTGAAAACTAAGAATCACAGTGGAATGTTGAAGTAATATGGTTTTATTCCAAGAAGTGGAAACAGAATGCAGAAATATCCACCAGAAGGACTTTCTGGCTCCTTGTGTTCCAGTGGTTTATTATTGAGGATGATGCTCTTGAAGAAGAAGAGTTTTGACAGTACAGTGACAGCAAAAGGAATTAACACAAGTAGTATGTACCCTATCCTCAAAGAATGCATCTTCACAAATCAAAGTATTGGCTGTGCATGTCTGCACAGTGTATCCCAGAAAGCCAGAGTGAAAAAGTGGAACCTTTTCACACTATTAGTGATATAGTGTTTACTAGAAATTAGATGAACAAGAGAATGCTAGGCTTGTATATTAAATACATATATAGACATACACACACACACACCCCCATCCATTAGAAGTAATCACTTATCTCACTTCTAGATGCCAGCAGTGTGTGCAACTCCAGCCTTACATGCTGTTTAGAATTTCTATGCAGTTACTAAGAGAGGAAATTAAAGATTATATCTGAAAAGTAGTTTAAAAGATGAACATAATGTGAATGAAATGAAACATCCATTAAAGATGCTGGGCAAGTTTTACTCTGATTTACAGCAGTGCTGTTATGCCTGCAGTGACATTACACTGATATAATGAGGAGAAAATGATGACCCAGTGAAACAGTGTATTCATTTGGGAAATAAGATACAACTAAGGGTGAGACCCACATGGGGATTCCAGAGCCTAGCCTCACGGTAAAGTCCATATCTAAAACCACCAAATAATTTCAGAAACCCACTAGATGATCAAGATTAGCAATCTAAGGATTCCTAACAGATAGCTGATGGGATGACACAGGATAAGGAAGGCTATGTCTAAGACAAGTAATAGACTGGAATATACCTGAAATTCTGACCCTTCCTGAAGGACAAACACTTTACTTCATTACTCAGTTACAGAATCTAGGAGAAACTGGAATCCATAAGCCTGATCCAACTCCTGAATTTATTTGCATATTTTTTCCTCATGATCATGGCTATCTTTTATATAGTAATATTGCAGAGATATAATTTATCTGGGAAGGCAGACACACAGGTTCAATACCTTCCTTATAATAAAGGATTTCAAAGCCTCATCTTCTAGATGCTTTGGCAGCATATAACCATCTGATTGATATAGACACTAGTAATAATACAATGCAATATTTAGGTGCTGTACAAGCAGAACAAAAGCATTTAGAATCTAGCAAAAACTAATGCTAGTCTATAGGCACGGAGACATTATGAATACCAAAAGCAAACAAAAAAATTCAAATTACAGGTAGTAAGTTCTAAACAAGGGGCCAACCACTGGAAAGAGTTATGTCACAGAAGAGTTTTAAGGAAATAATAAAGGAGAGCAATAAGGGAATTTTGCTGAAAATGAAGGGCAGGAGAGAGTGAAATCAAAATGCTCTACAGCTGGGTGGTGGAAGTTAGCATGAGGCACTCAGTAGAAACTGATATTAGCCTATATGCGTATGTAATTGTAGATAACGGCCTAGTTTAACTGCACTCGTGTCTCACTCACACCCTTAACACAACAGTAATGGGTATGTACATATGAATGTACACACCTATACATAGACAGACAAAAGTACAGATTCAGAATTTCATCAAAAATCTAAAATAAGAGAACACCAAGATGTTGGAGAAAAAAAAATAGTGTTATGCCTATATGTGCACACATGTTCCTGTTTGTAAATGCACACACTTCAACCGTAGGCTCAAGATGTCTATGTCACACTTTCTTGCTTACCCAGACTGTGGTTGTCACTTAAAAGATACACCCACAGAGTAGCACTGGAACTGGACTGGACAGGGCTTGGTATTTAGCCATCTCTCCCCTCCACACTCCTGCCCCCTATTATTTGATATAACTTTTTAACTGTTTTTTTGTCTTTGTGAGATGGACAGACTGGTAGACGGACACCTACATAGGCACACTGCCTATGTATAAACCCAGAGTTTAATAACTTTCAAAACAAATGTGGGATTTGATGGATTCTATAGCACTATACTCCTTTTAGACAGCAAGAAAATATGGCCAGTAATTGCTTTTGATAAGTAGCTGGAAGACAAACAAAATATTTTTTCTCATAGACTTCAACAACCTAACAGTCCCTGACTAACTCTGCTCCTGCAATGAGTCTTCCACCTAGTTAGCTGCTCATATTAAGGCTCATCATAAGAAAATTAAGGCAAAACTTTAAGGACTAATAGTCTGCAGTAACAGGATTAAGCAGAAATATTTGGGAATCAGTTTAGATTATAAAGGATGTAGGACAAAAATTAAAGTATGAATCAAGATTGTTATTCATCTTTGCATGGATAGTCCCTGTAGTTTCTAGACAATATTTTGTTTTATTGATTAGGTAATAGTATATCAAAAACTCATAGCTTGCATTTTATTTAAATTTTTGAGATCATATGACATTGTTTTACACTTGTTTCTCTAAAGTCAATATGCATGGAAATAAAAAAAGGATAGCACTCTATTCAATATTTAACTTCTAGTTAACTTCTGCTTTATTAGATAAATGCATATTCCCTCAGCAAGTTTACAGATGACGCCTACCATTGACACACCTGAGGGACGGGATGCCACCAGAGGAATCTGAAAAAACTTGAGAAGTGAGCCCACGTGAATCTCATGAGGCTCAAAAAGGCCAAGTGCACGGTCCTGCACATGACATTTGATAACCATAACGGGCTAGGGAGGGATGAAATACACCTTTATTCAAGCACCACTTCCTCCAAGATCAAGACTGATGCAAGAAATCAAGCCAAGGAGGCAGGAGACCTGTATGGGTGAGCAAGGAGCTTCTGGAAAAACTCAAATGAAAGAAGAAAGTTTATGGAATGTGGAAAAAGGGAATGGTCACTTGGGAGAAATACAGGAATGTATTCAGGGATGCAATGAGGAAGTCTAAGGCCCATTTGGAATTAAAGATGGCAAGGGATGTCAAGGATGAGAAGGGCTTCTTCAAGTACACCAGTAGGAAAAGGAAGACTGGGGAAAATGTGTGTCTGATGCTGAATGAGGTGGGTGCCCTGGTGATGGAGACTACAGAGAAAGAAGGCAGAATTACTGAATGCTTTCTTTGCTTTAGTCTGTACTGCTATGACGTAGCTCAGAGGGTTGATATCAGCAGCTCAGAGTCTAGTTGGAGGCCTGTAGCTAGCAGTGTTCCCTGGGAATCAGAACTGGCTCCAGTCTTGTTCAACATATTCATCAATGACCTGGAAGAAGGGACAGAGTGTACCCTCAGCAAGTTTGCTGATGGTACAAAACTGGAAGGAGTGGATGATACACCAGAGGGCTGTGCTGCCATCCAGCATGACATGGACAGGCTAAAATGTTGGGCAGAGAAGAACCTAATGAAGTTCAACAAGGGCAAGTGTAGGGTCCCCTGCCTAGGGTAGAATAACACCATGCACGTGTACAGGTTAGTGGTTGACCTGTTGGAAAGCAGCTCTGTGGAGAAGGACCTGGGAGTTCTGATGGACAACAGGTTATCCATGGAACAGTAAATGTGTCCTTGTGGCCAAGAAGGCCAATGGTGTCTTGGGGTGCATTAAGTAGCATGTGGCCATCAGGTCAAGGGAGCTTCTCCTTCCCCTCTACTCTGTCCTAGTAAGAGCACATCTGGAGTACTGTGTCCAGTTCTGGGCTCCTCAGTTCAAGAGGGACAAGAAACTACTGGAGAGAGTCCAGTGGAGGGCTACAAAGATGATTAGGGGACTGAAGCATATCTCTTACAAGGAAAGACTGAGACCAGGTGCTGTTTAGCCTAGAGAAGACCGAGAGGGAATCTTATCAATGCTTATAAATATCTAAAGGGCAGGTGTCAAGAGGATAGAGCCAGACTCTCTTCAGTGGTGCCCAGTGACAGGGTAAGGGACAACAGGCACAAAGTAAACACAGGAAGTTTCCCTTAAACATAAATAAAAACCTCTTTACTGTGAGGGTGACAGAGCACTGGAACAGGCTGCCCTGAGATGTTGTGGAGTCTCCTTCTCTGGACACTTGCAAAACCTTCCCTAGACAAACACACTTTATAAAAGGGCTTGGACTAGATGACCTCCAGAGCTCCCTTACAACCCCTACCATTATGTGATTCTCTGGATGGGGCTCTGAGTAATCCGGTCTAGATAAAGATGTCCCTGCTCACTGCAGGGGGAGTGGACTAGATGACCCTTAAATGTCCCTTCCAACCCAAACCATTCTATGATTCTATGACATTCATTGCTAATCTTCCACTAAATTCAACTGACCTAACCAGCAACTGTTATTCATGTCACCATAGGACAGAACTGAAGTAAAGCTAAATTTCTACAAGATTACCATAGGCCAGTTAGTGAGCAGATACATTATTTTACTGAAAATAATTAGATAAATAAATAATGTGCACAAAGACAAATCAGTACCTGTCTTAAACATGCTGTTTCAAAGCTTCTTCATCAAAACCTTTTAAAATTCCTGGATTTGTTTCTCTTACAGGATATATTTCTCCCAACAATACAATATATATTCTTTTCGTTTACTATTTAAAACCACATTGACATTTGGATTAGTGTATTATTGAATTTGATATTCAAAGTTCCCTACAATGCATACGAGTACAACACAGAAAATAAATAGTTTTAACTGTTCAAATCAAACCTGCAATTTCCCTGCATGCATGATTTTATCTCTTTGGAATACTCTTGTTTCCCAAAACTGTTGTCAGTTAAAAATGTTTTCTTATAAATAACAGTTGCATTATTCCACAAATTTAAAATTAATTAGCCCCTGAATGTATCACTGCTAATAAAACAATGAAACCATTCCCTATTAAATAAAGTTAACAGTGACTATTAATTTAGACTATGTACCTGACAGTTCAAATACATTTTTGGCCATAAAACAGGTTTGTAAGTCTTAAATGGTTTCACATTTCTCTAAACCATACTAAGAGCATAACATGAATATTTTAAGCAGCTTAGCTTTGATTTAAATATATTTGCTCAGGATATGCTGGCAGCATCCCAAAATGCAGTGTAATACCCTTAAAGCTGACAATCCCAAACTCAATTTAAGAGAGCAGATAATATGGACTATCAGCATTAAAGCAAATAAAGTCAATTAACAGGGGTTTTTTTTTTCCTAATTTGTTTTTTCTAGCTTGAAATTGCAAAGGATGGATAAAGATGTGGGATTAATGAAGAAAGAAATTAATGGAAATGGAATATAAAACAAAAAAGGGGACAGAGAAGTCCAAGAGCTATTATTCATTACCCAATTTTTAATGGTTGCAGTTTTATAGTAATATTAATTTATTTAAAGAAGCCATAGCACAGAAAGGAAACTCCACCACTGGAATCCTGCAGACATTGACCAGTGTGTTATAAGAGAAGCAGTATGCTAATTTGAAAGCACTTTCTTCCTCTGAAAAGGAATAAAGGAAAATATGCATCTATTTATGGAAAACAATTTGTTTATCATAAAAACCTTGCCAAATTATCTCTTCCTGAGACTTCCCTCATACATAAAGACTAGTTCAATTCATTGTTAAATGACTTATGTAGGCTGCTGTATCTGCATATTGAGATTTAGCACTTAGGTATTTGAAGATCAAGATAAGAGGGAAACAGTCAAAAATAGTTACAGAATAGTAGCACATTTTGCAAATGAAAACAAACACATTATTTAGTTACTGCTTAAAGATATTTCATATTTTGCTGCCTACATTTCAGACAGCTTAAAAGCAGAAAAAGAAACAAGTTCTTTTCATGTCATCCTTTTTACACATACACTGGAAACATTCATTAAAAAGCACTGTTGAAAAATTTACTAATAAGTTCTCAGCACTCATTGATCTTATGTTTTCAAGTTAAAATTTTGTTTTTAAATATCTATTTTATTTCCACTGATGTATAAAAAGTCAACAAAATTAACTATATAAGCAGAGCATGTTGTATTTCCCAACAATTATGTATCAGGGTTCATAAGTGGTTCATTCTAAAGAACTTTTTAGCATATGTATAACCATATGCTTTGTTTCTAAATCCATCTGTTTTGATTTGAAATACATGCTTCAAAATAAAAATTATTTTATGAAACAGATATACTAAGTGAAATAGAATCTGCAATACTTGCTTTGAATAACACAGTGGGATTTTTTGAAAACTGATTTTATTAGTTGAATATACTCTCGTAAATTTGGCATGGAAACTGCAAATTTTTTTCTGAAGTTTGAAATTGCATTAAGCTTCAAATCAATAATCGTAACATTAAGATGTAAGGAAAAACTTTTAACAACACTACTGTGAATATTTAACTTTAATATTATTGAAGACTTTCATTACAGTCTTTAGGTTATTGAATGCCATAATGCTAAGTAGATAGGTATTTAACTATTCTCAGGTAAACAGATTTAAGCCTTCTAGCAGAATTTCTTTGTTTCACAGTTCATGAAAAGCTGGACATGAGCAGGCAATGTGCACTTGAAGCCCAGAAGGCCAACCATATCCTGGTCTGCATCAAAAGAAGCATAGTCAATGGGTCAAGGTTGGTGATTCTCTCGCTCTACTCTGCTCTGGTGAGACCTCTCCTGAAGTACTGTGTCTGAGTACTGCTCTGGAGGCCACAGCACAAGAAGGACATGAACCTGTTGGAGTGAGTTCAGAGGAGGGCCACAAAAATGATCAGGGGGCTGGAACACCTCTCCTGTGGAGAAAGGCTAACAGAGTAGGGGTTGTTCAGCCTGGAGAAGAGAAAGCTCTGGGGATACCTTGTTGTTGCCTTTCAGTACTTAAAGGGGGCCTATAAGAAAGATGAGGACAGTCTTTTTAGCAGGGGCTGTTGCGACAGAACAAGGGACAATGATTTTAAGCTAAAAGAGTGTAGATTTAGACTAGATAGGAAGAGACGTTTTTTACAATGAGAGTAGAGAAACACTGGAAGAGGTTGCTCAGGGATGTGATAAATGCCACATCCCTGGAAACATTCCTGGACAGGTTGGACAGGGCTCTGAGCAACCTGATCTAGTTAAAGATGTGCCTGCTTACTGCAGGGGGATTGGACTAGATGAGGTTTAAAGGTCCCTTTCAACCCAAACAATGTATGTTTCTATGATTCTATGTAGGGTGCCCTTTACTAAGACAAGCTTGTAAACATACAGCATCAACCTACATTCATGAAAGCCTTAAACTTGATTAAAAAACAAATATATGATTTTCAGACTCTATTTTCCTTAAAATCATTATACTATTGTGTTATAAAGGCATAACTGTTTTAGGAATAATATGTGTCTATTCTTTACATACACTTTCAGGGAAGGTTTATGTATAAATACGGCTGCAGGATGAAATTACAGAAACATACCAATGGACATTTGCATTAAAGGTTCAGAACAAAAAATAGAGAATTCAAAATTACCATCTAAAAACATATTTTCCCTAATCAATTGTATAAACAATTTTAAAATGGATATGTGGGTCAATTTTTTTCCCATACGGGTGAAAGAGCTACAACAACAAAATCAGTTTTCAGAACCCTATGAAATTATCAAGCCATTACTGAGAGCAGAGAAGCTTTTAAGTGAGCGGATCTGGTCATTTTAGCAGCAAGCAGAAACATTAATCACACCACATTTAAGAAATGTAAAATCTTCATCTTCAAATTTTCTGTAGCAAAGTCCCATATGCCTACTTAAGAGTCACTGTGGAGTGCTGCCACTTCCCAGGGATTCCTACAAATAGGAACAACAAGTGCTCTACGTCCTCCAAAAATCATCTCACATTATGCAATCTTTCCTGATTCTTGATTAGACACAAAATATTCTTATTGACATCTCTGCAACTGTACAAATGATTAACTGGTCTATGGTGAGGCCTTTAGTGAGCCTTGATTTAAGTAGAGAAAATCTAGTCTAAATTTAGGATTCAAGGAGAGAATTACACTGTAGGAGAAGAGAGTAACTCAAAATCCCTTTATAACTAAAATGTTCTGGGTCAAATTCTGGACCAAGATTATTGCACAGGTATACACTGGATATAAATGTTGTCACTTTAGGCAGTAAGTTTTGATCTCCAAGTGTGTTTAACACTTTATATAATATATATAAATATGTGCAACATACAAATGCTTAATACACTTGTCATTTGATTAGTTACAAGTAATCTAAAATACAAAATACTGGTTGTTTATCTTTTCTTCAAAAATTTAAATACTGTAAATTATTGTAAAAATAGAAAAACATAAACAGGAATTAATACTGAAACTTCAGACTACCCATCAAATCCATATTTCACCTTGTCATTAACATTTCCTGAGTCCTTAATAGAAGATGAGCAATTAGTCCTTCACCATTTAAATTCCTTAATAGACATAAACTTTTCTGTTTACTGCTTTTTTACCCAGTTATAAAATCCCCTGTGAGAAGGTTGCCTGCCTTTGAGGTTATGTCAGCAACAGAACACACAGAAGCGTGAGAGAAAACTGATCTCCTAGCAGTCAGAGATTCGACATGCCAAGTCTGAGAGATTAAAAACTTTGATAACAAAGCAGTAGTAAAATCAACTGTAATCAGCTGTAATATGTACTGTTTTCCTCATCCAAATACCATATCATTGATAAAGCAAGGAAAGATCAATGTTAAATATTAACTTCTATGTATTCTGTCCTCTCAGAATAACAGATGTTCTACAGTCCTTAGAATGACTACACACCCAAGCACATGATCAAGAATAAACAGCAGGTGTGGGATTGTTCTTGTATTACTCATTCATTGTTCTTGTATTACTCCATCAGGATCTGTCATGTTTAAACACTTTAGGGTAATAGCCTCAGTTACATTTCTGTCTAAACCAATTTTTTAAAGAAAAACAAAATAATAATAATAATAATAATGGAAAAACAAAACAAAAACAACAAAACAAAAAAAGGGGAAAAAATACAACCAAGAAAACAAAAACCCCTATCATTAAAAACAAAAATAATTTTTAAAAAATTAAAAAAAAAAAAAAATCATCTCTCTGTTGGGTGGCACGGTCCTTGTACCAAAACCCTGTGTAAATGCAGAATGAAGTCTCATTCTTCTTACTTCCACACAAAGATAGAAAATAATTCTTTCACTTTAGATACTCTACAATTACATAGACCAAAAAAACCCCAAAACACTGCCCTCTCTTATTTCAAAGATACATAAATACTGTCTTAGTTCAATTCCCAATGTTTTCATCTATGCAGTGCTCTTTGATGGCATTCAAATAGGCAGGAAATAGTCATAAGCCACATGTTAGCAAGTTGCCTAGCTTGAATCATGGTAGTGATACCTGGTTATAATATGCACTTCTTCACTGATTCAAGGGCTTAATGTTTTGTACATAAAACACTCATGCAACAAGCATTGACTTGCTTTACAGAAAATCCATTTCTGCTATAATTCCATATGAAGAAAAAACAAAAAACAAACACAAAACTCATCTAAAAAAAAATTTAAAATGCATTCTAAAATGGTAAATTACTATTTAAAGTTTTCATTGTGAGAATTTTGACTTTTAGGATGACAAATTTAAATAATAGTCCTACAGCTTTTTATAAGAACAAAGTTTAAGTGATAAGGTAACATACAATATGTCAGTAAAAAATACACAATGTTATCCAGTTCATCCGAAATATATTTATTAATGCATTGAATTACTTTTCAAAACATTCTAATTTTAACCTTTGATTGTGTTATAGATAATTAATTTGAAAGGGGAAGCAAAGCAAGTTATAAATGTATGTGAATAGAGACAAGATATTTTATGACCAGTTCAGGGGGGAAAAAAACAATTTAAATTGAATCTAGAAGCAATATTCTAGTTTATCTGTAGCTACAATTGTCTTACCAATCATCTTTCTACTAAGTATAAAAAATCCTATTGAAATTATTCAATTAAAAATACAAGTTTTCCTAAGAACCAAATCACTTTTTATCAATTTTTATATCATTAAAAAAAAAATCTGTGGATAAGAAATTATTAGACTCTGCGATACTACTTTTGCATATCTGTTTCACAGCACATCATTTTACATATTCACCATATCTGAGGGGCTGATGGACAATTCTTTAGTCAGTGACTTTTGCATTTTAGACAGGTCAACTGTCACATCTCAGATGATGCATAATTTCTTCACCAAATTATGCACTTTTTGTTTTGCTAGAACTTTGTAACCTAGGTCTGGAAATTTCCGTCTCATGATTTTAGATTTATACAAATATATATATTTAATTTTATCCAAACTAGCCTGTAGAGGTTACTGAAATGAGTGCCAAAGACCTTTGGACCTCAGATATGATGTTCTTACGCAAAACTCTGGAACAACTATTCTTGAATAGCTTCGTATAAGCACAAAAGAATACCTAATTCTACATGGCTCTCCCTTTTAGGACATCCTTCTTCCACAGCAAGAATATTCCCACAAGTTCTTTAGCAACATTTAATATATTAATAATTTACCATTCTACTTGATCTGAAGTACCTTCACAATATTCCCTTAGAGACTATGAAAACTCTGCAAAGACATTTCTAAATGCTTTGAATTTTCAAAAATTAAGATTACTGTTTAGATTTCTTTCATATTCAGAGACAGTGTAATTCATAGTTTACTGATAATGACAAATTACCATTCCTGTTCTAGAAGTGTAAGAACTAAAGAATAGTTGAGCAGACACTGAAGAAAAATTTATTATAACCGGATTGCAAAAAGAAAACAGCAATATTTGGTGTTATGAGAAAACAGACATCTCATTCATATTAAGAGATCCATCAGAATACTGACTCAAAACCAAGCTCACAGAACTTCACTTAGTAAAGGAAATTTTGTTACTTTAGATTAAAAAAAAAATTTAAAAAATCCCCAAACCACAGATTCCAAGCTTACCCACATTTAAAAGCCAAAAGTTTCAAAATTTCAAAATTCAAATATAAGGTCATTAAATAAAACCAACACAGTCATTGTATAGACTTTATGTTATAAAAAATTAGTTTTATACATGGGAAAAAAAAAAAAAAGTTTATTCTTTTGACCAGATCTAGAAGTATGTGTTGTACTAATATAGTGGGAAAGGGACATATAGGACATGGTGGGACAGGACAGTACAGGACAACTACTAATGGCATAACTAAAAAGAACACTTGGGCTTCTTTTTTTTTCTATTTTCTGTGTGGTTTTGGTTGGGGTTTTTTTATCTATCATTTCATATGGAAGACTATAATCTATCATGACTATCATTAAAATGTGATTATAAAGCTTTGCAAAGTACATGCAGGAAATTTATGTTAGTTCTGCCAGAAATTGGACATTTTTTTTAATTTTATTTTATTAAGCAGGATTAGAGTGGATTTAAGAATGTTTAGGAAAGTAACACAAAAGTGATACACCCAGTTAGGAGACATAACCTTTCCAGTTGTAATCCAACAAGATACATCTGCAAAGAATAACATAAAATCCAATTATAGCAGATGATTTACCAACATGCTTTAAAAACAAAAATAAATTAAAACATTTCAGGGGTTATCAGCATCCTAAAAAAATAACTGCTTCTAACCATTTCTAGATTCCTGAGAACCACGGGCCATCATTCAGGTATGTTGCTCACTTACATCTGTGGTCTTTTTAATTTAATGTTTTATTTTAACATAGCTGCAGTTTCACTCTTGTGTGTTTGTCTCGTCATTGTCAACGCTTATCTTTTTTTCTGGAGTAGTATCCAGACAAACAAGCAAGCTCATGGGAGATCCATTTCAAGAATAGCTAAAACAGACAGATAACAGAAGATTCTTGAGCAGGGTTTCTTGAGATTTATTTGTTATGTGTTGTTTCATAATTGTGCCATTAGCTTCATATACGGCTATACTTGAAGTTCTTTATATCTTGTCAGAAGCAGATACTTCTAGAAAACTGGCATATGAAGAATCTTGGCATATGGATGAAAACTCTTTCATTTCTTTGCGTATGTTATACTTAAAGTACACAAACACTATGTCCTTAATAAACCATCAACATCTTCATTACTTTTTCCATTAAGATAGTGAAACATTAAATCATACTGCTTTATTTTGTGGAACCAGTGAGACAATTGTCCTTTTGGGCTTTTCACTCTCAACAGCCACCAGGCAGCTGTAGGATTATTTTGAATAATAAACATTTTCCTATAGAGGAAATGATCAAAGTGATGTATCAATCTAACAATGGACAATAGTTCTTCTCATGTGACACAGTAGTGCTGCTCAGCAGCAGAGTTTGATTATAGCATGAGGCTATGGTCCCTAGTTTCTGTGCTCTTAAAAGAGTACTTCTCCAGACTCTAAACCAGTAATATCAATATCCAGAAGGAAAGAAATTTTTTTATACATATATTTCTAAATAAGGTTACCTGCTTACCTTACTATGCTTACCTGCTACTTAGAAACATTTTCACATTTTTACCCTGGCTGAACACATCCTTCTTTTGAGAGAGGTAACACAAGAAAATGACAAGTTGGATGCAAGCTTGTGTAATTCAAAATACCATCACCTACATTGCTTAATTTCAATAGGCCATAGACTCCATTGCTGGCACAAACCTCAAATAAGAGAAGTTATCCAGACTCTTTAGTATTTTACCTAGAGATCTGCAAAGATAATTTCCAAGTTTTTAAAGTAACTATTTATTCTATATAAATGCTGAAATAATGTTCACTAAAGATTGTGCTGTATTCCTAAAGATGCTGTATTTCAAAAAAAAATATATATTGGCCACTACATACACTCACCAATATTCTCATTGCCATCTTTCTGAAAAAAAAAAAAAAAAAAAAAAAAAACCAACTATGTTTCTATTATTCTACTTCAGAACCACATTATCACAAAATTTTCTGCTGCAGGACTGAGTGCTCATCTTAGGCTGAGTACTGCTTTATTGAGTGGTTCTTTTTCCAAACTCAAAGAACTGCAGCTAATGGCTCAATGTCCAAGTGGAGACCAGTGACAAGTGGAGTTCCTCAAGAATCAGTATTGGGATCAGTGCTGTTTAATGTTTTTGTTGGCAACATAGACAGTGGGATTGAGTGCACTCTCAGCAAGTTTGCTAATGCCACCAAGCTGTGTGATGTGGTTGACAAGCCAAAGGGAAGGGATGTCATCCAGTGTGACGTTCAGGCTTGAGATGTGAGCCCATGCAAAATTCATGAAATTCAACAAGGCTGAGTGCAAGGTTCTGCACCTGGGTCGGGGCAATCCCAAGCACATATACAGTCTGGGCACAGAATAGATTGAGAGCATCTCTTCAGAGAAGACTTGGAGGCACTGGTTGACAAGAAGCTTAACATGACCCATCAATGTGCGCTTGCAGCCCAGAAAGCCAATTGCATCCTAGTCTGAATCAAAAGAAGCGTGACCAGAAAGTCCAGGGAGGTGATTCTGCCCCTCTACTCTGGTCTCCTGAGACCCCACTTGAAGTACTGTGTTCAGCACTGGAGCCCTCAACAAAGAGGGACATGGACCTGCTAGAGGAAGTCCAGAGAAGCATCTCCCCTGCAATACAGGCTGAGAGAGTTGGGGTTGTTCAGCCTAAAGAAGAGAAGGCCCCAGGAAGATCTTATATCAGCCTTTCAGTACTTAAAGGGGGCCTACAGGAAAAATAGGGAAGGACTCTTTATCAGGGAGTACACTGATAGGATGAGTAATGGTTTTAAACTGAAAAAGGGTAGATTTAGATTAGATATTAGGAAGAAATTCTTTACTGTGAGGGTGCTGGATCAGGTTGTGCAGAAACGTTGGGGATGCTCTCTCCCTGGAAGCATTCAAGGCCAGGTTGGATGAGGCTTTGAGCAACCTGGTCTAGTGGAAAATGATGCTTAAAAGAGATCTAAAAGAGTCCTACTAAAGGTTATTTTCATTCTGCAATTCTTAATATAATCTGTTAAGAAAGATAGGATTACAGATACATTAGTTCTAATAAAGAGAAAAGTAAAACACATCTTGAATCACATAAGCCCTGTTCAGGGAAAAAGACATGCATATGAAGTTATATGAAATCATATAACATAATATGAAGTTGTAGTTATGGCTGAAGACCATTACTTCAGATGTTTGTAGCACATTAACAAGATATTTTCTGAAATAGAACTTAAGTTCATTTGAAAAGTCTTGTCTCACTTAATTCCTGTATGTATGACTGATGACAGTGTTTGCATAAAAGAAAAAAATAAATAAATAAGATTTCATTTCTACAGAAAGATTTTAAATTAAAAAAAAAATCTAATGCGAACAAGATAATGCTATTCAAGAAAATTCAAAAAAGAAGAAAAAAAAAAAGACTGGCCCTTTTTATAGAAATCTAAATATTAGTCAAAGTTCTGAAATAACCTTTCTGTTCAAAAACTCTTGTCTGTGATGCAAATAAACCTAAATGAGTTGCTTAAAAATCTGAAATTCTGTTGCAAGATAAATGATTTCCAAATAATAAAAAAATTTAGCTGAGACGTAGTCATAAAACATGAGTTGAAGATACTTTAAAAAGTAAAAGCACTGTAATCCTCTACAATTCCAGCTCACTATCACTGCAAATATAAAATATTGTACTTAGGAAAGGGTGTTTCAGAATTCATAAAGCATCTGAAAATCTCAGTATACTCATGTTCTTTGTCAGCCCTGGTAAAAAAAACATCCTTCACCAACTGCAAAATATTTCATTATCACCTAGACCATCCCCTTCCATTTTTTCTCTCAATTTGCTTAGCATAAATAGCTCAGCTATCTTGAGGGTGACACAAAAAACAGTATTTTCTGGTTTTCAGTGATTTTATTTTCTGTCAAAGTAGACAAAATGAACTTCAGTGGATTACTTCAGCTTCAGAGCAAAATGAACTCTAAAACATAAGCTAATATTTAGCCACTTCCTTCAGATTCTTGGGGGTTTGTTTTGGGTTTTTTTTGTTTCTTTAATTATGGTTCAACAGGACAACTCATGGAAATAAAATCCCTTCTGGCTTATCACCTATTCGTGAAGCTATCCATGTAGGTGAGTTTTTGTGGAAATTGTGTCTAATCAGATCACAGCATCACAGAATCACTATGGCTGGAAAAGATACATAGTATCATACCAGGGCCACTACTACACCATGTCCTTGAGCACCAATGAAGACTATTCTATCACCTCAGGAGTTCCCCTAATTGCTCAACAAAGAACTATACACTGATCCTCAGCATATATGTCACATATATATGGAATATATATGTAATACATATATCATACAGCTTATATGTTGCTCTCTACAACTACCTGTAAGGATGTTGTAGAGAGGTAGGTGCTGGTATCTTCTCAGAAGTAACTAGTGATAGAACAAAAGGGAATGGCCTCAAGTAGCACCAGGGGAGGTTTAATCTGGACATTAGGAAAAAAAATTTCACTGAAATGGTTGTCAGGCATTGGAACAGGCTGCCCAAGGAGATGGTTGAGTCACCATCCCTGGATGTGTTTAAAAGCTGTATAGATGTTGTGTTTGGGGACATGGTTAAGTGGTGGGCTTGGTAGAGTAGGGTAAATGGTTGGACTCAATGGTCTTTTCCAATCTAGATGATTCTATGATTCTATATTGTGGATCCTTACAATGGAGAAAGTATACATAAAGGTTTATGGCAATGCTGTAATTTTAGGCTACCTAGCTAAGAAGAAATTAAACTGTAGTGGAAACTGACTTCAATATGATCTACTGATTTATGGTACTGATACTCACACCCAGTAATATTGGTATAATGACCTCCTCTTAAAACAGTAGTGAGAGCAAATTACTACAGGTTTCACAGAGAGGCAGATCCACTCTTTAAATGCAGATTTCCTTTATGTTAAGAATACTGCTCCATGGCAAATTGAGTTGACATGTCAACAAGCATAATTTCCATGTTCTTAGCATTTGGGGGACAGGGGCCAGTGTTGAATGCATGAGATTACATATATTTCCATAGCTTCATTCACAAAATGTAGTTCTTTCTTAGGGTAGCAAATTCTGAAATGTTCTCTTCTTATTATTTTTTCCTGTCATGAATATGCTTGAGTTTCTGAGGGGGTTGATGAATATCATAGCTTTTCTTGAAAATTTTTGTTTTCATGACCACTTCAAAAATATTCATGAAGATCACACCATGTGAGAACAGATTCTGACACCTTCCCGGCACTTTGCTATCCCATACTCGCACTACTTGTCAGGAAGCAGATGGATAGTCCTTATAAGTCTTTTCATCAAAGACCCCTGATACATCCTCAGGCAATTCTCCTGGTTTATGTTAAAGACAACTCCAGCAAGAGAGACATACTCCCACTTTTTTGGGGGGGTTTTTTTTGGTTTTTTTTGTTTTTTGCATTTGGGCCACCACAGCAGGAAAATATATATGTACACATTCACATGGGTCTGTACTTGTAAAACTACTGCTGCCCAGTTCCTTTGCTCAAGTCACAATGATACGTTTTTTTGGCAGTCATTTCAGAGTGACAGAATAAGTAATAAAGGCATATAACATCAAAAGTCCAACACTCTATTGTTAATATGGATTACTGAAAACACTGCTGTTTACTTTTCTAAGCATATAACCAGAATAAGGCAGATCACAAAGAGCTTTTAGTTTTCTGTCCTTATCACCATCAGATGGGTTCTGATGAGTAACATACCAGTCCATACTACAACCCCAAAGCAGAAAGGATTTTTTTTGGTTTTTTAATAGTCTATGGTAACAGAAAAAAAAAAAAAAAAAAAAAAAAAAAAAAAAACCCAAACAAATGAAAAAACAAAAGTGTTGTAACTTTCTTACAAACTAGAAGAAGATGGTCAGGAGAGTAAAGGATATCAATGTGAACAGAGCTCCTGTGCCTACAAGAAAGCTAGACACAACAGTTTCATCCAACTTAAGCATCTTCCCATTAATAAAAACAGTGGAGAATGCTCTGAAAAACAATCCACACTGTTCATATAAGATTATGGTATAGTCTTACCTTAAATTCCAACAAATGCAATGTTTAATGCATGATATACAGAATGATATAAATGCATAGTTCAATTTGAAATCTCCAATGCCTAGACACAAAAGGTCACAAATGGTAGCACTGAAGATGCTGTGACTAGATGATGTTGATATGATCTTTAAATGTGTTTTCTCATTGTTTAGGTTGGTTTGAAAAGACATTAGGAAATCTGATTTAATGCATTTTTGGACACATTTTTCTTAGCCATATCACAGTCACACAGTAAGTTTCTGCAGGCATATTGAATGTCATGAATGATAGAGTCTGCCAAGATTTGAAGAGATAAGTCTTAATAACAGTCATATTTTATAGTCTTTCCTTCTCAAGGACATCCAAACAAATACATACAGCAGTACTAAAAGGAAGTCACATGTATCTTTGACAAATCTCCATTTTCCTCCCTCAGCTGCTTACAGATGAGACATGCACAGGACTTACCACTTACCCCTGAAGTGACTCCATGTATGTTTCCTTCAAGGCTAAGAAAAGATCAAATCTGAACATAAATAGATTATTTAACTACATTTCTCTTAGTGTAAACATTGTACTCTATATCCAATAACAAGCAAAGGGATTTAACTGAGCAAATTCTTAGCTTACAAAAAAAAAGCTATGCATTCTTTTTGGTATTATTGGATCACTTTGTCAAGTATCTACTTTATGTTTGGTTTTGACTTAACAGAAACAAAAATTCTACTATTTGCACAGTTGTATATGGCCTTTGTAGGTAAAAGTACTTTTTTTTTTTTCATTAACTCCTCTCAACACTTTTCTGCATTATTTGTTCATCACTGATGGTCTTTAATTTACCTGTGTTATTTTTCTCAAACTATCTCCATTTGACTAACAAGTTTTTTGGGGGGGTTGTTTGTTTTTCATAATTGAAACATCTAGACTAGACCAAAAAGCATCTTTGCTAAAGAATAAGCAAGACACTCCCTCAGTGCTTAATATATCTTCTTTTAAAAGGAAGAACTCCACAAATTAGTTATGACCAGTCACTGGACTTACATTTCCATTTGGTACAGTAATCTTTTACAATGTCAGCTTCAGAGAGTGAAATACCAAAATCTTATTGACTACAAAGAAGTATATATTTCTGTAAGTATAGTAAGCCATGAAAACTGCAGACATTATTGTCTGATTTTTACTGTTTAATTACATTCCCAAAGGTTTAGTCCTAATATCATTCCTTGTTAAGTGGCCCAATATGAAGCAAGAATAATGAATTTTAATGTAATAACCAAATGCATGCTGATCATTTCTTAAAGGTTCTGTATGATTTTTAAAATAAATTTCAGTTATCAAAATGCTTAAAATGTGAATACACATATTCCCATTAACAAACATAAACCCCAAAATTACTATGAAGTATTTTAAAAGAAAATTAATTCCCCTGATTTATAGTACTCTGTATGATTTTCATTTTCCTAATGCACCTTTTTTTACCTAATTCCTTAATGAATAAATAACAAATTTCTTTTAAAGATTTCCTGCCTTATAGGATAAATGTTGCAGAATATAAATGAAGTTACTGTTTTAGAAAATGCTTTCCTCTTACAGAATATGTAATCTTCATGTTCTTTACTGTTATTTACATGTATTTCTACATAGCACAGTTTCTGACTGAGTTTCAGTATCTAATCAGTGAAATAAGTTGTATTGCTCCTACTGAACTGAGTACACTCTTTCCAATTTAAAAATAATTAAATAAACAAACAAAAACCAAACCCAAACAAAATAAAGAAACCAACTGCACGAGTCAAAACTATTCTCTATCAAGTTGAATTGTTGAATTTGTTTTATAGTACACTGGTAAATATTGTTAGTGTCAATAACTGAAAGACAAATTTAAATGTAAAAAGGTGTAGTGTGATTTTAAAATATAATCGGTAAAAAACTATCAAGGAAGGACAGATTCTAGAATAAGATCCTTAGATAATGTAAACCAGCACAGATGGATTGACTGGAAGAGCACTGTGTCATTCAACATCGCTATGAACCTAATCATGTATCTTAGGAAGAATATCACAGACTCATCCAGGCAATGACTATAGCTAGGATAAACAGACAAGCTTCCAGTAATTTGAACATAATTACTTAGGTTTAGCATGAGAAAGATCTAATACATTCTTTTTCTAAACAGTGTCCTACAATTTACTGCTCTGATTCTTTCATTTTGTACAAACGTAAATCACTGACCTGAACAGAAAGCTAGGAGGTTCAGACATAAAATATACTGCAAGTGACCTTATTTCAATATTTGAACCACAAATTGTAGTTGTGAATAACTACATCTAAGAAACTTTATGAAGTACATATAGATTTCATACGATCTATGGTATAAAAATAAAAACACACTAACATAAATCAACTTGTCACTAAACTATCAAGGACATCATTTCTCAAACAATCTACATAGTTTATATTGACTGATGATGGAGCACTGACTGAAAATACAGGTAGGAATAGAAGATTTGATTGCTCTTCAAGTAAAATAACTGTTTTATGCAAGGTTTTGCAATAAAAATGCTGAGGCAGGACTTAAAATATTTGCTTACATGCCTAAAAAGAAGGTAGAAGTCATAAAATTGACCATTGTGAGCTACAAGACGCAGATTTTCTTGTAAATGTTTTGTGCTTACTAGTGCAATTATTTTTATTATTTCCAGTAAGTCATGTCCTAATTGTGCACTTTTTAAATAGCAGTGTAAATATAAGTTGACTGTTACAGCTGATATATACCAGATATTTCAATCAGCTCAGGGAAAGGACAAAAGCCCAAAAGCAAGTGCAATTATAAAGTAACCCTTAATAAATTTACCAAGATTATTACCTACTAAGTGTGTATATGCACACAAATCAGCATTTTAATACAAGTGTTTGAAATTCAGTATCAGTCACCTTATGACCAAAAAAAACACTTTAAACTAATAACTATTTTTATATTCAGAGAAATGTGACACTTAACTTGAATATTTTACTGGAGATACAGAAAGAACTAAATGTGAAGATGACACACTCTTCCAAAGCTGAAATAGTTCTGCATCTTTTGAAGAAAGCTTGATAAGCTTTACTCAGTAAACTTCTGTAGAGTAAGTAATCAGTTAAATACATATGTTCACAAACAAGCCCTTATTTACAGGACTGATTATGATGATCTATTGTGAAAACAAGCACCAATCATTTGCTGGTGAGTTTTTAGCAGAACAAGTGAGCAGTGTTTGTTTCAGCATTTTTTGTATTTCAATATCAGGAACAAGCTGTTGACCTGTTAACATACTTATCTTTCCCTTTTAAATTCCTGCCTGAGAAAGTGAGTTCAGTATGTGGCAATAAACCTCAAAACCTGGGAAGAAAACAAAAATCCCTGCTCGATCCATTTTCATTGCCTCCATATTCCTGATACCATGAAAGACATGGTTCATCTAGCCTAACTTTTGCCATATAAAAGTTAACCAGCCCAGGCCATTATTTTCTAATCCTTGCTATTTTTTCACACAGTTTCCTAGAAAGTTAGAAAAACAAAGACTTTCCAGAAAGGACCAGAAAAAATAACATTCAAACATAGTCTTTCAGGTAGGTAGGCAATAATTTTCCATTTCAGCTATTAAAAGAAAAAAAAAAGAAAAAAAATTTAAAAAAAAATTAAAAAAAAAAGGAAAGAGAGGAAGTGAAGGAAGTGATCAAATGATTCAAGATGCAAAAGTTTAAATAAATAAATATTGTTCTTTCAAAATTATTTTTCCCACCCATAAACCATTTTTTTTCCTGTTCATCTGTAAAAATATAGTGTGGATCATTTTGTCCCTTAAGATTGAGCTACACACATTGAAATGAAAGAGATTGTTTATATAATTAGGAAATATCAGCGAAACACTCTTAAATATTAAGATAGAAGAAAGGAAAAGGAAAAAGGAAAAAGGAAAAAGGAAAAAGGAAAAAGGAAAAAGGAAAAACCATCATACATGGAATTAAAAAACTCACCAAGTTTCCTGAACAGTTCCTGACAGCACAGTAAGTAAGCTCTCCCTGAACTGTTCTGTCAAGAGTGTTGCTGAGCCTACTAAAAGAATTAGGGACTCTAACAATCAGGAAGGGTTTCATGCTGAAATGCTAACAGTAATTTTCAACATTCAAAGTTCACCTGATTCTTAAATCCCGGTAACCATTTCCTTGGGAAAAAGAGTTTTTAAGAGTTTGGGAAACGAAATACAAAAAAATAAAACAGACATTCCAGCTACTGTGAATGTATTTACCTGAATATAAAGATTAAATTCTATTAAGACCCATGAATGAATTAACCTTCTTATGCATTGTTAACAAAACATTGATATCTAAGCACAACAGTGTAGCTGTGCTTTAAACTACCCCTACTGTGAAACACCAGTCACAATATTGAATCAGGGGGGGAGACAGAGACTAAATGATTTACTGGGAGGATATGTTCCAAGGGCAATGCACAGCTAGCTCAACATCTGTTATGTCTACCAAAGGAGGATGAGAGACTAAGGAGTTACTGATAACGGGGAGAGACTCGAACCGGGTCCATGTTCTCGAACCTGAAAACAACATAAACCAGTCTTGAGGTTTGAACTCGGGCCAGGGACATAAAGAGCATGCGCAGAAAAGTGAGGCAAAAAGTCTAGAATGAGGAAGACTCTTTACTTCATCTGAGGAAGACTCTTACTTCATCCCGGGGACCCCTACACACGACCACCAGACGACACTGCGCAAGCACAATGCAGATGCAAATGACTTTTGGGTTCATTATAATATGAAGCGAGGTTGGGCGGGGCTAGGTAATAAACATGTATAGGCCTATTGTGAAACTTCATGAATATGGAACATGTAACCCAATATATACTGAACTGAAAGCAGAGGGGGGCACGCATGACTTTGGAGGAGTTATCCCCCATGCGTCCCAGCACTGGAATAAACATACCTACTTAACTATTCAGTAGCGGAGTTTTTCCATGTATCAATATTAACAGAGAACTTGTTTTTCTATACCCTAGGCAGAAACACCTAGAAATGGAAACACTTAAAAATATATTATCTAAAAATGTGTATTTCATTTGAAAGATACATCAAACAAAGCTACCAGACACATTCCTAGATAAGTTACTATATTTCAATGTCGTTTTGGAAAGATTATACAAGAATAATATTCAAGGAAATATGAATCCAGGCTGACCCAAATCACTTGCCAATTTTGATCTAAGTGTATCTTCTTAGGGAATGTAAAAGGAGCAGACTCGAGCACCGCATCCCTGGGCCTCTTCTAGTTTTTGCCCAAAGAAAAAAAAAAAAAAACAAAACCCTGCTTTGTGGTTTTAATTCTTTTTAACTTCTTTTTAACTTAATACCTTTTAATTAAATGAGCAATACAATTTTTTGCGTTTCTGTTTACTGTTTTACATAGTATTACAATACCATCTAGTTCATCCAGAGCTAGCTCAGCTCGACTAATTAAAATAATTATAATTACATGTTTGTTTGGTACTCTTTGCATTACTGAAAGTTTTGGCTGTGAAGACACTATAAAAACCTAAGACAATTATTACTGTATAATAAAGGAGTTAAAAGACTCAGGGGGGTGAGAGGAGAGAACAAATTATAAGTATTATTATGACAGTGGTCTTTGAATTTCCATATTCCAATCCAGATGTGACAGCATAATGACATTATGTTATCGTATTGTTTAATCTTCCCACATACATTACGACATAATATTCTAAAAAGCTTATTTGGGAAACATTAATTTGCCTTGCAGATTGAGGAGTATGGAAATAAGGCACCTTCTAGTTTCTCTTTTGCATTATTGACAGAACTTCTAGTAATTGTTCTTCTGGAAGAGATTAAAGAGGATGAAGGTTAAAACTCAGAAACAGACAAGGTAAATACATTAAGCAGGGGACAAAGACCTGCTATTATTTGCAATGACTACAAAATAGTTGGTTTATTTTTTTCTAAATCGAGAGGATTTTCTCTTGTACAAAATAAATAAATAAATCTCCAATATTTGAGTTTAGAAAAATCTCTTTTTCTCTGGTTTCTTATCTCCAGTGACAGAAACCATTTCATTCAGCAACCACATTTAAATGGGATGCATTACTTGAACTTTGCATCACTTCAAAAGACAAGTAGCAGTCAGTAAGAAGCGAGTTATACTTCTCAGCATCCAGTCTATCGAGCAATTGTGTGAAAATCATTTTACAAGGCTATTGGTGTTCCAAACGCTGGGTGAAAGGATCTGGGGATATTCCAGAAAGCCCACACGGATGAAAGCTTTCTTAACCTACATTAAATCTTGATAATGCAATAATGAGTCTTTTAAAAGGATAATTCTAATTCCCCTATCTAGTGCAATAAAGACTGTATACAGCTAATCTGCTTTGCCCTTTCAATTAAACTCGTCCAAGACGTTCTATGTAGTCAGCACCCTGAATTGAGTCATTAAAATTCTCGTTCTGTAAGAGTTGTGTGCAGTGCACTGTTGTTTCTAAATTCCATTAAATCCAAACGGTCTTTATCGCCCCATGACCACTGTGACTTCAATCAGCCAATTTAATTACCTTACAAAATTGTCAGCAGAAGCAGCAAAGAAAAACAGGAAGGGTCTGACGTTATCAGATTGAAATCTTCCTTTGTGCTGTTTAATCTAGACCAGTCAATAACAATGCTTCTCACCTCCTTGCTGCTGCCTTCCCGAGGCTCTTAACCTTACTCTTCTTACAAAGATTTCTGTTGATGTTTGTAAGACTGATTTTAACTCCTCTCTGTGTGGATGTTAACATATATTGAAAGCTTCTTGTCCCTGGCAGTAAAATTTTCATTGGCTTTAAATACCGGAATTATCAAGCCAGGGACCTCCGAGGGCTGCCACAGCAAGTGTTTATTTTGAAGATTTTCATGGCACTCTTAATCTGAAAGCAGACTGCCTTCCTCACTAAACGTGTATAGGTACATTTTCTCATTTCTTTCTTAAATATAAGAAGAAAGGTTACCTCCTTACCACGAAAAGGATGTCAGTGTAAAATCCAAAGGAAAAAAAGTGCACAACCAAGAGAGCTAACGCAAGTCCAGTCTAAGAAAACTCTACATGTTTACCCAGCAGATACTTTTCACCTAAACTCTTGTCTCATACCTTTTTACACAGAGCTAGCTCTCACTGATGTTCCATGACTTGGATGGCTTTAAATGCTGCTATATTATAATGGTCATCTGAATTCCAAAAGCGTGTTGTTCTACATCCACACAAGTAGTGGATGAGATAAGATGGTCTCTTCTCTAGTTTTGCCACACTTAGTCTCATAAAAACAATGATATGGAGATAAACTCAGTCTGTTTAAGCCAATGGACCTCAGCTAAAAAGTGTGCCAGTTGAAACTCGTGCTAAATCTTCATGGAGGAAGACTCCAGTGTATAGAAATTCCCCTCTACACACACACAATGGAGTTGAGAAATAAAGTTGTTTTGGTTTTTTTTGGGTGGGGTTTTTTTTGGTTTTTTTTTCTTTTTTTTCCCCCCAGTTCCAAAGATTACGAGATCACAGGCAGCTTTGTTTTGCTGTTATTATTAATATGGAGGGCAACGGTAGAGTGCTAGGCTTTGTAAGGTTGGGGGGGGGGGAGGTGGTGGTTATAACTATTTTGTATTTTTTTAAAGTAGAAGGAAAACTGGTAAGAGTTCAAAACTCTACCTTGGTTCACTGAAAAGCGTTTCCATCTCTGGCTTGGCTTTCTTTTGCTTTCAAGCTGGAAGACACCCCTCCACCCATCCCTTTCCCTTGTAGTTCATTGTAATCCACAACATTCAGCTCCCTTTCTCACCTGCTTGATTTCAGGCAACTCTAAAGCAACAAATAGTTGAGATTACAGACAATGAGCTCTGCTTTTCTTTACCCTTCTTTTCGAATGTGCCGAAGAAAACACATTATCTCACAAAGTGGGGAAACATTTATCAGACCACTGGGCCCCCTGCGGCGGAGGTCTTTAGTCTTTCACCACACTTTCACGAATGAGTTACCTGAGACACAATGAGAAAATGTAATGTCCAAACCGCTTTCATCTTCCAGTCACTTGGTCTCTCTTCACACATTGCTAAAGGAAAGACGAATTGCTCACGGCAGAAGAGACAAGGCCCGAAACGGGCAATTTAAATAAAGAAGGGTATTTTAGAGTGCTCCGGATTTCAAAGAGCTTGTATTCATGCCCCGTGTACAGAACAGGTAAGAAAATTAGTTTTAAACCATCCCGGGCTCTTACTGCCTTGGGCAAGGGAAGAGGCACCGGTGAGAAAACACGGGTGAGCGGTTAACGATGGCTAACAGCTTTTAATGGCTTGTTAATTCAGCCTTAGTGCTTCATTCAGGCTAAGTACTGGGATGCCCCAGGGGAAGTAAAGGCAGAAGTGAGAGCGGCCTACATGGAGGTGGTGGGGTGGAGGCTGATGCCGGCCCCAGGCCACCCGCCGTGACCGGCGGGCGGGCGAGGAGAGGCGAGCGGCTCGGCTGTGGATATGCCGAGCTAGCCGGTGCTTCTGAGGAAGCCGCTGCCCTGGGTCTTCTCTGACACAGGAGCAGTGAGTCGGAAAAAGCTACCAAACGTGATCCCCGATAACAGAACGGATCTGCCGGCGGTCACGTATTTTGGCTTTTGTACGGTGCCAAGTGATAAGGAAAAGGTTTCCATCACACTTAGCACAGCGGAGAGACAAATACTAGGCTGCTGTTTTTCCTCCCTCGTCAAGATGGGATCTGTCTTCATCCGCAGCAATGGTGTAGGACTGTTCTTGTTTGACACCCTCGAATACCGTGGGCACAAGTCTCACCCTCAGTGTTTTCTGGGCTTGCTTATGGGGGAAGCTATTTAGAAAAGCAAGGGAGGGACCTCGGCTGCAAGCCTGATGAAGCAAGGTGTCATTTAAGAAGGGCGCCTGGTATGATGCCCAAATACCACGTTGTCCTACTCTAGCAGCAGCAGCAGCAGCAGGCGGGCATACAGATGCCTCAGTGAGTGTCTCTGGGGAAGGAATTATGCCATGGCACCAGCTTCTCCCAGCTTTTGCTCCGTAAGGCACAGGCAAAAATAACCCCACAGATTTTACAGATAACCCAGGCGACTCTATGGGGTTGATAAAAGGTAGCTTGAGAAAGAGAGGAAGGACATACTGGCTAGTCCCAACAATGAGAGGAGCCGTGGGAAGGACAATGTGAATCCATGGTGGTTAATTTGCACAGGAGGAATGAGGGGGCTGGAGTTCTGGCAAGCTTCAAGCTCTCCCCTGTTGCCATAGCGCTGCTGGCTGAGGAAGAAGAGCGGGGGCTGGCAGGCTGCCTTCTGGAGGGAATCTCCTCAGCTCTTGTTTCTCCTTGGGAAGGACTCCACGGGAAGACACCGGCATCCCGTCCTCCTGGTCGCAAGGACATCCCGAAAGGACAGATAGCACGAGAACCCAGAGGGGGGCTGTGGGGAATTCCTCCCTCAGAAATAACCAAAGCTTTTCCACAGCTCACTCCCTGCTCCTTCCTTTCTCACCACCTCCCACCTCCACACCTCCCCCCCCCCCCCAGTGCCCTACACAGAGGTATTGATATCAGTCTCTGGGGAAGAAGTAGTTCCCTCGCGGTCAGAGTCATTCCATACCTGGACTAGATGACATCCAGACTCCCTGAAACAGTTGTGCAACAGGCCCCGCTGAGCAGGGCGAAAGCCTTCCTTGCGCTCTTTTACATCTAACATTTTCCATACTAAAATAAACTTACCAACAGCTCCCTACTTACTTCTAAGACTCACAGATGGGTTGGCGACAGTTCTTTTGAAAGACAAGAAAAAGCATGCCGTGATTCAGAAGCGGACTCCTTCGCTGCTACAAACAATGGAGTGAGCACAACCCGTTAACCCACTGTGGGACCAGGAGGCAGTTGGGAAGTTAGCTTCGGGAAACAGTCGCATGCACGACCGTGCAACTGGGCGCCGGAGTCCCCCTGCACCACCCTTCAGTCTTGGGGTTATTTACCATTCTAATCATAGTCAAAGCTCTGCTCTCCAGGGCTATCTCCATAAGTAGACTGGACTAACAACTTAGAGACAATGCTAATTCTAAGGAGGCAAGCCCACCTATTCCTAATCATGTGGCCGGGAAGATGTTTGTTTACATAGCTACCCTTGAAAGTGATTTTGACTCCTTGAGACCAACCCTCGGCACTGTTTATAAATCACGGTTCGTGGAAGGACGAACAGTCGGACAGTTTCAGATTACAGTCAGACCTAGCTCTAGGTTCACGGCTGCGGTTATGCACAAGACTGAATGCAAAATAAACCCCGCAATGATATACGGACCCGTTTAGCCATGTCCAAAGAAACAAGCGTTCCTGAAGACGGTTGCTAAGAGCAACGTGACTTAAGCACCACCTTTAGACCAGACGGAAGCAGAAAATAAGTACTACTAGGAATTCAACACACGAGACCTGTAACAGCCTGGTGACTTTTTAATCATTACCCATCTTCCCCTCCACATAAAAGTGTGTGCGGGAGTGGAATTTAAACAAAATTAGAGACCAAGGCACTACTCCTAGTCGAAGACAGGATCTTTCAGTGTCCCACAGAAATGGATAGAGCGGCTGCTACGGCTCACGGCGACCAGCGCGAATGCGGGAGATTCGCGCTTTCTCCATGCTGTCGGTAGGCAAGGAGGATTCGGCTTCTCTGGGGAAGCAACTTTTGGCTTGCCCCCTCCACCGCTCCCCGCCGCGGCTCGCCCCCGAGAAATTCCCTGGGCCGCACAGTCCCTCTCGGACCTGCGGTTAACTTTCGGCTCCGTCCTTGCCCTTCTTTACAGCGAAACTTCTATAGGGGATGCGGCGGCCGAAATTTCTCCTCCGCTGGCTTGCTTATACACACGTACACACTCGCGCATATACAGGCAGGGTTGTTAAGGTTAGTTTCACAGTCTAGCTGGGATAGTCCTTAAGCTGTAAAACTGCTCTACTCTCCTTGAAATTTCATTCTGATCTATGTTTTCTCTCTGTATTGTTTTTTGTTTTGTTTGGGTTGGGTTTTTTTTTTTTTTTTTCCCCCTGGGGAAAGCTCACACAACTTTCCTCTCATAGAAAAACTGTGGTTTTGAAACGTATCCCAAAGGCTCTTTCACAACTGCCCCTCAAGACACAAATCATCTCTTCTCTAACCCTAAACGCCACTGAAGTGGCAAACAATTAAGCAGACGCTTCAAGGAAAATCAGTACAAAGGTCTCAAAGCACAGCGTTGCGCCCACACGGGATCGGGTCGAGTGGACCAGAGGCGGGCGGCCGAAACTTAACAACCAATTGACAGATTTTTAACTGATCAAGCACCCTATTAGCCATGTTTTCCACTACTATGGAAACAGAAAAGGTACATTACGAGGAAGCCGCGAGAGCCGAGCAGAGCCTTAGGCAAATGCGTTTGCCCGTCATTTTCCTCTCTATTGTTATTATAATTATCATCATCACCATCACCATCATCATCATCATCGTGCCGTTACTACGGCTACAATGAGCTGCAGCGGCAGCAAAAACTCACAGCGATTCATCCCTCTGGATGCAAAATAAAGAGGGACTTCTGTGCCTGACACCGGTAGCACGTCCCAGTTCTCCCCCAGCACCCCCTTCTGAGTCAATCCTACGTATATCACATTCAGGCTTTAATGCATAATGAAAAAAGTGTCGGGAAATCTTACCAAATCTTAACACATGCGTGGTTCCTTGAGAATATCCAATCCACAGTAAGCAAAGAAGGAGTCTAATGGTGCATCTGAAGACTGAATTAGTTAGAATAGGGGAAATAATCTTCATGATGTTTCTATGCACACACGCGCTGCCTTACTTCCCCCTTCTAAGCCGTCAGGTTTCCCGGTAGGGTGAGAATGAGGATACGTAAACTGATGGCCCTCAGACACGATCACGGCATGGTCACAGAGAGAGGAGAGAGTGTACGCTTCCCAAACCCATTAGCAATCCCTGCATGTTCTTCATTCACTGCGCCAAGGAGCAACCTTCAACTGCAAGGAATGGTGGGACATCCATGTTAGTCGGGGGAGAATCCTTGAGAAATCCAAACACAGACAACGTCCAGCCGAGTAAACCTGGGAGGCAAGAAAAGAGGAAAATCAATAGGTAATCCAGCTTGAGAAATCGCTGAGGTATCGCCACATAGCGAGAGTCAATGAGCACCAGCCGTTTCACTGGCAAAGCTTTTGCCGTGCTCCCATTCTACTGCACTGCTGCACAGCTTCTGACGCGAAGCCAAGATTAAGTGAGAGAAATTGAGATAGCTCGTCTCTTCTTAAGGCTGCCTGCCAGACAGCCTTCCCAATTTCTATTATGCAACTGATCTGATCGCCTAGCGTTGTCGGAGGAAAAAAAAAAAAAAAAAAAAAACAGTCCAGTTTTATTTACATGCTTCTAATTGTTATTAGTATTTCAGTTGTTCTGAACAATAGCTATAAGGGTCTGTGGCAGGGGGGAAGGGGGTCTATAGGGGAGAAGAGAATCAGTTGTGTAAAAATCAATTCATGCATGTTAATAGCTGACTGCCTGGGTCGAAATCACTTAGCTTTAGAGTTGTGAAAGAGAAGGCTGACAATAAAGTCATGCAGATTATCAGAGTAACCTTTAGGCTAAGGAAAAAAAAAAACAAACCAACAACAACAACAAAACAAAACCCCCACAATATTTACATTCACTAACTATTGTTCATAGTAATGCATGAGAAAGGGTAAATGTGATGGCTTGTATACTGACTGTCCTTAGGAACTTGCTCCGGACCCGGTGATTAAGGAACATCAGCCTGATTTTACAAGGAATCGGCAGTGCCAAAACAGCCTTGTTGAATGCACAGACCTGTTTCGCTCAACTCTCTTGAAATTGCAATGTTGCTTAAAAGACAGTAACTTTGGGATTTACTAGTCTATGTACTCCACTTTATTCTGCCATTCTCTTATTTTGCACTCTGCTTTCTTTTCACTATGGTATGATGAAAATACTGCTGTTCCTCCCTCTACTAAGAGATCTATGTAGTTTATCATTTTACAGTCCTCAGTGAGAACAATAGCACTTTCCAGTTTGATACTGAGTTTGCACCTGCAAATGCAGACACGGAATTTTGTTTTCTGGCCAGATGTGCCAAAGAAGATAAACTCATTCAGTGGACTACTTCAGATTTTCCTTGGGAATACAATTAGTTGTGTTACTGTATCCATTAAAATACATTAACAAGGACTGACAGACTTTGCGATCTAAGTAAAGCTTTTGCTGAACCTACATAGGCTTTATTACAAACATTAAAAGATAATTCCTAGATTCCCCACCAAGAAAAAGAATTCTTTTTATTCTACATTCTGCCTACAGACATCTTTTGTCTCCTTTATCTCCCTCTGCTTTTTATTACTAAGGAAAATATCACTGAGAGTCTTCCCCCACAGACACTTGCAGATGAACATAGAATAAACCTCACTTTACAGAAATAAATACCAATGATGCCAAGATAATGAGAACACATAGTGGAATCCATCAGAAGTAGAGCATGTCAGAAGTGAATTACAGTTTATTCTTTAAATAATATCTGTGTATTGTAGACATGTAAATAAGTATCAGCAGCATTTAAATTATAACCTGTAATGTTGATGCTCTGTATTCCTAAGAGTGTTAGCAATTCACAGTAACTTTTTATCATTATGGCTTACTGATTTCCTCTGCATGCATTTACTTAAAACACTTAAAATACTGGTGAAAAGAAATGTACATTCCGCGAGGGGATTATTAAACATCATTGCTTTTTTTTTTCCTTTAAGATGGAGGCATAACTGCAGTGTCAAAAATAAGTATCATGAATGGCTAGTTCTGCAGTCTAGCAGGGAATTCAATCAGACGATTTGACTATTGGAGCACTTTAAAAAGAACACCTAGTGTTAAAAGCAAGGATATCTAGCGACTCCTTCAGTTCAAACTTAGAATATCTCCCAGTAAAAATGCAAAGACATGCTTTTTATTGTATTTTCTTTTTCATTTATTCAATTCTACTCGTTCATATTTTATCTTAGTCCAAGGAGAAATAAAACCGACCCATGTGAATACTGTGAACGCTCATTGCCTCCCTTCTCTTTCCACGGGTGTTGCTGAAATAAAGGGAATTAGGCATCTTTAGATACTTTTTAAATTGTGAGCGTTCAGATATATCTTCCTCTCTAAAAAATTTGTGTTGGGCTTGCTTTTTTAAAATATTAATTTAATTTTGGTAAGCAGTTTTGAAAATATGATATTCATGGTCAGCCTTAGCACGTTAGACAAGACATATATTTGTGGCAAAATGACTCCTTTTATCAGTCAGATTTTCTAATGTCTGTTGGGGAATAAATAAATAAATAAAATTGAGCTACCTGTAATCTAAGCCAAACAGAGCTCCTAAATCACCGCGTCTTTTATAACCGGAATCATAAACCAACTTGTGATTAACTCCTCTTACTGTTAAATACTCAGAAGCCCACGCTGCATCCCCTGCCTGAGGCTCAAGCTTCCCCGGTGACAGCGCCCCACCGCCGCCGGCTGCGTCTCCGGCACCGCGGACAGAGCCCGGCGCGGCCCTTTCAGCACCACGGAGAGCACTCCTGGCCCGCTGCCGCGCCTACGCCACCAGCCACTTCGGGTGTCAAAACTCCTGTTTTTCCCCTTCCAGTCATTTCACAGCATGGAAAGGAAATTAAAGTCTGTTATCGGCTTCTTTAAAGACACACATTATACCCTCGGTTATGTTAACTGGCCGGCTATTTTATGGCATTTTATGGGTTCATAAGGAGTACCACTCTCTTTCTTATCTGCTATAATACATCGCCTAATGCTCCGTGAACAGCCCTCCCCCCTTCTTTCAAACCCTAGCTCACACCTTGAAGGAAAATCGTACTTAATCCAGAAATAGTTTCTCAAGATTATCAGTTCCTTATCAAGTAAATCTTGCAAGACATCAGATGCTTAGAACTTGTGGCTGACGTTCACTTACAGACTATACAATTAACTAAAGCCTCAGTATTCACCATCCTAGACTCTTCTGTTAATTGGGCTTTAACTTAATTTCTCCTACGGGAAAGGGAAGGATAATCTTTAAAAAGACACTTTTGTTCACCCTACTGAATTATTTCAATACAAAGGCAGGTAAATGTTCTTAACGCCTTTCATATTCCTTTCCCTGTGAGACATGCAAGTCAAAGGCTGGAAATCTTTAATACAATGTTATGCTGAAGGAGCTGGTCCTGTGTTTTGGGGGCTTGTCACCACTGCTACACAGTTCTTTTCAGATTAAGTCTTTATGAAACCGCCCTCCACACGTCAGTGAACAGCAACTGGGAAATCTACAGTTCCTTGGATATATGCTTTGATTCGCTTTACATTTGGTCATCTATCGTAGACATTGTGGTAACACATTTTTAATACACAAGGACAATGTTCAATTGAAGCTGATATGAAAAATAGTATTCCAGCTATAGACAGGGAAAGAATAGACAATCTGAGGCCCTTAAATCTTTTCTGGGTAATAAAAGCCTAGTACATTTTTAGGTATGTGTCAAGTATAAATGGTGATCTTATGTACATAATGTTTCATTTGGAAAGGGGAGATATGTGATTCTGATTACCTTATTATATCAGGCACTTTTCCTGACAGATCTTATTTTTATGTGCTATTATCATAATAAAAGTTAACCCAGTTCCAGCTAGCTGCCACCTACTGGGATGTATAGTTTTACCATATTGCTTTAAAAAGGAAATGTCTCTCATTTTCAGGTCATATCTATGTGTCTAAGAACTAATGGTAATATTTTTATACCACTTAATATACTGATTTGTCCTCTCCTATCAACAACTGATATAAATTTATTATGTGTATAACATACAGTCCCCAAAGCTTTGTTTCTCGGACATTTTTTCAGCAAATCCTTGCAAACTCTTCAGATTCACATGCCACTACAGTCCACCTGCTGTTGCAATCTGGTGTGAGGAGAGCCATAGCTTGCTGCAACACCTGACCAGCATCTCCAGATCTCTAGAAACAAGTGTTGCAGCTTTGCTGACAAAGCAGTAACACAATCCTCCCTTTTAAAATGTTTTCCAAAGTATTCAAATGAATGTTGTTATTATCTTTTAAAAACACATTGCAGCCCACTTGCACTTCACTCCCACCAGGTATAAAAACCATAGGTTCTCTCTGTCTGTTATTATCTCAGTCCAAATTTACAACCAAGTTTCTGCTGCACCAATGATTAATGACATTTTAAGATGGTAATTATTTTTTAGCTAGTGGAAAGACGTGTATTCTAATTAACGAACTGAGTATGCAATAGACTTACTTGTTCAGGCACTTTTGAGTATCACAGCAGTGCACTTTACTATCAGGTTTTAAGCAGCAAGAACAAACATTTATGGCATTACCTACAGATCAGCCTGTTGTCCCTTCAGCTTGCTTCGGGGTTGGGAAAACTGTGAAAAATTTTGGGAGGAGAAGGAAGCTGTTTAATGTTTTCTATGCTCTATTCCCTCAAAAGTTTCTGAGGAAAACGGGAAGAGAGGTTTTCATTATAATATATTCATTCCTTTTCAGGGCGCGCTCGGCTTTTGCAGTCATGCCTCCACTATAGGCAGGAATGTCTCTTGCTTTACACAGAGAGCGTCAGCGCCCTGGCTGGGTTAGCGATGGATGCTCACCCAAAGAATACTGAATTTGTTCAGAAATAAATGATAGGAATGCCGACAAGCCGAAAGGGCGTCTGGCTGGGCATCACGGTGGGGGCCCGGTAGGAGCAAAAGGAGACCTCGCGGAAGTGGAGACTGTCGTCCACCCACAACTCTAGCGAAGTTAGAGACCGTTTCTCACCTCCGCTCCCCCAGGAGAGTCAGGGGTACATTCCTCAAGGCTGTCAGCTTGGCCGCCCTGAGCCCAGCCCGGGAGCAGCGCTCCGGCTGTAGGGGGCAGTTCCGAGCTACTGCGGAAGCCGGGCGGGAGGCATCAGGGTCTGCGCTACCCTGGCCCCTCGCCCCCACTTCCCACCCCTCAACCTCTAGCATGGGGACAGCGGCGGCTCTGACGGTGCAGAACAACAGGGGGAGAAAGAGAGGAAGGCGACAGGTTTCCCTACCCCACAGGAGGGACAGACGCGGGCGACAGGAACCGGCCACACCAGCAGAGCTGGGGTCCGCCAGCTCGTCTTTGCCCAGAGACACCTGGCCAAGAGACACTGCGGTGTGCAGATCTCGGCACAACGCTGCTACGGTGCATCCCTCTCCGCCCCCTTCCCCCCCCCCCCCCGCAGCCCTTCACTTGCATGCAACCCCTCCGGCCGTGGCCGCCAGCCGGAGAACCCGGGACATTCTCCTACCTTGAGCTGCGGTCGGGGAAGCGGGGAGGGAGAGGAAGGTGGAGGCGGGGGGAGGAAGGGCGGTGGCAGGACGCCGGGGACTGCCCGGGCTGCGGTGCAGCCGGCGTCCGGGCACCACTGACGGCGGAGGCAAGCGGCGGCCGAGCGAGCGAGGGAGGGAGGGAAGGAGGGAGGGAGGGAGGAAGGAAGGAGGGATGGAGGGAAGGAGGGAGGGATGGAGGGAAAGAGGGAGATCCGCCTCCCGTCGGGAGCGCTGCACAGCGCCCTTTAAAGGAGCAGAAAACCGCTTTCTCCACGGCCGCCGCTCTCGGCTCCCCGCAACGCCAAGCGTCGCCGCCGCCGCTGCTGCTCGCCCGCCCTGCTAGCCACCGGCGGCCGCAGGGCTTCGCGGGCGGCCGGCGAAGCAAGGAGCGCTTCCGCCTCTCCTTCCCCCCGCCGTCGCCCGAGTGGCCCGAGCTCGCCGGGCAGCGAGTTTTCAGAGCGTTAAAAGTCCGAGCTCCTAATCAGGATCCCCAACCCTGTTTTTTAAACACGGAGGGTGTGGGAGCATGGAACCTTCCGCCTGCAAAACGGCACTTAGTGACCTCTATGCTTGCCCATTTTGCCCCGTGGGTGCGGAGATGAGCGGAACCACCCTACTACAGCCTGCCAGAGTGCTAGAAAAAGTGCAAGTGCCTCCGTCTGCTTCTCAACTCCTTCCTCATGACGAAGCCCGCCTGTCCCCGCTCTTTCCTTGGGCTAGCAGGGCACTTCTCCACCTGATCCAGGCTGGAAAGGACTCCGGGAGAGGGGTGGGGGGGTGAAAGGAGGGCGAGTGCTCTCCGTGGAAGCCGCGAACGCCTCTGCCCCCCACCCCAGCTGATTCGCTCCTAAGTGGCAACGCTGCGGGAGGGAACCTCTTCTCATAGAACCAAGGCCTCCCTAATGAGCTAGGGTGTGAAATGTAAACCCACCACCACCACCTTCCTTTCCCCTCTCGCCCAGGCGTACTCGTCCCCGCAGGCGTCTGCCTGTTCGCCCCTTCTCCCGATTTTGTTTCGCGGCTCAGACATGTCTTGAAACGCTTCAGGATTTCCCCTGTGCCTCCCCTCCACCCCGCAGCCTTCCCGAGGTCTCATCTCCGGGCAGACGTGCTGTGCAGTTTGACAGGAAAATCCCCGTCCCCTTGCCTTTCCCTCACGGAAAATTCCCGTGCCCGCATCCGCGGGGGAGCGCTGCCCGCACCCCACAAAGGAGGCTCAGGCGTTGATACGCTTCATCTGATCAAGTGATCAACTAGGGAGCTCTTGGTTATCGGAGGCAGGGGTCTCGAAGAACATTGAAGAGATGGGACTGGGGCGGGTGGGGGTTGGTGACTGAAAAGCTTCTATAATTAAGTAAACAGCAGAGTTGTTGTGCGAAGGAAATAAATAGTCAATGATCCCATTGTAGAGCCGAGCACAGGCGGCACAGACCGCGACGGACTTGCTGCGATTGGGCTCTGTTCGCTGTGACTTGCAGCTTAATCGTCCCCACAGCACATCCCTTAATTACTTGCAGCGCACTTCCATGGCCGACAGAAAATTCATTAGTTAGTTCATTTGCCTGAAGCTGTAATGGAGATAACTCCTGTAAAAAAATAAATCCACTGCTAAAGCAAAGCACTTCACGCCACCTTAGGAGGTAAAGGGAGCTGGGGAGGAGGTCCAAGCCAGGAGTAAGGGAGTTGCTTATGGGGCAACCAAGCGGTACAACATTGTGGAAAGCTGAGCTCTGTGGGGTCCTGCAGGAGAGAAGAGAATCGCGGGGATCACCACGGGAGTGACCAAGGGATCTCCACGATCTCCGTGAAGGCAAGACAGGCTAATGCTGCGGTTAGAGGGAAAGGGAGTGAAGCGTGTGAAGTCAAATGAGCAAATATCCGTGCAAACAGTGCACAAGCACAAGTGTGTAAGCAGTCCCTTTTCTTTTTATCACTGACTGCATTTGTGCTGTTACTATCCAAATATTTATGAACAGAGCATAACCACAGAACAAGGAAAACATAAAAACATGTCATTCAAATATGTCTAAGATGAAAAAAAGAAAGGCAGAGAAGTAAAGGGATGTAGCATTTCAGTCCATTACCACCACCACCCCCCCCCCCCCCCCCACCCCCCCAACACACACACATTGTAGATAGTATAATACCCTCATATAATCATTTCACCTTAACTATACTGATGCAGAATATTTTCCCTTGTTGCCTGGGTTACATTTCTGTCCAGACATGGAACCCTCAATACTTTCCTCAGCCATCAGTTTATGCAGAATCAGGTCTCCCTCAGAAAGGAAAGAGGTTCCCAGTGTCATCAGTGTTGTTACCAACACATACCACTTGGGATATTTAGGGAGTCTGAATATGTCTTATTCAAATGAAGAAAGTTGGTGCAGGAAAGTTTGAACAACAAGCCTAAGATCACACTGCAAGTCAGTGACACAATGGTGGGAAGATGCTCTGAGATTCTCTTTTCTCAGGATTTGACTACTACAAAATCCCTCATTTCAACACTGACAAAGTTTCTTGTTATGTTTCTCGCAAGTTACACTGTGGGAACTTTGAACTTTATCAGTATTGACCACCAGAGAGAAATATAGAGGAAAGCACAGGGCCCAGTTTGTCAATATTCAAAATAAGGTATACCAGAGAATTTGTCATGCAAGGTTTTGGACTCTGAAAAGAAAAAAAAACAGGCAAACAAATAAACTTATTTTCTTCCTTGGGGATTTTTTTTTTTCTTTTTCTTTTCTGATTACTTTTATTGAAATAAAAAACTTTCTTAGATAAGAATATATGTGTTATATTTCACAAGATATTTAAAATGTTTTGTAACTGTCATTAAGAATTTTACCCCATTAAAAAGTAATCAAATTTGCAAAGATATTAGTAAGAATAGCTTTTTGGGTTTGTTTGGTTTTCCCAGTTTTATTTCTAAATAAATAGAATTAAATAGATTCATAGAATGGTTTGGGCCAGAAGGGACCTCTAAAGGTTGTCTAGTTTGACCCCCCTGCAGTGAGCAGGGACATCCTCAACTAGATCAGGTTGCTCAGAGCCTCCTCAAGCCTCACCTTGAGTATCTCCAGGGATGGGGCCTCAACCACCTCCCTGGGTAGCCTATTCCAGTGTTCTACCACCCTCACGGTATCTGGGTTTATCATTTTCCACTCCATTAGGTCCATTTACACCTCAAAGTTAGAAGTAATGTAAACCTGTAGCTTAATTGCTTTAAGCCTTCCAAAATGAAATTACATAAGGATGACAAATAAATTATTTTCCCACAAAAATCTATCACTAATACTTAATCCATATGAATATTTAAGACTTCCCTCCCCCCCCCTTATCTTTAAATGTAGGTCAGCTATGATAATGTAAATGCTGACAGAATTTAAGATCTTTCAAAAGAGTTTCCATGAAATTTTTTTAAAATGCCAGATTACAAAGACACAAACACAACCAAAATAATCTCTCAGGTATTCTGGATGCTAAGGTTTAATAGCTTTAAAAACATTCTGTCCAAATTAATGACCCAAATCTGAGTACTGACACTTGTTCAAGAAGAACAGTTCACAGCTTGTGCCCTGCCACAGAAAACACCAAAGCAAATTTTTTGTTTTTCAGATTGCAACTGAATATTTAGTTCTTCCTGCTAGCCATTGGTTTACATTTTATTGTCTAGCAGGTGTGAACAACACTGGCTGGTCTTTCAGGAAACCTGTGTCTTACTGCTACAGCATAAGGACTTCTGGCACAGCTCATGGGCAAAGAAAGGCTTGATGTCATTAGTTTGGCTGAGGAAAATCCTCCCGAGTTTTGTTTCTTCACAGCTTTTAATGATGACCTTGTATACTCATATTCCTGGTCAAGCTGGCTGCATGTATCAAATCTTGTTCCCTCAAACAGAAGAATTATTCAAATCAGGATGGAATAAACCCCAAAAATATCTTTGTCTAGAAATAAATCACCGTTCTCATATTATCCACTTGAGGGAGACAATGAGCCATAGGTTACATCCGTATGTCAGTTTGATGGATCACAAAACTGAACTTTTAATTGATGATGGATTTGTATCCATTGCATGTTAATGTTAATTTAAAAAGTACTGGCCTCTGTAACACAGAAGGCATGAACTTTCTCATAGCAATTAATTGATCTGCATATCTGACAGTTTTCGTCTCTTTCCTTACTGTCTAGCAAGGTCAGATCATCTGATGACTTTCACTGATAGGTCTTTGACAGGAATGTCTAGAGTCGTTTCAGATGATATCCCATGACTCTAGAATTAATATCTCACATTTGAATAGCCTGGCCTAATTCAAGACTTACATGTTGACTCACTTTAAGAGGTACACTAAAGTGTATTACATTACTAAGAGGCCTAAAATATAATACTACTAAGAGCCATAAAAGAATAAAAACTTTCTCTGAGTCTGAATACCTTTGAATATGGAACCATGGCTTGGATATTTTATTTTATTTTATTTTATTTTATTTTATTTGGTGCCAGCCACAACACAGTGTACAATATTCTCCAATAGACTGACATATTTTGCAGTCTTCCCATGAAGGAAAGCAGCTAAACCTGAGAACCAATTCTAAGCACATGAAAGGCAAGAAAATGATTAGGAGCAATCAGCATAGATTCACTAAGGGAGAAATCGTATGACCAACTTGATAAACTCTTAAAATTAAGTGACTGGCTTGGTGGATGAGGGGAGAACAGGGACGATATTTTACCTCAAAGTCAGTAAGGATTTCAATACTGTTTCCCATGAGATACTCATAAAGAACCTGTTGATGTATGGGCAAGATGAACCAACATGAAAACTGGCTCAGTGGCTGGGCTCAGAGGATGGTGATCAGCTTTATGAAGTACAGTTGGAGGTCAGTAACTAGCAGTGTCAATATTGCATCCAGGGGTCAATACTGCATTAATGGTTCAACATCTTTACTAAGGATCTGGATGATGGGGTAGAGTGTACCCTCAGCAAGTTTGCTGATGACACCAAGCTGGGAGGAGTGCCTGATACACCAGAGGATTGTATTGCCATCCAGCGGGACGTGGACAAGCTGGAGAAATGGCCTGACAGGAACCTCAAGAAGTTCAACAATGGCAAATGCTAAGTCCTGCACCTGGGGAGGAACAACTCCATGTACCAGAACAGCTTGTGTCCAGCCAGCTGTGAAGCAGATTGTCAGAAAAAGACCCAGGGGTCCTGGTGGATACCCACCTGAACATGAGCTAGCAATGTGTCATTGTGCCAAAGAATGCTGATGGTATCCTGGGCTGCATTAGAAGTATTCCAAGTGCCTAATCTTGAAGTAATAATATAATATATAAATTCATAGGTGATATTTTTGTTTAATATACACCTGAGAGTAAGCCTCCATCCTCATATATGCAGCCATTTAAACCAGGTAATCCATCATATAGTCTGATCTCATTCCTTTTCCTGGGATTTGGAAATTGACATGAATCCATTGTCAAGATCCAGATAATATGGCACAACATACCACATACTAGTTGTGATAGGCACAGTATGAGCTTCAGTATGAGCTACTTATTAGGACAGTAGTTAAAGGGTGCTCCATTGACTTCAAATTCTCAGAATAGAAAATTAAAGTTTACTAGTGTGTAGAGAATTACAAGATCTGTGCAGTGTTTAAATCTCTTTGAGGTTTTTTAGAAAGTGAATTTCACCTAAAGCAAGCCTACGCTTCTAATCTACCTTGAAATTATTTGAGTTAGACTATACAAAGTGTATTTGGTCCATTTCAGGGGAGGCAAGGAAATTGCTCCACTATTCAAACCTAAGCAGTTTATCAGATATGGAAAGCCATTTCTAGTACGTGAAAATACTCCCTGGGGCATATTCCTCTACAATATGCATTTTAAGTAGGTAGGAAGTCACATACCCCGGCATTATATTATGAAAGAGAATAATGACCTACTTTAGCAATGATAACCATAAGTGAAGTAATGGGGCCACAAATAACATGTAAAAATAAACACCTTAATTAAGTAATTCAAACTCTTATTTACTTTTCATATTTTAAGCATTTATAAGCAACTTCTTTCATTTCTTTGCTATCTCATTAGTTGGGAAGAAGAAGCAAGTTTCACTTCAGTTTGAGTTTTTAGAAGAACAGAAGTCTTAGGTTCTGGGAAAATGGCTTAAGCACTCTAGTCAGCACAATTCAAATACATCTTAAATACCTTGTCAAATTAGGATCTGACAGAGAGATCATTTTAGGCTGTGCAAGGACCCTCTTTCTCTGGAGGGTATGTTAGTATCAATACACAGGCTGAGAAATGATGATGACATTTCAGTGATGAAGACTGCATAACATCCCAGGTCTGGACAGCCTTGAAAATTATCTTGTTAGCTTAATTTCAATGTATTGTTGAAATACATTGTCCATAAAAATCTTCTAGAAGTAAGAGACAAAGGAGGGCTTATTTTTCATTGTTTGATATTGTTGAAACTTGAATTTTAAAGTTATTCTGAGAAAAAAGGCTGTTGGGTATATTATTCTCTGAGATAGGGCTGGACAAGTAAGACAACCACAGCTGTGAAGAGCAGAACCTGAACAAGGAACTGAAAATCAGGAAGGATGAGTGAAACCAAAAAAATCTTCCTGAGTTGACAGGACCCTTGCTGTGAGGAAGAAAGGAACTGAAGAGAAGCATTAAAAAGGAAATACAATATTTTAAACAATATTTTAAACTTGAAATTGCTTGAAAGCTGAGAGAATACACTGTGCTGGGACAACTGCCAGAAGGAGTGAAGTCTTTCTGAAGACGAAAAGAACCACACAAGCTATTCTTGGATAATTTAGGAGAGTTTGAGTCTCTTTAATGATATGTATAATATAAAGCAGATTTATGAAAATATTTTAAACTCACAGTTTGCAATCATTCTAATTAGTTATCATTTTACTCCTAATTTGGTTTGTTTCTATGTCTATAAATGATGAAAACTGAGGCCTTGAGAACACAGAGGATCAGACTTACAGGTGATTCTTTATCAAAACCAGTGTCCAGTCTAAAGATAAGCTGAGAAACTTTCCAGTCTCTGAGGTTTACCAAGGGGAAAAAAAAAAAAAAAAATAGAGCCCCTTCACTTTCAGCAATTTTTTTTTTCTCCTAACAGTAAAGAGGCACTAGTCTGGTATCTCTTGATACAAAAGAGAAGAGATACATCTCCTTTTTTCCTCCTTACCTTGCTCTTTTAGAAGTCCTTCAGGAAGAATATCTAAATCAAATGAAAATTATTCTCTCAACAGGATGAATTTATATTGAACAGTGAGAAGGAGGAGACAAGCACATCATATAAAGACTTAATTTAAAGTCAAATGCTTTGCTGTCTTTGTTTCTTCCTTAAAGTACTGACTTGACATGAATCCAAGAAAGAACTAGAATTACTGATACTCCCATCTTTCATGTTTTATTAACAAGTCTTTTACAACTGGAAAACAAACAAACAAAAAAACCCAAGACAAAAAAAAACAAACCCACAAAAAAACCCCACAAACAAAACCACAACCAAACTAAAACAAAACAAAACCAAAACCAAAACAACAAAATCAACAAACAAAAGGACAGGAGCAATTCTAAAAGCTACTGATGAGGCAATTAAGGTAAAGTACAAAACAAATCAAGTGAAAGGTAGTTCTTATTAACAGTAATTTCTTATACACATATCTGTAACTTAAATAGCTGGAACACATATGAACAAACACAGTAACTCTTAGTTTTCCACTTTTAACAGAGTTGTGAACATTTCCACGAGAACATTTTAATGTAACTTCCTACATTTTACAGTAGATAGCACTGTGAGTCAGATGATTAAATGAAATTCAGAACTTCGAGCAGCAGGTTTTTCCCCAGGTCTCACAGGCAAAAGAATGGAGCTAATAATTTCATATAGACGTCTCTATATGGCAGGTAAAAGGTGTCTTGCAATAGTCTAACCAGCTGGTCTATAACATCCAAAGGAGCAGAATAAAAGTCTAAATCACTTAGATGATATTTGAAATCTGAGACATCCACATACCTGTAACTAATAGGAGGACCTGCCCAGTCAATTATCTAAAGAACCCATTGAGGTTGGTGTTATTTACTGTCTTATTTGTAAACAGGCCTTGTAGGCAGTATTATCTGTTATTTCACGACAGCTGCAGGTTTGGGAAACATGTATTTCAATTATTACTTTTTTCCCCTACAATTTTGGTTTAGGAAAACCATACATAAACCTCTACAAGGAAATAAGAATTTGAAGTATCTACAATTGTAGCCATTCAGAACCCAAAAATACTTTTAAGAAGAGTTTCTTCACATTCTAAATCACCTCTTTTGAAACCACAGCACTGAAATGTTTTGCTATTACATTGTGAAAGAGCAGTGATGACTTTTATTTGCTAAACCCAGTTTTACTAATACTGCAATATACACAACATTGACAAATCTGGATAAAACAATGCAGTGTTTTTTTTCCAAAAACCATTTCTAACCTTGCACTTTGAGATGCAATTCTTTAGCTAGAGGCCTGAAAAATGGAAATCTCTTGTAATAGTCTATCTATAATTCATGTCAATGTAGTTCAAAACCAGAGTTTTTGCCTGCCATTTCCCCTACAGTGTTCATCTTGTCCTTTTGTGCTTACCATGAAATAAAGAAGCATCAATTCATGAATTACTTAGGATATTAATAAATTAAATAGAAAACTCTCAACTCTTTAGTGCTGAAGTAGGTAGTCCTATGCAATTTAAGAAACAGAAAAATAATAGCAATGATATAGCAGAAGCTACCTCTTCTGAAAGTAAAAAAAAATAGAAGTCTTGAATGATGTTATGCATAAACCCTCATTTGTCTCAGAATCTCTCCCAAACTACTTATCTCCATTATTACACAAAACAGATTTTTATCAAATATTTAATCACCAAACTCATAGAATAACTTGTTCTTGTTTTGTACTTTGGTCAAAGGATTATGGCCAACATTTACCAACAGTTAAACAACATAACCGAACTGCAAGCAGTCTTCACTTTGGTATAGAGATACTGTGTTATTTCCACTTCATTGTCAAAAACATTAACTTCGGTAGCAAAAGTTGAAATTAATTCACCTTTTATGATATTTTTGCTTATTTGCTGTGTTGGATTTGTGTCTGGAGGGATTTTGATAACGGGGAATGGAGCTACTGGCATGGCTCCTGTAAGAAGCTTGGAGAACCTCCCCCATCTCCAAGTTGGACCCACCTACTGCCGAGGCCAAGCCAATCAGCACCTCTGTGGTAACTTATGTAAATATGTTGTGGAAAAAATATTGGGCAAGTTCCTCTGTTTAGGGAGCTCTTTTGTTTTGGAGAGGAGTAGGATGTGAAAGAGCCAATGATGTGGACACCGAGGTCAGTGAGGAAGGAGAGAGAGAGATACACCAGAGCAGCCTTTGCCCTTCAGCTACTGGTGAGACATCAGGCTGACCCCCTGCAGCCTATGGAGATCAGCAGTGGAGCAGAATCCCACTTGCAGCCCATGAAGGACCCCTTAACAGAGCAGGGTTCTGATCCCAAAGAAGCCCATAACTCCAGGGGAAGTCTGTACTGGAGCAGTCTGTTGCTGGAAGGATTATAGTCCATGGAAGAGACCCACACTAGTTGTGGAAGTTTGTGGAAGACTGTCACATGTGGGAAGGACACCATGTTACAACAGGAATTTTCCTCAGCAGGAGGAAGAAACAGCAGAAACAACATGGAACAGACTGACTGCAACTCCTATTCCCTCCCCTGCTGTGCTGCTGGAGGGGAGGAAGTAGAGAATTTAGAACAGAGCTGAGACCAAGAGGAAGGGACAGGTGGGGGTGAAAATGTTTGTAAGATTCAGTTGTTTCTCTCACCATCCTACTCTGATTCAATTGGTAAATTGGTGGTGGTTTTGTTTAAATTAAATTGATTTTGTTTCCCCAAGTTGAGTCTGTCTTTTGCCCCTGATTGTAATTGGTGAGTGAGCCCTCCTTGTCCTTTCTCTCAATCCTCGAGTCTTTTTGTTGTATTTTCTCCACCCCATCCCACTGGAGTCTGTTAGGAGTGAGTTGGGTCACATGGTGCTTAGTGCTGGCTGACTGGGCCTAAACCATGACATTTGCATATTATCTTTGGCTTACTTATTCTGTCATACATTTGATGGTTCTGGTGCATCTCCTTTTCCCTAAGTGTGTATTTGACCCTTAACATCTCAGTCTTTGGCTTTTAAATGCTAAAGATGATAATTGTGAATAAATATTCTGAAGGGAACAGAGAAGCCCACACTAAACTAATTCCATGTCTCCTTCCAAATTTATCCCTAAATCTCGGGAGATAAATAGCTAATATATTAGTCTATGAACAGTTTGATTAAATGAAGGTTTCCTCTTGTTCTGTAAGACAGTAATAAGAAATAAGTAATAAATTTTACTAATGCACCTGGGCTGGACCATCATCAAAGACAGATGAATAAAAGTTACCCATTTTCCATAATGAGAGCTGTGAAACTTTGTATTTTATATGCGTTCTTGACAATAAATGCTATATGGAAGTGAAGAGATTTCACTGACGCTGACAGCCCCAATGCAGGCGAGAGGTTAGAAGGAGAAATTTTTCATTATGCTTACTAATATTTCAGAAAGGTACCTGTACACCTTTATTCCGATCTGTATTTCTGTCGAGGTTCTAGTATTTAATACACTCTAAGAATTATCAGCCATTTTGAGACTGGGAGGAAAGAATAAATGCCAGGAGTTTGAACCAAGGTAAAATTCCTTACACCAATGATCATAGAATCATAGAATCATTTAGGATGGAAAATACCTTTAAGATCATCAGGTCCAATCATAAACCTAACACGTCAAAATTCACCACTAAACCATGTCCCTAAGCATCATGTCAACACGTCTTTTGGCATAAGTACCAGTAATCCATCTCTTCTGGCCTCTATGACTAAATAGATGAAAACTTCACCTGCTCTTTGAGGAATCTTTCCTTCTATCCAACCCACCTGTTGCATTTCTGAAAAAATACCTTGGGCTACTGAGTTAGCTACATCAATCTGCTTGATCAGTAACCTTTTATCTATAACACAGTCAGACAGAAATAGGCAACCCATAAACTTAAGTATTTTTTCTTATAGCCAGTGAAGTAAAACATACAATAGGTTACTAGTCTCCCAAAGTCTTCTGTCAGAAAAGACCTTACAGTTGAACAATGCAAGTATGTTTTGGTAGAGTTAAATCAGGAAGGCCTCCAGATATATATTATTACATTTCATAGAAGCACAGAATGTTGATACATCTGTGAAATACAGGTGATTTCTGTTAATTCACCCCTCTTTTTAAACTAGAGATGAGTTTTTAAAATTGCTATGACGCTAGGTTTAACTCAGAGGAGAGAATGTCTTGTTTGACGACCTGATCCAAAGGTTGATGAAGACAACAGGAAGGCTCCAAGACATTCTTCCATTTCTTGGAAGAAAATAAAAACTTTACAACAGAGGAAGGAAGGAGGGGACAAAGACATACTATCAGTTTAGGGATGTTTCAACTCTTACTCAGGTTCTATCAAAACTTCTACTCATTTGCACTCCTGGATTTGCTGTGGAATAAGGAGTCTGGTTTTTGACATGAAGCATACTTAATCTGTGTGCAAAACCATACACAGTTAGGAGGTGTTTCATAGATTCAGCCATGGGTTTAGATACATAACATTTAATTATTAACTTTCTCAAAGTCTGCTTTTAGTTACACAAGGACACAATTCACTGAAGTAAGTTAAGGAGATTGAACATATTAAAATGTTAAAGAATACTGCCTCCTGAATGTCTTTTCCTCTCTTCCTTTTTCTTTTCTGAGTAATTAAGTACTATGTGCAGATTTAAAGGTTTAGAATTTATAAATAGTAACATTTTCTTTTAATCAATTTGGCAAATGTGATAGGATCTAACAAAAAAGTACATACAACCTGAGCACGTCAACCAACCTCTCAGTCAGTGGAACACAAATATCACTGTTAAGATACCCATTTGAATCCCATTTGATCAGAACATCAAAACAAACCAACAAAAAACAAACACAACAAACCTTCACATTTATGGGATTTTGTTTTAAGCATCCAAAGTTAAGTGGGATGAGTCCCATTTACACAGCCTAAACTCTTAAAAGGCTTGTTAGTGAACCAATCTTCAGATTTTATCTGTCAACATCTAAATCTATTATTAAAATGCAAGCATATTGCTATATTCCAAAGATTTATAATCTGATCAGTAAATTTCAGTAAATTTCATAGTGTAAATAACAGGCACATCACTGCTACATTGACTATTGAAGCTATGTTTCAAAGTGCAGAGGAAAAAACAGTCTCATTCTTTCACAGTGGTTAAGCTTTTATAAAACACTTTGAAGTAAACTTCTAGAATAGGACTTCTCTGACCAAATTTAGATATCAGCATCCAGAATAGTTGTCTAGACTCCTTTATAGTCAGTCACAAAAAGTAGGTTTTCTTACAGTGAGATCTGACCCATTTACTTGACTACTTCAGGATAAAGCAACAGAAAACAGGTCTTCAAGACTGACTGCAATAAACATTTCTACTTCTTTGAATTTTTAAGTAACTGGGAGGTTTTAATTTTAAATTAAAATTTAAAGTCAGGAATGAGAGACAGTTTGTGTTTTGTGATTCTACATTCTCCAATTTTTATACTGAAATAAATATATGTAGATACAGTGTATATATGTGTATGTATAAGTGTATAAGATAGGATATATTTAATTCCTTCATATCGTCAAAAGGGCAGTGTAACATAGGAATTAGACTCCAAATTGTATCCTGGAATAGGGTAAAGAAAATACCACTTTTCATATGAGTGTCATCAGAACAATTTCTGTACTATAGGTCATCATTTTTTATTCCTTATTTTCTTTGTAGGGATTTACAAAGTTCTTTTGATCTATTTTACAAGCATGCATTCCAAGTGCTTGTACAAGACAAATATACAACCCTGAATATTATTAATCCAGTGTATAAGTTTATGCAAGCTCTCCAAATGTACCCCATCTATCTATTTAGCTATACATATAATCTAGTCATCATCAAAGAATTTTCCCAAACTTAACATTACATCCAATTACAAAATGTTTTAGAAAAACACACTGGTCTCCTTGGATGTCCTCGAACTCCAAATTACTGGTGGTGTCAGGTCAAGGAAAAGGAGTGAGTACTCATGCCAGGGATGTTCCAAGCATTTGTAGTGCTAAAATCCTTAGACATGCACAGGCTGTGAATTTCAGCATTCTTAACTGCAACAGTATGGATGAAAAGGATTTACTGGAGGAAAAAAAAAATCTTAAAATGTTTAAACTTTCATGTTGACTTCACACTGCAAAACATGGCTAGCCAGCCCAAGGTGGAACTGAAGGCTGAATTTGCCTATTTGCTGGGAAGAGCACTCACGTGCTATGACATGAACATGCTGGGTGTTTGAGTATGGTGGGTATTCATTAAATTCAGTGTAAAACCTCCTCCTTCTGATTGACTTAGAACATAATCCAGATCTGAAAGAGGCAATAGTGTGCTGTAGAGAAGAAAGAAAATGAGCTTCACATAAAGAATACCTTGTCTTGATTTTGCACTGCAAATGTCACTCTGTTACCTAGGTTGAAATTGTGGAACACAATAAACTGGGAAATAACCACAAAATACTGTCTGAAGTTCTTCTCAGTGAAATTTTGCACAAATTAAAGTTATGGTCAAGAAGACCTAGGAAAGACTTACAGAAGTTTAAGTCTGATTTGAAGCCAGGAAACTACTACGCACTTGCCTGCAAACCTTGCAAAATGATAAATTCTTGATGAATTTTGAGTGCTCCTGGACAAAAAAAAAAAAAAAACACAAAACCTTCTCTCTTCCCAAGGCTGGGACTTTAAGAGGTAAACTCAATTCAGCTAAAACAGTTGAATATTAAATAAAATGCAACTTCACTCCTTGAAATGGTTGATTTTCCTTTTCTTTGAGTTTTGAACCTATAGTTCTTCCCTCAGTTAGACTCTTGAAATACTCTCATACCTGAAAATGTAAATGAATTAATTTGTTCAGACAAGGGCATTTTGTTTAACTTTAATTTTATTTTATTAAAACCTTGGGATCAAATATTTATCTTGTGCAGTTGCATAGATCTTTCTGACAGAGTTACCGTGAACTAACATCTGTTGTAGAACTAACCTTGAGCTTTTTAAAGGAACAATGGAATCAATGTTTCTCTAGTACTATCACAACACATTTTTTAGTCTGTTGAATCATATTTCTAAGAAATAAAAGCTAGCGCAATACAGATTGGAAACCAAGATATTTCCTTTTTAAATGTATACACTTATACATGGTCCATTAAATTAATACTCATAATATAATGAGCAAACTGAGTAGCTAACTCCAGTCACAACTAAAATGTTTAAAGTACAATTTAAACCAAAGAGTCCTTTTGCTTTCAGAACTATTCCATTAGATCACCACATTCTGAAGCATAACTGCATAATATATTATACTACATAAAAAGCATAAACTATCCTGAGGAATCTCAGCAATGGAACAGCTTTTTGTTAAGATTACAGTGGCACTTCAACCAAAAAATATATCCATAGGTCATAGGACTGAAGAAAATTATTGTCATTCATCTTTCTACAGTACAGGATTACTTCTTATTTTATGTTTGGTAACACATAGTTACAAAAGAATAACACCACATGATCTCAGCACATTGACAAACTCTTCAGTTCATTAACAGAGATGTTTAATGAGAAATTATCCAAGACCTGTGGGAAGAATGTGGGCATTACTCTTAATTCTACAGTGAGTTCCAGGTTCTGCTTTCCTTAGAATTTATGTTTTTTGCAAGGATGCTTGGGGTATTTTGTTTGGTAGGTTTTTGGTTGTTTGGTTGGTTGTTTTTTTAATGACATTTGATTGATTGATTGATTGATTGATTGATTACAGAAATACCATCTACAATAGTTTATAAGTGTAAACAACTATGTTCAATTAGGCTGAAATTTCTGTCAAACATCCCTTCACAAGATACATAATCGTAAAACTAGTAATGTCTAAGGACTATAGTGCAAAGGACTGTGCTGAAACTAGTGATTTTTTTTTTTTTTTTTTTTCTTTTTCTTTTTTAGCAGACAATTTTCCTTTCAACACACAATAACACCAGATGAATCTTTTGGATCTATTTTCTGGCAGAGGACAAATCAGCCTCAGGGAAGCTGATCTATTATTTCACTAGATTCTCTAAACCTTGAACAGAAACAGTCACATGTAACTGAAAGTTTGACTATCTAGAGAAGCTCTCTACATGTGATACAAAGGGAATCCGCTTGATTGAAGTAATCATCTTGATGAAGCTCTTTCTCTTTAAGCATTTTAAAGCTGTAACAGTGAAGGGTCTTATCAGTTATTTGTGTTTGCACTGCTGCTCAGGATTGCTCTGATGGTGCTTTAGAATGGACAAAGACTTGATGATAGGTTCTCATGTTCAAAAAATAAGTGACAAGATCATGCTGAGGCTGAAACATATGCTTCTCTATTTTTGGTTGGTTGGTTGGTTGGTTGGTTGGGATTTTTGTGTGGGTGGGGTTTTTTTTTGTTATTGGTGGTGTTTTTTTCTGTGTGTTTTTTTTCTTTCATTTTCTTTTGGGTTTTTTTAAATTTTGTTAGACCTTTGGAAATAGCAGGTAACTGTTCTGAGGCAATGCCACTCATAATCCAGAATCATTGTCAGATTGAATTGCTACAGCCTCCATGCTGCTGTAGTATCTCAGCACTGGATGATTTATTATTTTTTATAATTTTCAAAAATATTTTGCTGTGAGGACTTCCCATCCTAGAATCCATACTGGATAATCAGGTAAATGATCCATGAAACTGTAAGGACTTGGGTGGAAATCATACAGAATACTGATTAATTCTGCTCTAAAAAAAATTTAATGGATGATATAAACAGCTGAAGCTCAGGATGTCTGTGCTCACAGCTACTATGTTTATTTTTTCTTTAGTTTTTTACCTAAAACCAAATTATTGACTAACTTCTGCAAGCATATTATGAATCACTCTTACACATATAGAAGTGTTTAATTGTTGTGGTATATAAGGCTGGCTAAAGAATTGTTGAAACTTCTCTATGATAACAGTAAATAAAATTTGGAAAAGCTAGGGAATTCCTAATAAAGATACACAGAAAAAACTTTCTCAGTGAGCTTCAGGTGGACTTCATCACTAAAACTGAAAGCCAAATCATTAGCAAATTAAAAACTCAGGAATTGTACTTCTAAACATTGCCATAAAGTAATTTAGAGATTGAAATACGATGTCAAACCACAAGAGACATCAATATAAAAACAGATGCTGATCTACATTCATATTCTATCCTCAAATGTAGATGAGGTGAGAATACAGAAAAGATCAACAAAGCTTTCAACAATGCCAAGAAGGCTTGAAAAAAATCTAAATACCATATGAATATTAGACAAGAAATAGAGAACTGAAACAATGGCACGATTAAAAAAAAAAAAAAAAAAGCTGAAATTGCTGTTCAGTAGAAAGATGTGAACTCGGTTTACCAGATTACAATACAGCTGAAATAAAATTAAAATTAAATAAATAAATATGAAGACAAAGGAAAATGAAGAAGGAAAAGTGTGAGCAACAAACGAGATGTAGTCATACAAATTGAAGTTTCACTTGAAATGGTCGTACGTAGGAAGAATCATAAATCCTCCTGATAACACCCCAGAAGTCAATGTGGAAGCTTTGAATAAGCTCTCAGGTTTAATGTGGCTCCCAAGCCAAGGACAGGAAGGCCCCAAAGTGCATTCTCACAGAATCATTGAAGTTGGAAGGGACCTCTAGAGATCATTCAGTCCAACCCCCCCACACGCCCCTGCAAAGCAGGTTTGCTTAGACCACATTACACAGAGTCACATCCAGGCAGGTTCTGAATATCTCCAGAGAAGAAGACTCCACAATCTCCCTGTGAAGCATGTTCCAGTGTTTCATCACCTTCATAGTAAAGAAGTTTCTCTTATTTAGATGGAACATCCTGTGTTCCAGCTTGTGCCCATTGCCCCTTTTCCTGCCACTGGGCACCACTGAAAAGAGGCCAGATCCATCTTCCTTGCACCTACCCTTTAAATATTTACAGACATTGATAAGATCTCCTCTTAGTCTTCTCTTTTACAGGCTAAATAGACCTGGCTCAGGTCTCTTAACCTTTCCTTGTAAGAGAGATGTCCCAGTCCCCCAGTCACCTTTGTTGCCAGCTAGACTCTCTCCAGTAGTTCCTTGTCTATCTTGAACTGGAGAGTCTAGAACTGGACACAGTATTCCAGATGTGGCTTCACGAGGGCAGAATAGAGGGGGAGTATGATTCCCTTTGACCTACAGGTCACATTGTTCCTAATGCACCCCAGGATACCATTGGCCTTCTTGGCCACAAGGGAACATTGCTGGCTTGTGATTAACTTATTGTCTACCAGGACTGCAAGATCCTTCTCAGGGCTTCCTTCACGTAGATCTACCCTAAACCTATATTGATGCATGCAGTTGTTTCTGTCCGGGTGCAGGACCATACATTTGCCCTTATTGAACCTCATTAAGTTCCACTCTGCCCAGCACTCCAGACTGTCCAGGTCAGGTTGGATGGCAGCACAGCCCCCTGGTGTGACAGCCACTCCTCCCAGTTTTGTATCATCAGCAAGCTTGCTGAGGATACACTCTGTCCCCTCACCTAGGTCACACAGATGAGTATCTGAAATAAGATCGGACCACTGGGGAACACCACTGATCTCCAGTTTGACCCTGCACTATTGATCACAACCCTCTTAGCTCTGTCACTAAACCACCTCTCAACCCACCTCACTGTCTACTCATATAAGCCACACTTCATGAGTTTCCTAATGAGGATGTTATGGGAGGCAGTGTCAAATGTTTTGCTGAAGTCAAAGTAGGTGACATTGACTGCTCTCCCCTCATCTAACCAGACAGATATGACATCACTGTAGGCTATCAGATTGGTCAAGCATGATCTCCCCTTGGTGAATCCATGTTGACCTCTCCCAATAATGACATCCAGAACAATTTGTTCCATCACCTTTCCAGGGACAGAGGTGAGACTAACCAGTCTGTAGTTTCCTGGGTCATCCTTCTTATACTTTTTTAAAGACTGGAGTGATATTGGCTTCCTCTAGTCCTCAGGCACCTCTCCTGTTCTCCATGACCTTTCAAAGATGATGGAGACTGGCAGAGCAATAACACCTGCCAGCTCTCTCAGAATTCGTGGGTGCATCCCATCAGGGGCCATGAATGTATGGATGTTCAGCTTGGCTAAGTAGTCTCTGATCTGGTCCTCCTCTACCAAGAGAAAGCCTTCCTCTCTCCAGACCTTTTCTCTTACCTCCAGGGTCAGGGATTCATGAGAGCTGGTTTTAGCAGTGAAGACCAAAGCTAAAAAGGCATTCAATAACTCCACCTTCTCTGTGTTTTCTGCTATTCTGGTGCCCACCTTGTTCATCAACAGGTTCACATTTTCCCTGGAAATTTTTCTAGATATATACTGGAAAAAAACTTTCTTGTCTTTGATGCTTCTTGCCCCATTCAATTCCAGGTGGGCCTTAGCTTTCCTTGTTGCATCCTGTGTTCTCTGACAACATTCCTATATTCCTCCCAAGTGGCCAGTCTTGTTTTCCACACTCTCTCAATTTCTTTCTTCCATTTGACTTTTTCCAGAAGACCCTTACTCATCAACACAGGTCTCCTGCCTCCTCTGCTTGATTTCTTACTCATAGGGATGCACCAGTCTTGATCTCGCAAGAAGGAGTGTTTGAATACTAATCAGCTCTCATGGACACCCACACCTTCTAGAGCCTGAACCCATAGCATTCCACCAAGTAGATCTTTGAAAAGGTTAAACTTAGCTCTTATCCTAGTTATTTCTTTACTCCTTCCACACAGGATACTGAACTCCACCATCGCATGGTCACTATAGCCAAGGTTGTCCCCAGCCTTCACATCCCTAACAAATCCTTCTTTGTTTGTTAATGCAAGATCCAGCAGTGCACCTCTACTCATAAGTTCTTCTACCACTTGTATCAGAAAGTTATCCCCAATGCGCTGCAGTAATCTCCAGGACTGAGTGTCTCTAGCTGTGTTACCTTTCCAGCAAATAACAGAGTGGTTGAAGTCCCCCATGAGGACCAGGGCCTGTGATCACGAGGCTGCTTTCAGCCTTCTGTAAAAGGCCTCATCAACATCCTCATCCGGATCAGGTGGCCTGTAGTAAACACCACAACAGTGTCACCCATGTTAGACTGCCCCTTTATTCTTACCAATAAGCTCTCAACAGGTTCTTCCTCTTCTCCTAGGCAGAGCTTGCTGCATTCCAGGTGCTCTTTCACATAAAGAACTCCTCCACCACCCCAGGCCTGTCTTTCCTAACAGTACATAGCCATTCATGACAGCATTCCAGTTCTACGAGCTATCCCACCATGTCTCTGTAATCGCAATGTGACTGACTGCACACAGATCTTTAGTTCTTCCTGTTTGTTCCCCATACGGTGTGCATTAGTGTACAGGAATTTCAGAGAGGTGATCAAGCTTCCATGTTTCCCTGGAGGAGAGTGGGAGGATATACCACAGTCATACATAGCCCCAGGGATGGTTCACCTTCTGGTTCTTGTCTTTGGAGGTAGCTAATGAACATTCGTGGCAAGTCTGGCTGACTTGGCTTATTTCCCAAGTGGATGTATTGAGCATTTCCATTTTGGACCCCATGCCCCTAATCCTTCAGTTTAAAGCTGGTTTCATTAAGCTGGCCAGCCTGTTACCAAAGATTCCCTTACCTTTTCCAGACAAGGTGTATCCCATCCCTAACAGGTTATACTTATTGAAGAATGTCCCTTTGTCATAAAATCCAAAGCCCTCTCAAGAGCATCAGCCATGTACACAAAAGATGATGTGCATTATACATCTATTTCTGTCTGCCCCCTTTCCTTTAACTGGTAAGACTGAGGTGTCACAGTTTAGGGTCAGGGCGGCCCCGTAGACCTATAACAGACACTCTCTGTTAACCCTCCTCCCTCCCCAAAGGGGAAGAGAAAGGGAATAAGGGAGAGCAACTTAGTGATTAGAAAAGGAAACTAGAACAGCTTTAATGAAAATTAAAGTAATAATAATAAAAATGGAATATATACAAATATATACAAAACCAGTATTGAACCCAACCCCCCTGATGGTAATTACATCACCGTCACCACTGATGCTGTGGAGCAGGTACCAGGGGCGTCCCAGACTGGGCCCCACAGCAGATGGGAGCTGTGTTCGGGAGATGGAGTCTGGTACCGGACTCAGGAACACACAGATCGGGATCAAAGGCAGAATGGTCAGAGCCCTCCTTGGATACTCCAAGGAAGGAACCAAAAGAGGACCTGAGCCAAGCCAAGCAAAACTGGCAAAGTGGTCCAAGAGGGGAGAAGAGCCCAAAGACCCTTCAGCTCCCTCAGCTTTATGTCGACTATGACATATATGGGATGGAATACCTCGTTTAAACAGGTCAGTTTAGGGTCACCTGACCTGTTCACTCCTCCCTGCAGGTGCAGCCTTTCACTTTCTGCACCCCCCAATGTGGTACACAAGATCCAGCAGTGGCCTTGGTCTGCACACCAATCCTTGGTAGTAACTCTAAACATGGGGTGTTATCACTGCTAGAAGCAGACACTGTCTGTGAAAACAAGCTGCTAACTTCAGAAACTGCAGCTGGTTAGAAGAACTGAGCTGAAAAGTAAAATCACTGCACAGAATTAGTTCTGTTCTCACTCAAACCAGGACATGAGGAAAAGATAATTTGTGCACCAAATTGTTTTTACCTGTACCCCTAGGGCTTTATAGTCCTTCTTGATTCCGCTCACCTTATGGTTTGCTGTGTCATTTCATGCCCACATGAAAGAGTAACAGGGATAGCAGCCCATGCCTTTGATCAATTGTGGTACCCTTTCAGTAATGTCTCTGATCTTAGTTCCCAGGAGGCAGCAGACCCCTCGTGATTCTGTCAGGTTGGCAGATGGTGCCTCAGTGCCCCTTAACAAAGAGTCACCCACTACAAGTACTCTTTTTTTTTTTTTTTTTTTCTGTGTTAACTGTGTGCTGCTTTTACAGTTGCTTCCTGCAGCCCTTGTTTATGGGTGTCTGTGGTTGTTAAAATCTCATAACTGTTTGTGCCTGTAATTGTGGAAGGTGGAGACTGAAGGGGAGTCTGGCTTTTGTGGGTCACTTGTGACTAAGGTGCCTCATTTACAGTGGTGTCCTCAACAGGAATGTGCTTGTGAAACCACCTATCCATCTCCATCTCGGCTCTACCGATATTGCACAGCCTTTCAACAGCTTCTTGTTATGCCACCTGACATAACAGGTCATCACTCTGTGCACACCTTGTGCAGGAACTGACCTTTTCATCAGGAGCAGGGTTTGGGTGACCCCGGCAGCTGCTGCCTGGATTGAGGTCTCCTTCTTTACCAGTCCTGCCTGGGTGGATCGATCAGACACCACTGAGGCTTTCTCAGAAGGGGCAGTGGTTTCAGTCCTTCGGCGAGTACCCGCCATTTTGGTAGAGCCCTTCCCCTCAGCTGTGGCCCCACACGGAGATTTCAGAGCCCTCCCTGCAGCTCACGAGCCGCTGCGACATTGAACCAACGGCCCCGGCCCCTCAGCGCCAACGGCCCTCGCGCAGCCAACCAACCGCCGCGCCACGCGCTGTCTGATGTGCAGCGGTCCCTGCCGCTCCCGCTCCCGCTCCCCAGGGCAGCGCTGGATGGCAGTGGGGTGGCTGCAGGGGGTGCTGCTCCGCCCGGAGCGCCTCAGCTGCCGCCCACAAGCTGCCCGCCCTCGGCACAAGCAAGTCACTCTCCCGGCATCCAAAAGCCCCCCCAAAAGCCAAAAAATGCCAAAAATATCCCGTTGCCAACCCCTTTTTGTCGCGACTACCCTTCCCCAGTGCGGACTTACCACACTGGAGCTGGTCCCTCGGCGAGTGAGCGCCCTCGCATGCCACCTGCCGTGCCTTGTTTGCCCGCTCTGTCCACCCAGGTGACACCCGCTCGCTGCTTATTCGCTCACTGGTTCCCGAAGGGCTTCCTTTATGAACGTGTGTGTGTGTGGTCGGTCTCGGCGTGCGTGTGTGCTCGCTGGCGCAGTTTTGCCTCGTTCAGATCTGCCGCCGGTGGAGCTGCTCCGCCCGGGAGGCTTCAGCAGCCCGCCCAGCAGCTGCCGACTACAGCACAGCCGAACCGCTTTCCCGACTTCGAAAAGACGCGAAAACAGCTCCTTGCCTGACCTGCACTGGAGCTGATTTCTTCGGCGAGCGAGGAAACACAGCTCTTCCCACAGCAGTCAGGTCTGAGGCCACGCAGGTCTCTCATTTCAGAGCTGACCTTAAATACAGGCAGCTAAGTCGCTATGAAGAGGGGAGAAAGAGGTTGCAGAGCTTCTGCACCTTACTCCAGACCCTGAATATCAGTTATGAAGCTTGACACACATAGGCAAATTTAATATGAACTAAGAACATTCCAGACCTAGATTGCTGCTTTTTTTTTTTTTTTTTTTTTTAACCTCCCAGAAAAGATGAACTGCTGGCACAGGTTAAGAAAAGCAGGCATCTAAGATGGATGAATCTTTATTGTTGAAAGAACATGAGGGTAAGAAGACTTCTCAAGAAAAAAAATTGGTAGCATTAAAGCTGGAGATGTATCATTTTCCTTACTATACCAAACAATAGAGAAAAAGTCTGATTATGGAAACATCTCTAGTGTTTTGAGTGAAATGTCATTACAGACATTCAAGGTATTTTCTGATTCTTGCTATGTGTTCTACTTATTGACTAGATTTTTTGAAACATCACTGAAAACAAAATGAGAGAAAATAGTTAATGGCCATTGACTCAATACTTACAGTCCAGTTTATATCCAGAAATATAGAACAAAAATTAGTACAATAAATCAAAAGGAAATATGCAAAGCAAGTTGTCTTCAAGAGGAATGTATCATGAGCTGAGGGAAGAAGGACAGTAGAGTACAAATAACTAGTCAAAGAGAAGATTGCAAACATGCTTCTCCTTGACTTAAGAGCAAATATACAGTGCTACAATGACAGAAAATCCCAGCTATGCATAGATGCCTTTCTACTCATCCATTGCTACTGAGAAAACAGAATTGAGAGGACAAGATAGCATACACTAAAAGCAAGAGGAAAACCTTTGACTTTAAACAACTTTGAAGCAAACACTAAGTACAATGAATGTCTACTAACATTCTGAATGTGGGTGGTTGGCCTAAGATGTGTTTTTTGCCCTCCAGTCCTCTGAGAACAAATTAGTACATGGTCCACATTCCTGACAAATTTAATAGCTCCTGAATTTGTCCTTGCAATATTGATCAAAATTCTATTTTTAATGCATTTTTTTTTAACTTCTGCAGGCATAGTCCACCTGTAGGTGAGAATCAGTTCTTGTAAAATTAAATTGGATAGAGTCTTTATTATGGTTAGACTAAAACAGTTGATTAAACTTCCCAAGTTAATTAAAAAAAAAAAAAAAAAGAAAAAAAAATCTGAAATGGAAGCAGTATGTACATTTGGTGCAACTATGAACTGTTTTGTTTTCATATTGGGCTCCAGCTGTGACTCTACATAAACTAGGAAGACAGGCAGCTAGTTTAAGAGCACTGTATGCATAGGTCAATATGGGTTTGTTATTCAGTGTTCAATGCTAATAAGCATACAGAAGCCACAGTGGAAAACCTAACTGGACAGTATTTGAGATACTGTATTGTAAATGGAAAGGCACAGTAATTATGTAAGTTCAATTGATAAAGAATTAAAATTAATAGAAAAGAACAAGTAGTAGGTCCCTTTGGGCTTTTCATGTAAAAGAAAAGCTTCTGAAAAGTACACTGGGTTCATTAGACGAAAGAAAGCACATGTGAGAGTCATATACACAGTGACAAGATATTAATTCTGAAATGATAATTACATTCAAAGTCAGTAGATCAAAGAGGAACTGTGTAAACAAATCTGGTACGGTTCCCCTCTTTATAATAGCTCTGTCAAGATTAGTTACTGGCAAAATTCAAAGGTTTAAAAGTTCAGCACTGATATGCATTCTAAATTTTAGAGGCTTATTTGAATCTTAGTTTTAAGCTTTAATGCAAAAAAAAAAGGTGAATATTCTAGCAAGTGATTACCCTTTATTTCCTGGTCTCACACACAAGAGAAGAGCCCAATATTTTACATCCATCACATGCCAAGTGGTCATTCTTTAAAGCCTGTTCTCTTTACTTAATTTTCATATGGCTTTCACCCAGCTCACTCTGGCCATTGTTCCTATCAACAAAAAACATCAACTTTATTAATATTGTCCACCTTCTTGTCTTTCCTAAGGTTAAGAAGAATATTTGATATTGAAATGCTGTTGGACATAATGTATGATCCATAGAATATTTTGGTACTCAAAGAAAGACTCCTTTGCAACTAACTAGAAAAAAAAAAAAAGAAAAAGAAAAAGATGAAATCAGATGTATAATGGAATTTTGTTCTAAAAGAAAAAAAAAATCATTTACTGAGCAAGTTCAAAACTAAATTCATACTGATCCACTGACATTAGTGAAACTTCAACTTAGTTCTGCAACTTATCACCAACTGATATTCTAGTGTGTTACTGTTGGATCTATAACTAATTAATATTCTCAAGATATTATCATAATTATTGCTGAGAATGGGATGGCCAGCATATCTGTCTCATAAGGTCTATATCAACATTTTATGTCCAAGAGCTTTAAGACACTTTCCAGAGGCCTGAGGAGAGGGGATTACCCAGGAGTATTTCATAGACACTCTGACCACTCTGCTAGGAAACAGAAGAGGATAACAAAGCAACATGTCTGTATGACCTTGCAATGTCATTCTCAGCAGGACTTTGTCCTTTCAAAAGTTCACATTAGGATAATTCAGCTCACTGACATCAGAATGTCTCCAGAGGACAACACAAAGCAGTTACTCCTTGCCTTCCTACCCTTCAAGAGCAAGTGTATCCCAGTAGCCACAAACTAACCTTTTCTGTACTGACGGTGGTGGAGAACAAGGTGTTGAGATGTAGCACTGTATATTGGTGCTAGCAAACCTCAATTAAACAATAGTAGGTGATTTGAATCTAAAACTTCACAACAAGATTCAAAGCTTTGTAAATTTTGCTTGGCAATCTATAGTGAAAAAATATCCTTTTGTTTAAGCCAGTAAAAGAGACATGGGTTTAAAAACAAGAAATGTAAAAAAAAAAAAAAAAAAGTCAATGCTTTGAGGTATGGGTGGCATTGTAGATGAGCAGCAAAATGGTGCTTGGGACCAATTAAAAACGTACAAGTTAAGTCTGCTCACTAGAAAAAACTGCACTGAAGTAGAAACAAGGAACTAGGTATTTTGCTGCTAAAAAATTAACTATTTTAGGCACACATATATTTTACTTTCACAGTGATGTACTGCACCAGTAGTTTCCAGCAGCAAGTGTCAGAGTACAACACATACAGAAGAACTCTACACTTCAGCTATTTCTTTAAAAGAAGAGCCTGTATAAATATTATGCCATTGTAAATTGAACAGTTATCAAGACAGCAACAGATGTAGATTTATCCTAGAGGATTTTATGTGTTTTGCAGCAGCATGTCTCATAAAAACTGCAATAAATATGCTAATTTTTAATGTCTTTATGTTTTAGTCTCATATTTTATCAACTTATAAAACAAAGATTAAACATATATAAATATTATACACTTGGATATTGCTTTCAAAGGTGTTATAATAAGAAGAATATCAAGATTAATATTTCAGTAAAGAGCCAACAATTATTTTTCATTTGGTATTTGGAATGTCTAAGTCTTTGGCCAATAGATGCTATTATCAAGGGACATTAGTGGAATTAGTTTGATTTGATGGTTTCACCTTCATTTTAATCTTTTGGCAGTAGTCGTTATGGATCTTCTATAGATAAGTTTGCATGAAGGCATTTGACATTCATGTTTAATGCTAAGAAATCCTGATTCAGAGGCTGAGGGCTAGAAAGTGACAGAATATTTAACAGAGGTGGAAGGGTGATGAGCAGAGGTATTCTATTTATCTTTCTAATTATCAGCTATCTAAGGAGATGAAGAGAACTTTGATCTCTCAGGTGAACCAAGATGCAAAGTATTAGAGGGATGTAATTAATAGTCTCTAAACAATTTCACAAAGAGGTGGCAGGGAATATCTGTCATTATCTTCACAAACATTACCTGTGAAGGCCAAATTTTGCTGTCCACATTTTGGATGTCCACATTTTGCAACAAAAGAGGCCAAGTCTAGTATGTATCACATTAAATATAATTCTGTGCCATGCTGCACACTTGTATTTCTTGTGCCTTGATAAATGAATAGAAATTATTGAATGATCTCACCAGTAATAAAATCAAGGAACAGGGCCTTCATGTTGTTGTTTTTATAGAAGAAACCCACATAGAAGAAAACTCATAAATCACAATATATGGTAGCATAAGGCTTCCAGGCTTCTTTCACTGGTGTTAGTAGAGAAAGAACATGTATGTAATTTCTACCAAGATTAGTGACAGCTACTGTGCCCTCAGGTGAGTTATAGCCAGCTTGAGTGTGTTTGTCTGTCTTGCTTTCCTCTCTGCCAGTTCAATCAGCAAAGACCTGTTTTCAACTGCAATCGAATCTTCTTTATTTCAGGTAATAAACCACTGACAAGTAAAGGCCAAGGAAATAGCTTCTAGGGTTTCGTACAGCCTCCAGATGCTATCCCCAATTATGTATTTAATCAGTATACACCTCTGCCAGTGCTTAGTCATTCATAAAACCATTGCAGACTTTGGGATACTGCTAGACCATATGGACCAATACGGGTCCTTCATAGTATACAAATCTTTTTAAATTAACTTTCTACTGTTTTGTCCAGGACCACAATTTGCATGCCTTTGGAGCACCTGTTCTACCAGCTGTATTTCAGAAGATGTTGCCTTACAGTGTAAGAAAGTCCAGAAAAGTACAAATAGCCCTGTTGCAGAAATGGAGAGAGAAGGTTAATGCATGCTTCAGATTTCTAATAGCTATCCAGTGTATGAGATACATTCTTAGTGTTAGTTTATGCACCTACATGTTGCAATATCTCTACCTTCATGAGAGAGAGAAACCCTGTCACAAGGAGTGTTAAACTTCAATTTATAGATAATGCCAAATTTTGAGTAGGGATTTCACTTCAGAATAATCAAGTGCTAGTTTATTGAAATTGTCCTTTACCTCATTCAAGAAACAAACTTGCTGAGCATTTCGAAGAGTTTCTCTGTCCACTTGTGTGGAATAATGACTGGAGGTGAGTGTCCTGGTTTGAGTGAAAACAGAACTAATTGTGTTCAGTAATTTTACTTTTCAGCTTGGTTCTTTTAATTAACTGCACTTTCTGAAGTTGGCAGCCTGTTCTCACAGACAGTGCCTGCTTCTAGCAGTGATAACACCTTATGTTTGGAGTTACTACCAAGGATTGGTGTGCAGACCAAGGCCACTGCTGGGTCCTGTGTACCACATTGGGGGGTGCAGGAAGTGAGAGGCTGCACCTTCAGGGAGGAGCAGACAGGACGGGTGACTCTAAACTGACCAGCAAGGTATTCCATCCCATATATGCCATATTTGGTCTGGAGCTGAGGGACCTGAAGGGTCTCTGGGCTCTTCTCTCCCCTCTTGGACTGCTTTGCCAGCTTTTGCTTGGCTTGGCTCGGGTCCTCTTTCGGTTCCTTCCTCGGAGAATCCAAGGAGGACTCTGTCCGTTCTGCCTTCGATCCGATCTGCGTGTTCCTGAACCCAGTACCAGAATCCAGCTCCTGAACACAGCTCCCGTCTGCTGCGGGGCCCAGTCTGGGACTCCCCCGAAGCCTGCACAACATCAGTGGTGACGGTGATGTAATTACCATCAGGGGGGTTGGGTTCCATACCGGTTTTGTATATATTTGTATATATTCCATTTTTATAATTATTATTTTCCTTTTCATTAAAGCTGTTCTAGTTTCCTTTTCTAATCTAAGTCTCTCTCCCTTATTCCCTTTCTCTTCCCCTTTGGGGAGGGAGGGGGGTTAACAGAGAGCGTCTGTTATAGGTTTAAGGGGCTGCCCTGACCCTAAACCACGACAGTGAGTTAGCAATTAAAATCATTTTAAAGGTGCAGCATTGTTCATGCATTAAGGAAAGGTATAACACTGGAGAAACTCTCAGGGTAGAGTGCAACTGGTATGGAAGGAATTTGTTACACAACAGTTCCCTATGCAACACTGCCTGCAAGGTACACAGGGGATGGAGTGGAGTGAAGATTCCATGGCCAGGCCCTGTGAGATCACAGCAGAAATGGGAATTTGAAGGTACTACAGGACTGATAAGCTACCTGTTTGTGACCCTGTGCCAACAGTCTCTCAGTTTTTGACAAAGTACTGTCCTTTGTGTGAACTTTGCTCATTATAATGTCATTATAATACCAAAACACACCACCGTCCCAAAGGCTACCCACCTTCAATGTGTGCCAACCCCTCACTGAGCTTGTGCTGTGAATTTTCTTCATCTGTATCTTTAAAAGCAAAGTAAGAGAAATTTACACCAATCATAATAAAGGTATGTATGACAAGAGTCACTCAGTCTCCACCTTGAAGGTAAAAATTATTACAAAAATGGTTTAAGTAAGGGAGTATGTCAAGGAAGATATCATCGTGGACAAGTCAGGGCAGATACTGTCACTGATCATCTCTGACTCCTGGGATCAGTCGATGGGCTGAACCTCTCTTCCCCCCCATAGGGACACCTTTGGGTAAGATCCAGACTATCTGTATTTCCCTGTGAAACTTAGAAATTTTACTGATCTGCTCTTTAATCTAACACGTTTTGTATATCTGCACATGCTTTGCAAACAGTGAATTTATCACTGGCAATCCACAAGAACCTGTACTTGTGTTGCTCTCAGTAAACTACACTATTTACACTGCTAGTTGCAATAGTCTCTCACTGGGCGCTGCCAGGTCCTTACTGGCTGCATGAAGCAATGGAGCGAGACTAGATGGGGAGTGCAGCGCTATTAGTGAATCCAGAGCCGTGAGAGTTCAGATAGACTGAACACGACCAGACTAATAGTGCCAAATTGGACATCACTCAGAATCTAAGCCCAGCTGCTCCCAGACACTCTGATATCTGAGGACCAGCTAGAATGCAAGGGGGTTTATTTTCTGCCAAATTGCTTTACCCCTTTAAGCAACAACTTGCCACAAGCATACGTGGGGCATTAGTAATTTGGAAATAAACTAGCTCAATCCCCCTTTACTAAGACCAGTTCAGGGGATTCCTCAATTTGACAACCTGTGTTTGAGTAAAGGATGCTTGTGTGTTATAGCTAAACAATATCTTTTTAAAAAGCCATTTGTCTTCAAAAAGACACAATTCACTCTTTCCTTCTGTAGCAGGTTCCAGTAACCACCACATATATATATACACATATACAAGAAAATGTATAACTAGTTCTCTATTTTGTTTTCCTTTGTATTCCAGCTTTCATTCTTGGTCTACCTTTTCTTCTAGAATAGATAGTTCACTGTTTTCCTTCTATTAGGTTGCATATATGTATATAAACATTTCATATAACCACATTTTCAGAAGCAGTTTATGTTCAAATCCTTCACTACAAATCCTAAGTGTTCTCAGAGTTATCATTTTCCAATTCCACTAATGGAAATGGAATGCATTATTTCTAGATGCAGAAGTATGGCGGTTGGGATGGTTAATCATATTTTGTCTTAATGTGTCAGCTCTATAGAGATTTTTAAATTAGTATTCCATGTTTACTTATTCCTCAGCTTTATTTGCTATTACACCAATTTTCCTCTTCTGAAAATGATGCTACTTGCAATCATTGCAGCTTCATCCCTGTGAGAATTATCATTAGTTCAATGTCTTGTGAAAGATCATTGTGCATATAAGCATATAGCATTTGTTAGACTTTCAGACAGAAATACATATGCTCTTCAGACTTATTAGGTGTTATAATCCCAAACAATCCATGTCAAAACTATGTGCGGCTTTCTTACTGCCTCACTTATTTATCACTTTGCAATAAAGATATTGTGAGGTGCTGAGATTCTGAGCTATGAGCAGCAACATATTATCAATATACCGTATTAAAAATCCTGGCTTTCCTAACTCTGCCTGAAAGATTTTATCTCTTCAGTCTTCTCTGTGAAACAATTATAGCACTATTATTAAGTTAACATACAATATCATAGAATCATAGAATGCCTTGGGTTGGAAGGGACCTTCACATGTCATCTAGTCCAACCCCTCTGCAGTGAGCAGGGACATCTTAAACTAGATCAGGTTGATCAGAGCCCCATCCAACATGACCTGGAATGTCTCCAGGGATGGGGCATCTACCTCCTCCTTGGGCAGCCTGTTCCAGTGTTTCACCACTCTCACTGTAAAAAATGTTTTCATTTACTAGCTAGTCTAAATCTACCCTCTTCTAGTTTATAAAAATTACCCCTTGTTCTGTCACAACAGGCCCTGCTAAAAAGACTGTCCCCATTTTTCCTATAGGTGCCCTTTACTGGAAGGCTGCAATAATGTCTCCCCAGAGCCTTCTCTTCTCCAGGCTGAACAACCCCAACTCTCTCAGCCTGTTCTCGTAGGACAGGTGTTCCAGCCCCCTGATCATTTTTGTGTCCCTCCTCTGGACCCACTCCAGCAGGTTCATGTCTTTCTTGTGCTGAGGCCTCCAGAGCAGTACTCAGACACAGTACTCCAGGTGAGGTCTCACCAGAGCAGAGTAGAGGGGCAAAACAGCCTCCCTTGGCTTGCTGGCTGTGCTGCTTTTGATGCAGCCCAGGATATGTTTGGCTTTCTGGGTTGCAAGTGCACATTGCCAGCTCATGTTCCATTTCATCAGGGTATGAGCTGAAATGTATTTAGAATAGAGGTTTTTGTTACTTTATCCACCAGTAGCACAGGTAAAACAAAACTTTAGCCTAGATGGATGCATGCATGGGTAAGTATATAAGGAGGTAGATAGATGGAAGAAAAGACTTGCTAAAATTAGTGCTCACTTCTCTGTTGACCCCAGTGCTGCCATGGGGAGTCCCTCACAAATGAATGCACACCTGCATGCAGGGAGACTATCTGCAGCATGTGTGTGAGAAGCCACAGGCTTCTCGGGAAGCCTATGTCAAGAGTCACATAGGATTCTGAATATGCTATAAATCTAAGTTTAATGTAGCTTTTCATACACAGCTTTTGGAAGACACTATATTACCTCTTCCATATCTCTTGCAGAACTAAACTTTGAATCATTCAGTGATTCACTCAATGCAGAGATATTATGAAGAGCTCCACCAATAAAGCCAGAGAATCTGCAAAGCTAGCATGGTTTTTGACAGGTTTATATTGATAGACTTTTTTTTTTTTTTTTTTAATAGATGAACTTAGTACAGAATTAAGTCAGTAGGTGTAAGATACAGTTACTGCCCACAGGAGCTGTTCCAGAAAGACAGGCATGGCAATGACCATGACTTTCAGCTTACTATCTGTGTACTGAAGTGTTAATAATGAAAGGTCAGCTGCATTGAACCAAGCATGTGGTTTAAGGCATACCTGAGTACAATTTAGCAGACAGCTCTTCTGAACTTTTAGCCACCAAAAAAAAAAAAAATAGAAATTAAGAGGTTTAAGGATTTTCTTAACTAAGAAATCATGGGTACAGTCTGGAAAAATGTGCAAGATAGGTTTGAAGCATGAGATGATCAGCTCATAACATGAGTGGAGCAGCAAGCATTTTTACCATACACAGGACTACACATCCCTATATATTCACTGAATTTGACTCATATCTAGACAGGCGGATGTTTAAGCAACTCACAGTGAGGCCAGTGATCAAAAGAACTTCCAATGATTGCACTAAATCTCCATGAATCACACTGGGGAGAATGTGTTTACATAATTATATGTATACATACAGTTCGCTCCTCAGATAATGCAGACTTTCAGAGAGAGACATATGTGGCATGTGTTAACATTTACTAGAGATGAGGCAAGTCCTGGTCCTTTGCTAATCATTCAGCCCCACCTGAAAAATAAAAAGTAACAGCTACATTTGAGCAGTAGTGTTACATGCTGGGAAGTGCTTTATTGTAGCTTGTAAAACTACCTTTGAGAGAACGGAGTCTAAATGTAGACAATAACAGAGTCATAGATTTTTAAAGCATACTTTTATTTTGGAAAGTATCTCTGAAAATGGCATCTTGCGGAGGTTCTCTGTTCATTATCCCAACCACTCCAAATTAGCTTTGCTTAAGTGTCAAGTAAAAAAGATGTTTTCCTCACAGTTCCAAGCTCTGTAAACTCACCCTTATGACTGCCTTGACAGCAAGTCAACCTATGTTGCTTCCTGCTAACATCAGTGCCAGTTCCACTGACCCAGTGGGAAAGCTGAATTATATGTAAGTGTAAATAGGCACAGAAATTTATGAAGCATCTTTTGTTTTTAACTCTGTCATTGGCCTGTGTCCAAAATCAATCTGGAGCCTAGATAAGAGATGAAGGGAAGTGATAGAGAGGAGGCTGTCATCACCAGTCAGCACAGAGAAAAGTCATAAAGTGCTTGATGAATGATGGCAAAGTGGAAAGGCCATGTAGAAGGACCAGGGATGAGGCAGGCCTGTATCTGATCATGACAATGTCAGGCTGAAGCTGCAGTCACAAGATTGTTGCTGCATGGGAAAAGGCATGCTGAAGAAGACACAGCAAAATCACAAAGGAAAAAAATAGAAGAGGAGAGGCAAGAATATCTTGCAACTAGTAAAGAACTGCCCTCAACATCTGAATTAGATATGACATTGCTTGACTCTTAGAGACAGGTACCTAGGGAAGAGATATTAGAAGATAAGGTGATAGATGTGGGATGCTAATCCCTAGTGTAAAAGAGGTATGTGTGTGATCCCAAATAACTAGAGTACTGATAGATAATAATCAGTTATCTGGATCTCACCATATCACATATTTTATTTACCCTCACCAGGACATAGTCTCTAGGACCACAATGGATGCAAAAGAAAATAAAACCAGGCAATATCACGACCAATTCCAGGAGCATCCTAGAGGCAGTTTGGGACTAACTGGAGATTGTTAGTCATTTAAGTTATCTAAAATGGGATATGTCATCTGAGCCATTTAAACACACCTCCATTTGACTAAAAGCAAACCTAGCATGATTACCCTAAATGCATATGTTGTAGAAGCATATGTAACATCTTATTTATTGTGTGTTATGCCAAGGTTGAAAATTCCGGTTCAAAGCCCTGAGTCAGCTTCCATTTAGACTCTTGGGCTATTCCTACATGAATAATATACACAGTGTCTGGGCCCATTAGCTAACCTGAGGACAACTGGCACAGAACAGTCCATATTCACATGATTAAACTCTCAGCTTCAAAACAAGATTGTTCATCCAAGTAGTTTTTGGCACATGCTAACTTCCAGATCAGGCTTAGGTATTGGTTGGAAGAATACTAACTGGCCCAGGCCAAGTTCAAGTCAAAGATCACACTAAAAATTCAACACTACGGACAATAACATTCTGGTGTTAATCCTGTTCCCTGTCACTGTTTATTAGTATAGATGTACTCTTGGAGTCTGAAACCCAAGCCATAGTTATTTCAAAATCCTGTCTCCTGAGATGTTGTGTCCCTTTCTCCTCTCATTCCTACCCTCCCTCTCATTTTCTCCTAGTTCCCCCAGGACAAAAGTGTGGTAGTGCACTTGGAGCAGGATTATACTTGGCTCCTCATGCTATTAGAATAGGCCACCCTAAGGCTCATTTACTTTAAGTGTGGCATGTCATGACCAGCTGTTCTAGTTGCAAATGCACTTGATTTCCCTGCCAAGTGCATTTACCCTTGGACAGCACCTAGTCTTCTGTCTTGCCAGTACTCACCTGCCACTTCATGAGTTGTCAAATGACTACTCAAGCACTAAAAAACAAAGTCTCTTCAGACTTTGTATTTCAGTGTTAGGAGGTAGCTTAAAATTAACAATAAAAACTGCTTACCTCTGGCTAGGCAAAAGACAAGGCAAATCACTTTTCTGACCAGAAAGAAGGGCTTCCTAGTAAATTTCCTAGTTCCCCTTCATAGACTTTCTAAACTTAATGAGGGGTCTGTTAGCAGTCCTAAGAGAGTGAAGCTGAAGACTACAGAGCAATGCTGGAAGGACACCAGCAGTATTAAACAAGGTCTTGTGGCAATTACTATATCTGAAGTATGGTTTTCTTCTGTCAAAATCTGTTCAAGAAGTCTTCTATATCATCTGTCAGTCTTCATCTTTCACTACAGTTCAGCACTGTCAGATGTAAAAGTAAACAAACAAAATATGGGCACAATTATAAATACACAACCTCCCAAAAACCCCACAAAAGTCCAAAAAAACAAACAAAAAAAAACCAAAACAAAACCCCAGAAACTAACAAAAAAACAACCAAACAAAAAACCCCAATCAAACAAACCAAAAAAACGAAACAGAAAAGCAAAACAAAATTAAAAATAAACCCAACAAAATCACATCTACCTATGCTCAACTCTCCAGACACTGTGTATGTACAAAACACAAGACTTATGTACTATTTTTCAGGTCACGTTGTTTGAAAATATATCATTTATATTTTAATTTCTCTTTTTAAATAATCCAAATCACCATTGATGTTAAAAGAAAATATTTTTGTATTTATGATTTTCATGGGGTATACTTAATAATCAAATTAACAGAATAATTTTCAAGGCAAGTGGCAAAAAAAAATCCAGTGAAAATATGTTCTCTTGTTTTTGGGGTGGTTTTTTTTCTGTTTAAATCAAATGATAACTGAGTTCTGATAAACTGAACAACACCACTTAGCAGTATGTACAGTAAGAAGCTAAAAGCTTCTGATTAGAGTCTTACTCAGTAGGGGTGAACAATATAATTTAAAATACTCAGGGCAAAAGCTGAATTGGTAATTTTATATTTTAGCACAACAAAGCTACAATTAGACTAAATTAGTTAACAGTTTATTCATTAGCCTTCAATAGAAATTTGGATGCACACTGACTCCCATGTTACTGTTTGCAGCAAAGTATACGTCTAGCTCAAAATAGTAGTGTGTAACAGTTTAAACAGTAGATGTAGAGGTAGAGATGGCTGTGTTAGGAAGTCAATGGTTCACGTGTTCAAGCCATGATCCACACACCAGGTCAGAAAATAAATTAATTTCTGTATTCTTAGAGACATGACAGTAACATTTCTTAGACTAGTAACAGAGAACTAGTCACTTTCCATCAAAGGGATATGAGACATAGTAAACCTAAGCACTCACTATTTCCATTTTTTCAGTGTTCTTTTTATTTTGTAATTTCCATATAAAATGGCATCTTTTTGAATAAGAAAAATATCAACAAGAAAGAACAAAATACCTATGGGAGGGAACAACATGAATGATCCTGCACTGAAGCAGTACATAACAAAATTCCCACTCTTGACAAAGGTGATGCAGTATTTATTTGCACCCTAGAGAAGAAAATCTTGCCCTCACTAAAGTCAGACACAAATCTCCCTTTGATTTTACTAGGGAGAATATATAATATCAGTAAATATCAGTAAATGAGGAATGTTAGCACCTGGGACATGTCCCTCACATGTTCCACTTGCTTTTCAGACTTCCCCTGGTATGAAAAGAGATGTCTGATATGACTGTGCTGCACATCAGACTTCAAAACTATGGAAAATGGATCAGGCATCACTGTAGCCTTCCACTACTGCTAGCAAAGCTAGCTCTCACTCCTACTGCAATTGGTAAGTGGTTGGTATGTGTAAGGAATATAGCTTTAGACTAGTGGTGTTTTCTGTGATAAAAACAAATAATAGGGGAAAAAATGTAATGCCAAGATATTTTGGAAAAAAAGAGAGCAATGGTAAGAAAGCAAAACAAAGCCATTGAGTTTGTCTATCTATACTGGTAATGGTTAAGAGGAAAGTTAATATTTTTTTCTTAAATCTTACTCAGAGAAAATAAACCTGAGGAGTGCAGGAAGGACTGTAAGATCTGGTCTTTTGATAGTGCTAGGTTTTAACATTTCTTTCTTTGAGTCTCTTTAATTTGAATTATATAAGCGCTTTTTTTTTTTAATGCATAAAGCAAAAAAACCTATAAGCATTTCAGAAATTACATTACATTATAAAAGTACACAAATGGATTTAAGTAATGAGTCCTGAGGATCATGAATCATGCCATGCTACCCTGTTATTTACACTGAAGTGCTAACTTGTAGAAAAGAACACATATTTTGTTTAAAATATGGCAAATTGAATTCTTTTCCACTTCTTCTAGAAGTGTCTCAAATTGCTGCAGAGGGGCAATCTTAATCAGAAAAGCACACCATGTAACATGGAATATATCAAATAAGGAATTAACAGCTCTTATTAGGTCCTTGCCAGCAGAACAAATTAAGATAATTGAGCTCAAAGTATCCATGCAGTCCAAAAGCTATCGTTCTCCTGTGGCCAAGCAACAAACTCTAATATATTTCCATGCCAATACAGATAAAAGTTTTGAGTCTGATCCAATAAGCACAATAAGAATCAATGGAGAAAGTGGACAATGCACCATCCTTCAACACAGTCAGTAATACCTAGCAAATGACAATAGCTATCAAATGAGTCTGCCCAAATATTCAAGTGGTGTTCCCTCTCAGTAAACACTAAGGCTATCTTGAAAATATTTTAACTGGTTTACTAAGTACTCTACCTCCCTTCTCCTCTCCAAGCAGCAGCAAGTGTGGTATGTTTATTTCCACAAACATTGATTCAGATTTAAAAATTAACAACTTTCTGCTACACTTGCATCATGTTTATGATAATTTTCTGCACACATTCAAGCAATTGAATTTCACTTGTGTAAGTGCTAGCAGGATCTAATCAATTCCTATTAAAGTCAGTGATAGACTTTCATCTGCCAGTCCCACATCAATACAAACTGAAGTATATATGCTCAAGTATTTGCACTAAAAGTGACAGAGTTACATGGAAAAGGACAACTGTTGAGTTACAAAGGAGACAATATTCTTCTACGACTTCTAAGAGCTATGTTGAGGAAATTAAAATTCCACAAAACTATATAAAAATCTTTTTTTCAGCTATGTCTGGATTTGTGCCTTTCAGTGTGTTGAAGATACAAAGCTACTTATATCAAAGATAAATTGACAGTTTCTATATCAGATATATCAGTTTATTGTGGTTTTGAGAAAATGTTTCTAAAAGCCATATGAGAGACAAGAATCAATCTAGACATTTCAGAGAAAGGATAGAACAAAAGTTGATTTAAACTAAATGGAAACTCTGTGAAATGGCAAAATCATTTCCATACCAGACCTAATACTGTAGATTCTGACCAGCAGAGTTGAGAGACACATCTTAAAACATTTGCCCAAAGCAAATGATGGATAATTTCTTACCTGTGATGGGTGAGGATTTTAGTGGACAAGGAAGATACATGAAGCTGAAAAGTTGCAACTTTATTACAAATGTATTTATTTGTTTGTTTTTTTGTTTATTTTCAGGTCTCTTTTCAAAGAACATTTACATTGGGAGAGCATTTGAATACTACTCCCTTGGTCTCTGCAGAGTAATTGCTTCTATTGTCTTGATTCTAGGTTTAGAAAATAAATCTCCTAAACTATATCATCTTGCTATTACATATTGGCACATAGGGGTGGTGTTGTCATGTGGATTCATTTACCCCTATATAGTGACATAAATGATGTTCTGGAGGATCTTGCACTACAAAATAGAGAAAATCTGAAATAGTATTTTACAGATATTGTTATGTTTTACAATTAAGAAACTAATATTAAGTTCACACTTTTTAAGAGCCAATAGGTATTAAGATGACAGGCTGACATATTATTGTGTTGTTTTGTGGCGTTTTGTTTGTTTGTTTTCCAAAGTCAATGCCTAATGGACAGAATCAAAGGGAAAGAAGGGAGACAGACATGGTAGAAGAGCTGACTGGCAGAATGCAAAGGCAGGAAAAATCCTAACCTCTGTTGAAGATTATAATGGGTTTTCTTGGGGATGCTGCCCTCCCCATCACACTGGGGAGTGGTACTCATCTCTAAAGTGATCTTGCTTGAATTAAGCACCGTGAAAATCTGTGCTGTTCCTGTGACTAATTTTGTCATTATTTTATTTTGTAAGTCTTAATCCCTTCAAATCACCATTGTTCATGTTCCAGACCATCATCATGTTCTTGTAACACTCTCAATAGATCAGGTATACATAATATTATTTTAAAGTCCTATTGACTTTTTCACAAAAAAATGCAACAGACATGAAATTTGACAGAATATGCAATTACTGTGTTCTGCAATACTTAGTTCAGGAAGGTTCTGAAGAATGATAAGGAGAACTCAAATTCAATGAAATATAGATGTCATCTCTTGCTACCTTCTGTAAAAGAATAGCTAAAATAACAACACAAGTAAAGAGCAAGCAGCTGTGTTCTCTTCTCACTTACACTATTTTTATTGCGCTATATTGACTTAAATGAGATTACTCAGTTTATAGAGAAGTGAATGAACCAGAATCAAGTCAATATTCCAAGAATATTGTGAGGTTTTATGAAAGAAAAAGAATAGGGCCAAATACTTTGTCTCCTTAAAAGGAGTTTGGGCTCAAAATTTCTCTGTTTTCATTTACCATATTCATAAGATTAAATATAGTTTTGCTATATCCTGCAGAATTGAAATGTGTGAAAGCGTAATTACAACATTAGTGCTAGTTCCCTAAAAGGAAACATCATGCACTTGCAGAACAGTGATTGGTAGAATTACCAGACTAATTAGTGGTTAATATTTGGACAGTAACATCTCAGAGCCCAAAAGTTCAGTGATTCTCTTTTGGAAGGAAAGGGGAAAGAGGGTGTAGAAATATAGTTGCCTACAGAATGTATTGTCCAGTAGTGAGAAAGAGAGATGGGAGAATGAAGAACAGCAGTGAGAGATGGGAACAGTGCTGTTTTTCTATGTCTTTCCCACCTTTAGTATAAAGTAGCATATCACTTGAAAGCATGTGCTACAGATGGAGTCCACAGCTACACAGACATCTGGCATCCAGGTATTTGATTTTATGTCTGCCCATATGCAGGTTTTTTTTCAGAGTTTATTTACCCACAATTCTTCACAGCAGTGTCGATATTTTCCCTATGCTTTTCTTCTGCACACAACTACATTTTTTGTACTACTTTATATAGACTTCTTGTGGTGGATTGGCCTCAAGTGGTAGCTAAATGCCCTCCTAGCTGCTCACTCTCTCATCTGCCTCAGTGGGACAAGGGATGGTACAGGAATAATAGGATTGAGAAAACTCATGGATCAAAATAAGGTTGCTTACCAATTGCCATCACAGGCAAAACAGACTGGTTTGGGGGAAAATTAACCTAATTTATTTCCAAATAATATATATATATATGCATATGTTTAAGTACTGTCTCAGGTACTGGGAAATAACAACAACAATAAAAGCAAATACTTACACACTTAGGGAAAACACCTTTCCTCTTCTTTTCTCAAGTTCAACTCCATACTCCTCTCCTCTCCTTCTTTATTACCACAGGTTACACTCAGCCCCCTCAGTGAGGCAAGGGGTGGTATAAGAGTGTTGTGATTCCTCTTCACATTTTCTTCCTTTCTCCCTCCTCCTCTAGATCTGGTGTTCCCTTTGTTGTTCCTCACTCTTTTCCCCTCCTTTCTCTCCCTGTGTTTTGAATGTTGTTGGTCTTCACTGGTCACATGGTCTTGTCTCCCTGTGTTTTGAATGTTGTTGACACGTGGGGCATTGTTTACCATGTATCTGTGACATTACATAATGCTGTTAAAAACCATAAATTCTTCCATATCTGCATAGATGTAAAGCTGTACAGAGCTGTATAGGTCCTGCTGGGTGACCTAAGATGACAAAAAGTATTACCCAGTGTACTGGTTTTAGCTTTGATAGAGTAATTTTAGCTTCATAGTAGCCCCTATGGTGCTCTGTTTTGGAGTTCAATTAAAACAGTGTCAATAACACAGGGATGTTCTAGTTATTGCTGAGCAGTGTTTACAAAGAGTTAAGGCATTTTCCACTTCTCACCCCACCCCACCAGCAAGTAGGCTGAGGGTGCACAAGGAGTTGGGAGGGGACACAGCTGGGACAGCTGATCCCAACTGACCAAAAGAATACTCCATAGGATGTCATGCCCAGCAAAAAAAGCAGGAGTAAGAGGGAAGAAAGGGGCACATTCAAAGTTATGTTGTTTGTCTTCCCAAGTAACCATTATGCATGACAGATCCTGGCTTTCCTGGAGTTGGCTGAACATCTGTCTGCTGATGGGAAGTAGTCAATGAATTCCTAATTTTACTTTGCTTGTGTGTGCAGCTTTTGCTTTATCTATTATACTGTCTTTATCACAGCCCATGAGTTTTCTCACTTTTACCCTTTCAATTCTCACCCTCATCGCACTGTGGGGAGCATGAGTGAGTGAGTGGCTGAGCTGCTGGCTGTGATTAAACCATGACACCCAGTGAAAAAAATTACAATTATGGATTAAATGGAACAAGAGAGATGTTTTCTTTTGGACAGAATACCTACAGAGAAGCTCCAATATCTGAAAAGATGTTTGACTTTGCCCAGAGCACACGCTCTGCCTTGCCCAGGTGCACTTTTTTGCCAAACTGTTCATCATCCATAAACCAATTGCATTTATCCTTGGGCTTGGCTCTAAGACTATGGCTCTGTCTTGTAAAGATGTCATCTGCTTTTTACTGGCACTGGAGCCAGTGGTCTGGCGCCTTCACATAGATGGTGCATTCAGAAAATAGAGCGGGGTGTTAAGTCCTGGAATGCGAGGCTTGGAACAGGCAGACATCTGCCAAGCAGTGCCAGAGCAGGCAGGTGTCTGCCCTGTCTCCAGGAGACCAGTTTGCCTTTGTCTCATATAGTTGTCAGGCTCCCTCCTTTGGAGCACTGTCTGGTTCTGTAACATTTCAGCAGCATTTCTTTTTCACAGCTATCTTTCATTGAGACGGAAAAGGCACTATTTTTGTGGATGATGTCCTTGATGTACAAGGTAGATTTATTAGTTCTAATGTGAGGACAGTTTTATCAGGAAGATCAAAGACAACCTGTCAGGCATGTGAAAAAATAGTTGAAGACATATTTTTCTTTAGACAATTTATTTTTTACTACTTCTTTAATTACAATCAATAGTGTATTGACATTTCACAGGATGATAAGCCAAAAATATTTAAACTTTAAGATTTATTCTTTTTTTTTTTGGTCTTCAGGGTTGTAAATCATTGTCTACGGTAGTTTAGTTTACTGGTGGATTTGCTCAGTACTATTTTTTTCATAAAATCTTTCAACCGTTTGCCTACAGTTTTACAAGGTGTGAAGATGACATTTTCTGTATCATGGATATATGTGATTATGTTGGGCTTTATAAACAAAATTTCAGGAAAATCAGTTCATCCATGTCAAACAGAAAAAAGATTTTTTTTGTCCATATTAAAAGCAATGTTCATACTAAGCACTGAATAAACACAGGCTTTTATGAATGTAAATGTAACAGCAATCTAATCAAAGTTTACTTCTTAATTTGCTCTCATCAGTGGGAGAAATTGAGAATTAGAAATCTGGCACTTCCTAAGTTTTGGGCATTTAATAGTACAACTTTAAAACTTGTTTAATGTTTGTTTCTATTATGAATACTTGTGATTATTTAAAATTAGTGATTATTTTTATTTATGACCTTGAAAATTTAAAGCACCTCTAGATTTTTGTCATTTTTAATGTATATATGTCTTGTTAGTATATTTAGTTCTCCACTTGATTTTGCAGGTGTTAGTCTCATGATTGGTCAAGTAGCAACAAGTACAGTGAGCAACACAGTGTGCAGACAGGAATAAAGGGAGTGTCTTCTGTAGCCAGACTGCCTTAAGCTGTTTAGAGAATTTCCCCTGTGGATGGTTCAGATGAATGAGCATAATTAACATGAATCTCCAGTGGCAATGCAAATGACAAATGGATGATTATGCAGTGAAAAATTTTGCCTTTATGTTACCAAGATCTGCTGTTGTAATTGTTGTGTGGGTTTTTTTTTCCTCTCTCTCTGGTATTTTAAAAATAATAAAAACATTCTTGCTCACAAAATAATAGCAAGTCAGTGAGTACTATATTAGGCTTATTAAATTCAGAGCCTTCATGAATAAGGACTTCTAGCTAATGAAATAGAAAGTGAAAGATCAATACCACTCAAGTAAATACAATATAGGATCCAACCTACCACTACTGAGGCTTCGATGGCAAAAATTCAAATATTCACAGTGCCTGCAGAATAAGGATGATATCAATCAGTCTATGTAAATATTCTGTAAAATAAGGGCATGGCAATCTATGTGACACCATAAACAACAGAGATATTTCTTGTCAAATATCTAATTAAAGGAGTAACTGAGTCCAAGTCAGCTTACCAAAATAGCGAAAGCCACATTTTTATCACAATCATTAAATTCTATATCAAGGGCATGGCTCTGGATTATGTCATATAATTAACACTTCCATGGAAGGCACTTTGGTGGCAGAAGTGTTACCTGAGTATCACTTACTATAGTGTTCAGGAAGGCTAGAAAACAGAGCTCAAGAAAGGTACCAGAAGCAACACAGTTTCAGGAATTCAAGAACATCTGAAAAAGACCCATCCTAGCAAAACACTCAGATTTGGTTTACATAAGTGCAGAGTCCTGATCAACATCAACTCTTGTGCCAAACAGAATATTTAATTAAAATATTTGCCCATGACAAAGAAAGCAACTGGAAATATTCTTATCTCTGTTAAGAAGTTGTGTTTTGGAGTTATGAAAGGACAGATGAATAATAGCATTATTGAATAGGCCAGTATTTTGTCTCAGCTTCTTAAGAAGTATTTAAATCCTCAACTTCTATTGTCTGTACTCTTCATTTGTCTCACATGAGCTTTTAAGGAAAGTTTGATTTTTCATAACTTCACACCTATGAAGACCATCCTCCCAAATTCCACATAACATACTGCATGCTGTAGGAGGGGTTTTTTTTTTTTCCTAAAGAAAACCCCTAATGTGCTTGGGCAACTGTTTCATTTTTGGAAACACAAAGATTTTGATTTACAGACCTGATGGTCTGTCCTTAAATATTTTTATTGCAGAGGTTAATTCTTGTCAGAGAGAATGTGCCTCATTTCTTTTACAAATAATCTAACTTTCACTTCTAGTCAAGGGGTTTTATTGGGCATCTTTTTGCTAAAATGGTAGATCCTCTGTTTTTTTCTCCCTCTGCTTTTCCTCCCATGATAGAAAGAGAGATAACCAGACTGTGGTTTTACATTGGTCAGCGTTGCAACCTCTGCTTCCCACTGTTCATGCTGTAGGTTAAGCATTCAGACTTCCTATTCATGCCTTCATTATTTAAAATCTTGCTAATTAGGGCACATTCATCGTAGATGTGAGTTTAAATCAACTCCAGCAGAAAAGGAAGTCTGAACTTGGGCCTCCTACCTTCCTCAGAAAATTTTCTGTCACAAGATATTTTAGAAAATACACCCACAGACTCCTCTTCTCTCTGTGGTTTTTAGGAAAGTAGCAACTGAAACTCCACTGCCTTACAGCTTAGTTCTTTTTTGTTTGAGAATACCAGCTAGGCTGAGGTTTCCCAGAGGACTGAAGTTACACACTGAAGTTCAACATCCTGGCTGGACCTAGTTGTGAAATAGTAGTGAACACGCCACTTGAAACCAAGACAATTTGAAAGATTCATAACAATGCAGTTCTGGTCATATGAGAAGCATGAAGACAGTGAAGACTCCTATGAACTATGGGCTGTCTTTACATGGTAGTTAAGTGAAATTTTTCAGAATGACAGTTTTACCTTGGTGGGTGTTATCACTTCAGAACATATAATCCTTCTAGATTTGGCCTTTGCAATGTAACAGAAAACATCATAGCTTTCTACTAGAACAAATGAATGACCAAATAGATTAAAATGCTTTACAAATATAAAATAATAAACTGATGAAAGAGTTTTGTCCACTAAATAAGCACAAATACTCTATTTATCCAGAAAACAAACATATTTGAATACTGTAACATCTAAAAATTACCACTGCCATAACAAATTAAAGCAATTACTTTCCTACTTTGAATAAAGAGGACAGAACTACATGGCTGCAGCCACATCGTGTAACACAGGGGGACACACCACAGCAGCCAGAATTATTAGAGGGCTCTTCCTCTCTGTAGCTTTATGTTCTTTCCACCCTTCTTTAGTAAATCTCTGCTCAGCAGATTGAGGGTCATTGGCCAAAATACATCTGTGAGAAGACTTGTATCAAAGTAATTCCCTATGACCACTGCAGTTCCAATTAGCATATCCCACTGTAAATTTTTGACACTGCAAGTCCTAGTCACAGCCTAAGGCCTAACCACATACAGATTTAACAAGGACTTTAATCTGTACACATGAATGCATTTATGCATTAAGCTAACCTAGAGCTAAGTCTTTACAGTCATATCATTAGCATAGTCACAATCTTCCAGATGCAGTTACACTGGCTGAAAAATTACTGTCCCCATCCCCAGAAGCAAGTGTTGTCTCTGACCTGCCACATGAGTATTCCCCAGGCCTTTCTTTGTTGTTGTCTTTAATCCACTCCTCCCCCCCCCTCCCCCAAAAAAAAAAACCAACCCTAAAACAGGACTGCTGCAAAAATTTAAATAATATATCCATACTAATATCACTTATATGGACTAAAGTGATTGGACCAACATCTGACTGAAAGTACTGAGGCAGTAGCCTCTCGCAATAATGCTCTGGAGATTTGCAACTTCAGTTCGCAGGGTAGCAGCAGAAAAAAGACCTGTGATGACTTTTTGTCCCTCTTTCTCTCTATAGATTTAAGGAAGAAACTGCCTGGTCTGCAAAACTCATTCCATCTTATTTATTTACCCACTTATTGATAAGTCCAGTAAGAATTTTGTTTTAATTTATTTGAAATTTCATTTTGCCCATGTGAGATAAATGACCTGTGACACACCCCACAATTTAACAGAAATTAGTTTTGAGAGACAATTATCTGAATAATTTTATGTGTAAAAATGACATTAAGATGATTACACAAACATAATCATTTATGGTTGTTATACTATTGAAAACTATTAATAATTTCTGAAATTACGTCCTTATCCCATCTGCATGAGAAACTAAGGAATCATTTAAGAAACACCAAAAATGTAGAACCAGGCTATGCTAAATTATATGGTAGTGCAATTGTGGCAGATTGTAAGGCTCAATATGCATTTCTGTGTATAATTTATGTAACACTTTAGCCATTATGTCATCAAAGATTCAGGCTAATTAAGATGAAGACATTTTGTTACTGAGCCCAATTAGTTTTAGATACAACATAAAGTTGTAGGATTTCTTTTTTAAGCAAAAAAAATATGCCCAGATAGAAGCGTTTAAAGAAATTATGTTGTACTAATTCTTTTGAGAAAGAAAACAAAATATCACCAAGATAACAAATTTGAATAGTAGGTTAAAAATTATCTGCTATTTTAAGGGTGGAGTAGAAATAGCCAGTTGTGCTTTGTTGGCATCTATACACTAAAGGAGAGAAAGAGGAAAGCTATTAATTCAATTGACAGCAAAGAGCTATTGTGCAGACAAGTAAAGGCTCAAGAATCTGAGACAGAAAGGAAGAGAATTAGGCACACAGAGGAATTAATGGAATAAAAAAAAAAAAAAAAGAAACCTTTTCACATTTAAAATTCTTATTAAATCAGTTTTTAAAAAGTGGTTCCTTAATTTGATTTCTCCATTGGGACAAATTATAATCCTGAATATTCTGTATGTAAATAATATTGTTCTAAAAATCTGTAATAAAATAAAAATTTTAAATTAAACCATTATCAAAATGGTTAATAAAAGGTCTTTTTTTTATAGAACTATAGCGCTAAACACTTATACTACATTTTTCATTTTCAAAGTGCTCCATTAACATTAACTAATTGAAGAAAGTTCTGATAAGGGGTTTTGATAAAATCCATTACATAAAGCTATTAGGAAAGCTTAGTGATTTCTTGATGAAAAGCAAAGTATACTTATGGCATATCTATTTAATACAAGGCAGAAATAAAAAAATTAACAATAAATGGTCAATTCACATACTGTGTAGGTGGTTATAGTAGCATGAAATGAGGAGTAATTATACCAGTCCTGCTTTTAGGAAAGCTTAAGCATATCAACAGTTTGATAGGAGGCAACATCACATTAGTATGGTCTCCTGCAGTGAAAAAAAAAAAATCCAAGTAACAATGCAGAGTACTCACAGAGTTATTTATATCACCTGAGGGACAGGCTTGTACTTCAACCTATCAAATAAATAAATATTAAAGAAGAAACCAATGACTATGTTGTTTTGGAGAGATACATATGTCTTGGGGACATTCCTTTTGTATACAAGCAGGGAAAATTTATCCTGCAATACCATGTGATTTATTTATTTGATATCCTGAAATTAAGGCTCTTTATATTGTTGGAGATGCATTAAATCCCTAATGTATTGCAGTAAACCACAATATTTTTATTACAGAACTAACATATTTCTCCTTTTTTTGTTAGGTACACACCATTTGGCACCCTCCACACAGGGTGTGGAACTCCATCTAGTAAAACCTAAGACAAACCAGGTGAGGCACACCTAAATTCAGCACCTACATTAGCCAGAGGCTGTATGTTTTAAGAGCAATTGCTCTAAGACACAGCACCTGCCATGTCAACCATCATATCCCAGTCCCAGCCATTAACCCTATGACAAACCTTCAGCTTCAGAAACTCAAAAAAACCCGTATCTGTGTTTTCTTACCTGCTCCCCATTGTCTGGTGCTCTTTTCTCTAGGAAATTGTCCCCACTTTTATTCTATTTGCCTGTAATTCTATGAGCAAGAGCATCAGTAATAACTAGTAAATCTCTTGTTCATTCATCCTGAATTACACAGAGTGGATACCATGAGTAAAGGAAGCTAGGAATAATTTAGCACCTATTTATCATGGAAATAAGAGTCCTTTATAATCAGACCTTCAAAGATGAGAAGGATAATGATCTCAAAATAGGGCTTCAAAACATATCATTACTATGCATCTGGCTTCAGATATATCCATCATTAAAATATGTATTACAATATCTGTGCTAAAAATCTCATAGCATTGATCCAAGAGACTTATCAATCATCATGATCACAAAGGGCTACTCAAGGATAGCTGGAGAAGATCAAGTGTTGCCACCAAGGTGATAAATTCATCAGTGAATGACAGTTTGAAGTGACACAGATAAAGTTTCAGGCTTGAAGGTTGAGAATAGAGTTGCTTTTTCTGAGACTGAGCTAGAAAAATAGTAGACGGGCTTGCCTGTTCTTGAAGACATAATTGATAAAAAAAGAAAATGTGGAATTAGCACATGTCTTGCATAAGTTCAGACTTGGAGTAGTGCTCATGTTAGCTAGTCTTAAAATAAGGGCTCATAACTGGGCAGAGGGGTTGGGATAGGGTTTTTTCCCCAACAAATTTTAAATGGCATAACATCCAAGTTGTATAATATAGGTCATTAAATGTAAAGGTTTCCTTTTACTGATTTTAGGACACACCAATGAAATTTAAGAGTGTAAATATGTAGAAAGGTAAAAGCAAATGGCAAGATTTCATTGAGATAAGTATTTTCATATTCAGTGGTCTGGAGAATAACAAAGCATCAATTACATTCATTTTGTGGCAAGACTAAGTCTCAGAAATAACAGTACAATCAGGAAGATGCCAATATCTTGTTAATCCGGTGCACATGCGTTCATCTTCTGCTGCTTCTTTGGAGAGAAAATAATTTGATTTTTCAACACAATGGCAGGCATAAATGTTGGAGGCTTAGATTCCCACAGTCTCTACAGTTTTGTCTCTGCTGTTTTTTCTGTTGCATCATGCCTTAGAGGGTTTGATCATACCATTTGATAGCATGAAATCATAGAAACATAGTAAACACAAAACTGAAAAAGATCTCAGAAGTTCATCCAATTGAGTCCATGAACAAAAGAACTTACCTTTAAGATCTTCAGTGACGGAAACTCCACAGAGTCTACCAGACAGACAGATTCAGCATTCAGTTTCATTGGCAAACTTCCAGAAACTTCTGCCAAATATTTTTCCTGGCTTCAGTTTGAACCTATTACTTCTAGTTCTGGGCATAGTGAACAGATTATTACCTTTTTCTTTGAACCAGCCACGACTTTGAAAAGTATTATTTCTATTTCTCTAGCGTTAAACAAATAAAATGACTTCTAATCATGTAGCTAGTTAAAAAAACAATGCTAGAACTGCAGTAGAAATATACTAAAGGGCAAGGAAGACTTTAGACTCTCAGCCTAAATAATGAAAAAAAAAACATGAGTCATAACTGGTCCACTCTGCATGTTCTCTAGAAATAGTTTAAACTAGACCGACCAAGAGCGCAACATCATCTCCTTGAACATATTGGGACCACAACCTAACTTTTTGGTGTTGTCACACTGTAGTCCTTTTTGTTCTGTTTATATATCATTCTCATCTTTACCTCTGCTCAGTGAACTGAGAGGTAAGGACTGGATGGAATTCACAAACTTGACTTCACCTTTAGGTACTATGGGTCTGATGGAATTTGGACTTGTCCTTAAATTGTTTTCACATCTCAAAATCCTGGAGTTGCCAACTGTCTATCTAGTGATAGCCTACTGGGAAAGCACTACCAAGGCTTTTCCACTTTTAAAGATGCCTCTGGCATCCCTTGTGTTATACCAACAGACAAAGACTGACAGGTAACATCATCCAGATTGCCTTGAGTCTTGGAAAACGGGGTCCTCATCTGCCAGCAGCTATGCTGGTTAGAAATGCAGTTCCTGCAATTCCCCAAGGCTGCATTTAGTTGGCAGTAGTGGACCAAATAAAAGGTCAACAGGCCACCTGAAAACCTGTAATGGCATTAGGTAACCTAAAAATCATAGTGACTCTAGAAACCTTAGGAATATGAGACTACTTCTTTCAACTGTTATGAGGAAAGAAGTTTCTCACAGGTACACTTTAAGAACTGAAGTCTGAAATTTCTTTCAGGACACTAGAAGCAGGTTATTATGAATCAATTTCCAGTTCCTCTAGACTGATCCTTCTGCTTCTAGGTTGCAATTCACTAGGTCACTGGGATTTTTGCAGCTTTGCTATTGATTCTGTTCTGGCCTGTTAAACAGTGGCCTATATGCCACGTATTTACTGTGCTTGACTCCAACCCTTGTTAATTTAGATTTAATTTACACCTACATCAAAATACAACTGTATAATAATTAGATGGCAGAGGTAGCTTATTTTACATGGGGATTTATCTTTCTAGTCTCTTCTGTTAAACTGATGTTTCCGACATTTGTGAGAAAGAGTTTATTGCACTTTGTTCCATGATGTCTTTTTTTTAATATGCTGTTGCAAATTTACCACAACTGGCCATTATGATCATCAGCTACTTTCCAGCGTCACCTGCATTTATGTATTACATGGCATTACTATAGTCTATAAATGGCACAATTGTGCTATTATTTAGAAAGTCTGTGAGAGGAGAGGAGAGGAGAGGAGAGGAGAGGAGAGGAGAGGAGAGGA